>OZ024798.1:14640223-15840223 GCA_964017045.1 Omphiscola glabra | reverse complement strand
GTCTACAACATAGACTAACAATTCTAAATAGAGGCGATTTTTTTCGGTAAATTACATACCACAAGTTCTTGCCAATTATCCATGCGATTTCTGGGGAGTTAAAAGCCAACATTTAATAACGGCAAAAAATTTACGTTATGGCTGTGGAAATTTAAATAGACTTAAAATGTATACCGGCTACAACATCTTTACGATTTAAAGAGCCTACAGGTCCTTCATCCACGCAAACTCAAATATTTTTGCAAATTGAATCATCGGTGTTTTCTACTTCTAGACCACGACAGATATCAGCAGACTGTACCTTAAAACCACAAACGGTTGGAATAATTTAAACAAAAAAACTAACAAATTAGAAAAGGCATTATAGCAGTTTTGTACTTCAAAATTTTTATAAACTTTGCCTAGTCCTGGTAGGCATTCTAAAGAATGCCCATGTCACTCTATAGAATACCTAGGAATTCTATAGAACGTCTGACGATGCTAGTCAGAGTCTGAAATAATAAGTTATACACTTTGAATGTAACATATACGTTAAGCGGAATGCGTGGAAATTAGTTGGACAGTAGTGAAGTGTTTACTATAATGATAGCAGAGGCATGGGCGCCCGCACATGACCCCCCCCCCCCCCCAGGAAAATAATAAATTAATAATATTGCAAAATATACGATCCTTATTAAATTAATATTTATATATGCATTGTAAAATTAATATTTGCATTTGTTCACCATGAATACAAATTAGTTTAAGTAGAAATTAAAATGTATGAGATTTTACATGTTTCATAAGAAAAGATTGTGCATTGTAATCAGTTCAACATCAACAATTTTCTCGACAAAGGTATTGAGTTGTGTATACGCTAGCAAGACATCAATATTTTGTTAAAAATAAATACCGAAGAAAAAGAATAACACCTGACTATCAACATTGTCATATCTTTATGGTGGATCTTCTCAAGATTTATTTTATCTGATTTTTATCTGTATATTGTGTAACATAAGACATTGTTTCTAACAGCTACAAGGCTATTTTCATATAAGACTCTTTTAATGTAAGAATTCAGAAAAAGATTAAATATCATTTAGATCTTGACACGTGAGAGATTGAAACGAATATGGGCTATATTAGTTGTATTTATTTTGCTGGTATCCGTCCGTCACAATGCGACGATGATGTGAACTTCGCAGGTCGAAAATCCACAAGGCCTGGTATCATTCTTTTTTGGATTATAAGCTGATTCCCAGCAGCAAATCGCCTCTCTCCATGCCGCTGGATAACCCATAGGGAACATCATATTTATTATATTTTTGAAAATTTAATGGTTCATCTTAGTCTATATTAGTTATTTATTTTAAGGAGAAGATAAATAAGTAGACTACATTATAAAATTTATAGCGACTTTTGGTTTCCCCGGGCTTGCCTATTCTACTCACCTTAAATGTCCAGTATTTGTATCTTATAGTGTTTCCCGTATCCCCTTCATCGCGGGTGCTAAACACGTGTCTGAGATATTATATATTCAAACAATTGACCTACTTATACTGTACATTTATTCATGTGGCAAAACCAATGTCTTGGCAGCGCCACTTTTCACTAAGTACAATGACTTTCCTCAAGGTGCTAATAATTATGTGGGAAGTTAGTGGTACAAAGGTGTTCAACAGCATTTTTTACAACATCATTCTTTGGCGTCATTAGGAATGATTTAGACCGAGATATCCTAAGTCACAAAGTTCTATTTCTAATAAGATTTTAGAATTTTAGAAACTCGAAATAAGCGTCTGCCGATATTATTTACAATAATTTTCTGCGGGACGCACGACATCAAACTTCGTGACAAAAATAGAGACAGTGGAAAACGTCCCTGATCTGTTTCAGCTTAGAGTGAAGGCTGGCGACCAAGACCTGCAGACACATTTAAAGACGCCTGGTGGTAATGCTCGTTGTATAAATTTCTCAAATGATAAACAAATCAACTGATAGAACTAGAGACATGTGAGCAAGTAATAAAGGAACAAATTATTTCATGAGTAAGCAATTCTATAGGATTCTCAATATTAGCCGATGTAACAGCTGATATATCAGGAACAGAAAAATTGTCGTTGGAGGTTCGTTTTGTAGACAGCGTAAAGAGCTGTGAAGAAATGTGTCGGATTCCAACCACTGAATCAAATGACACCTTCTGCGGTGTCAGACGCTATTATGAATCACTGCAATGAAAGTGATATGCGCATGATAAAATTACTTGGACAAGGATATGATGACTGCTCCATGATGGCAGGAAAGGAAGGCGGTGTTTGGGTTAAAATAAGCAAGATTTTACCAAAAGATACTTTTGCTTCTTGCTCTGCGCATCGGCTCCATCTAAAGGTTAATGATTTGAATTCAGCTGTTTAATGTGCGCAATGCCATTGCTGCAATCAAAGCAATCAATATATTTTTTTTTCGAGAAAGCATAAAGTGAAGATCGTTAATACCCGAATTCCCATTGTTCTGTGAAACTCGATGGTCGGCAAAATATAAAAGCATGCGCATTTTCATTGAGAATTTCTAAGTGATATATAATCAATGGCACGATCAGGCAACACATGACATTGGTTAAACGCGACAAGAGGCCCACAGCTTTTGTGTTCATGTTCTTAGCCTACAAGTTTCAGATGTCTTTTGATTATCTCTACATACTGAGCGATACTGGTACCAGTAACTCAATCATTACAAGCCATACAGTTGGATTCCAATTATTCCAAATTTCAATTAAAGATTGTATAACATGCCTCAAATAAGCATGGCAAAGAATATTAGTTTTTGTTCCCATATATTTTGTAACAAAGCATTGAGTCCCATAAATGTTAGAAAGGTCTACTGCTGGTGTTTTGGGTGCCAGGTGCTCCTTGGTTTTTGATTGCCCCACTTGCTTCGTCAGTCGAATGGATGGGGGATGGAGCTGTCTCGGCATCGAAGTGCTTTTGGTATGCCTCTAGCGTGCCGCTTCGCGGTCAGATTTTTTATTTTAGGTTGTGGGGAGTGAGAACCCTAGGAAGCGCCTAATGAGCTTCGACTCGATGGCTTGCTGTTATTCTTAAGAGATGATATTTTACCCCTGTAATTTAACTGGTACAGAGGTATGAAACCTTTTATGACAAAATTCTATGCCCAGTATAAGGTCAATCAAATTTACTTCACTGATACATACGAGTGATGTCATTTTTTTACATCAAAATTAACCTTAACAAGAACAAAATATCTACATCCATTTATTATAAGACAACAGAAAGTCAGAGTTTCCTGCTATACTCATCGTCCCATCCTAAAACAAGTAAAAAATCCATCCCCTTTTCTCCATTGCGTGGACAAAGAAGACTTAGCAGCAGTTATGAGGATTTTGGAGAAAATGCGACGGAAATTATGGATTTTTTTTTGACGAATATTATATCCTGGACCAATATATATAAAAGCAGTGGTCACTCGAGTTAAAGGTATAACCAGACAGTATTCGTTTAAAGCAACTCATTCTGACAGTAGGGATAGGTCTAAATTCATGTTAACATTTCACCCCATAACCTTTTGGCTAGTTTTCTGGTTCTCAAAAACCGCTCCATTCTTATGGCAAACCCTGTCACCAATGAGATTTTAAAAAAACCTCTTCTTTTAGCTTTCCGTAGGGACAAAAGCCTTACGAACATGCTTGTTAGAAGCCACCCTCCCTGCTATTAAAGCCCAAGTAGGCACCAAAAATTGCAACTGTAGGCGTTGTAATACATGTCCCTACGTGATTAAAGTTGAGAAGATTACTTTCCCTTAGGAAATATTCAGAATCATGGTTTTACTTGCGAAGTCGCAACGGGATTTATACCATCCTTTGTCAAAAGTGCTTTAAATATATATAGGTAAGACAGGTCGTCACCTTGGAGACCGTTTAGAGAACACCTGTATAGCATAAATAAACAAGCACTTTGTCCACTTTCTAAACATTTCAATTGTGCTAACCATAATGGCATATTAAACATTGGAGTTACTGGTATATTGCAAGTACGTAATACACTGGTTAGATTTTGTATGGAAAATTAATTAATAATAAGATTCGGTCCGTTGGCTCAATACGGTATTACCAAATTCACAAATTTACATAGCTGCAATGTATTTTCCTGTTTTTAAATTTTACTTTCACTCACTTCCTCTCCGTTCTACTTACACTTGCGCCAACTCTTATTCTTTCTCTCATTATGTATAGGCAGGATATATATAGATAGATAGATAGATAGATAGATAGATAGATAGATAGATAGATAGATAGATAGATAGATAGATAGATAGATAGATAGATAGATAGATAGATAGATAGATAGATAGATAGATGGATGGATGGATGGATGGATGGATGGTTGGATGGATGGATGGATGGATGGATATTTATACATATATTTATATATATTTATATATATATATATGAATGTGTGTGTATGTGTGCGTGCGTGAACATAAATTATACTTCTACACACAGATATATTTATTTATTTTTTGTTTTTTTTTTGTTTTTGCCGAAATGTTTCCATTTGTATTCTGTACGATCATTATTGAAGCTGAACTTGTATTGTTTTATTCACACAAATTGTTTGTGTCTCGTTAATTTTCTGTAAAAAAAAAAAATATAGAAGAAGAAGAAAGTCCAAGTCTGGTACAGGAGAGTCAATTAAGGTGTCGACCTCTTTATATTTATAGCCTATCTTTAATTTTTACTAAGACACATTTTATGTGGAACAGTTAGATCAATGACTCATAATAAACCTTTGTTGATGTTGTTGTTTTAATTCTTTTTTTAAAAAAAATCAAAATACACCTCGGTATTCTTTATTCTTTAAATTTAATTAAAAATTGAGTACATTTAATACAAGCTGTTTACCTCAGTCTTGGGGGCTCAGCGGGTGCTTCTGGTTCCTCATCCTCAAAACAACGGCTTATAACACAAAAGAATAAAAAGTTCAACATAAATCCTATGTATATTTTTTATTAAATGTCAATTTTCATGATTTGAATAATTTTTTCAGATTTATTTAAAATGTTTTGAAATGATAAGTTATCGTAAAAAGTATAGTGCCTGTACTGTATAGTATTATCAAATTGTTTAATTTCAAAACTTTAAAAAAAAGAGTAACTGCTTATAATGTCTTTTTTCATAGTTTAAGTTAAGCACTTATGTTACATATATATATATATATATATATATATATATATATATATATATAGACAGACAGACAGACAGACCGACAGACAGACAGACAGGCAGACAGAAAGACAGACAGAAAGACAGACAGAAAGACAGACAGAAAGACAGACAGACAGACCGACCGACCGACCGACAGACAGACAGGCAGACAGACAGGCAGACAGAAAGACAGACAGAAAGACAGACAGACAGACAGACAGACAGATAGACATATAGACAGATAGATAGATAGATCGACAGATAGATAGATAGATAGATAGATAGATAGATAGATAGATAGATAGATAGATAGATAGATAGATAGATAGATAGATAGATAGATAGATAGATAGATAGATAGATAGATAGATAGATAGATAGATAGATAGATAGATAGATAGATAGATAGATAGATAGATAGATAGATAGATAGATAGATAGATAGATAGATAGATAGATAGATAGATAGATAGATAGATAGATAGATAGATAGATAGATAGATAGATAGATAGATAGATAGATAGATAGATAGATAGATAGATAGATAGATAGATAGAACACAATCTAAATTAGTATAAATTCAAACAATTGACCTACTTATACTGAGCATCTTTATTCATGTGGCAAAACCAATGTTTTGGCAGGTAATCGCCATCTGTTCCAGGTGGCATGCGTCGCCACATTAAACAATTGTCGCACTGAATCCAGACCCAAACAGGAAGCTCACTGTATTTAATCAATAAAAACTTAAATGATAAATAATAGGAAACATTGGTGAGTAATAATTGGTGGAGAAAGGGTTTATAATATTTTTGAAACTGAATACTTCCATATTTAGCCCAATTGTTCTTGTTTTCTTTATTTTTCCTAGATTCCAATGTCCCTGTTGTCCATATAGACTGCCAAACCTACGTCACCAATCTCCATTAGTTAAATTGATTTAACAAAATATTTATATCTATCTCCATCTAGAGGAAAACAAAACTCAGGCAAATACAGATTTTACTACCATCCCATATTTTCAACCATATATCTTCCAACGGAAAACACGAATACAGTTTTTAAACCATTCGTTTTACCCAAATTTCAACCACCCCAACCTTTAATTAAAGCTTTTATAACATGCACATCATTCCTCAAACAACCGTGGCAAGTTATGCATTTGGAACATGGACATCTCTTTAGGGATGAATCAACACTAATATAAGACATTTAAAAGAAAAGTTGCATTTTCTTCTCTATGGATCTGAGTGCTTGTAAACCAGAGGCGTAACAAAATGAAAGCTAGCCTGAGCAATCCACAAAGAACAGTGCAGACCTGCTGAGGCTTCTCTTAGGCAGTCAAAATGTTGCATTCACTTCCCTCAATGGGTTACCAAGAGGATGCAAAGGGTAAAGCGCCCTTTGTGGCATTTTTTATTTGGGGATTATATTTAGGCATAAAATTATTTGAAAATAAAGCGATGTATTTGCTTGGGGCGGGAGGTGCAGTCTTTTGGGTTTTTTTCCTAGGCATCTCATAGTCAATGTTTTTCACTGCTCCCCCATCACCCCACACTCACAAATATCCATATGCTACACTTTGAGCTCGAGTAAAACTTTTGTTAAATATTAATACTGAGAAATTATAAAGTCTTTTTTGTTTTTACTAACATGTTTTGTGTTTTAGTCACCGACCCAAAAATCTAATATTGTACTTTTAGTCCCATTCATCTTTACTTTCACAAAAAGACTTCTCAAAAACTGAATCTCTTGTCGCATGGCCCCTAAAGGATTAATTTGGCTCCTCAAAATAAGAATTGATGTTGATCGACAGTTACAACCGGTTACCGGAAATTTGATCGAAAGAAATTTCGTCGACGGAAAATTGATCGACGGTAATTTGATCGAACGGAAATTTGGTCGAATCTTTTTTTCAATCCAGACGTTAAAATTTTCGTCAAATTTCTTTTTGAACGCACTATACTATTTAGTAAAACAAAATAATGCGTTCAAAAAGAAATTTGACGCCATTGCCGCAAAATTTTAACGTATAAATTAAAAAAACGATTCGACCAAATTTCCGTTCGATCAAATTTCCGTGGATCAATTTTCCGTCGACCAAATTTCTTTTGACCAAATTTCCGGTTACGGTTACAACCATCGCAAAAATAGTGCAGGTGGCGATGGCTTGGCTGTGTTATTAGAATGCCACCAAGCTCACTTCATAGGACAGTACTAAGCTAACCATCCCAGTAAAAACGAACTAAACCTCGAAAGATCCATTGAACAGAACAAAAGAGAATGAACTCTAGCAACCAGAGATCCTGGCCTCTACATGGCTTCTTGACTGAGCCTCCATGGGCGCCCGGCGAAGATAACAAGATTCTCACGCAATACGCGTGACTCCTAAAGAAGAAGTGTGAGAATTGCTTCGGCATCTCTCTCCGGGCGTGAGTAAGGAAAACCGAGTCTAGACCTTATTCTAAAATATGGCTTGTACAACTGACAATCGTCTAAGCGAGGGGCTTTCGAACCAATCCGCCCTTGCAGTACGGTTACGGGGATCAGGCTGACTACAGATACACACCTCACCGAGCTACTCCATGACCGGGCGATAAACGTAGCACTACTACATGAGACCATACTGATGAAGCAACCATTGCACACAACGGGCTCTTTAGTTTACCGCATAAAGTGCCGAAGGCAGGTATCTCTCGTAAATAACCAAACTCACGGTGGAACTCTTACAGGAATTAGGTGGGAAAGACACTCTGACTCTTAGAACAGGATTAGCGGTAAGTTTTTTTTACCATTTCAAATATTGATACCTAAAAATAATTTGTGTTCGCCCTTGCACGACACAATGACCTTCAACCATACTATTAAGGCTTTTAAGACTCATATTTATTGGGATATGGATTATCCAGAAAGGAATGTCTCAGGCCGTTTTTTAGAGGAGATCGAACCCACTATCAACCTCATAAGGCTGCAAGATAAAGACAGCGTCCCAACGCTGCTACATGGTGCCCTGTACCTCCCGGACATCACACTAGTTTCAGCAGAAGTAAAAGTAATAGTGAGGTTCGAAGTGCTCCGTGGGATTGGTAGTGACCATCGACCAATACTCATAACTTTAAATCTTGGCTTACAAAATTCAAGGTTTGCTAGGAGGCACTGGCTGTTCTGCAAAGCCAACTGACTCCATTCCGAAAAGGAATAGAAAGAAGATCACTCGATCAGCTCGGATCCCCGAAGACTCTGAGAACATAGTGTTGTTTCCAACAGCTTCGTCGGTGATATTTTAAGTGTGGCAACAAAATACCATACCAAGGACATGCGGGAAAACCACAAGTTCTGAAGTTTCTAGAGCAAAAGATTGGCTGAACTCGTCACTGGGAAGAAAAAGGGTCGGGCCAGATCTAGAAGACTGAAGTCGGTGGCAGCTCACGCTGCCTACAACAGACTGATGGCACGAAAATGGTTGAGCAATTGATGGATTCTTTCTCCCGCATGGAAAGAAACGAGAAACCCTGCAAACGAAGACCAGCACGGCTACCAGAGGACTCAAAAGTTCCATGGCCTATACAAGGCATTTTGTTAAGGTAAGTCTTAAACAGAGGGCGGCCAAAGAAAGCTAAAAAAACGCCCAACAAATGGTACCCCATGCCGATGTCTTCACGGCACCTTTTCTCAGGCTAAACGGCAAAAAAACAACAAGTGCAATGCTGCCAGGGCATCATGACAAGATCTGCAACGAGCTTATCAAAAACCTTTGAGTAAAGGCACGACAAAGCTAATGAGCATTATCAACATATCATGGGCCACAGGAGCCCTACCCATCACTAATATTGTTCTTATTCCAAAAGAAGGGAATGGTAGCGATGACCCAATCGTCTCTCACCCTATCTCTCTAACAGCGTGTTTAGGGAAGGTAGCTGAAAGATTGGTAAATGACAGACTCTATTGTACCTGGAAAGTAAAAACTGTCTAAATAATAGCCAGGCTGACTTCCGAAAGGGGAAGAAACCTATATACCACGTGCACCTTCTTCTCCAGTCCATAACAGAAGGGCTCCAGAAGAATTCCCATGCAATGGCCGTATTCTTTGACCTCCGACAGGCTTATGATAGAGTTTAGAAGTCTTGCCTATTGTTAAAATTACAAGGCCTAAGCTGAGCTGCAAAGTGGCTTGTCGGTTTTATAGCACAATCGATACAAAGTTTGGCCGCGTAACCTCGAGGAAGATAACTTTAGAACGGGGGTTACCACAAGGGTTAACCTTTAGTTTCAAATTCTTCCTCGCCTATATCAACGAATTTCCAACGATATCAGCAACAAATGCAGCCATGGTGTTTGCAGACGATTGGGTAATCTAAAGTACCGGTAAGGATGCCAACCGACTGCAAGAGCAAATACAGCATGACCTTTCAGCTATCAGTAGGTACATGCAGTGGTGGCAAATGAAAATTGGCACCAAGAAGAGAGTCTATTGACTTTTTACAAACGGTTGTACCATTGTTAAACATGTGATCGAGCTCAAGAGGAACAACGTAGCGCTCAACTGGGACAAGCAACCGGTCTACCTGGGAGTCACAGATCAAAAGGTACTAAGGTACTATATTGTACAAGCCTTGAATTCCCAGGCGACCGCCAAGCTCAATCTGGTAAAAAAAAAAGTTAGCATGTACAAACTGGGGCGCTGAAGCAGGCAAATTTAGAGATCTATTCCTGAGTAGTGTTTGGTCAGGGATGGTGTTCAGTATGGCTGTCCAATCCTTTGCAGGCAAAACTGCATTGAAAAAAATGGGCCAAATACAGAATCGGTAACTGAGATTCATCTGTGGTACCACACTCACAGCTGCTGTGAAAATTACAGCCAACGTAGAACCCCTAGAAAAAAGAAGTAAAAAGGCAATATTAACCACCGTAGAACGGTACAGGAGGTTAAACGAAAATAACCAGGCTTTAAAATACAGATAAGGTAAGGTGGAGTCAACTAAAAAGATCCTCCTTTATGCACCAAGTTGTAGAACTTGAAAGGACCGTCAAACTCCCAGAAAGAGAGAATGTCTGACCCTTACCCTAGTCATCCCGCCACATGCTGAACCTACACGTCCCGATGTAAGCTTGGCTATGAACGACGCAGTAGTGACCAAACGCAGCCCTGGACATGTTCAGAAACCTTAAGACCACAGAAACTTTTGTCGAAGCCCCAGGGAAAGTTTTCACGGGAGCATTGGCAAAAAGAAAGAAAAAAATGCAGGGTACGTTACGCTTATCTTTTGCCCAGTTGGAGGGCCAACAAACGAGGAACTTTTGGGACACTGGGACAGAGGCATCGAATTTTGAGGCAAATCTGGTAGCTATTTACAGGGCACTGGAAAGTGTACGCAATAAGCTGCAGATAAGGGCGCTTGTAAGATTCGATGTTGTCATTTTCTCTGATTCAATATTATTATATTATATACAGCACAAAGTTTTTAATAAATGTTTATAAATACTTACCCTACATCATCATTTTGTGTTTCATTTTTGCTTTTCCAGTAAGCATCTAATTTTCTAGCTAGTGCTGCCATAATTGAACTGGGGCAAAAGGGACAAAGATGTTTATTAATTTATTTGTTTATGATGGCATTTAAAAAGATGAAGTCTATTTGTTAGCATGCATGCTATTGGTAATAGTTTACGCTATTGTATATCAATAAAAATAATTTTATTTAAAAAGCGATAAATTGTAATCAGAAAAAAATCATTAAAAACCCATGGAGCTGTGAAGCAGCACTTTAATGCCTTGAATTTCGTTTATATAGTTTGAGAACCCTGCATATGAGCTTAGTAATACTTGAAGTGGTCATTTCTGTCAAAGTCCTGTTTATTGTGTGTTGGTGTGATGAAGTTCAGCTCTACAACACCTATTACTCCTACACCTCTTTCATTGGCCTGGTCAGACAAAAATAAATTTGTGTAATCAATTAATTTTTTCCATATAAACAAGGTAAAATTGGAAATTTTAAAACAGAAATGTTTTACATACTGTTCTAGTTCTGCTCCTTGATTCAATAAGTACAATATACATACAATTTTTACAAAACTACCTGTTTCTGGTATCCCACCCTTTCATAGGCTCTCATCAACCTATTTTTGTGATAAAGCATTAGGCCGTAGTTTTCTTTCCAATTATCTTCACATGAGAATCCAATTTTTAAGTTGATAGATTTGTCATTTTCTCCCTAAAAATAAACAAATTATGAAACCGAAGTCTTTCTTCACTTAACAAGAAGTTAAAATAATTAACTATCAGTAGGCCTAAAAAAATTAAAAAGAATAATGTTTAATAAAAATAATTTATAATGCTGAAGTCTAATTATGTCAGATATGCAGTCAATTTGAGTTAATGATATTAGGAATCTAATTTGAATGAAGATGCAACGATATTAATTTGTGAAGCTTGTATCAATCTAACAAATCTGAGCCATGATGAATTCATAATATATTTTTAAGAATGTTGAACAATATTTTGTCCCAGTTTGGCCTTTCAACATTTTGTTTTCGTTCAGCTAAGACATGTTTATCATGTAGTATTAATCAAAACTATTTCATCCCCACAATACAATAGATATGGAACTTACCATCCAAGATGGTTTACATTGATGGTCCTCTGTTTGATACAACATTTTGGAAATGTATTTTGACTTAACAGGATGTCCTCTTAGGATTATTTTCATTCTTGGGCGCAGATACAAAATACTGCAATACTCCTGAAAAATGTTTAATCACTTTATGATATGGATGGCTATTGTAGTTACTTAAGGTAATAACTTTATAAGCTTGAATAGAAATTAATAAAATAATTTCAAAGACATACTCTCAATGATCTCTTGTACTCAGGTGTGTCATTTACAGGTCGACTATCAAAATTAGTTGTATCTGCCATATAGGGATCTGGACATCTAATATCCTTACGGTCACTTTGGAAATCAAGTTCTCCTTTACCACTTTGTAAGCTATAATTAAAAGAATTCATTCACAAAAACGATTATAGAAATAAGAAGGCTTCAGATGATGAGAATAAAGAATATTATTTTTAAACTTTATTTTAAAATGTAATTTTAATCAACCTTAATGAATGTCCTTTTACGAAAAAAAGCTATGTCCAAGTAAAACACATGAATCTTCAGGTAAACACCCACATTCCCCATTTTTGAATAACCTATTTTCATATTATTTCTTCCATTTTTTTCTGGTTATAATATATTTTACAGTAAGCACTGATAAGCAATTTGGCCTCTAGGGGGCTTTTTGTTTTTTTAAGAGTCTTAAGTGGGATTTCACAATGAGAAGTTATATATCACAAATATATTAGAGAAGCATTGATAATATTTGAACAAATAAAGTTTAAACAAAATTTAATTCCCTGTTGTTAGTATCTCAAATGATGCAAAATTGTTTTAAGTTTAAGACACATAATGTCAGCTGCATCAGAGATTCAAGGATCAAATATGTGGTTTCAATAAGTTTATGATGCACATGTGCATGAAAATGTTTTCTGTCAAAGTTATTATAGAAATGTATGTATTAAAGAAAACTGTCAAAGCTGCTTATTCTAAACATAATTTGTAAACCATTTCTAAAATTTAAACAGAAATTTGAAATTTGAAGTTAAAAAATTATTTAAATTTACAAATCTATAAACAAATTCTAAATCTGTAATGTTTACATGTGGAGATTGAAGATAAAGATTTTGGTTCCAGTCACTGAAGATTTCAATGAATTCAGTTCTTCTTTTAATGATGCCTCACTTTTAAATACAGAATACTGCAAAATAGCTTCAAGGTTGTTGAGGCACTGACGACTGTTGTTGCGTTTTAGTATAATTGTGTTAAGGTGTTCATTTTTCTTTCACAACATCAAATCACATTGGTTAGATATAAATTATTGATTAGCTACATCTCTTGTAAATAGAAAACAACCAGTTACATGGACTCAGTATCACAAAAGATCACAAAGTCGTGAAAAGGGGAGGGCAGGTTGTAGTAGATTATTAGTTCACTTAGAATACTTGAAATCAGACGATAGAAGGAATGAGCCATGAAGGTAAGAAAGAAATCTGAAATTAATTATTGATAACCAATCCATTTATGTGAGAGGGGCAAAAAAAAAAAAAAGGGGGGGGGGGCTTTCCACATTATTGATTTTGTGTATTGATAAATAGGCAAATAAATCCATTCAACAAAAGAAGTCTCTTTACTACAGTAAAAAAAACTGTTTAACGATTATATACAAATATAATAGTTATCAATAATCCTTAAAGCTTTTTACAATGATTCTCATTCTCTTCTGTTACCCTATTTTCTTGTTTTTTGTTTCATCCAATTTATAAGTCCTTTTTTTTTGTATTCATGATAAATAAAATATAATTATATGATATAACCAAAGAATATTAGGAAATATAATTTGGCCAGTCTTTGATTATAGCAGTGCTTTCCAAACTGAGTGTTGTGACACGGCAGTGTGACGCCTGCACGGTGTAGGTGTGTACTATGCAAAGTAGCCATACCCTATCAACATTCATGCATTTTTTAAGCTTTAAAAAACATTAGAAACAGATTTAGAAAAAAGTATACACAATGTCGTGAACTTTGTGAATAATATCAGAACCACAAATCAAGATTATTTGGCTAATACTAATACTTGTGAAAAATGGAGTCAAAATTTTTAAGAAACCTTTAAAAGTCCTCCAGTGTAAAACTAAACTAGTAAAACCGACCTACTGAGTCACAAAACGATCTATGTTTAAAAAGTATGTATCCAACATGGAAAATGTGGAACAAAATTGGATTATATACATTTAAAATATCTAATACTTTATCTAACATTTAATATATATTTCAAATTAACAACCTTTGAAAATTTATTGTACTTCATGATATATGAAAATGAAATGAAGATTCATTGTTGTAACCAAAAAACAAAAACACAAGAAGAAATAATAACTTCTGTGTAGGGAACAAAATCTGACAAACAAAGGATATAATCAGGCAGACTATACTCTAGTATGGGTAAAATAACTGAGTCAGCTCCTATGGCCTCAAGGTAGGTTTGAGATAGGAATCCAATACAAGCACTATTGTCGCATCTTGAAAATACCAATGCATCTTTTCCTAAACGCATAGAGCCAGATTTGAAACCATTGCCATATAAGCCAACAGGTTTGTATGATTCTCTACTGTTATAGATGCTTTTATCACAGTATCCAAAGCTGAAAAATAAAGTAAACAATTAATTAATTGACATGAGTTGATATGTTCTAAACATTAACAGACAAAAATAAAAATATATAAATTAAAACCACTATCATTTAAAAAAAATTAAATTGGGATCCTTGTAGAGCAATAAGTATTATATTAAAAGTTTTAGTACTTGAAAATTGGACAAGAAAGATCGAAATGAACAAGAAAAGGAGTTAAGCAGGTCAGGAAGAAATTTGAAATCAATGATTGGCGACCAATGATTTTTGGAAGAGGGGCAAATGAAAAATGGCAAAAATCAAGAATATTTGCTTCGGTTTAATTAAAAATTATCGCAGCAAGCTATTGACATGAGTAAAAATATTTGAAACGAATTCTTTTACTGAGTCTCATACCCTCTACAAAAGTAGCAAATCATTTGAACATAGAATAAAATTAAAACTCTAAATATACACTCTTCTTCGCCACACCGTAAATTGCCCTCTCACACCACATTTTAAACATGTCATGAAACACTGGTCTAAATTATAAGAGCAAGTATCATTACTGAGTGCATTAGTAGCTGAGAAGGCTGTGAGGAAGGGTTTTACAATATGCAAAAAGTTTTGACTTAAGTCTTATGTACCCTCCACTTGTTGATAAGTCAATAATAGCTTAAATTGTGTGTGCTTATAACAACCCATTTAAGTTATTTGTACCGCTAACAGCCAACATCGGCCATGACAATCCCTTCATTTAAGCAACTTAAACCTGGCGCCAGGAGTAGTAGGTAAAGTTGTTTTCGTTCGCCAGTCCTAAATAATGATTGATGTGTACATTTATTGAGAGATTTTCTTTCTAATGAAGGGAATGAAAGAATGAGCATTTTACATTGTTTAAGGTAAAAGAAACTCTGGAATTAAAATGAATTTTCTTTTTATTGATAAGTTTCAGCATTCTTAATTGTCAGACATTATAAGATGAGGTAAGATTATTTTACCAAAAGGAAATGTTTTTTGATTGCATTGTACATTTTCAGCACATAAATAAAACAATTTGAACACAAGACATCTACATTAAATTATTTCACTAGTCACATCAGGGACTTATTATTTATCATTTAGTTGCGTGACTTCTGAGGGAGCACACTGGTAAGTTCGTGCAGATTGGGGAACATAAGAATTTTTATATCTTTCAGTCCTCGCCCTGAGAGAAAGAATTCGCGATGACGAACGGGCCGATCCTAAGTATCTGTGATGAAGAGTGTGGGGTGTATCATCCAAATTTTGTTTACTTTTACTAAAACATTTTCCTTCAAATAGTTCTTCAAGTGAAAGATGTTTAGTTTGTGTTATGTTCCTAGCTTTCTTGATTAGTCTGTTTATTAGGTGTTTAATATCAGACGAGGAATTCCCACACCAGCAGGTAACACTGAAATTAAGTAGGCTTCCAAATTATTGTTGCGCTGTAGAATAAGTTAATGACTTGTTTGTTTACGTCCAAATTGTACAGTTTTTTTAAGGTTATTGATCTCTAAAACAATTTATTGCAGCAAAATGATTTGAAAGTAATCTGCTGTGAGTATAGCAGTGGATATTGGAAGATGCTAATCATATTCTCAGCCCGTGACACCCTGATTTGATTAGTATGAACAGAGTACAAAATATTTAAAATCTTGAATCAAAGATGGAAGACATTCACAGGGTTTTTCCCCCATGCGGTTACCTCCGTATTTATTTGACTCATATTATTATTTAGTTATTGTTTCTGTTATTTAAGTTTTGTTTAAACGTTGTCTCTTGTATCTTGATTCAAGCTTATCTTGTGCTTTCTTTATAACACATGATAAATAGATTTTTTTTTAAAAACCTGAGCATCCTTATTAATTTTTCCTTGTCCATGCCTGTTCCATTATCCACAAAAATAAGACATGGTATAGTTCCTATTTTTTGCATATCTATTATTAGACTGGATGCTCCAACATCAGGATCATAGGCATTATCTGCAGGAGAGAACAAATAAGGACTATCTGTAGTTAGGAGCACAACAAGAGATTTTGCAAGCTGTGTGCCATACGAAACTGGCAAAGAGTGTTTTCAACTTATTGTAGCAAGGTACCATTTAATAATGTAACACACACTCTCTGGTTATCACTGCGATAGCTAGGGCTAACGCTAGGCTATACCATAATACGTGCACACCAACTTAAGTTAAAAGCAGCTCAAAACTGTGTACTGGGTTCTACTTTCTGGCTGGTCACTCTTGCACGGCGAGTGGCCATCCAGAGACCTACCATCTCCGTCTCTCTACTAGTTAGAAGACGGAACACACATGACTTCTTTGTTTTTCGATATGTCTGCATGGTACACGCTATCTGCTTGATTTGAATTGAGAGTGCCAATGTGAACAGAGCAAAAAATGTCATAGATATTTCCCACCTATCTAATCGTTCTGCAGGTAGCCATGCCCATTTGTATACACTTATTTTGTAGATTAAAAAAATTCCTTTTGTTATGGGCGATTCCTGTTCCTTGTTGATCTTATGAAGGTTTTTTTTAAATTTAATTACTTCTCGAGCTACTGAAAGTACAACATAACAATGATATCGCCATTGTCAAACATACCGCCATGCTCTTCAGTCTTACATCGAACCCGTGTGTACGCGTGTATAATCATAGCAGCTGTATCATTATAGTACCTATTAAAATATCGCTACGTGGCTATTGTTTACATATGTTACCATGTGTGCGAGGTTGTAACCGTATTAGCCAAATAACTAATAATTATAGTTTAATCCGCGCAATGAGTACCTCAGGATCTCTTTTTTTTAAAATACGTATTTGCTTACATAAATATATTGAGAATGCACTGGACGCCCTTAATCTCACGTTGATTCGGGGCACAAAAATGTAAATTTCTCGTATAAGCTCATCTTTGCAACATAACTTCTGAACTAATTAAATGTTTTAAAGGATTTTTTTTTCGCTTTGGATGATACCCATGTTCAGGGGCGTCATTTCAGTTTTTTCAGGGGGATGGGGCTTAACAAAAAACTTGGTCGGCTTGTAAAGTTGTTTATTATTGAAGGCGCCACAGTACACAGCAATTTTAAGAAAACCTGGAAATTCAGGGGCGTGGTGGGGGGAGTCAAATGCCCCACCATACCCTCCCCAAATGACGTCCCTGAACATGTTTGTTCTACTATAATTAAATGTCTGTTGTCATGATTTGAATAACATGTAAAATCCTGAGTTATCCTACATGTTCCTTGATTGAGTGTCTTACTTTGGATAACCAGTGAAATATTTTTCTATCCCGAGTTATCCAGCATGTTTATTGTTAGTTATGTCTACTAAAATGTTTTTCACTTTAAGTAGCTCTAAATGAATGTGTCTTAGCTGATACTGTCCATTTTCTAAGCTTTTTTTTATTTGTCTTTTTTATGGTTACCATACCCTGAGGACAATTATAAAACTAATGTTCTCAAGACCTAAATTTTCCTGGATTTTTAAAATAAGAAATAAAACTGTTGTGACCAACATCCACTTCTCGGCTACATTATACATTAACATTTTACTTTTATTGTGTTCTTAACTATTAGATCCACAAATATAAACACAGATCACTCGTCTTCACAATCGCAGTAACTTAACCAAGATGTCTAGGCCTACTTCCACTTCATCAATTCTCCTATACTCTCGTCCTTACTGGTGTGCTTACAGATTCGTTAAAATTTTTAATTTTTAAAAAATAATTTTTAAGCCTAATCACTTAAGTTTTCATACCCATCTAATTCTTATGTTTTTAATACTTTTTTTTTTGAAACCGGTATACGATGTTGTTTGTTGTAATGTACAAGCTGGGAAGTAAATTCATCCAATTTAAAATCAAAATGTATCACCAAAAAACCTTTTTTTTTTTTACTCGACGAAAGATACGTGTCTCGGTTAAATTTGAATAAAATAACACAATCAATATATTATGAACTTGAAATATTACACTACTTTTATGTAACATAGGCAGAGGTGTTGAATAAAGTTTTTATCGTGATGCACCGTCCCTATTTATCAGTGATTTAGTAAAGTAAATATTTTTTTACCTATTAATCCTGCTAAAGCTCCGAATGCCCATACATGACTGGTTGAGTTTGAGTGTAAAAAATTGGGATTAATCTGAAAAATATAATGAAAAAAAATGTTTGTATCACAAAAAAAGCGTTATTGTAACAAACGAATATTTTTACTTGGTCTGGTGGGGGATGAGGAAACGTATTACCTGGGGTACTTATGCTGACAGCCTTTTTAATGACATTTTTGTCCATACATTATTTTTAACAGTTCATATTTTATAGGCCTAATTTATGACTAGATTATGCAGGACAACATGGCGTGTGCGTCTATTACAGTTACAAACCTAACATCTTTTCAGTGGCATTGGAAGTTGGTTGATGAATGGGTGGTCCATCCCGCGACACACTTTTTTCCCCTTATATAATTAGCGGGTTGGGTGGGGGGCAGTGTCAGTTGCCAGAGGCTTAGCTAAGGAGTGGCTGATGGGGGCATACGTCCCTGGGTGCCAGACTAGCGGTGTGGGGCAAAAATGGGCTTAGATGGTATTAATTGGTTAAAAATAATGGGTTTCAGAGTTGGAGGGGGGCGTAAAAATGAATCTTGTCCCCTGACGCCAAACACTGTAGATACACCCCTGCTAGTGTCGTCGAAATAAGGCGGATGGGGTGGTCCACCCAGGTGTCACTTTTTCTTTATATGTATATGTGGCATTTTCGGACAACTGCGGAGTTTTTATCGTGAAAGTGGGGACGGAAAATATTTGGCCGCTCATGGCAGTACTAATAGTAGCTGCGCCACTAGGCAGTGTATCTATCGATACCAAAGTGAAGTTAGCGATCATTTTCATCGAGAAGTAGGGCTGAAATCGTGGGCGTCAATAAATCTTGATCAGTGGAGGGTTTTGGGGAGCCTGCTCCCCAGAAAATATTTGATTATTTCAAAATCAAGAGGTGTATTTTTGAGTATACTTGAATTCGATGTTACTATTATACCTTTTGAGCTGAAGAACATTTTTTGTTGGAGGCATTATTTTGCCCAGTGCCATATATAAACTGAATTCACTCCATTTGTGGTGTGCCCCAGGATAATCATTAGGCACAAGCTTATAATCAATCCCATACTGTACCATTAATCAGCATGAGGAAAAGGGTGTATAATTTAGGAGGCTAAAGACAATCGTACAAACTCAAAATGCAGGGATGCATTATTTTGGCGCTTGCTTGAATTTGTTGTTTCTTTCAGACAGTTTTGAGATGGCATTTCAAATATTCGGGTGGAAAGTGCCATAATTATACACAATAATGACCAAAGACATTTTAAATTTCGCACCAGCGGGACGTAAACCATATTCATTCTAGTTGTGTCACCCTTGAGGGTACGCTTTTGCCATAGATTATAGTCCCCAGAAAACTTTTGATTAAGTCAAAATACAAAAATGCATTTTATAGATTCCACTAATTGTAATTGGTTAAAGGCACCAGTTACTATGCTTTTTAAAACTGTTTTAAAATGACAATGTTGTCATTTTTAATTTTAAAAAGTATCTATTTGTTATAATAATATTGTTTTACACATATTGCTCCGGTTGGTGGGGGGGGGGGCAGTGCCCTCCCGGAGGTAGCTGAAAAAAACACTCTTGCTAATAATAACTATATTTTTTTAAATCATGATGCCATCATTCAATTTTTAATTAAAATCATTCCCTACTGTAAAAGTCATGCTTTTATTATAAAATATAATTTGCAAACATAAAAAGATTGCCTCACGTTTGATACTTATTGAGAACTCTATTAAAAGTACAGACTTTAAAATTGAAGAAAATGTAGTTTAATACACTGTCATTAAAGTCTATAAACGTGTGAGTTGCAAAAAATAATTTTTAAAAAAAATAGATAAATGCGAACGGGCAGCAACATTACGGCTTATTGTCGGGCCAGGCAAATTATCGAAATATTGCGATATTTATAATCGAACAATGTAAGCGTCTAAGAATATTAGCCTTAAATTTACGGATCATCAAATATAACGAGCGTAGCGATATTTCATAGATTCCACTAATTGTAATCCGTATCCGGAAATTTGATCGAAAGAAATTTCGTCGACGGAAAATTGATCGACGGAAATTTGATCGAACGGAAATTTGGTCGAATCTTTTTTTTTTAGTTTGTAGTTAAAATTTTGCGTCAAATTCCTTTTTGAACGCATTATTTTGTTTTAATATATAGTATAGCACGTTCAAAAATAAATTTGACGAAAATTTTAACGTCTGAACGGAAAAAAAGATTCGACCAAATTTCCGTTCGATTAAATTTCCGTCGATCAATTTTCCGTCGACGAAATATCTTTCGATCAAATTTCCGGTAAACATTGTAATCGGTTGAAGGCACCAGATTGCATTCTCTTTAAACTGTTTAAAATGACAATTTAGTCGTTTTTAATTTCAAAAATATATAATCGTTCTATTAGTTTTACCCATTTTGCTCCGGGGGGGGGGGGCACTTGACTTTTCCCGGGGGATAGTGCCCCCCCCCCAAAGAGATGCCTGAAAGAAACCCTGGGAGGCGGTCAGCTTGGTCAGCCACATGTGGTACTTACCTCAGCTACGCCACTGGCTATAATTATAGTTTTTGAAACAGTTATTCCCAAGTAACAAAATTGATTTTTTTCCCCTTAAACCATGTAGTAGGTGTTATTGTTAATTATCAGTTGTATATTTAAAAGGGGGAGGGGAACCATTTTTTGACGAGGGATCAGTTCTCGTCGGGCTCTCTGGGACCCGGATGTATTGTGACGAATTCAAGGTGGCCTAAACTTGTGTCATGAAAATATATGTCGAATTTTTACTTTATAAAAACGTTATTTCAAAACGTTTAAGTCACACCATTTTTAATCCTTTATGTTAACTCCGTCTTATTTTCGTGTGTTTGTGGAAAAAAATCTTCGGACGGCCAACTGACCCACTTCCCGTCATCCTATCGATCTGAAGCGTTGCACTTAGACTCTTTGCCGATGACAACACATCTTCTCAAGTATTCAGCCACAACCCCACGCCCCCAAAAATCAGTTTTTTTTTCATTATAACAGCACAATCACGCGGGTTTAAAAAGAATGTTGATTATTATGTATCTTTATATATTTTTCTTTTGGCTTTAGGGTTGGAAAAATGGTTATGAAACTGCTGTCTCAAGTCAGAATGATCTTCTTCCTCAAACTTGTGTACGATTGTGCCTGCCGCTTCCTGTGCGATTTGTGTTACCATGGAGATTGGGGGCAGCAACCCTTCAGTAACACTTATTGTTTACCTGAGCAAGAGCTTATGATGCTAACTGACTTACCCGGGCCTGATGACGTCGTCATTTGTTCACGATTGTAATATTAATTAATGGATCGATGCTGTCTCTGGATTAGCTAAACTTTAGTATAATAAAAAATTGGCTCATACCGTTTTGAAAATAAAAATAATTGAATCCACGCTCCTATACATTTTTTTCCTTCTCTCCTTTTTTTTTTTTTTTTTTTTTGGACCCCCCCCCCCCCCCCCACCCCGGGCCATTTGCGTATGCCAATGATTTTGAGACATAGTTGGCTGAATAAAAGATACATTTATTTCCAAACTTGTTTTCTCTTTTGCGACCACTATGAAGACTCGTTACAACAGAGGCGTAGCTATGAAGGGGGGGTCAGGGGGACAGATGTCCCCAGGCGCCAGCTAGTTAGGAGCGCCAAAATGCTCTTTGATATTATTTTATTGATGAAAATAATGGGTTTGAGAGTTGAAAAAAAGCAAAGGGGGTGGCTTTAAAATGAATCTTGTCCTCCCGGGGTGCTAAACACTCTAGCTACACCTCTGCGTTACAAGTCACTCACTATATGCTTCAATGCTTGTCTAATACCATTAAATTGCACGTGATGTGTTAATTCAGTAGCATGTGACCGTATGCATAATTCAACTAGGCATTTGTTTGCTTTTTTAAAAATTATCTTTAATAGCCTCTTCGCGTTACATTTGATGTTTGTATTCTTAATTGTTTAAATAAATGGATTTCAGAGTGGAAAAAAAAAGGGGGGGGGGCGTAAAATGAATCTAATCCTCGAGCCCTAAACACTCAAGGTATGCGTCTGCATATTTATTTCGAGTGATGGGATGGACATGATCTTATATGAGTTAACCCAACTTTTGTACCCAGGACTTGGCCCCTGACTGAAGGTCCGTTTTAGCTTTGATTTTTTTGCTTATGATTTCACTTTTAACATGATTTTAAAAATGGGTAAAAGTGAAGCAGCCTTGTGGTACAACTGTGATCCAAAAAAAAAGATGCTCTTTCTTGTTAATTATAAGTAGCATATAACGCAGTCTTTGCATGTCTCCCGACATTCCGTATGCTCATGCGTACAATTTTTATCGTGTTGTTTTTTGATGAGAAGAGAAACAAAAAGAGTTTTAAAATAATAGACTCATACAACGCAAAATACAAAATGACGTATCAAATGAAAGATAATTGAATGTACTATACGTTTGCAACCTCAATTCTTCAGTTTTACTAAAATAAACTACCACAAATGACATCCAAATACCATTGAGTCTAATGGTACCCGGCTGCGAATGGCGGCGCTGCGTGTCCGGGTCCATTTTGACTAATGCTATTCGGATGTCACTTGTGGTAGTTTATTTTAGTTAAAATGAAGAATTAAGTTTACAAACGTGTAGTCCATTCAATTAACTTTCATTTGATACCTCATTTGGTCTTACAAACCCAACAATAATATTTTAAATCGTTTTTTAATCCCAACCTCTCAATTCTGGTACCCGGGTACCAATAGCCACTTCGCAACTAAAAAGTCGACTTTATCGGCAGCAGCGTTTTAGAAGACCCCTGATCGCGTTCCGTCCGTTGATCCACGTCTAATCGTCGTATGACCCCGCCATTATCTCGTCCTTGATGGTCAGCATACAACGGACAAACATTTGCAATTCCAATTGCACAGCCATCGATGTAGGCAGGTGATTACGACTGCGCCACACTACCACGTAAAGGCGAATCGGCGTAGGTGAAGTGGTGTCGGCGAATCCCCTACAACCCACACTTTTATTTCCCCGCCCAATTGCCAAACCATTTAGGCTAGTGGACAGAATTAAATACTCAAAAACTAAGCTGAAACTTGAAAGAGAATCTTGGAAATGTGGCCACGTGGCCTCTTCTTGAATGCAATATATATATATTATAAGAATTTTTTAAACCGTAGTACCCCAACCTAGGGCTGGGCTCACCACGCTGTACATCATGAACATAAAAATTAACATACTTTAATTAAATAAAACAAAACAAATGTGTATTCGCCAAACCACTCCATAACTTTTTAAATATCAAGCCATGAACGGCACCCAGCAGTATCGTCTATCGGTCAGAGGGGGGGGGGGGGATCAGTCAGGATAGTAGAGTTTAAAGAGATGAGTTTTGAGTGCAGTTTCGAAGGCTGTGATGGTTGGTATATTTCGGATGTGTAGGGGAAGAGAATTCCATTGTTTGGGGGCACAGAAAGAGAAAGATCTTTCACCGAGTGCGAGTCTTGGGGACAGTCAAAATTAAAAATATAGCCCAAAGCCCAGTCAAGCAAAAACATCACCAGCACCCCGGGTGGATGGGACTCGTTAACCTTGGATGGCAACTCATCTAAGAGAAGGAAACTCTGAAGTCAAACCCGGAGACGAAGTCCCGAAAGGCGGGTAACATTGATACAATGAAACATTCCGACAACTCCTCCGAAGCCACTGGTGCCATGCTGTATCAGTGTCAGTTTTTAATTATTATTATTTTTTTTTATTTTTTTTGGAATTGTATGAAACTAATTGCCTTTAATTTTATGAATTCCCGTTCACTTTGATTGTTTCAGTTTCGATTTCCAAATTTAACCTTAATATATTATTTATTAATGTATTTGATTATATTAAACTTAAAGTCATAAATAGTGAGACAAGAAGCATAGCTGAACTTTTCAAAAATGTTATATATATATATGACAAAATTTCAAATTTCAAAACCAATATGCCTACCTTGCTTAATTGTATACCCTCTGGTATTGCTGCCATATTTGAATTTTGTAATTTCGGGTATTCCCCCCAAATGTAAGGCAAATTCCTGGTAACAGTCTTGTTTTGTTTTCAGTTATACGCATGGGGGGGCAGTGGTGATAGTGAGTTTGAATATTTTGCTTACAGCCAGGTGGTGATCTCGCCAGAAAGTACATTTATGCACACTTTCTGCAGTAATTATGCTGACAGTATGACACTCTCTAAAATCTCTAATTAAGCCATCTTAATCAACTTAAAATCTGTGAATACCCCGATTTCTAATTATTTTCAAAAAATTGTTTTAAAAAAAATATCACAGCAGTTTCATAACTATCGTCAAATTGCCTCCCTGATGGGGCGTACGCCACAAGTTGGGAAACACTGGTTTACGGAGACTTGGTTTATTTTTTAAAAAAAACATGTAACGTCATAAAGGTTTATGAATAAAAGGATTATCAATTATTCATTTATTTGGGGTGGTGATAAAGAAATGCGACTAACATTTACTACGTTCACTCAGGGCCGGATTTACAGGCAGACCGAATAGGCCGTGGCCTAGGGGCAACGCGAAAAAAGGGGACCCAAAAATTGGGAGTAGTATATAAAAAACTATATATTTTTTAATACAAAAACTTAGCAATATTTTTTATTTTTCAAAATGGGGCCTCAAATTTTTGTTGGCCTAGGGCCCCTAAAATTGTAGATCCGGCCCTTCGTACACTTTTTTTGTTGTTTACACACTGGATACATTTGAAAAACTACTTGGGCACAATAGGTCTATTACCAACAGCTTGTCGACCCCCATTCTACTGTACACGTTGACTGGCTATTGCGTATGGGTAACCTACTGAGACGGGGTGGAAAATTGAGATTTCACCAAAGTCTCCCGTGCGAAATGTATGCATGCGCCTGGGAAATTTCTGAAAACGTCATGAGTCTTCATTTAACAGTTTGGTGGCTAAAGTGGGAGGTGTGATTACTGGTGGTTGACACAATTTTATCCTGCCCGTGACTATAAAAACTGTAGCCGTGTTGTGTGGAGACAGCTGTCAGTTTTAAATATATATATATATGGGTTTAAAAACTCAAGGAAATGCAGGACTTGAAGAAGACTATTGCTTTATTTGGTTCTATAAATAGGAGTGGTAGAAGAACATCCTTAGTCAACGTTCGAAGAAAATAGATCCCTTGAAACATCGTAAGAAACAGTTGTCAGAAAAAATGACAATATCTGAAAATATACAAATATTATAGGTTAAAAATGACACATTATTTGCATTACACAGCTAACAAGTCAAATAACTCTGTAATTACAGGTTTAGACAAACATACTTAACTAACACTAGAAATGCGTGCTGACCAAATAAACGAATAGCAGTTAAAATTATATTCTTGCAATAATGTTTCATTATAAATAAATCACGTGGCAGTCTTTAGCTCGTTGCACATTCAGAATCAATGTGAGATGTGAGGGCTAACATACAGGTATGTGAGGGCTAACATACAGGTATGTGAGATGTGAGGGCTAACATACAGGTATGTGAGATGTGAGGGCTAACATACAGGTTTGTGAGATGTGAGGGCTAACAAACAGGTATGTGAGATGTGAGGGCTAACATACAGGTCTAGAAATTACTATTATACTGTCGTCCATGCGTTATGATTAATACAACTAGTACATGCCTATTCATAGCTTGCAATTTCTAGACAACACTGTATTTGGAGCCACAAGACAATTCAATTAGCAGTCTGTCCGGTTCTCAAACTTATCCATTCAAGTTCATCAATGCATCTTAGTGTATCCATTACATGTGCCCAATGTCAAATCCATTTTTTCGCCAAAGAGAAAGGCGATTTGCATCAGCAATGACCACTGCAAAGAAAATTTGATCAGAAACGATGTTTATATAGAACATCGTAGGAGATAAAGAAAGAAAGAAAGACAGACTGAAAGAAAGAAAGAAAGAAAGACAAACAAACAGAAAGAAATAAAGAAAGACAGACAGACAGACAGACAAACAGAAAGAAATAAGACAGACAGAAAGAAGGGAAGAAAGAAAGAAAGAAGGAAGGAAAGAAAGAAAGAAAGAAAGAGAAAAGGAAGAAAGAAGGAAAGAAAGAAAGAAAAAAAAGAATAAAGGAAGGAAAGAAAGAAAGGCAGAAAAAAAGAAAGAAAGATGGAAAGAAAGAAAGAAAAAAAGAATAAAGGAAGGAAAGAAAGAAAGACAGACAGAAAAAAAGAAAGAAAGAAAGAAAGAAAGAAGCAGTTTGAATATAAATTTTCGGACGAGCAAAAAAAGATGGCTGAAGAATCTTTCAATATAGAACATGGTTTTGGTTGGTTGACCATGTTTCCAGCAACTTCAAATATCAAATGTTGTTGACATTTTTGGCTTTATATATGATAATCAGCAAAGTCCGTACAACGAATCTGGATGATTTGAGCAAACACTGTATGGATTAGACCATGGCGATGACAAGTGGTGATTCACGGGATGTTGCTGGTTCGGACTAACTAGTAACTAGAAGACCTGAGGGTCCTAAGAGAAATGATTCCAGGAGAAATACCTTTACAGTATCTTCAACTCCTAGCGCTGCTTGCGGGTTCGTTTCCAAATTCTACGATTGCTTACAAAATAATACTGGAACACGTCTCGGTCTCCTTTAGAGCGTATAGCCCATTTAGCTTTGTCATTGTCGGAATTTGTTTACGACAACCGTGAGATTAGCAACAGCCGAGCCAAAAATGGTTAATTCAGCTCAGGTTAATCTAAATGTTACATATTTTTCTTTTCAATTAACAAATTCGGAAATTAAGCAAGTCCAAAAAATAATTGGTATTTTCTGTCCCATTATGAAATGTAAGACCCAGTTTGTCTTTGACGTGTCTATAGACTGGGATATGTAACACTCTAAGGCAGCGGTTCTCAACCTGTGGGTCGCGATCCCTTTGGGGGTCGCGCAACCCTTTTCCAGGGGTCGCCTAAGGCCATCTGAAAACTCATATACTCTACAGTTATGAAGTAGAAACAAAAATAATTTTGTTGCTAGGGGGTCGCACCAACATGAGGAACTGTATTAAAGGGTCTCGGCGTTAGGAAGGTTGAGAACCGCTGCTCTAAGGCCTCGCAAAATTCAATTTGCTTAAAGCACCTCATCCGGCCCCGGAAAAAACATATTTTTTTTTTAATAAAATAATCACATAGATCACATTGGGAATAATAAATGTGATTGCCACAACACCCCCCCCCCCCCCAGCCCAGCTTTTTTTTTCACATTTTAAAAAAAATTTGTATGGTGAAGGTACTCATAAGGAGTTAATTCATTTCCAACCTTTAAAAAAGCATTAGGGCAAGTCCTGCAATGGCGTGGTGAACATGGTTTAGTTGCAACGTGAGAAGTGTCAGCTACAAAGTCTATAGAGCTTCTTGACGTAACTGGGACATTGGAAGAAGTCCATACATACCCAGTTCATATTAACACAAATATGTTCAAACCGCCTCCTTCCACGTTGACACAAGTAACCTCGACACCAACCCCCCCGCCCCACCCCACCATTAAGTGCAAATGTGCCTCCTCTGTTCAAGGCTTTCTAAATTTCTTATAATATTAGTTCGCCTGGTGGAATATAGATCAATAGTGCAAGAGAAGAGGTATGACGGCACTTCCGATCACAGCTTGCATGAGTGTGGCTTTAAATAGCATTAAGTTAAGACGTGCTTCTTGGACACTAGGAAGTTGATTAAGAATGTCCTTAAAAACCGGGCAAATATCCAACGCCCACAGCTGCGCTTTATCATCTCAGCTGTTTAGATTATCGCAACATTTAAGAAATTTATTCTAAAAATGTAACAAACGTATAATCAAGGCACTAAAATCAATCGTGCCAAAAGTTATAACACGATTTAAAGAAAATATATAGTTTTGCACTGTCAAGGTCATGGAATCAGTGGCAGAGTGTGTGTGGGTCGATTTGGGTGAAATGAGATATGTGAGCGAGGTGAACGATTGTCATGTCACGGACGGGTGAATGACTTGTGAGATGTTTCAGGTATAAAAGGGGGTTAACTGTTATGTAGAGAGGAAGAGATTATTATGTCAAGAACGAGGCTGTATGATTATGTCACGAACTTGGAGGGTGAACGATCGGGACTGCGAGAGATAACTTTTCGAGAGCTGATGTACCTTAGTTCGCTCTCAAATGGATTGTCATTATTTAGCTGTGTTTGGAGTGTAAGCTGTGAATATATACTTGTACATTGATTGATGCTATGTCCGAGGACTACTATGAATTATCACATCTGGAATAAAATATGTTAGTATACCTTGAACCGTGTGGTTCTTTCTTATCAAAGAGTGAGAGACAGTTATTGTGAAAGACCTAGACAACGAGAGTATTCTTATGGACCAAAGAATATTTGACATGCACTTTAAAAAATCCATTTTTTTTCTCCCTTTTAACAATGTGCATTGGTGCAAATAATTTCATCAAACGAAACATCTCTTTTGTCGGCATAATTTCTCAAACAAAATTATACTTTTAATCAATGCCCTTAAGAGGTTCTTTAAAAGTATTTTCATATAAACATATATTAGTTAAAACTTGAAATATCTGTTTCATGTTCATTATTAAGTAACATTAAGTAATGAGAAAGAATACTAAAAAGGCAATGCTGGAACAAAAACTTTAGCAGCAAAAGAAAATGCCAGGCAAATCTTATATTTAATATATACAAATATCATCATATAATAAATACAAAATTGCTCAAATGTGTGGAAGTTTTCAGTATACCTAGGTTCTAGGTATATTTGAATCATTCCTTTGATTCGAAAGGAAGAATGTTTTGGTGCAGTCAAGAGCGCCCCAACCTCCCCTCCCCCATGGACTTTTGTATCCATTGTTCCTGTGGCGTGTGTTCTATAGCACACCATTCCAATTTGCCCTTGATAATTAATATCATTAATTGTGGATTATTTAACCATCGGAATTTAAATTATGAGTTCTCATGGGCGACGAGGACCCTGGCACAAAATGGTTTCAACTGCTGCGTACGTATGTTTTAAATCATCCAACAAAGGAACAATTTTCGGACTAAAAATGTATCGTTCATTAACTTGTCACGTTATATAATTAGGTGGTGGTGCTATAGCCTCTATATAATCCGAGTCAGGGTTGAAAGTAGTGCTGTGCCAATTTGGAGGTTTTAATCTCATAGTCGTGTTGTAATCAGGGGGAGGGGAGTTGGGCTCCGTGGAGTTTTGGTTGTATTGAAATGTCTGTGGTATTTTCAGCGTTGGAGTTGACCCGTGGTGATGATGCTGCGTTGTGGCATCTCTTAGTCTTAGTGGGTCATTCTCCGTTCGCTGCCTGTAGTCACCATGTGATAAAGTGTGTGCTGTGGGCTCGTCGACCTGAACATCATTTAAAAGGGTCCGAATCTCGTAAATCTCAGAGTATGCTGGGGGCTGTAGTGATGATTCGTTCAACTCGTCACGACAGAGACGGGCTGGCAGTGGGGGCAATGGGAGGGCAAGTATCGAAGACACACTGTTGTTTACGACATCATCTGAAAATTCACAGAGAAAATAACTTTTGTGAAAAAAAATCATCATTCATTTTGATATTAATATCTTACAATATCTATTAAAAGTAAAACCTTATTTTATACATTCAAATACAGTCTGTTCGTTTAATTTACTTCAGCTTTCACACAGTACAACCCCTTTAAAATGACTTAATTGTGTATCTAATTGATAATATAAAGAATTAAAGTGTAGTTATCTTGATATGAAAATATATAATATAATTTTAATCTGAAATCGACTCCGGTGAAAGCACAACATCATATTATTGGATTTTCCCACTTAGTACACCAAAATACACAATATTACCAGTTCTTTTCTTTAAAAGGGGAATGCATTTATCCTTACCCGAGAAGTTAAGAGTGTTATAGAAATGTCCTTCCCCCTCAGGAATGTCGTAATGGTCGGTAAAAAGTGGGATGACGTTGAGCCGCTTCCTTCTCTTCCCTAACTTCCTCCGTGCCAAGATTATCAGCACCACAGAGAAGATTATCCCAATGATCCCCAGTAGAAGTAAACTTAAAAGATTAAGTTCATCTTTACTTTTATCAGTGTCCCTTTTCTCATAAAAAACCGTCGGAGTCATTAAATGTACATGTGCATCGTTAAGGTTTGGGGTGATTGTGCTGGTAGTGGTGGTCATAGTTGAGTCGGTGGAAATGCTGGAGGTAGTGGGAAAATCGGATGTTTGATTTTCAAGAAGATTTCTGGACAAGGTGCTGGGTAGATAAGACCGGTGTGTACTTTGCAGCGCTGTTAGGGGGGAAAAGTCCACTTAAGTTTTAATAAAATCAATCCAAAGTACGAAAATGATGTTTTTATTTGAATATTAATGTAAATAATAAGAATTTGGAATTTGTTGACATTAATTTCCTTGCGACGAAAATTTGTTATGATATTAAGAAATAAATACAAAATTATTTTGTATTGCTTAATGCAATGTCGATCATTCGTTCACCAATTGTTATCAATAACTATTTAAAGGCAATATGCGCTTAATATTTTGGAGGAAATGGAAGAAATGTTCGATAAGAATATATTGGGATAGTACCTTCTTTATCTTTATCACAGACTCCGTCGACCAAAACACGTGTTGTGTTGATAATTACTTCATCTCTTGTCCACGCTAGCCACAGAAAACATTTTATAACCATTTCTTCTTTGACCTCCTTGATGGTCAGCGAACTTTCGAACGACGTATCATTCGGGTCTTCCCGGCGGGCCCGGTATCTCTGTGCATCGTTGCTGTGGCACTCGTCGTTACTGGCGTAGCAGTTGGCAATCAGTTCGTTGGCGTCACCAGACTTCCAGTAAATGTGTCTGTTTTTAGCGTGGAATAAATATGCATGAATACAAGAGATTGTGAGATTATCACTAATTAAAGAAATGATTTGGATGAACTCTCTTTCTTTGACTCATAAAATGCATATAAAGATCTAAATCTCACACATCCAATATTTAAAGAAAACGCATTTTTTAAAAAAATCAAATTTTCACACGATAAATAAATTGTCCTTCCTCTTTATGTATATCTTGAACGAACGCTGCTAGAACGCGAAACAAAACCGTAGAAGCAGCTCGGATTTTTCATAGAATTTTAGCACTATTTTTAGCACTGACACTTGCATATCTTGAAACGCCTATGTGTCACCAAATGACACAGTTATGTTGTCTAGCGTTACGAAATTTCGCTGTTCTGTGTGTCAACTGAAAGCGAATACTGTGCATGAATTCTTCACACACTAAAAAGATTTCGGCGAGACAAATTTTGAACCGGCTTGATGTAGCAACTGATATTATCTTGAAACGAGTTCACAAATCTTAAACTAAATAACACTCACTCCATACTTTTGACATATTCACTTCATTATTGAAAACATCAATATTCTATATCATCAACATTAAAATGAAAGTTAAGTTCAAACATTTATAGTTTTCAAAAAGGGGCGAGCACTTCAACGTTTAAGACATTTGGACAGTTGTTATTTTTTGTGTTATTTTTAACATAATACTATAATTGTGTTTTCTCACTATGTTTTTTCTTGTAGTGATTATCGCCATCACTGAACTCACCTGAAAGTGTCCTCGGCTTGACCAGAACAGGTGAGGGTCACGCTTTTTCTTGGTGAGACCGCCAAACAAGACTCAGCACACAACGCCGTACCAACAGACATGGCTACAATAGCAACAGTCACCAGCATTGTTGGCTAATGGACGGTTCAAGAACAGGGTGGGATTTTTAAGCGATACCTTCAGTATTATACTATTTTGAAATTTAAAATAACTAGAAAGTTAAATTTCTCTTCTTAAAAAAATAAATAAAAAGAAAGAAAGCGATAAAATTAGAAGCCAACTAAACATTCAAAATAGCCCCATAGGTCATTAAGTCATTAAGGGGAATCGGAAATTTCTGGCACTTTCATTTTCTGTTTCTAAGCGAGTATAGCTACGTTCCAAATTGTGCGTTGTGCTACTCCAATCGATATTTTTCAACAGAATATTTCGGTCCTATCCTAACTGAAAAAAAATAAATAAATATATGCGCTTAAGGTCCCATTTATAACTATAGGCCTACGCCGCGCCTTATACTATAAGAGCAGTGGTTCTCAACCTTCCTATTGCAGAGACCATTTAATACAGTTCCTCATGTTGTGGCGACCCCCAAATACACAATTATTTTTTTTTTTTCGTTGCTACTTCATAACTGAAGAGTATGCGTTTTCCGGTGATCTTGGGCGACCCCTGTGAAAGGGTCGTTCGACCCCCAAAAGGGCTCGCGACCCACAGGTTGAGAACCGCTGTTATAGAAGATGAGATCTAGGCCGCCAGATTCCAGTTTTGAAATCAGTTTCTTTTGATTTCATAAACCCTTTCGGAATTAAATGTCGAATAATTACTCAATGCTTCAATGACTAAAGATTAGATTTTTTTATTTTATTATGCGACGTGCAAGGTATCTATTTAAATTATATATATATATATAAACGCTGACAATAAATCTGACTTCAGGTAAGGGGAGTGGGGTAGGTTAATTGACGTCGCTGGACGGGACATGTTGGGAGAATGTCACACGACCGTCTGCCCAAAAAGAATTTTCTATGGTAAGCTCGAACATGGAAGGCAGTCTGCTGGCGGGCAGAAGAAACGTTTTAAAGACAACTTAAAAGCCAGACTGAAAGCGTTCGACATTAACCCAGACACGTGGGGGGGGGGGGGGGAAAGCAAAGGATCGAACATCATGGCGTTCTTCTTTACACAGGGGCTCCAACTCCATGTAACATGAAGTTAGCAGAACAGCGGCTGCAGAGCGCAAGCGACATACCAGGAAGGCGTGGTGTGACTCAGCTTCCGGAAATGCCCCACCAGTCCACTGCAAACACTGCACAAGAAAATTTCTTATTTTTTCTTTTAAAATGTTATCTCAAAAATTTACTGGCTGTTCCTTTTTTTTTTAAGTTTAAGGAGTGTAAATAATCATATACATTTTAGGCTTGTAATAATTTAAAATTTATTTAATGTGTGTCTGTGCACTGCAAAGGGCTTATAAGAATGTTAGCCCACTTTGTTAGTGCAAGAGAACGGTGGCCTCTCTTCACCTGTAGATTCTGTTTGTCGCAAATGACTAGGGCGGTATGTTTGCGATCATTTTGCAGGTATGGAACAAGGACAAGGTTCAAGTGTCATGTGTGGTCAAGATAAATGATAGTGATAAAGAAGGAATACGATATTTTGAGAATTAGGAGAAAGTAAAAAGAGTAACTATAAAAATACCGTGCATCGAAAAGGAAGTTACCGTATGATTTGCTTTAGGTCTGAGATTGGAGAAAAGGAAATAAAATCTGGCCACTAATCTGATTCGTGCCGCACATTTTACATGAGAGATGCCTGAAGCTGTAACCAGTGTTAGTACCATCCAGGGCGGGCCAAGATTTCTGCCGCCCCACTTCCAAAAAAAAAAAACTGACGTTGGCCGAAAATGCTGCCTCTTAATATAATTTAATATGAAAAAGTGCCACACCCCTGGGATGGATTGTCCCGTCCGCACCTCCTTTTCTACGCCACTGCATTAATTCCTTTAATAAAATCTTAAAATGAAAGGGGCAAAAATAAGATAATTTTACAAGTCACGCCTTAAATATTGTAATATATTATTTGCATATCCAGACTTCACCAGAAAGATCTCGAGCTAGATGTAAAATATCAAGGTTGGCAACTCTGCTTCAGATTCAGCGGTGTACACATTTGAACTCTGTTGCACATTCGTGGTGCACACTCGAGTAATCACCAGGATTTCTATAGTATATGAAAGTTCTCAAGATTTTCAACTAATCTTCAAGTTAAAACAATTAAAGTCAAATAAATATCTATGGAAACGATATAAATATGTATTGACCTATTATTCATATTATGTCTATGTTATGTATAACTGTATATATAGGCCTAACTTACCACATTATATCTTTCATGCCTCTAAGTAAGAAATTCAGAGAATAATCTAATTCTTTGCGCAACTAGAAAAGAATTAATATTGAATTATTTTTTACAATATGAATATAAGGCAAGGTGTTGTTAATGAGTTTTCTACGAATCAGTCTTGAGATTGAAACCATCGGAAATCTAAATGATATCGAAATTGAAACTGAAACTGAAACAAAAATCACTCGACTTGACAAAGAACATTATGGCACTTTTACTAGTGCTTCCCATTTTCAAAATTAAACTGAAATTAGTAGAAGTGAAATTTATAAATTAATTCACTATATTGTAAGTTAGTGATTCACTTGCATAAAAATGTTATTGCAAATAGGCTTACATAGTTATTTAAATCAGAAAATAAGAAACCAAAACTGCTTGAGTAATGGGAATTTCCGATTATTTGTTTCTCGTTCACTTTGACTTTGAAGTTGTCCTAACTTGCCAATCTATGAAATTGATTTTTAGATCTAGATATCATAATTCAAGAATGGAAATTAGTTTTTTAAATTATGTCTTTTAAAAATTTTGTATAAAATAATAAAGGTAATATTACAATAACGTTTTAAGAAAGCAATATCTTATATTAAAGAAAATTTAATGCATCCATTAATCCATACTAAGACTGATATTTCAAACGTTTTAAAGGAGCGCTGACCCTCATCAATTTCTTATACTTAGGCCTATACTGGACGCAGACCTGTTTACTATTACGGTCCAACAGTGAATGGATCGAGAAATAAGATTGGTTGGTGACCTTCTATAAGTATAATTATACATCGTTTGCGATGAGAGGCAATAAAGTAGTGGTGTTGATGAAGGCGGTAGGAGATTTTGTGTAAAAAAAAAAAGGGGGGGGGGCGGATCTAAATATTTATGTATACATTGTTCAATCTACATCACTACATGTATAAAATTAACACCGCCACATCTTCGTAATGATAGAGGATCTGGGGGGCGGGGTGGGGTTCGGATCCCGGCAGAAAGTACTGCGTTATTCAAATATTTTACAATATTCATCCCGAAACTCTGAAAGGCCAAAAATAGCATTTTTATTTCTGGCATGTTGTAAAATATCACCCGATGTTTAGTTGGAATTATGGTCGTAATGTTGCCATGTATTTTCACAATGAACTCGCTAGCTATACTCAGATAGTACTCAGTAGTAGTGATATAACAGTAATATTAAATCCCCCACCCCCAGTATGTTCAACGTTCGTGTGACGTAAAATTTGTTCAGCTACGCCAGTGGTTCTAAATTTTTTGCTTCCCAGCGCCTTTGCCAAATTTAGGTTTCCACCGGGCTCCCTGCGTAGAATTCTAAGAAGTACACATCAAAATAGCGATTACGTAAACAAAAATAAAATAAAGGGTTAGGTAAAAATAATTATAGCACGTGTGTAGGTCACTAAGCGACATCTAGTAACTGCAACCCGTAGTTACTCAAGGGAGTTAAATAGACCTACTGTTTGCACCACGACCGAAAGTTGTCACACTTGTTTAAACGTGGAAATACAATTAGGAAAATTGTGTATTGCCTCGCAACGCCCCTGTGAGGAATCCACAGCAACCCATACAGAAAAAAAATATTCATTTTTCCCCACCCGGGCGCACCAGTAAAAGGACTATTTGTAGCGCCTCGTGTCTTTCTGACTGAAGTAAATGCGATTTTATAGTTTAATTTACTAAGAATGTGCTTTCTATAGGCGATTTTTTGGCACCCCCTGATTTTGGCGCCTGTTGCTATTAGTCCCATCCCCATGGCTTTGTCCGAGTGCAACGAGCACCCAGGGCGGTGCTGATGTATATTCTGTGCATCACTTGTCTCGCCGAAACGCCATTGGTGAAAACCCGTGTTACATTTTGTTTACTGTATCATCTAAATATATAAAGATTATTGGATTCTTTTTTAATTGTTGCTTTTTTAAGGGCCGTTTGGCGGGTGGGGGGGGGGGGGTCGAAAGCTCATGGTAACGTGCGCAAGAGGAGTCGTCAAAAAACAGGGGGATATAGAAAATTTGACTTTTTTTGCGTACGAACTATAAAGATTGCCCCTCCTCGCATTTATTTGCTTCGGTGCTGTATGAAGTAATTTTAAGACATAATTATTTCTTACGGCTGACCGCGAAGAGTACAGAAATAAAGAAAAGAAAAGAATGCATTCTTAACTGTTCAGTGCAGCAATATTAGGTTTCGATATATTTTATAGGATCTGAGAGGGCCTTTGAAATCTATTATTAGAACGCACAGATCAGCTGTACCATTTCTAATACTCCCTTTCCTTTCACCAAATTTACGGCTTGGGATAGATCTAGTTATCAGACTGAATAAATATGCGAACGGGAAAAGGACATAATGGCTATTGATTCTTTTTTTTTAACAGCTTTACCTTTTTTCCTTAAACATAAATCTCATGTTACTTGGTACGTTATTTTTTTTTATGACGCCCTGATTTATTAATGAATTCTTATGTTATTAAATTTTATTTTAGCCGACCTGACTCCGATGTTTGAACAAAGCTAAATTTCGCCAGTAACTTTTTTTGACCAGTGACAGATGGATAATGTGATCTACACGTTCACCTTAATATAAATTGATATCTATAGCAGAAACAACGTCTGCAAAACAAAGTGCCCGCAGATAGCAATATAAACGTCAGTCTTCTACTTTTTAACGTCAGTTCCCTTTTTTTTCGCCATCCTAACTCGCTATCACTATACACGTGATGAGAGTATTTTAAGTAAAAATTATATATACTGCATGTTTAATTATTTACTATTAAGATATTGTATGATTTTGTGATGATATTGTACGATTTTAGAAGTTTGACGGTAAACAAACCTGATGTATGGTGTCCACGTAAGATGCAGCCATAGCAGGACAGTTACTACAAACAAGGGTAGGCCTATAACGTACAACCATCGTTAGATTGATACTTGTTTCTGACTTTTTAAGACAAACTCGAATTGCAGAATGTTTAGTCATTTAACACAGCTGGTAATATCACCCTCAGCATTTCCAGTTCCGTCTTGTGGCATGGGCCCATTGGGCACTGGCACAGGGCCTCACGCTTCTAGGGTGCCTCACGCTTCTAAGGTGCCTCACGTTTCTAGGGTGCCTCACGCTTATATGGTGCCTCGCGCTTCTATGGGGCCTCACGCTTCTAGTGCATTATTCTGCCAATATTATTAGTGAATATTGAACTATTTTTGGCAATGTATTTTGCTTTCAAAATGAAAGAGGCAACAACATTTATCCAGTTCATTTAAACAAGTTTTTCCTTTCTCACATCAATTCCATTTTTTTTTTTTTTTTGGTACTAGCTTTAGAAAAAGTTTCTTTTCATAAATTATCAATAAAGGAAAATGAGACAGAATGAATTTCCATTTTAAAAAAAAAAAAAAAAAAAAAAAAAAAAAAAAAAAAAAAAAAAAAAAAAAAAAAAAAAAAAAAAAAAAAAAAAAAAAAAAAAAAAAAAAAAGACAGTTACTTAAAAAGTTTAATTGGAATCCAACTATTTTAACTTTCTTCATTTACATTAATAAATAATGAACTTTGGCAGCTTTTGTAAAACTTTTTTTTTCAATAATAATAATTCAAACCAGAAAAATACATATACAAAAAAATGAAATAATACATTAAAAATGTAATGCTAACGTACTATTATTAAAAGCTGATATTATAAACAACATAATATACAAATCAATGAAATTGTATACCAATACCGTATATAAAATAAGGGTTTGAACACAACAAGCTGAGAATTTTAAAATAAAAAAATCATGCTTCAAATCCCTGCCATCATCATAGCTGCCAGAGCTTAGAAATATAAAAAAAAATATATATAAAAAAAACATCCTTCACCCCATGCCGCCAATCGCACACAGTACAATTATTATTTTACAGTCTGATTTAGAGTAATTGCCAAGTGTAGAAATATCAATGTAACTTTATGCAACATTTTTAATAGATTCTACATCTAATCTATAGTTTCATCTCTGAGCTCTCATATAAAATTTTCAAGAGCTTTGAAAGACAAACTAGTAACTAAGTAACAAAAGATGATACAAAAAAATATTTAAAAACAGTTTTGTTCATTAAAAATAGTGTGACACTAGGCAGATGTGAGTATATGAGCTAGGAGAATACATGGAGTACTTGATGGGGTTAATGAAAAATGGTTAAAAAATATTATTAAAAACCATTTTTTCAATATATTATACTTAAATAACATTTACTGGTCCACATCTATATTTCTCATTAAAGGGCCAAAAGGTTATAAAGTTAAAACTAATTATCGGATTGTCTGTATTCTTCCACTATGTTGGTGACAACTGTCTCAACATCTTCAATTTTGCCTGGATCAGTATCTGTCATGATAACCAAGAGCTCATGAACATAATGGTGGAAAGGTGTCACAATCACAATGTCAGTCTGTATGGAAGCATCACTAAATGTACGTGGCTGTACATTATTGGCTGAGGATAGATGTGTTTAAAAATCAAATCAATATTTAAGTGTCATGAGCGTAAAAGAAAAGAGACATGGGGCATATATATATATATATATATTGGAGTTCAATGGTAAAGATGGGAGAGATTTTAAAATCCCTCTCTGCTGATCTATGTGAGTGCAATATTTACAATTGGAGAGATATAATGAGATTTGGAATGAAGCAGATGTTGGAAAGACAATCTGGGGTTGTTTTTATTTGGCTAAAACTTTTTCAACTCACTCACAATGGAGTGAGCATGCTTATCCCACGGCTGTTTGAGTCTTGGGTGTGTTACGCTGGGGAGCTTAAACCTAACCATGATTTGAAGGTGAAGCTGCTGGATATTGGCTTCGTGCCTATGCTATTCTCAACCAGTTACCATGACCCCCCCCCCCCCACACACACAAATGTTAACTTAGATATAATCATTTCTTGAGATGGTGAAAATTTGAGAAATAATCAGGGACATCAAATAAAATATTAATAAAATGTTAGTTGAATGTAAAATATTATGAAGTTTTACAAATGTCAAAAAATCACATGGGAATATTGGCAGCAATGCTTACATACTAAGAAAACTTACCATTTTGTGTAAATCTTAAGCTAGATTATTTAATTCTGTCTGTAGTCTTTTTTAGTTATGTCCCCATCATTTTCAATTTTATTTACACAGCAATTCTTTATAGCTATTTTCTATTTAAAATCATTGGACCAAGGAGCTCCCCTTGCATTTAACAGAAATAGGTAGACAAAAAAAGGTAGAAAGGAGGCTCTCTCACACAAGTTTCAAGACCACCTGCCCTAGCACATACAAATTATGGACACTTCTTGACCCATTTGCTCACCTCTTGAACTTTGTGCTGCTGGCTGTTGCTTGGCTGAACTTTGGTTAGGATGACCTTGTTGCTTCTTCTTCAAGATGGATGACAAAATACTTTTGGCAACTTCTTTTTCTTTTGGCAGTTGTTTAGCAGGGGGCTCTGCTATTTTTGGCAGTTGTTTAGCAGGGGGCTCTGCTGTTTTTGGCAGTTGTTTAGCAGGGGGCTCTGTGTTTTTAGGCTTTGGCTGCTGCACAACACTGGGGCTTTAAAACACATTTGAGATAAATTAATGAAATGTTTGCAATTAATATGGCTATAACAGAAATGTCATTTTTTAACTCAATATGCGAATTCAATATGTTGTAAACTTTTGGTTAGAAGAACGTGGGTTGCAATCCCTTTGGTGTTGCTTGACAGTAACCAGGGATTGCTTGAAAACTCCAAAATGCAAATTTTTTGTCAAAACGAAACATTTTATCTTAACTTGCTTCACCTTGATTGGGCTTGTTTCCTATCATCTCAACACTAAAACTACACAAATTCTACATAAAAAGCCATGATTCATTCGATGGGTTTAAGCAGCTAATTTAAAAAGTTTGAGAATGGCTGTAGTAAAATTATCTGATTTAGTTATGTGTGATGAACACTCAAAATTTGAACACCATGATGTAGGAAACGAACCATGTTAGAACACCATGATGTAACAAACGAACCATGCTAGAACACCATGATGTGATAAACAAACCATGCTAGATCACTATGAAGTAGTAACAACACCCTTCTAGAACACCATGATGTAGTAAACGAACGATGCTAGAATAACATGATGTAGTAAACGAGCCATGCTAAATCACCATAATGTAGTAAACACACCCTTCTAGAACACCATGATGTAGTATACGTACCATGCTAGAACACCAGTGAAAGGACTATTTGTTGCGCCTCGTGTCTTTCCGACTGAAGTAAATGCGATTTTATAGTTTAATTTAATAAGAATGTGCTTTCTAACGGCGATTTTTGGCACCCCCTGATTTTGGCGCCTGATGCTATAGTCCCATCCCCATGGCTCTGTCCGAGTGCAACGAGCACCCAGGGCGGTGCGGATGTATTTTCTGTGCATCGCTTGTCTCGCCGAAACGCCAGTGGTGAAAACCCGTGTCACATTTTGTTTACTGTACCATCATAAATATATAAAGATCAATGGATTCTTTTTTAATTTTTGCTTTTTTAAGGGCCGTTTGGCCGGGGGGGGGGGGGGTCGAAAGCTCATGGTAACGTGCGCAAGAGGGGTCGTCAAAAAACAGGGGGTATAGAAAATTTGACTTTTTTTGCGTACGAACTATAAAGATTGCCCCTCCTCGCATTTTTTTGCTTCGGTGCTGTATGAAGTAAATTTAAGACATAATTATTTCTTACGGCTGACCTCGAAGAGTACAGAAATGGAGAAAAGAATGCATTCTTAACTGTTCAGTGCAGCAATATTAGATTTCGATATATTTTATAGGATCTGAGAGGGCCTTTGAAATCTATTATTAGAACGCACAAATCAGCTGTACCATTTCCAATACTCCCTTTCCTTTCACCAAATTTACGGCTTGGGATAGATCTACAGTAGAACCCGGTTATATCGACGGCCTCAGGGTATGCCAAAAAGCGTCGAGATAACCGATGATAGAGATAACCGAAAACCAATATGGCGGCAAAATACTAACGTGTGCTTGAAATTTCTTTATGTACATGATGTGCGTTAATAAATGAGAATGTACATGCACGTGTTTTTGGAGGTTTTTTTTTTACACAACAGCGTTTTTTACAGAATTAATACACCAAAATCATAATTTTAGCTGTTGTTTAAAGTTATGAATTTTTAAAGTACGACTTCGTTTGTCCCTTTTTAACATGGACCTCATCGCCACATTCTGTGACACATTTCCGCTGTTCGCGTCACGAGCTAAATAACTCTCGCTTTAATGATAATTTTATACAACTTTTATTTACAGAACTAATGATGCATTAAAAATAATATTATACAATTATATATAAATTATAATTTATCTAACTTTGCACTAAGTATACCAGTAAATTTAATATAATGTATTAATATAAGGCTTTTCTGTTTACCAAATCTGCGGCTACCATTATACCGGTATATGCAATATAATCTTTATAAGGCAACGCATCCCCTTATTACTAAAATACTTTTCGGGAACTACTTATTTTGAACTTTCAACTTTGGCGCATGGCTAATTAATTAAAGCTTTCCCTGACCTAGTTTTAATAGTTTTTAATGGTTTTTGCACACGGCAACCTTTTATGAATGAGATAGTAGTACGGTATAGCCATTATGCAAGTGACTATGAATGGCAGCCCATGCGCAGGGCCATGACACTTTGCACACGGCAAATGATGACCCATTATAATATGGACTCTACCGGGTTTTTTAACCTCAAAAAAAAAAATTATACTGATTGATTCCACTGCATTGCTTAGTCAAGTTTGTAGTTTCCTTTCGTGGCATCGATAACTAACATTTTCAAAAGCCGGCGATTGGTCATGGGGATCGAGATAACCAACGTTAAGTGGCAAATTTGGCCCTCTTTTGTGCTCGAGATATTAGGGTTCGGTGACATAAAAGAATCGACATAACCGATGAGAAAATGCTAAGACAAAGAGAGAATTTGGCGGTTCCACGCCAAAGACGTCGACTTAACAGGGTTGGCGAGTTAACCGAGGTCGTGATAAGCGGGTTCGACTGTAGTTAGACTGAATAAATATGCGAACGGGATAAGGACATAATGGCTATTGATTCTTTTTTTTTTTAAACAGCTTTATCTTTTTTACTTAAACATAAATCTCATGTTACTTGGTACGTTTTTTTTTTAATGACGCCCAAATTTATTAATGATTTATTTTAATAAATTTTATTTTAGCTGACGTGACTCCGATGTTTGAACAACACTAAATTTCGCCAGTAACTTTATTTTGACCAGTGACAGACTGGGATAATGTAATCTACACGTTCACCTTAATACTAAATTGATATCTATAGCAGAAACAACCTCTGCAAAACAAAGTCCCCGAAGATAGCAATATAAACGTCAGTCGTCTACTTTTTAACGCCAGTTCCCATTTTTTTTCGCCATCCTAACTCGCTATCACTATACACTTGATGCGAGTATTTCTGGTAAAAAGTATATGTACTGCATGTTTAATTATTTACTATTAAGATATTGTATGATTTTGTGATGATATTGTACGATTTTAGAAGTTTGACGGTAAACAAACCTGATGTATGGTGTCTACGTAAGATGCAGCCATAGCAGGACAGTTACTACAAACAAGGGTAGGCCTATAACGTACAACCATCGTTAGATTGATACTTGTTTCTGACTTTTTAAGACAAAAGCGAATTGCAGAATGTTTAGTTATTTAACACAGCTGGTAATATCACCCTCAGCATTTCCAGTTCCGTCTTGTGGCATTGGCCCACTGGGCACTGGCCCAGAGCCTCACGCTTCTAGTGCATTATGCTGCCAATATTATTAGTGAATATTGAACTATTTTTGGCAATTTATTTTGCTTTCAAAATGAAAGAGGCAAGAACGTTTATCCAGTTCATTTAAACAAGTTTTTCTTTTCTACTTTCTCACATCAATTCCATTTTTTTTTTGGTACTAGCTTTAGAGAAAGTTTCTTTTGATAAATTATCAATGAAGGAAAATGAGACGGAATAAATTCCCCCCCTACCCCAAAAAAAAAAATACAGTAACTTAAAACGTTTATTTGGAATTTCCAACTATTATAACTTTCTTCATTTAAATTAATAAATAATCAACTTTGGCAGCTTTTGTAAGACTCTTTTTTTTCAATAATAATAATTCAAACTAGAAAAATACATATTAAAAAAATGAAATAATACATTAAAAATGTAATGTTAGGGTACTATTATTAAAAGCTGATATTATAAACAACATAATATACAAATTAATGAAATTGTATACCGTATAGCAAATAAGGGCTTGAACATACATAGCTCTGATGTTTTTGGCAGTTGTTTAGCAGGAGGCTCTGCTGCTTTTGGCAGTTGTTTAGCAGGGGGCTCTGCTGTTTTTGGCAATTGTTTAGCCGGGGGCTCTTAAGCTTTTGGCAGTTTAGCAGGGGGCTCTGTGGTTTTTGGCTTTGGCTGCTGCACAACACTGGGTCTTTAACACACATTTGAGACAAGTTATTGAAATGTTTGCAATTAATATGGCTTTAACAGAAATGTCATTTTTTAAACTCAATATGCGAATTCAATATGTTCTAAACTTTTGGTTAAAAGCACGTGGGTTGGCATCCCATTGGTGTTGCTTGACATTAACCAGTGATTGCTTGAAAACTCCAAAAATGCACATTTTTTGTCCAAATGAAACATTTTATCTTAACTTGCTTCACTTTGATTGGGCTTGTTTCTTATCATCTCAACACTAAAAATACACTAATATATATATATATATATATATATATATATATATATATATATATATAAGAATGAGCTATAGGGTCATAACGCCAAAGAGCCGAAAATATTTTGATACGTTCGGACTCTTAAAAACAAACATAGTTATTTTCTATTATTTTACGGAAATCGAATAAATTTACATGCTCAAAAAATATTATATTTCTGCTTTTATTTTAGCAAAAGTTTAAGTATTATTATTATCAATTACAAATACATATAAAGAAACAACTAAGGAACTATCTTAAGCATTTATATGCGTGTAAAAGTTATGAAAAAAAAATTAAATAGAAAAAATATGATCAAAGTAATACACCATAATCACATTTATCGGGAAAATCTAAACATCAGTTAGTGTTAGTGCGTTCTTTAGCGCGTTGTCAATAAGGCGAAATAAAATTAAAATTAATTTGTTCTAAATAATCACGCAAATGACGTCATAGTGCGAATTGCCTATTTAGCCAAAGCTAAAAGTTATCTGGTTTAATAAAAGAGCGTGACAAAACTGATGATGTACATTCCCCTTCTTATAAGTAAAATTAATAAATAGCATTGAAACTTAAATACTAATTTAGCTTTGTATTTTTAACATTTAATAAGTTTGTACTTTTTATTCATTCCAAAAATAAACTTTTATGAAATTTATAAAGTAGTAAAAACTCTACATTTGAAAATAATTTTAATAAGAATATGCCTTTAAATTAAATTGGTGTAGCAAAACTAAATAGCCAAATAGCATTTTAATGCACTTATCACTGATCTAGATAAGAAATAAGCATATTAAATGCAAAAAAATCTTCTGCGTAAGTAAGGGGGCTACAATCCAGTGGATGATTTATTTATTTTTTTAAAACTCTGTGTAGCCCACTATACACTATACATTCATTTTAGTGCAGCACAAGATAAGCCTCAGAATAAATTTGATCAATAATTAACCTTCTTCGATACATTTATATCGATGGTAGGAAATTGAGTTCATGCATTTTTACTTGGATGACAATATCTTTCAATCCAATGACAATCCAGTTGTAAAAAAAAAAGCTATATTCTCATTTTACATATGAACACTTGTTACCCAATTAAGAAAATCAATGACTTTAACAAAAAATATTTTTATAATTATCCCCAGGGATATCAAAACCCAATCATTTTACACAAGTGAAAATTTAATTTTAAAAATTGAGATTTTATTTGATAGAGAGATAGAAAGACAGACAGACAGGCAGACAAATACACAGATAGATGATAGATAGAGATGTAGATAAAAGATAGCTAGGCGGATGGATGGATGAAAGGGTGGATGGATGGATGGAAGGGTGGGTGGGTGAGAGGATGAATGGATGGATAGGTAGGTAGAAAGGTAGGTAGGCAGGTAGGTTGGTAGGTAGGTAAGTAGGTAGATAGATATATAGGTAGGTAGGTAGGGAGATAGGTAGATAGATGGGTAGATAGATACAGACCTGTTTACTCTTACGATTATGGCGTACAATGTACGATTTTGTTGTGTATACATTATATATACTGAGTGTTTTTTTACTATTAAGATAATGTATTGAACGATTTTGTGATGAAATTGTACGATTTTAAGATATTGAGGGTAAACAGGTCTGTAGATAGTAGCTGGATTGGTAGATAGTTAGGTAGATAGGTTGGTAGGCAGGTAGTTAGGTAGGTAGGTAGGCAGGTAGGTAGGTAGGCATGTATGGTAAATAGGTAGATAGGTAGATTATAGATAGATAAATAAACAGACAGACAGACACACAGACAGGCAGTCAGACAGACAGAGAGACAGAAGGAGAGACAGAAAGAGAGACAGACAGACAGAGATGTAGACAGAGAGACAGACAGAGAGACAGGCAGAGAGACAGACAGACAGACAGGCAGAGAGACAGACAGACAGACAGAGAGACAGACAGACAGAGAGATAGACAGAGAGACAGACAGAGAGATAGACAGGGAGACAGAAGGAGAGACAGAAAGAGAGACAGACAGATAGAGATGTAGACAGAGAGACAGACAGAGAGACAGACAGAGAGACAGGCAGAGAGACAGACAGACAGACAGGCAGAGAGACAGACAGACAGACAGAGAGACAGACAGACAGAGAGATAGACAGAGAGACAGACAGAGAGATAGACAGGGAGACAGACATAATGACAGAGAGATAGACAGAGAGACAGAGACTGACAGTGAGACAGACTGAGAGACAGCTTGAGAGACAAACATAGAGACAGAGAGACTGACAGACAGAGAGACATATAGACCGGCAGAGAAACAGACAGAGAGAAAGAAAGACAGACAGAAAGAAAGAGAGATAGACAGAGAGACAGACAGAGCGACAGAGAGACAGACAGTCAGACAGACAGACAGAACATCCTTGAATAAATGCAAAAAAGTTATCTTAATTCGGTAAACTATATCTATTCATATATAAGTATATCCCGTATGTGCTTCTATACCATCAATCCAAAGTGATGAAAATTGTGTGAATTGTAAAAAAATGCAAATGTTTCTGAATTATTATACACATTTTACAATATTCCGTTTTGGGACCGGGGACCAAAATTATTTTTTTCCCCCTTTTATGAGCTCAATATAATTTTCGTATGCGTTCCTATACCATTCATCCGATTGCGATAAAACTTTGGTAAGTTGTTGTGCGCACAAATGGTTTCTGAATTAGCTTATCCATTTTGAAATATTCTTTTTCGGGCCGAAGCCCCAAATTATTTTTTTCTTATATGAGCTATACAAATATAATTTCAATCAGTGCTATTGCATGGGTGGCTAGAAATCAATCAAATACAAACGACATTTCAATTTGTGTGTGACATAAGTACAACCATTTTAAAATTTTACGTTTGGGGCCGGGGGCATTATTTAAAAATAATAAATATTTGAGCTATCTAAGTATAATTTAAAACAGAGCTACTGCGTGGGTGGATCAATCGCTACAAGTGTGTGGACTAAATTTTGAAAGTACATGCTTCTCACGTAGACAGCTATATGTTGCCTGCTCACGCGTTGAAAAAACTTCTAATTCATTTGTGTACACACTAGACGGAAAAAAACAATAAATATTTTCTATTTAAAAATTACTTTAAAACTTAATTAAAACACAAAGACTTTTTTCATTGAGTGGCGTGCAACGCATGCCGGGCTCTCGCTAGTTCTACATAAAAAGCCATGATTCAACACTAGAACTACACTAATTCTACATAAAAAGCCGTGATTCAACACTAAAACTACAATAATTCTACATAAAAAGCCATGATTCATTCGATGGGTTTCAGCAGCTAATTTAAAAAGTTTGAGAATGGCGGTAGTAAAATTATCTGATTTAGTTATGTGTGATGAGAACTCAAAATTTGAACACCATGATGTAACAAACGAACCATGCTAGAACACCATGATGTGGTAAACGAACCATGCTAGATCACCATGATGAAGTAAAAACACCCTGTTAGAACACCATGATGTAGTAAATGAAACATGCTAGAATAACATGATGTAGTAAACGAACCATCTAGAAGACCATGATGTAGTAAACGTATCATGCTAGAACACCATGATGTAGTAAACACACCATGCTAGAACACCCTGATGTAGTAAACACATCATGCTAGAACACCATTATGTAGAAAACAAACCATGCTAAAACACCCTGATGTAGTAAACAAATCATGCTAGAACACCATGATGTAGTAAACACACCATGCTAGAACACTATGATGTAGTAAACACACCATGCTAGAACACCAAGAAGTATTAAACACACCTTGTTAGAACGTACAAGTTTTTTAACTATGAGCTGTTCCCCTTTGGTTTTATTGCTGTATTTGCCCCAGCTCACAGAGTGCATTAAACCATGTCACAATATATGTCGCAGTTAACCCCACTCCCCCATTTTTTTTTGAGTGAGTTAAACTCACTGGATTTGTATTATCATACATGCGCAAGTTATGTCATTGACCAAGATAGATCTCATGTTTGGGGTCTGCCAATAATAAATTTCCTTCATCGAAGATATAAACCGCATTGGAAATAACTGCATCTTTTCTAATGATAACGAAAAAAGGGAACACATCGTGCCTCCTTGCAAATCGAATCCCTCGTGTGTGATGATAATCCTACAAATTTACCTAGTAAGTTTTGAGCCGTCAATTTCGATAGTTTTTCGATAATAAATGTTAATATTATCAATTAAAATTACATTACATTTAAGCATGCCGATCTCTTTTCAAACTCGTAGAAATTAATAAGTACGATCATTGTGTTTTGACATTCAGTGTGCATTCGCAAAGAGACTCCAAGCCAGACACGTGGTTTCCATTTTGAGATTTAGTTATCTTAGAACTTCATCCCATCTTAGAGGTGGTGAAGTAGCTTTTAGATATTTGTTATCCAACGCTGCTTGTCAATAAGATCTTGGGTTATACTATATCAAGATATGGATTATTTTATTATAATTCTTTTGTGTTAGTATGATTGAGAACATATGTTGCACAACGTCGACGCTAGCCATACATGCATGCCCTGGCAATGGTATGCATGGATAAACAATGTTATCCATACATTGGCTGTTCTTGTACAAGCGTATGCCCCTTCCATGCCTCGATCTGAATTCGTTGTTTTTGGGAAGAGACGTGTGGGCTTATGACTATTAGGAAAGTTTGCTCCCATCATTTCACTTATAGCCTGGTTGCAATATTGTAAGAAACAACAGCACTTTATCAGATGGATTTGACGATAACGACCGAGGTTTGATTCCAAGGAGTCCGCTCAGAGCTACGCATCTGCCTACCAAACCGTGGGGTTGCATCACATAGGACTACGAGTTTCTAGGACTCTACGCCCACAAGTTTATCCCACAATGTACACCTTGAAAGGCCATTTCACCACGTACAGCTGGGAAATCCACATCCGTCCCCACCCTGAGATCTTTGAAAGAAGAGGAGACTCCAATTCCACTATAGTAGTGACCTCATGCATTGATCGATCAATCCAGATCTTCTACTATAAAATATTGATAAAGTATGTTGTAGCCAGTCAGAATATATCTATTCTACTACAAAGCAGTATGTAATGCTGACTAAATGTCAGGTTATTACGGGAGGCCAATATCCATAGTTATTAGAACCTAGGTTGTAAAATTATATGCAAAGGTTGATCTGTGCAATTCCTTTTATCATACTTGCAAGATTTCAATACAAAAGTTCCAATATAAGTCATTTCACCAAGCTGTTATATCACGCAAAAGAAAAAGATGCACACCACTCTTTAACTTTGTTTTTCGTTAATTTTCTTTTATAATCTTGTAAATTTCCACTACCATTAGTCAAGATTTCTTGATTTAATAAAGTATATAATTTTTTAATTAAACTATATAATTTAGTTCTCAAGTTTTATTAAGTTCTACTTACCCAGATGCAGAAGTGGAAGGTCCTGGCTGTTGATCACTGTGATCATTCTGTATAGGATATAAATAGATATTCATCATTTAAATTTTCAAAATTACATCCCAATAGCGCTAATTACAATTTAATTGTTAAATATTTTATTATAATGGTTAATACTTAAATGAAATTCATTTTCAGCATAACTATAAACCTAAGGTTTTTAAAGAATAAATATTAGCTATAAACATATTTTATTTAGAGTGCAATGCCAGATATAATCTCAAACTATAAGAGGGAATAAAATGCAATTTTTTAATCAATAAGTAAAGATTCCTAAATGAACTTAACTACTTCTTGTCATAATAAAATCAGAGCATTATAGATTTAATGTAATTTAAAGAAAATAATTTTTTTAAATATGCTTAACCTTAGATGCCAAAATTAGCGAATGAAATATGGCTTTTTATGTAGCGCTTGCATAGTTACAGTTTAGGGCAGTGGATCACTGGGAACCTGCAGAACCCACCTCACCCACATCCCCCCAAAAAATAAAATACAGCTAAACACCAATAACTTTTTAAAATAATCACAGGCCTAAGGCGCTCCCCTATAGAAAGTGATTCTATATTGTAAAAAAGGGCTCTGCAAAAGTGCTCAATGTGTCAAAAGGTTAGGGAATCACTGGTTTAGACTATGCTCCTCCCTGAGGGTTCACAAACTACAGGTTGAAAACCACTGAATTAGGCAAAGCAAAGGTGACTACAGTGTTATGTATAATTGTTAATAGAAAAAAAATCACTTGTGTGTATATAAGTTTTGTTTTAAATTGTTACAAATATATAGGTGCATCATGTGTTAAAAACATTCATACCTTTCTCTTCCTTGGATTTTGCCTTGAAATGAATAGTGAGACAGAAGCACAAAATTTTTAATTTTGAAACAAGGCAAATTAATATAAAGTGGAAGTTCTGAGAAAGGCGACTAGGGCACCTGCATCCTATAAATGAACTTTGTATAGTAGTTTTAATCAGAAACCACCTCTCGTCTTCCAACCCGGAGACTTTAAATTGTATTCTACTAATGGAAAGATATTTCTTTAGTAACAAATTACAAATTGTGACTGGGTGTGCTTTTCTCTTTAAAATTTATTAATTCACTCTCCCAGATTATGTTATTGTTGCTCAAATATTTTTTTAAAAAAAATATTACTGTTTTGTTTTAAGCTTTTTAATTTTATATCATTGAAAGATCAGTTCCAGCAGCCTTGTTTTTATTTTTAAATTTCACTGAGGTGACATTTTGAACAGTTCAAATAAAGAAAGCTTAACTTCGTTTTTAGTGAATTGTGGAATTTCATGAGGACTATGTGAAGTTTTATCACATATCCAGTCAATATAGAAGGAACCAATCTTGATATTTTAAGAATATAAAATAGATATGCTTAAAGAGCTATGCACTGAACATGCTATTAAATGAACTTGAATCATTTGAGAATTGTAATGACATCACTTTTATGAAAATGTGAATGGAACCCGTATACCAATCATATTGCTTCTTATTTATATTATAATATTGACAGATGTGATAAGCTGAAACTGATTTATATGTTAATATTTTTATTCCGGTTTGTTTTATTGAAAAGATAAAATGTCTAAACCCAGGAAAGTTATGCAAATATAAATTTGTATTTCTTGGTTGTTGATAAAGAGTAATTTTAAGTAATACATATCTATTACTTACATTATTTCAACTTGAGATGGTCTTGTCATATCAGGCCCTGAAGATGGTCTGATCATATGAAGCCCTGAAGTTGATGCAGTGTTCGACGTAGACTGAAATCTTTCATATTAGTTTACAATGAATATATAAATTTTTCTTGGATCATAAAGTAATTTAGTTTACATAATTTTTCACTTAATCTGGGTGAGTTTTAGTGGAAATTTAAGTATCCCTATTTATTTCTTTTCTGTACATTCAGTTGCTTGATTTAGTAGTAATATTACAATTACCAAATTTGAGATTACCCAATTGCTACATTCTCCATTCATGCCAGTTCAGAGGCAAAATTATTTTTTATATTGTTAAATAGTTGAAAATGAATGAATTCTAATGGTCTTAAGTAAATAAATCTAACTGGAAAAAAACATCATTACCATCTAAAACTAATTTGTTTTTTAGACAAATTTGTGTAATTATACAAATACATTAGTGAAAATAAACTTTACTACATATAATAAAGTGAGACAATTCAAGGCAAGGTGAAAGAACCAGTTGTTTGTTTTTTTTCGTTCACATAATTGGTGCAAGTAAATAATGCTTTTTGAGTTGTTACATGCATAACTGGCAAAAATAATTACTTTATTGAAAAGTCCCTACTTTTACAAAAAATGGTCGCTCTAGGAGGGACAAGCCAACATTTATTTACAATAAATCCTCAAGACTACCGTATGGAAGTTTAAAAAGACTTAGTTGTCTGTTTTAAGTATTGCCTCTGATATGTATAATGCATTTATTCAAATGCTTAAAAAATTAGTGGGATACTAAATAAAGGTTCCACTATAATGATAACAGTGTGGTATTTTAGAAAATATAAATAATAGTTATTTTATTTAACTCTGCATGAAATTTATTTAATTCTGTGGGAAGTGAAGATAGAAGTTAATCAAGATGCTTTGTGTATAGAGGATGTCAAGGTCATGAAATCAGGGAGAGTTTGTGTGTTTTGATTTTGGTGACAAATGGGGCTTGTGGGCGAATGTGAACATTAGCATGTCACGAGTGCATGGGATTTTGGGGTGATAAAAGGGGAGGCAACTTTTTGAGCTGGGGTATTACGTTCACGGACGAGAGAGTGAACTAAGAATGCACAATAGGAAATTAGTAAAACACAGTAAGGTTAAACCTGATAAAAGGAACGCAACAAAACAACGAACGTGTCGGCAGGAAGCCTTCATCAGCGAACAAACAGAAAAAACAAATAAAATAAAAATGTATCAAAAAATATAATGTAGCACTCTTGGATACTACTTCTCTGCATCGGAATTATACTTGTACACATTATCCTATGTCAAATGAATTAGGTAATTATATAGCATCTATAATAAAGTACTGTTAGTGTACATTGGACATTGTTGCATTCTTATCAGAGAGAGAGAGACAGTTGCTGTGATGTGGAATATAATAGACCAGGTGAAGAAATTGACAGAATCAGAAGACCTAGACAATGAGAATATTCTGGCAGTTAACAGAATAGTTCACATGGTCCAAAGAATATTTGACAGAGGACACCATTAGACCAGTAAATCTCCTTAACTTTATGTTATAGATTACATTTTGAAGTAACTTTAACTAACTTTACAACATATTACGGAGCTAAAATCTGAATTTTTTTTTTTTAATTTTCTTATAACTGCAGAAACTCAACTGACTCAATTTAAAAACGAAGCTATAAAATATATACTATTTAAGACCTTGTTAATCTTCTAAAACAGGGGGTGACAACCTGCATGTTGCCTGTGGCGTTTAATATTGTGGCTAGTGGATGCCTAATACATTACAAAAAATCTTATTCCTTCTTGATCCCATTTATAAAGAATTTGATTTTAATAAGTTTAGTGGGATAACAGATAAACAAATATTACATAAATTAAGTTTAATTTTGTTTTGTTGCATTTCATTATGTGCAATGAGAATAGATAATAATTCTATGCAGCAATGAGTAGGTGTTTTTTTATTTATTTTTTATGATTCAGTGTAATGACATCTGACACCTGAAAGGTTTGCTTGCTATCCAAATGGGCCGTGAAGTCTTTTGGCTTGTCCACCCATTCTAAAATAACTGTGGATCTACAAATTTGATGGTATGAACTCTTAAAATTTACTTTAAATATTTCTCATCAAGACATGAAACAATTTCAGAAGTTGAAATATAAAGTTTTTTATACCACATTAAAAAAAAAAACGAATTTTTTGGGGGGGAATTGTAATTTCAAAATAAATATCCATATATTGATGTATGGTACAGTATTTAACTTCCCATTATTGTGTGAAAGGAACATTAGACATTATTTAGCATAATATTTTTAATATTTACAACAATAAATATTTATTAAAAATCAAACCTTACTTGGACCACCCTTACTATTAGTGCCACATAAAATTATACTGTGCCTTTAAATTTAAAACCTTTGGCTGAACACATACATAACTGAGTTGACAAGAAGAATACATTTGATATGAAATTCTTAATAATCCATTTTAAAATTATTTTTGCTCATTTAATACATATTTTTTTCTTGATTCAAAGTTTATGCCAACAAACACAATCTTACGTGGTCGCTGTTGGAATCGGCTGCAGGCGGAATGAAGGTGGTAAAAGCAACGCATGGTTTGGAGTAACCTGGATGCAAACAGATTAAAACAGCAATCTAGGAGTACTTTTTTATTAAAAATACTTAAGGAATTTATTCTAAAATAAATTGACTTTTCATGTCTGGGGATACTGTGCTTAAACTTATTGAAAATTCATATTGCTTCTACTACAAAGAAATAATTTCCAAATTAAGTGTTGATGTTAGGAAAGTATTTCAGAAAAAATTCTTTATTGAGACTGTCTTGGAAATTTACTATATAATGATGTTGTTAACAAATTTCTCCATTTCAAAACGATACCTCAGTTAAACAGTCTATTTCTCACAGGCAAAGAGTATATGACAGACATGTAGAAAATCCCTAAAACATCAAGACAGTTTCATTCAAGGCAACAAGTGTAAACGATTAGAATGGGGAGGATAAAATATGGTGATGCTCATGACAACAACTCTCCTGTTTACAGTTGGTGACTACCCAGATGTACCAGGTGTTACCTCATCTATAGCCCTTCTGGATACCTCTGAAATATGACCTCTTCTACCAAAGTGTGTCTGAATGGCCACATTCACCTAAGTACTTCTGCTAGTGTCGTACTGGCTCAACCTTTATTTAACAGAGACCCATCAGGTGGGACAGAACGTCCAGCGGTTTAAGTGAACACTTGGGAGGAGGCAAAATGTATAACATGCCATGTTGCAATAACCCACCCTTCCTCTCTTCTCCAAGTCTTTATCCTGCTCCTTTCAATACTCCCCCCCCCCCCAATAATTGATATCTCTGAAAGCATTTCACATTGACCCACACATGTGGGAGCAGTCCTCAAAGGATCAAGACTCGTGGGGCTCCTTTCTGCACAAGGGCTCACTACAACATGAGGCTAACGAAACAGCTGATGCAGAAAACAAGCAACAAGCCAGTTACCTCTGTACCTGGAGCTGTCCCATCCATCCCCTGCATCTGCCCAGTCCTGACCCCAAAGATCCAGTAAATTGCCTCCCAAGAATAAAATAGAACCTAATATTTCACCTTCACACGGGACACCTACAACTTAATTCTCAAATTAACCCCTTCCGTTGACCAGTACTTCAGGACTTACGTCTAAACCATCAACCAAATACACCAGACTACACCAATGCCCTTTAAACAAACAAACAAACAGCTGTGGACAGTTTGTAAGTTCTTCACCATTACTTATAATTTCATTCCGTTTGACCAGAAATATTCATGTTGTGAGGACGGCAACGTATAGGCTTGTGGAATCGTGCCGGTCCGCGGGCCACCATTTGGGGAACTCTGCCATAGAGCGAGCACGCATGTATTTTATAGAATCCCTAGGTTAATGTAACTTGCATGCATTTCAAACTTTTCTAAACACTTGCCTGAATGTCAAACTTTGCTGGTAATTTATAGTAGGAAATTAGTAGAACGCAGTAAGGTTAAACCTGATAAAAGGAACGCAACAAAACAACGAACGTGTCGGCAGGAAGCCTTCATCAGCGAACAAACAGAAAAACGAATAAAATTAAAAATTAAATTTATAAATACAGGTATATATAAATAATAAGAAAAAGATAAGTCAGTTAATTAAACCTCTCTGTGGTATTTGATTAACACAGCGGTTCTCAACCTGTGGGTCGCGACCCCTTTGGGGGTCTAATGACCCTTTCCCAGGGGTCGCTTAAGACCATCGGAAAACACATATACGCTATAAGTTATGAAGTAGCAACGAAAAAAAAATGTGTTTAGGGGTCGCCACAACATGAGGAACTGTATTAAAGGGTCGCGGCATTAGAAAGGTTGAGAACCGCTGGATTAACAGATTTAAGTAAAGCCAAAACTTACCTGTGGGCAGAATTCTTGCTTGATCATCAATTTCCTAATGATAAGAGAGGTACATTTAATCTACTCTTTCTAAGAATAAGATAATGTTTTAAAAAATGGATCAGATGGATTACCAAGGCTACTACGTCAGCCATTTGTGACATTTAGACACTTCTGAAAATTTGGAGCACTATTGTATATGCCAACGGTAGGAAAAATCAATATGTGAAAGGCCAAATTTTAAATATGTTTAGGGCAGTCTGGGGGCCAAATTAATTAATTTGGGGAGTTCAGGGGGGGGGGGGGCGCATAAAACTTTGGGATGACAATGGTTAATAGAGGCATAAGCCAACTGGCAGAGTGGGGGCACATGCTATGTATGGTACCTTAACTAAGTCATTAACTTTTTTTTCTTCATCATACTGTCAAGCAATCACATAGCCAACTTATATTTAGAAAACATTTTGGTGTAAAGAGGTATGAAAACACTAATAATGTAACATGTGTGTAATGTGGTACAACAAAATGGCCTTGAAATTGAATCAATAGTTTACCAATATGATGAGGACCTGGGGTAGTTGGTCAACTTTTTGTTAATTATGAACCAAGCATCACAATGTGTCATGTCATCATGTTGTTTTAAAGCGTATGTATAAATGCAAGTGAATGAAGACGTTTGTCCCAAATTAAGGTTGTGGATCAAATAAGGAAAGAGGGGGGATGGTACAGAGGCTGTGATAAATGTAAATAAATGGAAGGGCTGCTGTTAGCAAGCTGTAGGAGAGCTACTCAGAGTTTTAAAATAATGCCTACTGTGACTTAAAATATAAAAATCTGTTATCTGGCTAACAAACAAAAAAGCATCGACGGGCCAGATGTGGCCCATTGTTTTCCCACCCCTGGTCAAGGCAAACATAGCTGTAGTTTAGTCTGTTAGGTTACAGTTGCTGGAATGATATTCAAAATAAAATATCCTTTATTTATTATTTTCCCCAATGGACCACTTTACATGACATGGGCTGAAACTATTACAAACAACACATATTAAAGTTATTTATTTTCGGAGAGAAAATTGAAAATGGGTTGGTTTTGCTTTCATATCATTCTTGGTTGTCATTTTTGGGATTAGTAAACATGGATTGGATGATGCTACCATTAATTGAAATGAAAGGAACTATTCAGATTATAAGAATACATTTTATGTTAAATTATATTTTTGTGTCTGTTACAATTAGCCTTTCTCATTTTACTGGAAATGTGTTTTGAAACATAAACATGATTTTAGATCAAACCCAAATTTTAAAAATTAGGCAGCCACCCATGGGAAACTTAGTCTGTTTCACAAATATTTGGATTTACTCATTTTTCATATCATTTAAATAGCTAGCCTGAGAATTCTTTTACATGAAGTCCACAATTTAGGAAGCGTAACTAAAAATAAATACTACTCACTCAGCAACTGTTCGTTTTGGTAGCGTTAAGTTTAACACATCATTACTTTCCAGCTGTTGAAAATATCAAAATAAATTTTTATTAACACTTTGTATTATGTTTATATGACATCTGGATGTTGTTTAATAGTAAATACATGTATGTATTTAAGATAATGAAACTAATGACGCCTGAAGTTTTATATGACATTGCTGTGAATATCAATAGATTTAATTTTCTTAAAACGTAAATCACTTAGATAAGATCACAGGACAGGTTGTACTCGTCTAAGATGAACAACCTCTATAATAAGAGATTGACACAAACATTCATCTCTCATATTTTGGAGAAAGTGATCTTGATACAAAGCCCTATACATACACAAATTATTTTATAACATAAGTTGAGATAAGAATGATTCTCATGTCTAAAAAAAAAAAAACTTAATGAGATTAAATAGTAAGTAAGAGGGTCAACTAAATTACCAGTGTGTGTTTATATTTAAAAATCCATGAGTAATTTATTCATCAGCTTTTACCTTTTAACAAATTTTTAACCTAAAAATAATGAATTTATACTCACTGGTTCTTTCTTTTGTGGGCCTCTCCTGGAAAAACAGCCAAAAATGCAACCAAAAAATGATTCAAATTTTTTAATACAGGTATAGGAAGGTCTTGTTTTCTATGCTTAGTTATATAAGCTGACTTTGCTAGTCTAAATATTTTGTTGTTAAGTTGGCAATTGCAAGGTTCTAGAGAAAATGACATCCGAATAGCATTAGTCAAAATGGACACAGACAGGCAGCGCCGCCATTCGCACCCGGGTACCATTAGACTCAATGCTATTCGGATGTCATTTGTGGTAGTTTATTTTAGTAAAACTGAAGAATTAAGATTACAAACGTATAGTAAATTCAATTATCTTTCATTTGATACCTCATTTTGTCTTACAAACTTAACAATAATATTTTAAATCGTTTTTAATCCCAACCTTTCAATTCTGGTACCCGGGTACCAATAGGTGCAGCCTAGGCAATATTTATTAACTAGGATCCATGACTGGTAATAATATCTATAGATTATAAACTCAGCGGCCATTTGAAACAGAACTATTGACTTGACATTTAAAGTTAGTCAATATAAAAGTTTTGTAAACTTTGCTTTTGAATAGATAAATCTTGACATATTAACCATATGGCTATGGAATTATGTGCTTTTAGTTTTAATAACTAGGTGAAAACAAATAGAAAATTTATTTTTGAATGAAGCCTACAAATTTCAAACACTAAAACTATATAATAGTGGAACTTGTATCACATGAATGTATAAGTGAAAACCTACCAAAACCCCTCCCAAGCAAACTAATATTTTTTTCACATGTATGTGAGTCCCTTAAGTAAACTCCCTAGTTTGGAGGAAACCTTAAATAAAATGCTTGCTAGTGCAAAGAATACAGATAATATGGAACTAAACTGTTATGAATATTACATGAAATTTTTTCACTTACCTATTACCCTTTCCTTTCTCTTCATGATCTGGCTCCTCTGGCATATCACATCGACTATTGGTATAATAGAATCGATAAAAATAAGATGTAAAATTATTTCAGCTATTTCTCAACAAAATAAAATTCACTGTTCTCCATTTTCAGGTATCACTGATTTTTTCCCAGCTTAATAGACCTACGTACTAATTGTGAGATCAATAATCATAAGCATGTCCATAAGTATTTGAATTGGCTTTAAAGCATTTTTTTTAATCCACTTAATTTTTCTGTAATGGTAAGCATTTTTTAAAATAATGATATGTATAATAGAGAGGCTAATAAAAAAATATTTTAGGAATTGTGAAACATTTCTGATGTATATAAAAAGTTCTTTAATTCTGTAATTATCTAACTACAGAACACACTAAATTGTTTAATACCCTATTTAAATTTGTCAAATATAAAATATTAATGTGTTTCTATGTTCTTACTTGTACATGTTGTCAGGATTCATGAAGCAGTACCATAACTTTGGTAAGAGGTTCTTATCTGTTGAACTTGGTAAGCGCCGCCACATGCGGCAATGATCACATTGTACCCACAACCTATCTGGTAAATTTTGTTTCCTGTTTAAATATAGATTGTACACTACCAATGAAGGTTTTGGCACTGTTCTTTATTAATTATTTGGACTTCAGTGAAAAGGTGAGGAAATGTTTGCCAACTTTCTTTGAATTTTTGTTAATTGAGTTTTCTAATTTAAAATCCTTCTTAATGACCTCACCCCAGTGTTTCTATCATAATTTTTCAAATAAGAGGTTAAGTGTTTGAAGACCTAAATTCTAACATCCATTTCTGGATAGTTTAAATGACATTTTGTGGCCCAGTGATTGAGTCAAAGGTGCTAAATTATTAAATAATTCTATGGCAAGGGGGGGGGGGGGGGGTTCTGTATGGCTTTTAGTGTACTAAAAAGTTTCTAAAATAAATCTTTTAGTTTGTACACTTTTCTACAGACAAGTCTCAGTTTCTTTTTCATACTGTTACTTATGTTTTCTATCCCCTTTTCTTATTAATTTTTGTATGCATTTTTTAAAAAAAAAATTTTTTGATGATGACATAGTTTTCAATCAGCATTTTGACCTACACTTTTTATTCTATGGAATCACTTAAGTTAACCCTAATTTATTGTAACATAAAAAGGCTCAAAGTGGCACTATATTGGTCATCTACTAATGTTAAATTTATGTGAAATTGAATAAATGAAGTTTAAGCATTACTCACTTTTCAATAACATTATCGTCTGGCTGATCCTCCTTCACAATTTTCAAGTACTGATTTAGTTTAACAGATAAGTTGAAGCAGACCGAGCTGTAATTTAATCATGGTATTGTGTTCATTTCAAATATCTAAGCAATCTTAATTAAGCTAGAAACTCTTCATTTGCTAGTCTATAAATTAATCTCATTAAACCAAAGATGTGAAATATGGATATCATTATTTTATTTAGTCAAAGGGAATGTTTAAATTGATCAACTACAAAACAACAACCTCACTCTTTATACAAGGTAAATTTAATGATTATTTGAACAATTTTAATAGTATTGTCATAGTTTTATTTTCAAAAAAGGTAGAATGTGTTAACATGGTTGGGAAAAGATGAACAATGAATTCGATCTGTAAAAGGCAAATGTTAATGCTTGAAATAAGAGTAAAAAAATTATTTTAAAATTTTCAAATCAAACCATCAGCAAGTAAATTTTAATTCTAAGTTGAATTCTTTGCTGAGAATTACCTTATTATACCTAATAACCTAATAACATTCTTCTGAATGTGAGTTATAATTAGAAAGGTTATAATATTTATTTACTTATATTTGTCATCTTTCACAAAATCTTGCTTGTTGTGTGTTGGGGTTAACATGTCCACTATTGCAACACCAACCACATCAACACCACGGCCAGAGTTCTAAAAAAAGACAACAGTCTTTAGTAACTCTTTGTGTCCATAAAATATTTAATATTTATATAAAACAATTATTTATTAAAAGGTAAATAAAAAATCTAAACCCTTATCTAAAATGGAATAAAAGTGAGAACAAATAATAAGATGGTGTAATGTTTAAAAAGTAAGTTTCTAGTTGATTTTTGAGTGAGCTACAACCATCTTAACTTTGAAAAGGAAAAAAAACGAGTGCATCAATACATGGTTGGTTATAAAACTAAATTTGCTGGTGGTGCCGAGTGGCCAAGTGGTCTAAACTTGGCCTAAAATCTAAAATGTGTGGCCTGGAGTTCAATCCCCAGTCAGCAAAAAAAATTGCCAGCACCCCAGGTGGATGGGACTTATTAACCTTGGACGGTAACTCATCTAATAGAAGGAAACTCTGAATTCAAACCCCGAGAGGCAGATGACATTGACACAATGAAACATCCGACAAATCCTGTGATGCTAATGGTGTTAAGCTGTATCATCCACATATGGAGAGAGGCAATTTGCTAAATAATTCTAAAAAGAATAATCCTAGGCCTTGTGGATTTCCTCCTACAAAGTCTAAGCCATCGTCACTTTGTGCCAGCAAAAAATTAATATTAATTTAAATAATTTATTTAATCAAATAATTCCCCACAAACTATCCTTTATTTCAATTTTAATTTTTTTCAATTTCTCTCTCTTTAACAGTTATTAAATGTTACCTGTTTCTGACATCCAACTTTTTCATATCCCTTAATTAACCTGTTCCTGTGGTAAAGCATCATGCCATAATCCTTTGATCGGCCTTCTTCACAAGTAAAACCAAATGTTATTGGAACTGTCATGTTCTGAGGTTAACAGAAGACCACAAAGAGAATATTTAAAAAAGAATAAGTGTGTCCTTATGAATAATTGTACAAAATTTAATTGTTAAAATTTATTTATAGTAAAGTTTAAAATACCTTGACACTAAAAATAATTCTAAAGAGTTTGTTTTTTTTCAAATAAAATTATAAGTGTCAAAAAAATCGTACGTTATCACCAGCATTGGAAGTGGAGCTCTCATCTGAAGTGCCCTGAAAATATACAAATAAATTCTTAATCTTGAGACAAAAGATATGAATACTTGACTCTAGTTAAGATTATAACAGCCCTTTATAGAACATTTAGTTACACCTTTGCTTGGAGAATAAAGGACTTAGACTCCTAGACTTCTTGAATTGTTATAATAGCTTCAGCCTTGTGCACTTCAGATTAATTTAATTAAAATTCTGAATTCAAAATTTAGAAGTTATATTCCATTTCAATATTAACTCTTTTATTTTACTTAAAATCTCAAATTGATAACTGCTTTTAAAATTTAATTAACTATAGAAAACTTCTAATAATAATAATAATGATGAAGAAGCTGTCATAAATATTTTTTATTTCTAAGTTAAACAAAATGAGCATTCTTAACTAAATTCTTTCTATCTAGTTCATTGCTGGCCACACTTCTCAAACAACTCTGAAAACAATCTTAACTAAATTCTTCTAATCTAGTTCTTTGTTGGCCATACTCCTAAACCAACTCTTTGAAAACATTCTTCACTAAATTCTTCCAATCTAGTTCATTGGTGGTCGTACTCATATTGAAAGAAATCACCCATTTATCAAGTTAAAATTAATTTAAGAAATGTTACTATACAAGACTCTTGCAATTAAGTTACTGGCAAATTCAAGGTCACATGGGTCAAATTAAAATGAAGCATTGTTATCACTGAAAGAATTAAACTTAGACAGGTTGTTGTTTCTTATTAATTAACCAATACAAATACTGTTTTCTTAGAAAATATACTCAACAGCAAAATCATGAACCTCTCTGAATTTTTTATATAGATTATGCACTACTCAAGTATACCTTTCTATAAGTGTAAAAGAACTTTCTGGTTTGCCTCAAGGACTTTGCAAAATATTTATTTTTGACATCTTTTCCTCGAATAACTATTTTCATTCTAGGACGAAAGTACAGAATGCTGCAGTACTCCTGGGGATGAAAAGGGGTAAATTTAGTGTAAAAAAAAAACAACATCAGGACAATTATAAAAACATAAATACATAGAGGAACACTAAATAGAAATGGTCAATTATTAAATTAAACTTAAAACAGCTCTCCTAAAAAGTGAAATATTCCTTTTCCTCTCTTAAAACTAAAAGCATATCATTGTCAATCCTTATGTAATAATAGGTAGGCTACTACTGTTAAAAAAAATTAATACTTTTAAAACACAATTTTTGTTAAGATAAAAATAGTAGGGATATTCAGTGTCCAATGACTCAAGTGTCTCTCAAGATATGAGCTTAGATTAATAAGAAAAAATTTCGTTGACAAGAAAAATTACAGTCAAATGATATTTTAAATCAATAAATACTTTTAGGTACCCATTAATTCATGTTAAATTAAAATTGTTAATTTTCTTTTAATAACTAAGTCAAATAATTTGTATATATGGCTTGTGTGTCATGTGAGAAGAAGAAACATCTGTCACTTGCTCTAAGGGATTGCTTGTATTCAGATAATTTTTGTTCCATAGGCCTTTTATCTGGATTTGATTTGACAGTTTGATGAGCCTCTGGACATCGGATATCTGTCAGATCACTGGAAAAATCTAACTCTGATCGCCCGTCCTCCAAACTGCAACAATTTTAACAAATTTCTTAGTTTGGCCTACTTGTTAATTTCAATAATTAAACTTCAAGAAATTAACATTCAGTTTGCATTACTAAAATGATTTAACTTACCAAGTGTGAATAATAACCTTAACACATAATTTTCAAAATTTGTCAGTGTAACAGACCAGCTAAAATTAAATGCATTGCAGCAAGATGATTGTCATTTATAGGTTACCGGTATTCCTTTTTTTTTTTTTTACCTAACTTGCTGACCAGCAACAAGGATATCACAGTTCACCACTTTCAGTAAGACATTCTGAATTCTAATTATTAGACATTGTAATCATGAATGCTAATTACCCAAAAATCTCTTTTAATCAAAATAAATTACTATGACAACAAAGAGATAAAACTATTCACAGAAAAAGAAGAGTTTTAATATCAAAAGAGAGCAGAAGTAAAACCAAAACAACTTTTATTTTTTAATGTGCACTTGTTTTGTGGCATTAATGGATTTGTGTAAAGTAAAACTGCTTAACACACAAAAATATATTTAATTAAGATTTTTAAAAGATAGGGCATATTTAAATTAAGTTTAATGGAATGAGGATACACATTTTAAAAATTAAAGTTAATATAGCAGAAATTAATCATGTTGATTTTAATAGTACATCAATAAATTGCATTTAATTTTAACATTTTGTCCCTCAAATTAATACAGGAAAAAATTAATAGTAATCATTCCAATAAACCATTTATAAATTCAAGAAATGAGGATCAGTTTTCCTCATTTGGTTGGTGTGCAGATGGTATGGGTAACTTGGATTTTTTACATTAAAGTGTTGTACATCTAATAAGTATAGTTAGTGCAAAAAGTAAAACATTAAATTTTAATGACAATTAAAATATTTACATTTTATTCCATGGTTGTTTCGGCAGATATGTAATTAATGGGTTAATTATTTTATCATAAAATTTCATCAAAAGAAATGAGTTTGATCAAAAGCAAATTGACAAGACAGGTAGAAAATAATAACAAATAGAAAAAAAAAAACACCTCTTAAGATTAAAGATGATTATTCTGGTACCAGTTCGTGTTAAGGCCAACTCTAATGCACGGATTTCTCTTTTGAGTTCTTCCTCTTCCCTAAATGGTGAGTGGCGAAGGATTGCTTCCAAGTTCTTCTTTGCTTCAGGAACTTCTAAAAGTTGAAGTAGCCCCAGGTCAAGGAAACAATATTCATTTTTCATTTTTTTTTTTAAATCATTAATTTAAATATTCACTAAAAAGATACATTTGATTGAGGAGCAGGTATCAGTTGTATAAAAAGCATTTATGGAGGGGAAAATAAATTAAGATTTGTTGTGGTTTTAATTTTATATTTGCACATTTTTACATCATTTAATAATGAAAGGGCTTTAATCGTGTTGTAGCATAGACACATTATAACATTCAGAATTTAAAAATGTATTTATTTTTTACATTCTTACTTCTCTAGGTAATTTGAATTTATTTTCAAGTGATATTTTTATGGATGTATGTACAGCAGTACCTTGCAATAACAGCATAATTGGGAAAGGACCCTCGCCCTTAAGTGAAAAATGCGGGTAAGAGAATTAAGGCATTTTTTGCCTCACGACTGCCTGTAAGCAAAACCATGTACTATATACTAATATATATTAAGTGTGCAATAACACTAAGTATAAATCAATGGTAGAAAGGGAAATTTACGCAATGTTTACCTTTAAATATATATTAAGTACGTACAGTACATGCTTTACAACTGAAAAAAGAAATAGAAATATACAATTTTAAATACCAATATTTTTAGTTTCCTTCCATACAACACTGAGTAGCAGTGAGCATCGCGGACAGAGATTTAAGAGGGCCGTTACTGTGAATCCCCGTTAAGCGAGTAGTTATTGCTGCTAGGTGCTACTCTATATTAATGTATTTCCAAGAGTGACTGGGATTGTCCCAATTAAGCAAACTTGTTGTTTTGAAATTTGTCCAGGTTTCAGTTTCAATTGGTACGAATTTTATTTGTCCTTTCAATGTAAGCCACTGGATATCTGCACCCATAGGTCCTGGTTTCAACCCTTCATATTATGGTACTATACAAGCATGCCAAATTAAACACAAACAAAGCAGTTAGTAAAATTATGAGTTTGGTTTCATCATGCCTACCTAGTGACACCTTAATTTATTCACATATTTTACAGAATTGTATTACTTAAATATATTTAATTCTAAACAATTTTCTTTAAATTCATTTAAAAACGATTCCATCAGACATTACTTTCAAAAGGATATTTTGGGGCAGTTTGTAGTGGACTATTGGCACCTGAATAGTTTGAGCATTGATATATTCCAAATATGTTTGAGATAAGAATCCAACTGAGGCACTGATTTTACTTCTTGTAATCACTAAAACATCCTTTCCCAGCCGCATGGAACCAGACTTGAAACCATTTCCATATTGACCTATAGGGTCATAGGAATTGTGTCTGTTGTATGCTTCTTTTTCACAAAAGCCAAAACTAAATTGGAAATAAAAATAAATCATTATGAACATTTCATTTAAAAACTTAAAAATAAGGAGCAATATTCATGGAATTCCAGTTCATAGTACGGTACACATTATAAATTTCATTTTGTTTCCTAGTTTCAATAAAAATCATTTGTTGAGTTCAGGAATTTATGAGCATGACATTTATATAAATAGAATGACAGAAGACAAGATGACTGCTGATTTCAGTTTTTTGCTTCTAGTTTTGCTTCAGTTACTCTAATGAGGCTGAAGTTTTGTGAAATTTTATTAACACAACTGTGACAGGGGGCCAGTCTGCTGATACTGTGATCAAACATTCCGGCATCCAATGCTGATCCATTAAACTGATGTAACTGTATATTTGGTCTCCATCTGCTGGTTCATCTCTGATGCTGCTTGTTAATTTTTTTTATTTGGTGCCGTTTTGCACAAAATAATTTTTATAAAATGGGGATTTAATTAACTTTTTTAATTTTAACATGCTCGTAGATTTATTGCAAAATATATTAAGAGATAATTAAGAGATTATCATCTATATGTCTGCAAAATGTATCCATAATATTGCTGGTTGTCCTTGAAGGTGAATTTAAACATTTGTAAAGCTGCATTCGACAATTGTGTCACAGACTTAAAATTACACATAAAAAGAGCTAATCAGTGGAGAGTGTGTAGAAATCAATGTATGAATACCTGAGCATCTTAGTAAGCTCTTTGTCATCCATGCCACTGCCATCATCTTTAAAGGTTAAGCACAATTTCCCATTTATATCTACTTCATCTATGTCAAGTTTGTTTGCTTTCACATTTGGATCATAAGCATTATCTGGAAGTGGAAGTAAAAGTTTTACTGTTGCACAGAAGAACATAGTGAAAATAAAAATAATATTTCGCAGCTATTTAGTATTTTCATTGTAGTTACACTACTAGATGGTTTTAAAACTGAAAGAAATATTACAAACTGCGAGGAGAAATGTAAACAAAAAAAATTTTTAATGATGTAAATGTAATGATTTAATTATTATCTTCACAGATTTTATAATCCTTACTTATAATAATTTTAAATGACACTCTTTCTTTACTAAAGACTTTAGTCTTTTTACCTATAAGTTCTGCTATAGCACCTAAAGCCCATGTGTGGCTTGTTGCATTTGAATTAAGAAATCTTGGATGTACCTGAAATCGAAGTTTGTATTTCCATTGAATTGTGATTAAGATGTAAGGTGCATATTAGAACGTGTGAGAAAAAAAGAATAAGTTGGGTTTTTTTTTTTTTTAAATCATTTATTTCTCTACACCCAGAGTGCGGTGTAGTTAATAGGCAGTAGCAAGCAGTACAAAATTTACCCATGGACATTTTAGAGGGTCACATTCATTTTTTTTTTAAATTTAATAAAATAACAAATGCGTAGCACATCAATATCAAAATAAATTCCAATCCACCCTGTCAAACAAAAAAGGAGATTCAGCCTCATCTGTAACAAAACGGCTTTACAAATACACTTTAATTTTTAAATTCTTAATCATTTTAATTTTATTATGACCAATAAATTGATTTTATGAATATTACAAAAAAGTTCCTATTTTAAAAAAATGAGGCTTTCTTTTACTTCTGCTCAAATCAGTGGTCGGCAAATGGGGGTATATTACACTAAATAGTGAAAAAAAATGGTAATCTTTGGGGAAATCGCGGCTCAATAGACATAAATAAAAGTATATTTAAAGCGCGCTTTTTTAACGAAATCTTTTTACTTGCAAGCCTGCAAGAAACGCCCTATCGCGGTGACAAGTCTATAAGTTAGTATAAGTGGCTATGCAGCTAGCATAAGCTCACCTCTCTCATTGTATACGTTATTTTGGCTTAGACACCAATTTTATCTTAGAGTTGGTGTTACCCAGAACGGTAAACTCATGGTGTAACCACCTTCAGACTTGTCCCTGGACCTCATCCGAGTCTGCCTGCTCTGGTGTCCCCCTGCTCTTATGGCCACCTGCTCTTATGGCCACCTGCTCTTATGACCACCTGCTCTTATGGCCACCTGCTCTGGTAGTATCCTACTCTGGCAACAGGCGGTGCCCTCTCCTTGTATTTTAGATGTGTTATGAAACCGACTTTATCGAGCTCTATCAAATGTATTATTTTCTATTCGGTGTCTGACATAATGTTGTAGCCAATAAGTGTGGTCAATAGCAGATGCCTCCCAATGCTCAATATGTTTGATGAAGTCCGTTTACTTGGTCAGCCAGAGCGGATTTTTGAAGCTCCTGTAGGTAACCGCATATCTCACATTTCTGCTCGCTCTCCTCGTGTCATTCCACGAGAACAAGTACATTTTGATGAGCATTTAGTAGCGGAAAGACCGGAAACATCCACTAAGTTTTTTCCTCCATGCAAAGGTTTCATTACGAAGGTGCTCTTCGCCGACGATGCAGTCGAAACATCATACAGGGAAAATGTTCACGCCTGCAAATAGGCTAGACTGGCCATCAGCTTGCAGAAGACAGATAACTTGTCGTAGGAAGTCGACTCCTGTATACACCATCAACATGTACAATAAGGACTTTTTTTTTTGGAACCTCTCGTGCCTTAGATTTACCATCCAGTAACCGCAAGCATGACCAGATTTAAGAAGAATTGTATGTTATTGTTAATAATTATTGGAGTTTGAACAACATCAACCTTGAAGTGAGGACCAAACTCAGTGCCTACAATGCATGCATGCGAGTTAATTCGCGTAAGGTAAACTAGTCTGGGCCACCTACACAAGCCACAAGCAGAAACTCAACAGCTACAACCTGAGATATCGGCTTTGCAATCTCATCATTCAGTGGCAGGTTAATATGCGTAACAAGACAAAGAGCACGACACTGGGGTATTTGAATGTCTAATATGTGCATTATTATATCCCCTCTCAGTTATTCTTTGAATTCTTTGGCTCGGTCCCTTCACTATAATGGACCCCGGCCTCAGTTACAAAGACTTTGGTGAGATGGCGTACCGGGATAATGAACCGAAGAACGTTCACGTTTTGTTTACAAGAATGAAAACAGGGAGCTAATCAGACCAATGAGGTGACAAAAGCTAAAGTTACTTAACGATAACTACTCTCTGGCTCGTTGCCTTCAACTCAGAGCTCAGTCTGTCCTATTTTTAGGTGCATTTATTATTATTATATGTTGTATCTTATGCTTATTTATTGCACACTTATATTTTCTTTCAATAACTTAAAAGCCTTAACAGTTCCTGGCAAGTCCAACTCAAAGGCATGGCACATTCAATAGTCTAAATTAAAACAAGTACCTTTTAAACTTAATTTCTTCGTCTTAGTCTTAGGGGCCATTCATAAATAACGCAACGCGTCTAAAAATAAAAAAGAAAAGGAGGGAGCACATTTTTGTGACGTGTGGCGTAACATTATTGAAAAAAATCATTTTTAATAACATTAATTTACAGACATTTTTAACATTATTCTTTTAATACAATTTTTACAATTATTTTATATTTAAACGACCATCACTGAGAAAATCAGAACAGTAATGGAATGCGAGGTCCGAAAAATGGCCTCTGATTAATTACAGGCGGCCACGGAGGAGGAGAAGCGATGTATATTCGTATCCGGAAATTTGATCGAAAGAAATTTCGTCGACGGAAAATTAATCGACGGAAAATTGATCGAACGGAAATTTGGTCGAATCTTTTTTTTAGTTTACACGTTAAAGTTTTGCGTCAAATTTATTTTTGAACGCATTACTTTGTTTTACTATACAGTATATTGCGTTCAAAAAGAAATTTGGCGAAAATTTTAACGTGTGTACTGAAAAAAAGATTCGACCAAATTTCCGTTCGATCAAATTTCCGTCGATCAATTTTCTGTCGACGAAATTTCTTTCGATGAAATTTCCGGTAACCATGTATATTGGCTTGCATTGTCCATAGCCTTGTATGTAGATTTTGTATTGTTGCGTTTTGTATTTTATAGCGCTTCGAGCCTTAATTAGGGATGAATCGTGTTTTTTTAATGAACTTTATAATTATTAGCGACATTCAAAATCGTGAGAATTTATGTCAAAATTGCGAGACAGAAGTCATAGAATTTGGACTACCACGTGAAGTGGGATGGAACGAATAAATATGGTTGGCGATTCGGGGGTGGGGGTGATTGTCAAGTATGGGAGTTCAGTAGTTATTGTTGCGTTTGAATGCATGTTTATTACGCGGTGTGTGTTAGTTAGCTAATGAACGCGCTGGTCTGAATGACGTATTTTTATGTTAATTGTGACGTATTGTCTAGTCCGTAGTGTGGTGTTAAGTTTTAGTCGTGCGGGAGTTATTGTGTAGAACCCAAGGGAAGAGAGATGTGTTTCTTGTAGCTCCAGCCTGTATTCCTCATTGATAATTTAAGTTATAGTTACTAAAAGGACTTGAGTTATTCACTAATGATTGAAATAGTAAGAGAACTTGATGAATGATTCAATCCAGGAGACATAGGAGTTGACAGTGATCTTAGTAGACCTAAATGTTCTAGGGCACGAAATCATAACATTTATGCAGCGCTGTATACCCTCTGATATTACAAAATATTTCGCGCCTCCCCTCTCCCCTTTTTAACAAAAAATATTGTAAAGGTAAAACTTTAAGATAATTAAATACTTTATTTATTGTAGTTTTATTTCTCTAAATAACTTTCTATAAACAAACAAAATATTACAACTTCAAGAAATACTAGGGATTTTAATACCCATCGGCGCATTCTTCTGCGCATGACCCAAAATGTCGAAAATTCCGTTTCTACAATTTTGGCTTAAGGCTACACGGTATCATTGGAAAATTGCATACTACGTCACCTTTGTTGCTTTTATCATCAGTGACGTTTCAGTTTTTGTGTTCCGGTGATTTATTGATTTATGCTACGAGATTTTTTGTGTATCACTGACAGTATTATTATAATGACGGGGTAAGTATATATATCACATAAATACTTTTTTATTAGTTATGACAGGTTAAAAAGGTTTAGTGCCAGAGACTCAGCATTCATTGTAATAGTTTTTTCGTTATATGAGTTATTATCATTAACCATGTCTTTTAAAAGTTATGCATTCGTAACATACCCGCAAATAAAATTATCCAAAATGCAAATTCTTGATGTTATGTAAAGTTTTGTTGTTCATTGTGTTGTAAATTGCATTGAGAATGTCTCCTAAAAATTTGGTAGCATTATCTATTAAAATAAAAAAGTTGTGGGCAAAAAAAGGCAGAAATGTGGAAAGTCGGTCACAAGTTTTTACAGTGAAATACAAAAATGAAGGGGGTTAAAAAATTCACTAAAAAAATCATAACTTCATTTCTATAAAAGCTAGAAAGATGAAATTGGTATTTTTGCGAAGCTTATAGCTAGCCCTTTAAATGATTTATCATTTATGGCAATAGGACAATATTAAAAATGTCTGTCAAAGTACCTAGTAATACGCAAACAAAATTTACCAGAAAAATATTTACTTCTGACTTCTGCAATCAAAATGTAACACAAAAAAAAACAAAAAAAAACCAACAAACTAACAGCAAATACAATTTTCTGGGTTTTCCGCCCCTCAAACAAACTTGAAATAATCGGAGGTCATGGTAAAGTTTTTCTCCAACAATTTTTTAGGGGTAAAAAAATATTTTTTTAAAAGTAATTATTTATGTTAAATGCCAAAAACGATAAACTAAATATTCGACATTTAAATTTTTTATAATTAGCTGCTTACGATACTTTACGGAGAAAACGAAAACAAAACTCAGTTATTTAATTTTAACACTTTAAAAAAAAACGCTTAAATGTAAACGAACATGCATTTGTTTAATAAATAAACAAAAATATTTATTCTTGAAGGCAAAATACTTGTGAATAAGACTAAATAATATATTTTATTTAAATAAATTAAAATGTCAATTTTCATTTTCGAGCCTCTCCCACGGAAAACCCCGATTTTCGAGAGCAGAAGATATTGTACCTAAATAAAAGCGTCAATTCAAAATTCTAAGTTAAAAATTAATATTAGTATAGTACATTTGACAGTAAAAACAGATTTTCAGAAAAGTAATAGTACCAAATAATTTAATAAAATTGGTTCCAAAAAAGTTTTTAAAAATGCAATAAATAAGTAAGAATATGAATAAGTATTTTTGCATACCTGGCCTGCCTGGAGTGCGGACATTTTAACTTTAACGAGTGGGGGGGGGGGGGGGGGAAATGGTATCGAATTTTAGTTTATTTGGCGTTCGTTATGATGTATTTAAAAATCCGAAGCCGGAATAACTCGGAGGCATAAAATCTTCGCCGGGGCATTGTGTGTGTGTGGGGGGGGGGGGGGTCGACGGCGTTTTTATTATTAAAATGAAGGGACTGGTTAGGGCGCGTTGAGTCATATAAATAAATGTAGCTTCCCATGAATAAATTAGTTATTGTTTGTGATGCGCATCACAATTCGGCACTTTCTGTTCCCACACTCACACCCATCCCTTTTTGACAACAGTATGCCGTTGTTCCCCGATTACAAACTGTATCTATTGAAATATCTAATAAATGTCTGTAATTGCGTTATACAGGGCTGCTATATACTGAGCGATGTAAAGTCGCTACACTCAATTTTGTACTAACCACTAATTTTGCACTAACCACTTCTTCTTTCGCCTTTTCGTCCTCGAGGAACAGCAGCCGATCTTCATCGACGTCTGTGATTAGGACATAGGCCGCCTACAAGAGCCCTCCAGGCATCACGATCCTGAGCCAATCTCTCCAGCTTCCCCCAAGTGTGGCCAAGTTTCTTGGTATCCGCCTCCACTTCACGGCGTCAAGTGTTCATAGGCCTGCCTCTTTTCCGTTTTCCTTGAGGGTTCCAATTCAAGGCTTGTCTAGTTATGCTGGAGGCAGGTTTCCTGAGCGTATGGCCAATCCATCTCCATCTTCTCTGGAGGATCTCTTTACCACTAACCACTAATTTTGTTTATTTTATTGGCTTTAAAAAGTAAAATCACGATGATCCATCCACATGCAATAATAATATGTAAAACAAAAAAGCCAACATTCAACATCAATGGAAACTGAATGAATAACGAACGTTCATTGGTTGATCTTTTTTACCAAATATCATTGAATAAGTAAATTTAAATAGTATTTGAAGGATATTTACGCGACATCTGCATCTCTGTTCATTGTAATGATGAACACATTTTTTAATTATTATTTCTCTGGATTAGTTGAACATATTTTTAAAACGAATGCATACATTTACTAGTGACTTTAAATTATTTTTAACCGGTATTAATACAATTAATCAGATATTCCAAACTGTTTCTCTACATTTGCTTAAATATCTTTCTGCCACATTTATTTTTGTAAGTTTTTTAGTATTGATTTAAAAGCAAAGTTTTAATGAAATGATTTCCGAGTAAGTGTGTAGGCATATTGTTAAATTAGCATCATTTAAGCTTGAAATTATATAAATAAAATAAGGGGTTGAATTGACGTGATATCAAATACTATAACAGAACAGCCCCAGTTTATAACTACAAAACAATTACGATATTTTCAATCTACACTTAATTATACTTCTTTGGGTATAATCAATACGAACACTAGTTGTTTTATTTATCCCAAATATATTTATATAGCCATTGTTTATACATCATCACGTCACTTAGTCCTTGGACCGTTGGGGCATGAAAACTATCCTCCTCAATTCGTCTCTGTTTTGTGCACTTCGCACAGCATCGCCTAGTTTATCAGACACCTGAAGCATAAAAACTAAAACTATTTCTGCGTCCCATGCAAATACTTTTAATTTTAAAACCTGTCATTGACTTTTCTATGTTCAATTTATTAAACTTGTCTTTGCATTGCCCTTGATAAGTAAACAGGTTTTGTGTGCATTGTCACGCCCACTGTTGAAAAGATTTCAAGTCTTTCCTGTTGGATCTGAGAGTATTATATTTCAGTTATATTCATGCAAACCTTTTTTAATACTGAAAATCAAACTGTTAATTTCTTTCTTCTGATTTTAAAAAGTTAGATTTACAAAAATCACCAAAGCCCCTTTACGTAAATCTACCCCTCCCCCAAGCCTACGAAAACTTTTAACGCCCCCCCCCCCCAAGCAGCCCCATTTTGAGAACCACTGATTTAGGGGATAGAAGTTGATGTCTCGTGGCTAGGACAATCGATATTTAGGTTATACAAAATATTTTTATAAAAACAATTCAGCGTTCACTACGAGAACATAAAAACGTTTCACAAAATTTAATGTATTCACAGATCTACCAGAGCTTGGGAAATTCCCCCCCCCCCCCCCCCCCCCCAAACTAGGAAATAATAGTAATATATTTTAAAAAAAGGAAAATATTTTGAAAATAATAGGGGGAATAAAAGGGCTGGTGGATAATCGGGATATCTTTTACTAATTACTAGTCTGTATATCTGGTTGGGGGGGGGGGGGGGTAAATAAATGTTAAATATCCGATATCTTATTACCGAATGAAAAACGTGAGGATTCTATTTCTATTCCTGTTTATACTACAGTTAAGTTCTGCACCCTGCTGTGGAGTGACATCGGTAAATCTACTTAGCCTTGGCGGTGTTTCATGGAGATCAATGGTTGCCAGCCAATGCAGCGGATCCACACTCCACACGCAGTCAGTGGATCCAAGGGAATGAGACGTGTCAATGCAACTTCGCAACAACCACGTGGCAGGAGTAATGCTGAAATGACACTGAGATCAACGTCTCATCGACTTCGGGGACTCCATCTCAGGAATTAACTTTTTGGGCTTGGGTTTACTCCATAATTTTACCCTCTATTCCCTCATTCATTTTTAACATTTCTAATTCTATTGATTGATATTCATTACCGGGAAAGTACAAAATTTCCAGATTCCGTTCATTTTGATTAAATTACACACATTTGGGTGTCAGTCAACAATCTTGTTACTAACAAAAATATTTTGAAATTAGCACATACACGATACTCCAAGCTTTGAAACATAAAAAATAAAATGTCCTTTTACTAATGATAGAGGTCCGAAATGAAAAAAAAACAAACAAAAAAAAAAACAAAAGACGATTCAAACTATATTCCCAATTATTTAAAAATAATACATTTTTTAAAAAAGTATTTTGAAATCAAGATGCGATTTATTAATTCTAAAATTAAAAATAATTATTGGTTTAATTAACCATTTTTCAATACATAAAAACCATTTTGTATGAAATAAGTTTTAGAAAAAACAAACTTTTAATTTGCATCTTTATTAGGTAAATTTAGTTAAGTTACCTGTATTTAAAGGACACTGTACTTAGTACATCAGTAACTAACTTAGGAGAGTATGAGTAGGAATGAAATGAATGAAGCTAAAGCATATAATAAGACCCAGTGAATACAAGTAGCCTACAAGTGTAAGGTGAATATTTAGGCTGCACCTATTAGTATTGATACCCGGGTACCAGACTTGAGAGGTTGGGATTAAAAAACTATTTAAAATATTATTAAGTTTGTAAGACAAAATGAGATATCAAATGAAAGATAATTGAATGTACTATACGTTTGTAATCTTAATTCTTTTCTTTGACTAAAATAAACTACCACAAATGACATCCGACATTGAGTCAAATGGTACCCGGTGCAAATGGCGGCGCTGCGTGACTGGGTCCATTTTGACTAATGCTATTCAGATGTCATTTTTATTTGTAATACCGGTAGTTTATTTTAGTTTAAATGAAGAGTGGAACATTTCTGCTAGACCCCACAGTTGAGGGAAATGGTGGAGCTACTGAAATATAGCGAAGAACTTTGGTGAACATCCCACACAGCTGTGATATGATTCTCTGTGGCTAACCTAACAGTGTAAGAGATTTCAATGCTATGCGCCAACACATCACCTAAAGAACAGTGCAGCCATTAGCTAAAGAACAGTACAGCCATTAGCTAAAGAACACTCAGCAAGAGTCCAAGAACACAAAAGCTAAAGAGTGAAAATGGAAGGAGTCCCATCAGGGAGAATACTTTCAATGACTCACTTCTTACTTAACATAAATGAACTAATTTTTTATGAACTATGTTAATACTATAATAGTGATCAATCTATGCATACAACTTGCTTCTATGGACATTTAAAGATAATGCAAAACAACATACTCATGGTTCCTATTTTCACTCACACAAAATGTATATGGCAAAATCACTCTTAATGAATTGACTTTAATTATATCTCCACTTTGTTTACGTTCACAGATTTGCTGGATGAGCAATATTCTTTCTTACTGATAGTATACTGTGATTTGTATTTTAATTTTTTTAAAATTTTATCAAGTCAATATTAATTAAAATTTTTAAAAAAAGCAAAGAAAAATATTTTTTGCACCTAATGCCAAATATCCTTTAGTGATTGAGACTTGACTCATTTGTGTCTAATGCCTCAGGCCTTCCAACCCCCAGTACAGGTCCGGATTAACCATTAGGCAAACAAGGCACGTGCCTTGGGCACCAAGCGTTTGGGGGCACCACAGGTCCTCAAGAAATATATTTTTTGGAACAAATTTAAATCCAGAAACAACTGAAAATTGAACAAGTGCTATGAAAATGAAGACATACATTATAATAAAAACTCACATTCAAGTGTGGTACAATCTTGAATGCTTAAAAATTAAGCGCATAAAAAAATTTAAAAATCTCCTGGTAAAAGGTAATGAGTAGAATGCGGACCATGTGGACTCACTCAGCTTGTAAATAAATAATGCGGTCGTATTCGAATTTTAAAACATTTTGGGAAGTTTTATAAACAATGATAAACCATATTTATATTTTCAATAAATAATATTAAAATAATAACATTAATTAATTAATTCGACCGGGAACCCCTTAGTAATAGACACAGAAACTTTTGAGAAATATTTAAGCTAGATCTAGAGTTGGCATAGCAAGATTTTAACTGTAAGTGTAAGTAAATATATATATTTTTTTACAAGTAATTTTGTATGTATGGATCTATGTATTATTTTAAAAATGTTATTGTTTGTTATCTTGCTAGAAATTATATAATTAACTGCTATATTTTGGCATATTTTTAACATTAATGGTTACTAACTGTTCAACTCATGAGCGCTCTTTTTCTCAGTTGAAACGTACAAAAAATCCAAAATAGATCAACAATGAAACAAGAAAGACTCGATTCGTTATATCTGCTTATGATCGAGGCAGATGTATTGCGCAAAATTAACTTTGACGATATACTCAAAAACTTTGCTAGATGTAAATCTAGAAAAAACAACTTTAAAATTTAAATGACAATATCTCTTAGATTTTTTCATCTAATAAAAAATAAAGTATTTTTGTCTATTATTATTTCAAAATTTATTAACTATTAATTTTAATACAGAAATACTTTATTGTAGGTTTTATATAAGTGATAGTAGTACAAACTACAAACATATTTGTTAACAACTGTTTTCTTTGCATAATATTGAACATACCAGTGGTCACGGTCAGTGAAAGATCAGGGGCCCCGGGCAGAGGGGGGCACCCATGAGGGTTTGTGCCTTGGGCACTAAAATGGCTTAATCCGGCCCTGCCCCAGTGCATGATACTCTCACACAGTTACTATTGTAACCAGTGAAATATCCTCATCATCACCAGGCACAGAAGCATTGCAAATCCCATCTACATTCATATTCATAGGAGCCATAATGATCAATAAATTGATCTTGGGCCCTTAATATATAGAAGAAGAAAAACTCTCTTTGGGTCAAATATTTCTTGAAGGGCAAAAGTTGATTACAACTAATGCTGGGCATTTAATTATATTTATTGAATAAGATTTTATCAACAAGTAATAGTTGGCAAGTGACAGGTTTCTGCAGCTGTCTAAGATGAAGGTTTGCCTTTACTTGAAAAACAACATATAACAGTAACACCATGTAAAATTTTCCAAGTTAAACAGTATAAAAGATGTATGACAGTAAAATAAAATTAGAACCATTTTGTAAAAAAATACAATTCATGGGTACAATTAAAATAATGAATAGGCCAGTTAATTTAGTACATACAGGTTTAAAATTAACTTCTTAAATCAAAATATTAATAAAAGACTCAGCATCAGGATGTCTTAATATCTTATATTAAGCCTAGACTACATAATTTTCCAAATTGCATGCTGTGCTATCATGATGCTAAACATAAATGAAACCAGTCATCTTATAAAATAAAATCAGATTTTTTAATGTCTATGTATCATCCGGTATGTTAAGCGATGCAAGTCATTTTTACATTGCACTTTCTCCTTTTCAGTTCTTATATTATATCTATATTTATAATTTTATGAACAGTTTGTGAGCAAAAAGTCATGAAATTCAATTAAAATGGTATGGCAGAAAATATTTTCAAATACAATAGAACAAATAGGTATTTTTCAACTAAAAGATATTTTAATTTTGCAACACAAAATACATGTACCGGTACTGTACCCATATTTGGGGAAAATAGTTGTGTGAAAAGGAATGCAAACGTTTATCATTTTCTATTTAGATCTAGATAGATAACATTATAGTATAGCATATTAAAAATGTGAATATATTGTGACACACCATATAATATAGTGGAGTGATGAGCTTGAAAATTGGCTGCTGAGCTTTGATTGATTGAATATTTATATAGCGCTAGTATCCATGCTATTTTAGCATGCTCACTGCGCTCTGGTGTTCTTAAATCTATATAAAGAAAAAAGTCTTTAAATGTTTCTTAAATGATTTTTTTATCATTTTATATTTCCCTCAAATATTGAGGCAAACTGTTCCATAATTTTGGCGCTATTGCTTCAAAAGAGCGCACTCCACATGGCATTTTTCTGTGTCCATCTACACTGGGAACTCTCAGTAAGGACTAAGTAAGCTCTGCTCTTAAGTATGAGTGCCCAACTAACAGTAAGTTGTCAGTGATTACAAACTAAAATTTGGATGGATTAATAAGAAATTCAATAACCAGCATAAGTTGTTTAACATATATGGAAGGGATAACAGCAATTAAATTTTAACATCGTTGTCTGACATGAATTTATTTTTCTTATCAAGGGGCTTAAACATAAAAGCTAATCATCCAGTTGCCCATGCTGTTCCAGTACACTAGCAACAACTTCCTCTATATCTTCAACATTGCCTGGATCTGTATCTGTCATTAAAATCATCAATTCATGAACATTACGATGGAAAGATGTCAACATGTCAGTCTGTATGGAAGCTCGTGGTCGTCCATTATTGGCTGGGAATAGAAATTTTAAAAAAAATCAAATTAATGTTTGAGTGAATGAGCTTAAAACAATTAAACTTTTTAAGAAATTGGACAAAAGCCATATCATTTAATGATTTATTGTCAAAGTGAATAGCCATATTATTATTATTATTTATAGTTTTTAAGAAAGGCCTACTTATTGTAATATTATTGTAATTGCTTTTCATAGCTATATGAACATAACCATTTGGTCAAGAATATGGAATTGACATGCAGACATCCAACAGGACTGCCACTGAACTGTGTCTCTTCTCTTTGACCCCAAATGTTCACATGGAAGAGTGAATTGAGGACGAAACATAAGCTAATATGTTGATATAAAGGTTTGGTCTCTCCCAATTATTGTTTAGACCTAATGCCCTATAACACTCATTTCTCAAAACTCTTTTAAATTGGTCAGCTAACCTCTTGAAATTTGTGCTGATTGCCGTTGATTAGTTGAACTCTGGTTGGGAACACATTGTTGTTTCTTTTTAATAATGGTTGTCAAAATACTTCGAGCAACATCTTGTGTATATGAAACTTTTTTAGCAGTGGGCTTTGTTCTCTTCGGCATCGGCTGTTGAACAACATCGTCCCTTAATACACATTGAGATAATTATTTAAATGTTTGCCTATAATTTTGTCAAAAATAAAAATTATGCGCTTTAACTTATAAAATGATCACATTTTCATTTTATGTCCTTTAGTTATTTTATCATACAAAGAAAGGTTAAAAAGACACATCTCAGCATCATATCTGGTGATATTAATAAAAAAAAATTATGCACTTTGATTACTATGAAGTTAATAAATGAGGTTCAACTCACCCAGAAAAAGAAGTTACTTGCAGTGGACTATTGGAAACATTCTGATTAAGATAAAATGTTAAACACAAATTTCAATCACAATTTGAATGGCACAATAAACTGTATGAACTGTCTGTATCTTTGTTTACTAATTTATTACCATATTTACTCGAATAGAGGTCTCACCATTGGATAGATCACACCCTTAGTTTGGGAAGTTCTTCTCCTTCAATTGCAATTTCAACTCCCAGTGGAGCATATGCAATTAAACATTTCTTTCAGAGCCACCCAGTCTCTAGCTATCCTCTCTAACTCTTTCCAATTCTTGCTATAAGTTCTCCAAGTGTTTTTGGATCTTCCCCGTCCTCTTTTAGGGGTTCTATACCAGTGCTTGTCTTGCTATATTTGGCATGGCTTTTCTCATGGTATGGTATTACCAGTGGCTAGTGGGGTGCGGACCGTATCGGGTGACACCATCTCAGTGGGGTGACACCAAATTGAAAAATTGCATATTTACAGAGCACACACTACTCTGTCTAATAGAATTTCATAAAAGGATAACCCATCACACATACATTTTCCACAAATGTATCCATGTAGCTAATGTAACCAATCCAAGTGATATGGTGACAGATATTGATCAAGTGATTGACAGGTTTTTCCAGCTCTGACTGCAACTAGGAAAGGAACATTTTAAATAATAATAAAGTAAATTTAATGTAAAAATAACTATAACATAACGTTGTTGTAATTAATAAGTACATTTACCGCCTGACCATCAATTAATTTGTTTTTCTTGTTATACTGTGGACTTATTTTAACAAGAAGAAATCTATTGTGGAAGTCACAGGGAGGGTGGGGGGCATGAGTTTACCTCATCCGGTGACACCAACCTGAGGTTACCGCACCGGGTTACACTAATCCTAGATACGCCACTGCATCTAATAAATCTGATATATTTTAATAATATAATATCAGTTACTTGACGACTTGAGTTAATACTTATAAATACACTGCTTACACCCACCGTTTCTTGAGTACTAATAGTGATAGAAGTGCTGGTAGTACTGGGACTGGTAGATTCACAAAGTGATCGTCTGAAATCAATTTGACTGTCACTGTCAGTTTTGTGAATGCCAGATTCAACAGGACTGTTATTCTTTTTAGTATATCTATTGCCATGAAATTTACGCTTTTTATGACGATATTTATTCCCATTCTTTTTTAATTTTACTTTGTCCTTAGCTTTAATAATTGTATCCATTGCTTTACTTTGCTATCGTCAGACTGTTACTAGACTAGTTACGGTTAGTATTAATTTTAATAATAATTTGTAGAATAGATCGTCCAACGCAATTTAGAATCACTGTATTAGCAATAATAATAATAATAACAGTATAAGTATAAGCAACACTATCAGTAACGCCAGGTACGAAGTCGCAAAGAGAGCTTGTACTTAATTTTTTTATAAAAAACATGCAAAGTGCTTTTAAAAGAAGCGCTGTTGTTTTCTGAAAACAAGATAGATATTTCTATCAACCAATGAAATTATAGTTTAAGCCACACATGGTCAGTTATATATAATTTTCGGTGATTTAAAAAAAAAAGATATTTAATTATTATTAGAAGAAACGCCATTTTTTTTTTTTAAATATGTATATTTTAAAAAATTGGTTTTGTTATCAAAATTTTAAATATGTTATTGTGTTTCCAATACTGTTTGGAAATAAATATGTTTTAAAGAAATGTTGAACCTAGGGGTGGGAGTGGTGAACTTTTTTGTGCATGCACTTTTTTTCCCTCCGCCTTCATAGAATAGACCAGTTGTCGGCAAAGCAAATCGCGTCTCAAAGAGCCTCATGCCGCTCTTTAACAACCCGAGTGCGTCTCGGCCAGTCGGCCACCATTCGGTTTTGACTCCGAAAAACATGATTCTTGAGAAGAAATTTGGCTCTCAACATTTTTTTATTCGTCCTGCTGCTGATTTTTAGGCACTTTTGACTAATGAATGACTAATGTGTTTGCCGACCACTGCAAGTAGGCCTATGCTATAGACTAGGCCTCTATGGGTGAAGATGGGTCGCGTTTTTGTAGTAATTAGTTTTTTCGTGTGTGGGGGGGGGGCGATATTTTAAGGCAGTTACTTGAATTTTTCATTATTCCACACTCCCTACGAATTCATTTACTAGTCTCGCACCTCCAGTTAATTATTTTAACTAAGTTTCACACACCCAGCAAAAGTGTCAAAGTCAATGCTCATCATAAATGGATTTTAAAACTGGAAAATAATGGATTTTAATTTATTTATTTAATATGACTATCAAAGAGAAGTTTGGTTCAAGTTAGATAATAAATTTACATACTACGTGTATACTTTTTTTTGACAAAAACATGTAATATCACCCTCTGATGTGCCGCCTCACACACCTTGGAGGTTGAAGGAGCGATCACCCCAAGGTTGTGATACTCTGGCTACATCGGGTTCAAATTGTTAAACTGATATAACAACAAGAAAGAGGAGGTGTAAGAAATGTTACATGACTTAAACGAAACTAATGAATTTTTTTGGGGTGTGGATCAAGTAAAGAAAACCAATTGAGAGTGACAACGACACTTCTAAGAAAAGTGAGAGGGGGGGGGGGGCTTTTCATTCAAAGTTCAACTGCGGACCAAATAAAAAAAAAGTGGGGGATGGGGTTAAAGATCATGCAGATATTCGCAAGATAGCATTTTTGTTGTTGTTGAAATAGGCTGCTTGTTTAAACATTTTAATTTGTTGATCTATTTGCGAACTAATTATAACCATAAACCACCAAGAAGTTAGCAATAACGTCATGAGGGAGATCACTTCTAATTTTGAAACTTTTGAGTTGCAGCACAATTGAAGTCATTGAAAAAAAATAGGTGGAGAAAACGTGGATCTTGATCAAACTTTTCAATAAAAGTTGCTGGTTCACAAACATTCAGAGACTTCTAAAAAGGGGTTAGGGGTCATTTCACTGTCCCTACAACTACAACTAAGATACTGTTGAGGCCCGTGCTATCTACGCTTAAAACGAATCTAATATATATATATAAATACCGGTACAATGTTTAAAATGAAAACCAGTTTTAATGATCATAAAGTTTAAAATGTATCCCTTACTAAAAAAAATATGTTTTTTTTTTAAAGTCGGCTCTGTGAGGAAAGCGGAACCTGGACAAATTGCTATTTAAACTCAAAGATATTCAAATTATTTGTTTAAAGATAAATAATAATAACCTAATTAATTTATGCTAATTTAAAATTTCGAAATATATCTTCTTTTGAAAAAAAAATAATTGAAATCAGGTTGTTATTTAATTCTGACAAATGTAAAATAATTATTGTTTCAATTAGAGATTTTTCAATATTGAAACCTTTTCAGATGGGTCAAGTTTGAAAAAAACAAAAAAAATCTTTTAATGTATATCTATATTAATTCCAACACATTGAACTTAGTACACCAGAAACTTAACATGCTTTAGAGAGAAGGACTGAAATGAGTGAATCTCTAAATATATATCAAAATGCTATGAGTACACATGTAAGTAAGGTTAAGTATTTATGCTTAAAGCTTTTAGCTAATACTAATATAAATATATTTTAAAAAAAACACTTGAATTATTGAATTTCTTCTAAAATATTACAAAACATACACTACAACTACAACAGGAGGTAAAGAATGAAGTATCCTGATACATTCTGTCATATGGTGAAACACAGTTTGTTTTAGATGGCTCCTTATAATATTATAAGAAGGATAAAGAATGAAAGATCAGTCTACAAAAAAAAAAAAACCATGCCAAAGCTGGTGTAAAATAACAAAGAACAATTACTTTAGACTATTACTTTTAAGAAAGAAATTTAAAATCAGTCATATGTAAAATGGAATGCAAGCAAACTTAAACTGTTGAAGTACAATTGAAGTGTTTCATAACAATGTCAATAAGTATCTTCAATACAAACACACCAACAAAAAGCACCGGGGGGAGGGGGGACCTACCAGTTGCTGTCTACTTTCGTTAGTCTAGGGTCACAATGTGTTACAGCCTTCTTACTTTGGTCTTCTCTAATGTCAAAGAATGTTTCCTGTCACACCAGGTCCAATAAAGAACAAAACAACAGCATCCAATGAAGATCACAATGATAGTGATAGTACTTTATTTACATGATCTAATCGCAGCCAATGTCAGTTCATCAATGGAGATAATAATAACTCTCTTCTCTCTAACTACTCTCGACTACACTAGCTTACTTCTCTACTCAACTAACGATCTCTCGGCTCCTCTCTCGACTAACTCCTGGCTCTACTGATCTCAACTAACAGCTCACAACTGTTATTCTCCTCCAATCATTTCACACACTGTCTTTTATATCTGTCCACACCCATCCAGCATACACTAAAGCTCAACGCCAACCAACTTCACCTCTGACCTCACAATCAACACTAACAATTCATAACAATCCAGTTCATAACACTACCCAGTGGAAAAGGAAGAGGCTAGTGAAAGTCTCTGCTACCTTTCTTTAAATACCCCTAAAGAAAGTAGGATCTAGTTATGTCACAGCACTAAGAAAAGACAAGGAGTTTTCTAGATCTTATCATCAATATTCAAACTGTTCGAAACAAGGTCAACTGAGCTGAGAAACTTTGTTTCTGTCTGGTTTTTTCGCCCACTCCTATTTTATCTATATTTTGTTAGGTAGGATATATCCATATATATATTGTATATATTATGTAAATTTGATTTATAATTATTTATATGTCTTGTTGTACTGATGAAGGCATGTGCAGAAACGTTTACGTATGTGTAATGTAAAATTATTATTAAGCTTAATGTATATTGTTATATTGACACAGATTGTTCGTTTTTAAAAATATGAAAGTGATCTTTGATCTATCTAAGCATACAACTTTGTCATCACCATTCAAAAATGAAACAATACCACAACATGCACAAAGAAGGAGCTTAATAGGATTTGTATTGTTCATAAAAACAATTTTTATAAAGTCATCCGTTGCTGATTCTATTTCTAAAAAAAACTAGATCTAATGAAAAATGCAAAGAAAAATGGATGAACACTTTGTGTCAAATATGTCTCTAGTGATGACGCCAAATATCTTTCTTGGGATCTAATGTATGTGGGCTTTGGGGTTAAATATCTCTTAAAGCAAAAGCTGTTCACAACCATACAGGGATTTTAATAATTAATTGAAAAATGTTTTATAAATGAGTTAAAGTGAGCAAGTGACAGGTTTCTATAGCTGCCTAAGGTTAAGTTTTGGTTTTACTTGATAAACAACATATATCATGTATGATTGGTCCTAGATAAACAGTATGAAAGATTTACAACAATAAAATAGAATTAAAGCATTATGTATAAAAACACAATTTATGGGTCTAATTAAAATAATGTAACAAACAGTTTATTTAGTACATACAGGTTTAAAAATTAACTTATTGAATAAAAATATTCATAAAAGTCTCACATCTAAAAAATATTAAGTGTAGCCTACATATTTTTCAAACCTCATGCTTTACTTTACTATCTTGATGCTAAATGTAAGTAAAACCATTGTCATCTTATATAACAAAATGAAGTTTTGTATGTCCATGTATGGCCCCTGTCTGTTCAGCAATAGAAGTCCAATACAGTGCATTTTTTTCCTGTTCATTTCCCATTTCCTTATTCATGATTTTAATAACACTTCATGAGCACAAAGTTATGAATTTAAATTAAAAAGGTTATAATATAATAGAAGGAAATATTTTTAAATACAATAGAAATATTTTTAAAAATTTGATATAAAACATATTATTTCAACTTAGCTACATACCATACAATTATTTGGAAAGAAAATATCACCTGTGCTAAGAGTAATGCCTAGTTTAATCTTAACTATTAGACTAGGTAGAATATATTATAAACTATATTACGGTATCATAGAAGCCATATTAATTTAAATTGCTCTATACACAGTAATTTTTTAAATAAAATTATCTCCAACATACATTTCTTAAATGATTTCTATTTTTTTTTTATATCAAACAATCGCACATTATATGTGAATATAATATATTGTGACACCATCAGAAAATTAACAGATTCAGAGATTAGAATCTGAGTGCTCTGGTATGGCAGAATGGGTCTTGAAAAAACTCAGTATTCCAATTTATGACCTTCATAGAGATTTGAGTGCTTGTGATTGTATTTGCACAACTAAAAAATACTGACATTTATGTACTAGAGTACTAATGCTAACCATACTGACATTTATGTACTTGAGTACTAATGCTAACAAATAATTTTTTATTGGTTAACCCTTCAGTTCCAAGAGAATAGTGAGTTTTGATAATCTCACATCTGAAATTCATGAAGACTGCTTTAATTTTGTAAGGATAATAGTATAGCTCACGATTCCCTTAGTCTGCATGTTATAAATGTTTACAAATTTAAAGAAAGTAACAACATCTATTTCAAGGCAAATAATTCATGCTAATTTTTATTTACGAAATATGTAAATATATTTTCAGGTTTTTCCCTTTTTAAATGGATGAATCCCTTTACTTACAACCTATTTCTATTATGCACTAATACAGTGTGCCAAAAGTAATAGTAGAAAGTGCAGCATCTTGAATGGGTGCATGTGTTTGCCAAGGTGCATAGGTCTAGCCACCAATTGCTCCCTGGGGTGTCAAGTTGTTTTGGGAGGGTTGTTGGAAATAGGTCTTGCTACATAAGCACCATTGTCCCTCATACAGAACTGATTGGGAAGAAGGTCAAAGTTTGAAAAATGTGGCAGAAAAATCCTGAGAGAGATTTTAAAAGATGGTACGGTATCAAAGACCGTGCACTGTCTCAACAAAAGGGTAAGACTGGTCGTGCAGTAACTGTTTTGACAAATGAGAATCACACAATTTCTGCAGCATGTTTTAAAATCGGCCAAATGAAATTCACAAAGAACATATTTGAAACTGAACATCAGCGCTACATCCATTCACCATTTGTCTATGGACACAGGTGCATGTTTTGATACAGGTTGGACAACGCTTGACAGAGCTAGATGTGCAAGCAAGGATGATGTACGGTGGAGCATTTTTGGCCAAGATGTACAATGTTTCATACATGTTCAGGAATGTGTGGGTTTCTGGCAAAATTCACATTCATTTGTGCAGCTACATCAATCATCAGTTAAGCCCCTTCCTTGGTTTTAAGTGACTCAGTGTTATTGTCCAGAAACTGCAACACAGGGAACGTGTGATGATAAGGTGTGCCATATCAGCACATAGTATTAGGCCCCTATTTCATTGAGGAAGATTAAGGCAATGCTCTTACTGTCAGTCAAAAACAATAAAGGGCATGATGATCAAACAGTTTCTTCAGGATTTGAGAAGGTTCTGTCATGCAAGGAACCTTCACATGAATAAACAGTGGTATCAACAGGATATGGCCATGCTGCAGAAAAACTTTCCTGGATAAATTATTTCTCATGGTACTGACTTCTTATACCTGTCTCACACCCCTGAATTTAGCCAAATGATGCCTCCTTGTCTTTCACTGGAGATCCACCAAGAACTGTGCCTGAATTATGCAAGATATGAACTTGGTCTACAGCTCCGGGGGGGGGGGTGTGTGTTTGTGTGTGCATACACTAAGAACATCTACATCATGCATTTTGTGGTAAAATCAGCAAGCTTATAGTCTATATATTGCTTTCTTTCAGGAGAAATAAATTTACAGATGACAACAAGGAAATATTGTTTGTCTTTTCTTTTTTTCAGTACTGGTACTATTACTTTTGGCACATGCTTTTTTGTTTGTGTTTTTCCTATAATTTTGGATTGGTTACTGCTATTACTTAAAAATAATTTATATAAGTAAAATGATTACATTTATCATTTAGTATTATTTTAAGCTTATAGGCTGACATGAATTTATATTTCTTATCTGTAAAAATCAGGGGCTAAGACATATATACTAAGCAGCTGAAAGTCTGTGCCCTTCAAGTACGCCAGCAACAACTGTCTCTATATCTTCAACATTGCCAGGATCAGTTTCTGTCATTAAAATCATCAATTCATGAACATTACGATGGAAAGTTGTCAAAATGTCTGTCTGTGTTGCTGAGGATAGAGGATACATGCTGTCATCAAATCAATATTTACATGAAATAGCTTAAAATTAAAACAAAAATTCAAAGATATTCTATTATTTGTTGTAGAGTTAAGTACTAATAATCATTTTTATCTAGTAGCTATTCATAGTTAAGGGAATATGGCCTCTGAGCTGTGTCTGTTTGATCCTAAGTGTTCACATGGGAGAGGTTTTGCAAGACTTAGAAAAATTATAGCAGTAAAGATGGTGGAAAGATTGCTCTAACAATTACTGTTTGGATCTGCTGCACTACCCGTATAACAATTTTTTAATGACATTTTTACATTGGTTTGCTGACCTATTGAATTTTGTGCTGTTGCGTGTCGACTGGTTGAAGTTTGGTTGGGAACAAGTTGTTTTTTCTTGGATAAGGAAGCCAAAATCTTTTGAGCGGCATCTTGTGGGGCTATTTTTTCAGTGAGATTTGCTCTCTTTGACTGCAGCACATCATTGTCCCTAATTACAGATTATTGAAATTTTTGTCTATAAGGTTGTTAAAAACAGCAGTAACTCAATATACTATGCTCATATGTTGCTTAATTATATGGTTAAGTAATTGTATCGTACAAGTACAAGAGTAGAAAGGTTAGAAAGATGCCTGTTCCAGTATCTAGCTTCCAAATCCATAAATTAACAATAATCTTGTAAGTGGAAAACAAACTGGCATCATTATAATAAAACACACTATTTAAAATCTGTTTATATGAAACAAAATGTATCACTATCACTATTTAGTTTTATAAAGTTCAACTTACTGAGATGAAGAGGTTGAAGGTGCTTGCAGTGGATCATTGGAAACATTCTGATTAAGATCAAATGTTTTCACACAAACATCATCATTTGCCTTAATCATTATATAATTATGAATGGCACAATAGATGTATCTTTATTTAATAAATAATATTGACACTAATCCCTGTTTAAAATAGGTTCTTCTTATTTCAATATTGTATCAAGAATTTATTATATTCCAAAATAATGTTAAACATACTTTCTATTACCCTGTATTTTAAAATTACAGCATTTCTTAGAAGGAAGAAAAACTATATTCTGTGTCCAGCCAACTTTATTTGTATATTCCATTTTTTTAAAAACTTAATTTTTTATTATTATCTCACTTGATCAAACAATGCATGTACATTGGGGAAATTTTCAAAATTGATACCTTTCTCTTTCTTGTTATTTTCCTTGAATGAAAAGAAAAAAAAGTTTTTAAAAAATAGATCAACCAATATGTAGAGGCAGATTCACAGAAAGGCAACTGTCTTTCTTTTGTTTTTGAAATCCCATTGAGAAATGGCAGAAGGGAAAGTTATGATCTGGTTCATGAGCGTGTTTGGAATGTGAGTTGTAATGTCATGATTCATGAGATGCATTGGTAGTCTTGAGGTTTAATTGGTCAAAAGGAAAAGAATAATAAACATGAGGTGTATAAATGGAGTGTGAACACTGGACTAAAGTTATTGTAGAGTGCAAATAGAGAGTCAGAGAGAGTGTAGCGCAAATAAAGTTATTAAATAACTTAATAGTGTGAACTTGCAGTATTGTCCAGTGTAAAAAAAGAAGATTTGTATTCAATGTTACTGTTACAGCTATTGGAATTTTGTTTAATGAGAAGAGTTTTTACTCGTAGACAACGTGAGCTTGAACTGCCTGTCAGTAGACATATTGGGGAAGTTAGTAACAATGTACTAGTTAAAATATAAATAAATGAAATAGTGGAAAATATATATTTAGACTTGAAATGAAAGGAAAACAATAGGACACATAATTTGCATGATTTTGATATTAAGAATAACATTTAATGCCTAATCTATATTTGTTACATTATTTTACTTGATAAGTATTGCATAAAAGTGGTCTTATATAGAGCGATAACCCAGCCTAGGGCTGGGCTCACCACGCTGCATATAAAAACATTAGCAAACATATTCATGACATTAAAAATATACATACATTTATTTAATTTTTAAAAACCAGCTGTAAAAAACACAAAAAACAAATGTATATTCACCCCACCCATTCCAGAACTATTTATATGTCAAGCCATGGACGGCACCCAGCAGCATCGTTTATCAGTCAGAGGGGGGAATCAGTCGGGATAGTAGAGTTTAAAGAGATGTGTTTTGAGTGCAGTTTTGAAGGCCTCGTAGGTAGACATATTGCGGAAGTGTAGTGGGAAAGAATTCCATTGTTTGGGGGTGCAGAATGAGAAAGATCGTTCGCCATATGTTTTAGTGCGTGTTCTGGGAACAGAAAGAATACGCGTGTCTGTAGAGGAGTGAATTTTTCAAAGGGGTGACGGTGAATAGACAGAAAGTAGTTCAGTTAGATAGGAAGGGCGGGAATCTGAGAAAAAGTTGTGGCAGAGAACAGAGAGTTTGTAGTGAATGCATGCCTGTATAGGGAGCCGATGAAGTGAGTGGTGTAGTGGAGTGACATGATCACGTTTTCTTGCCTTTAGAACTAGCCTAGCAGCTGAGTTTTGAACCCTTGTAGTTTTTCTATGAAGTGTTTAGGTGAGCCTGACAGAAGAGAGTTGCAATAGTCAAGACGAGAGAGAACAAGAGAACAGACTAGGGTTTTTGTTGCGCTAACTTTGAGGTAGTGGCGGGTGAAGCTGATCTAACAAATACAATGCACCCCCGCAAAGTCTGGATAGTGATCCACGAGAGAGGGATGGGTGCCTATCTGCAAATTACTGACTCTCAACAGCATGCCTCGCGAGCATGAGGAGCAGTGGCCTGGTTTACATTGTGAATAGGAACGGACCCAAAACGGACCCCTGTGGCACTCCATACACCAAGTCAGCACTGCCGGAGAGACAGCCATCAACAGAGACCGCCTGCGTTCTTATCTGAGAGGTAGGACCTAAACCAAGCCAAAACTGAACCAGAAATTCCGAAGTAATGTTCAAGGGTTTTGTAAAGGTTTTCATGGTCAAAAGTTTCAAAGGCTGCATTGAAATCTAAGAGGATCAGGATAGAGACATTACCGCTGTCCATTGCGAGCAAGAGGTCATTGCTGACTCTCAAGAGAGCTGTCTCTGTGCTGTGGATAGGTCTATAGGCCGAGTGATTAGGACTGAGAAGAGAATGGCCATTTAAGTAAGCAAAAAGTTGTTTTAGAACTAGTTTTTCAATGAATTAAGATAAAAATGATAAGTTAGATAAAGGTCTATAGTTTTTAAAATTATTTTCATCCAGACAAGGATTCTTAAGCAATGGTTTGATTACAGCTGACTTACAAAGAGGGGGAACAGTGCCAGAAGACAAGCTTTCATTGACTATGTGGGTTATCGTTGAGAGCAAATAATCTAACGACTCAACCAACAATGGGGGATGGGTATGGGGTCCAAGGAACATAATGTAGGTTTAGATTTTAGAATAATACTATTGACCTCTTGTTCTGAGACAGGTTTAATTAAAAACATCGAAATGTGAACAACACAAGAAAAGGGAGGCAAATCTGAGGGTGGTGCGTCAAGGCAATCAAGCTCAGCGTGAATGCCAGCAACTTTGCTTGTGAAGAAATTACAGAAAATATCTGGTTTCTGTGGCAACGGAGACATTGAAGGAAGAGTAGTTCCTTTGTTACTCCCTCTGAGGTGGCTACACTACACACATCAAACAACTGCCTGCCGGTTTTACCGGGTACCCATAATTATCTTTTGGCTAAAATACAGTGTCTTAGCACTGTTAAAAACTGCTGCCAGACAATGCTGAAAGTGAAAGATAAGGTAAGCCGATGTCTAGAACAAATTTAAATTCAGCTAATTATTTTACTTAAAAACATAAATTAAACAAATTGACAATAGACATCTCTATACCGGTACTTTAAATGAAGTTGAAACGTATATATTATATTTATATGTTTGGCATTATGGAGGATTCATTAGAATGGAATGCTGTGAGGGGGGGGTATGATAATAGTGAAGGCGTTTAGGGAAACGGGCAGGGCCTGATAAAACCATATGCATTAGGTGTAGAAGTTATGTCTTAAAGCATGGAGGCTAAAGGCAGTAAGAGGGTCTATGAGGTTGGTTTAGAGACTGGAAAAATAGGGGAATGTGCAGAAAAGCAGGGGTCAAGGGGGTTGAAGGAAGGTGGACTTCAGATGAAGCAAGTTGAGAAGGTTATAGGTGAAGTAAATACGGAGATTAGGAAAAATTAAAAAGCAGACACACTGTAGCTGACATTATGCCTGTAGGTTCTTCGCATGTAAATGTTTTAATAGTTATAATAAATACCTCCAACTAACCTAATTTTCAATTGTTAAGCATCAGCAAATTTTCTTTCTTATTATGCATGAAGAATTTATGATAAAGTTGCCAGCTTTATATACATTTTTTTATATGCTCTCTACTTACTTTTTTTCTACAGTATTGGGTGTTGAGGCATCAGGCAATGAAGATGATGCAGCAACTACATTTGGTACAGACTGAAATATTTATTGAAGAGCTTCACTATTGATTTATTTTTAAAAATAAAATATATGTATGTATGTTTTCTTTTCTGTATATGAAATAAAATGCATTATTTTTCAAAGTTTCCATTATATAAACAAAGACAATCTGGGAATGTAAAACAAAAATATATTAAAGAATTCATTTCAACTGCAATTTATTGAAAATATTCCATTGCCCACCACAAGTAAAAACATACAAAAAAATATTAGAGTGCAGTAAGGACAATTTAAATTCACATGGGCCTGTACAACTTTTATACTAAATAAAAGAATTATAGTTAACACTCATAATGGCATGTAAGGCTAAATGGTATCTGATTACACTGTATTTATCCATTTTAAATGTCTGTAGAGGAAAAACTTCTGTTTTCATCTTGGTAATAGCATAACCAATGTTCCTTTGTATCAACACAGTTGTATGATATTTAAGTGCCTTTATATACTATAATTTATGAGGAACTGCATTCAAGCGATATTAAGTAAATAAATAGTGGAACAATATATGTTTATGCTTGAAAAGAAAAGACAGGACAGTTAAAATGACGTTTTGGCTAAATAATTTCTTCAGCAGAAAATACAAAACATAATGCAACAGATAATTTAAATTAAAAATAAAAACTCATGTGTTCAAAAATCTCAATAAAGCCAATGTAGCTCAATGTTCAGAACAGGAAGTGCTCTATTAATGTTATAACAGAAGTCAAATTGTTCAAAATCAAAACATGCATCCTACATTATTTTCTTGATTAATTCCATTTAATTGTCCTGTCTTGTCTTTTCAGGTCTAAGCATATCTTGTTCCTCTATTTATTTACTTTATATACTATTTGCTTTGTCTGCACTCTGGAGAAAATTTTGTGACATGCCTAACATCCTCCCAGAGCACACCAGGGTGCCATAGCACACCAGTCCCAGCTGTGCTCTAATTTTAAATTAGAAATCTTGAAATACATTTTAAAATAAGAACAAATTAGGGTACACTAATACAAATTTTATAAACACTTATTTTCAACATAAAAGGTTATTTAAAAGTGAGCAAAGTCTTAAAACTACCTTATATTCTACTCATTATTTCAAGCAACCCTTTGATTTTGATCAGTAGTATTAACTATTCCAATTCCATAAGAAACAAGTTAAAAAAGAGTAACAATTTTGAGAGATCCATTTAAATAAAATAAACATAAATAGCAATTAATTCTTTAAAGCAAATACCATGATAACTTTGATTTTTTTTTAAAAATACCTACCACTTTTTCTTGCCTCTTATTCAAAATGTTTCTATGAAGAGAAAATTAAGCAAACATTTAATTATAACAACAACAAAATGACAGTTTAAATTTAATTTCAAAATATCATTTCCTTCTATTTAAAGCAGAGCATCTTAATTAATGTGCTGCATAAGAAGAAAACATTTACCAATATATGAGATGTAAAGTACTGAAAGCGTCCACAAGACATTTGTTTGAGCATTGCAGTGTCAAAGAATTATAAACAATTATATTGAAGTAAATAAATTGTGCTTTTCAAATAAAACAAGCAGAAACAAAAATACAGTCGAACCCGCTTATCTCGACCTCGGTTAATTCGCCAACCCTATTAAGTCGATGGTTTTGAAGTGGAACCGCCAAATTCTCTCTTTGTCTTAGCATTTTCTCATAGGTTATGTCAATTCTTTTCTGTCGCCGAACCCTAATATCTCGAGCACAAAAGAGGGCCAAATTTGCCACTTAACGTTGGTTATCTCGATCCCCATGACCAATCGTCAGCTTTTGAAAATGTTAGTTATCGATGCCACTTCACCATCTCACTACCGTATTTTTGCGCTTGTATCGACAACCCCATCTTAGCAGTGCATTATTGGTTGTCAAGGAAATTTGTGGCATACAAGACACATGGGTAGGGGGATTGGTAGGTGTGTCAAAGGTTATAAAAATATCACCGCAACTTATCGTATTGATTGTGATGGTCATATTGTTGCTTTTTGTGTCACAGTGAACTAGCTATCTGCGGGTGGGGGAAGGTTGGTTCCGCCGAGCGAAATAATGATGTCACAGCGCGAAATAATGATGTCACAGCACGGAAAGACGTGTTGGCGGACTACAGTGTGTTGTGACTATGTCATGTTAAATATTACCACTACAGCGATCTCTTTATGAAAACACAAAGCAATAGTATAGCAGTGGCGTAGCGAGCTTAACTCGCGCCCGGGGCACAATACCTTTTTAGCGCCCTCCTATTCGAAAACCATACAATATTATATGTAAAATATACTATTTGGCGCCCCTTTGTGAATAGCGCCCGGGGCATGATGCCCCCCTTGCCCCCCCTTGCTACGCCACTGAGTATACGGGTATACGATAACTGCAAACATGTTGTTAGCAAACATGTATGTACATTTTTATAGCATGCCGATCGCTTCAACAAACAAATAACGGCAACGCTGTTGTGTAAAAAAAACCTCCAAAAACGCATGCATGTACATTCTTATTTATTAACGCACATCATGTACATAAAGAAATTTCAAGCACATGTTAATATTTTGCCGCCATATTGGTTTTGGTTTATCTCGATCATCAGTTATCTCAACGCTTTTTGGCAAACCCTGAGGCCGTCGACATAACCGGGTTCGACTGTATAGCATTATGAATTGGTTATGAAACATTGAAGTTTTAAAATGAAATTCTTGATATCACCTTTTCAATGCTTAAAAAAACATCTTTCAGCCTGTTCAATAAAAATACATACCAGGTATTTCTAAAGAACTCCGCCAAGGCCGGTCCCAAGCCCGGGTGCAAAAGGAGGAGGGTTGGCGTGAGGCCAGCTACCTCACCCGTAAAAACAAATTGCTACAGAAACGTCAACAAGAAAAAACCAACAAATTTCAGCCCTGAGAAGAGAGGGCTCTTCTTTTCCAAGAAGAGCTATGAAGCCTTGTGGCCAAACCCAGACTATACTGGAAGCCTCAAAGCCGAAGACCCTCCTTTCTAAGGAAACAAACATAGGCACGTGGAATGTCAGAACCATGTATGAAACAGGGAAAGCAGCGCAGGTGGCAGCAGAAATGAGAACTTACAAACTTACACTGCTGGGCATCTGTGAAACAAGATGGATACAAGCTGGACAAATAACTTTGGCCTCGGGAGAAATGTTACTATACTCTGGGCATGAGGAGGAAAATGCTCCGCACACACAAGGAGTCGCTCTAATGTTGTCTAGGATGGCACAGGATTCATTGATTGGATGGGAAGCCCATGGACCAAGAATAATAACAGCAACATTCCGAACCAAGAAAAAGAAAATAAAGATGAACATAATACAGTGTTACGCACCCACCAACGACAGCAAAGAAGACGAGAAAGAAACATTCTACAATAGACTACAAACAATAATAGAAAAATTCCCAAATAGAGACCTGAACATTTTAATGGGGGACCTTAACGCCAAGATCGGAAACGACAACAGTGGATATGAGGAAATCATGGGACGCCATGGTGTAGGAGAGAGAAATGAGAACGGAGAAAAACTAGCAGACTTCTGCGCAACACATGAGCTTGTTATCGGAGGCAGCGAATTCCAACATAAAAACATCCACAAGATAACATGGGTATCCCCGGACAACAAAACGCAAAACCAAATAGACCACATATGCATTAACAAAAAATTTAGAAAGTCTCTACAAGATGTACGAGCAAAACGAGGAGCAGATGTCGCATCTGATCATCATCTTGTTTGGGCAAGACTAAAGTTAAAGTTGAAGAAGAACTGGGAACCGCCAACTGTTAAGCGAACAAAATTCAACGTAGCACTTTTGGTAAATGAGCAGAAAAGAGAGGAATTCAGTGTTACCTTAAGGAATAAGTTCCAAGTGCTGGAAGACCAAACAGAAGATGACCAAGTAGAACATAAATGGCAAAACATAAAGTCGTCTGTAACATCCACTTGCCAAGAAGTTTTAGGATCAGTGAAACAGAAACACAAAGACTGGCTCTCAATCAACACACTGCAAAAAATAAAAGAGAGAAAAGAAATGAAAAGTTTAGTTAACAGCAGCCGCACCAGGGCGGAGAAAACAAAAGCGCAAGAGAAATATAAAGAAGCAAACCAAAAAGTAAAAAACAGCATAAAAAAAGATAAGAATGCCTACATAGATGGCCTAGCATCAACAGCAGAAGAAGCAGCCAAGAAGGGCAACCTGAGAGAGCTCTACGATATAACAAGAAAGCTGTCAGGGCGATACAAAAGGCCGGAGAGACCTGTCAAAGATAGAGAAGGTAGATCAATAACAGAAAGGAAAGAGCAACAAAAAAGATGGGTGGAATACTTTAAAGAACTATTAAACAGACCCCCACCCACAGACACACCAGACATACAACCAGCAAATGAAGACTTACAAATAGAAGAAAGCGCCCCAAATAGGGAAGAAATAGCTCTGGCCATCAAGCAGCTCAAATTAGGGAAAGCACCGGGACCGGACAACATCACAGCAGAGATGATGAGAGCTGATATAAATACAATAGTCAACATGCTGCACCCTCTGTTTGAAAAGATATGGGAAGAAGAGAGAGTTCCAAAAGATTGGAAAGAAGGATACCTCATCAAGATACCAAAGAAAGGGGATCTCAGCAATTGTGCAAATTACAGAGGAATCACACTGCTGTCCATACCAGGAAAGGTCTTTAACAGAATTATTTTGAATAGAATGAAAGACCAGGTCGACATGCAGCTACGAGATCAACAGGCTGGATTCCGCCAAAACAGATCATGCACAGATCAAATTGCAGCACTGAGAATCATTGTAGAACAATCCATCGAATGGAACTCCCCTTTATACATAAATTTTATAGACTACGAAAAGGCCTTTGATAGCCTGGACCGACAAACATTGTGGAAACTTCTTCGGCACTATGGAGTACCAGGGAAATTAGTCAGGATTATTCAAAGCTCTTATGAAGAAATGACATGCAGGGTGGTCCACGAAGGTAGACTCACAGATGCCTTTACAGTCGAAACAGGAGTCAGACAAGGATGCCTCTTGTCCCCATTTCTATTCATCCTTGCCATTGACTGGATAATGAAAAAATCCACAGACAAAAAAAGGAATGGGATACAGTGGACACTCTGGGAACAACTGAATGACCTAGACTTTGCAGATGACATTGCACTTCTGTCCCACAACCAGCAACAAATGCAGGAAAAAACAAAAGATGTAGCCACCTTTTCATCACAGCTCGGACTTAATATAAATAAAAGCAAGACGAAAATCATGAAGGTGAACTCATCCAACCAAGAGCATATCTGTCTGGAAGGAAAGGCACTGGAAGAAGTGGAGTCCTTCAATTACTTAGGCAGCACCATAGACACAAACGGCGGATCCGACGCAGACGTGAGGTCTAGAATTGGAAAAGCTAGATCAGCATTTGTGTTATTAAAGAAAATATGGGAGTCGAAGCAGCTGAAACTTCAAACCAAAGTCAGAATCTTTAATACAAATGTCAAAACAGTCCTACTTTATGGAGCAGAAACGTGGAAAACATCAGCGAGCATTACACAGAAAGTGCAGACATTCATAAACACATGCCTTAGAAAGATCCTTAACATCAAATGGCCAAATACCATCACCAACAAAGATCTATTAGAAAGGACATACCAGGTGCCCGTTGATGAAGACATCATAAAGAAAAGATGGAGGTGGATTGGGCATACTCTGAGAAAACCCCCAGATAGCACCACCAGACAATGTCTAACATGGAATCCACAGGGAAAAAGAAAGAGAGGAAGACCTAAGAATACATGGAGACGTGAACTAGAGACAGACATGCAAAATATGGGATACAACTGGAAGCAATTGGAAAGGAAAGCACAGGACCGGGATGAGTGGAAAATTCTTGTGGACGGCCTATGCCCCAGACGGGGTAAAAAGGCATAAGAAGAAGAAGAAGAGATTTCTAAAGACTTCTTTGTTAATTACAGCAAATACAATCTTACCTAGCGGCAATCTGATTTGGTAATAGGTGGAAAGATGGTGGCAAAGTCATACTCTGCTCTGGGGTATCCTGGACACAAACAGATTATAAAAATAATGAATATTTGAGTGCTTCTGTAATGAAAATTATATTAGACTTGATCCACTATAAAGACACAACAGACAATGTAAAAGATGGAGCAAATACATTTAAAAAATTCAAAATGAATTCTATGAGACATTTTTATTTCTATATTTACTGTTTTGAGTATTTATAGCTTTTATTATTTTTGTAACAGAAGTTTAAGAACCACCAACCTATCATGTATGCAAAAAGTCAAATAATACCATCATTAGTAACTGATAAATCTTATTCAGAAAAAAACTGAACATACCTGTGAGACTATCACTTGCTTGTTCAAAACTTTCCTAGTGATAAGTTGCAAAATATTTATACACTCTTCCCAACAATTAAGATATTGCATTAAAAAAAAACAATTTTAAATTAAATTATTTTTTTAATGCCTATTAAATTCCAAATAACGAATTAGATTTACTCCAACATTACCACTGGTATTTTGTGTTTGAGCAAATAACATAAAATTTTACTGAAATTAATTTCAAACATTGTTTTTTTTGTATTATTCTTTTATTCTCCCCTTAACCCCAGCACCCCCCCCCCACCCCAATATATAAATTAATAGACATTAACAAAATGAAAGACGTCAAAATACTATTTGAATATGTTAGATTACATAATTTAATTTAACTAGACTGTTAATTTTTTTAACATGAAATCCATAATTTATAAAACATTTTTTTTTTAAATTTTTAAATACTCACTCAGCTGCAACAGGTGATGGTAAATTTAAGTTTGCAGCAGCTTTACTATCCTTCTGTTAAAAAATTCAATTTTAATGTATTTTGAATTGATATATTTTTAAAAACAATTAATTTCAATATTTTTTGTATTTGTTTTTTTTTAAGATATTAAAACTATTAATAACTGATTAGATTAAACTATCTCTAATGACTGACTAAGTTCCTTGAATGAATTTTCTGTATTGTGTTAGCTGAGGCATAATAAGCTTATTATGAGAAATTTCAGCTTTTACACTTATGCCTTTGACATTTTATCATTCCAGAATATTGACCTAAAGGTAAATACAAAATTTGAAATATAAGGATGTGCATAAATTATGTTAATGAATTTTAGTCAATTTTTTTTACCTCTGAGTCATCAACTATCAAACTTTCAAAGACCCCCACCCCACACACACACAAATAAATCAAATTAAAAATATATTAATTCTCACCCAAAAAACTTTTTCCACACCCCTCCCCCTTTTTTGTTCACTCCTACTATTTTTTAAATAATAAATGGGCAATAATATTACTTAGATTTTGTAATTGCTGGATGCAATGTATAAAACTGGGAGTGTAATTATGTTAACATTTATTAGCTTTGAAAAAAAATGGGGTGCGAGACATAGCCTGGGTAAGTTAATAAAAAAAAAGTAAAAATCAAATAAAATAAAATATTTAACCCATCCCTAATCAATTCATACTTACTGTTCTTTTGTTTCGTATACTTCCCCTGGAGAAAAAAAAACAATCAAATTTATCAGATGGATACAGTAAAACATGTTGCCTTGACTTCCATTATATAAACTTTCCTTTCTAATTTAAACAGAGATTAGAACATGTGCCAGGTACTTATTAATATAATTGGTAAGCTTAGATTACATATCCAGTAACCAGGTATTTTTTAAGATATAAGAGAAATAAATTTGCTTAGAGAAAATATGAAAGATTCTGAAGTTTTAACTTCACATCTGTTAAATATTATATAATATAATTGTTTTAGAAGCCAGCTTTTTTTTAATTTCAGGAGAATGAGTGGGGTTTTTGGCATATGAGCATGTCAATTGAGGTTTTTATTATTTTCTCCAGGAACGATGAATAATAAAAATTTTATTGTAGGTTGCCGGGTTATATTCTACCATACGCTCTATACAGTTTGCTAAATATCTTCACTTACATTAATAATTTATTTGATTTATTTAGGTTTCAACGTTATTTTTTACACTTTTTGATTTTAACAATAAATTTTATTTCATGGCTTCTATTATTTTTAAAAAAATTAGAATTTGTAATATAAAATCAATAAGACACATGGAAACTAACAATAGACCAGAAATCAAATTATAAGTCAGCCAAGTATAGTCATCGGAGGGTCACATAAAAGCTCTACATTTGTCACTTCCTTGGGAGCAAAACCTTTGTTTTGGAAGCTACCTTTTAAAAAATCCATTCTGACATAAAACAATCCTAATATTAAAATTATTATGGTACCAAATATTATTCTAGACGCAAAAAAAAAAAATAATAATAATTGTTCACTAACTCTTTAGCCTTTCCTATGTCTTCATGATCTGGTTCCTCTGCAGTTTCACATCGACTATTGGTATAGAATAGATAAGTAAAAGTTAATTTAAATTTGGTTATTGTAACCTTAGAGATAAAAAACAATTTTAAAAATATACATTACCCATTTCTCAACAAAATTGTATAAAACTTTCACCATAACGTCTCTGAGATTTTTTTCAGATGAACAGTCATAAGTATCTCACCAAGCAGTTGAATGGTCTTAATGATTCTTTTAAAAGATTGTAATTCATGGGTATGCATTTTTATTGAAATTTAAGAGTTAATACAAACAAATAAATATAAAATGGTAAACTCTCTAATGTATATTTAAGTTTTTATTTGATTAGATTAACTTAACACAGCAAATAATCTTTCTATGCATCAATTTAATTTCAAAAAGTTTTAAAAATTAATAGTTTTCTATAAGTTTACTTGTGTGAGTTGTCAGGATTCATGTGGCAATACCACAAATTTGGAAGGGAGTTCTTATCTGTCCCCTTTGGTAAGCGACGCCATTTGACGCACTGGTCACACTGTACCCACAGCCAATCTGGTAACTGTCTAAAAATATTAAATATTATAACTGCACTTTATTTTTTTATGAAAGCACTGTTCTAAATTAGATATTGGGGGATTAAGATCTTGAAGTAAAAAAAAGTGAAGAGACATTTACCAACCTTACTACTAAGAATTTTACTAAGAATTTTTGCCTTGCTCCTCATCATCCAGTAATTTGCTTGTTTTGATCATTTGAAAAATATTGAAAGAACTTTAAAGCTAATTTGACACCCAGAAATAGCTTTCTATTTAATTAACACAGGCCTAGAGGATGATCCAAAGAAATCATTTCTAATGGAGACAAAACATTCTGCACTTATTCTATGTCAAGAGTTAGTTGTTTAAGCCACTTCCATTGGATATATTAATATAACAATTTTTAAGCCGTACATGGGGGTAAAAAGCTGTGCATCGATCTGAAAGGAAAAATGTGGGGGCAGGCAAGGGCTGTACTGCCCCTGGGGCAGGCAAGGGCTGTACTGCCCCTGATGATGACATATATTGTGGCATCAAAGGAACTGAAAAGTATGGTACATCTCTAGTGTATTCCCACTCCGTCACATGAACTTATTTACCTGGTCCAACATCATGCATGTTATCTGGTATCACCATATTTTCTCATAGAAAAATTACAAGGGATTGCCAGTCTAGCTATGATCAAACTATTTGTAAAATTAGTTTTGTCTTATTTTAATTGGTATTTTTCTTGACAGGTTTTGAATTTCTTTAAATTTTAATCCAGCACATAGTATCATTACCCAGGCTCTTCTAGATGTGTACAGCACAAGTAATTTTTATGCTGAAGACAATCTCGTCTTTTAAGATGGTTTTGAAACAACGCTCAATCGGTGATACATTTAACTTTTAGTTTCTTGACTCAGGTTGTGCTGACTGGCAATGTAAGTCTCATGGACCGCTGAAAGTCCATGGACCACCATTATGGAAACACTGGCCTAGACAGGTGCTTCTTAACTATTTCAACATATAATGGCTGACAGTGCCACTGTTGGGTCTTAACTAATGACAATAATTTTTACTGCTGTAAAATATAGTTTAAATTTGAATAAATTAATCCCATAAACCATACTCACTTGTTGATTCCTTCACCCTTCTCAAGACTTTTCAAGTACAGATTTAGTTTGAGGGATAAAGCAGACATGACTGAACTGTAGACATTTCATTATACAATATTACTTTCAAAAATGTAAGAAATCTTAATGGAGCTAGAAACTATTGCCACAATTAGTCACATTAAATTAAAGATGTGAAATTTGTTAAGTTTTTTTGTTGTTAGTCAAGGAAATTTTGATCCTCATCAATAAAATAATTTATCCATGTAGTATTTCATTTAAAAATTATCATGTTTTGACTTATTTGTCCAGTTATATATTTTATGCAAAATCTTTCTAATGTTACCTTTATTTGCTTAAAATGATTATGATTACAATACTCTGATGTTTAAAATTAAATAAAAGTAAATAATATTAATTTACTTATATTTGTCATCCCTCATAAAATCTTGCTTGTTGTGTGTTGGGGTTAACATGTCCACTTTTGCAACACCTACCACATCAACACCCCGGCCAGTGTTCTAAAGAATAACAAACAAAACTATCTTTAAGGACTCTTTATGCATAAAAACCTGTACTAATTTCTTTCAGAGAATTAGGGTTTTTTTTACATTTCTGACTCAAATACGCATTCGGATAGCATTGGTAACACAAGGGAACATCATACATGGATGACACAGCTTGGCACCAGTAGCATCGCAGGAGTTGCCAATATTTTCATTGTGTAATGTTATCTGCCTATGGGACTCCATCTCCAGCCTTGAATTAGAGTTTGCCTTCTCATTAATGAGTTAACTAGTCCCATCCTACCGGGGTGCTGGGTATGTTTTTGCTTGTCTGGGCTGTGGTGGGGATTGAACTCCAGACTACCAGGTTTTACCAATGTACTAACCTTAGCATATATTAGCCTCTCAGCTTCAACAAAAATACATAATTCCAAAGCTTTTTGAAATGTATTGTATTTAGAAAATGGGTACTCTAAATTTTTAATAAAAATGTATCTATTATTCTTACTAAATCCAACATAGAGTATACAAGAGCATATTTCCATCATACTATTGCCTTAACTGTGATATTTTTGAAAGTGCTCTCATATGGTTAGTTTAAACCAAACACCATAAATAGCTTGATTTCCTCTCTTAATTTCAACTGTTGAAAAGTTTTAAGCAGTTGAGAATTCAAAAAAACATTTTTTTTAACCTAACACTAACACTCTTGAATTTCAATGTGCACAGGGTCTGTAATCATCTGTTTGTTTCAAGTCAAGAATGACATAGAAGAGATGCCAGGTACACAAATAAAATATTGGTTTATATCATATGTTGTATGCAAATAAATTTATTAGAATTGAACCAAAACTTAAAAGCTGACCTCTGAAATATTTTGTAATTAATATCTAGTTGCTAGAAGACTAATTATTAGAATTCACCTGTTTCTGACATCCAACTTTTTCATATGCTGTAATTAACCTGTTCCTGTGGTAAAGCATCATGCCATAATCCTTTGATGGACCTTCTTCACATGTATAACCCAATGTTATTACAACCGTTGGGTTCTTATGTTGACAGGAGAATAAAAGAGAACGAAATTAGGAAAGTGATGAATTTTATTGTTTTTTTACTTACAAGCAACATTTCAGGTATGTATATTTTTTGAGTGCCACAAACACTTTTCAAAAATGACTTTTTCTTGTATGTTTGTATGTAACAGTTCTTAATTACAACAGTGAAGGGGACCACCAAGGTGACTAAAATGTTAAATTCAGCAATGAGTTAAAAATAAAAAAACAGGCTGAAAACACTGACTGACAAGGACAAGGTCAGGCATGAGTAATATTGTTTTTTCATGTTCCATTAAACATCACACAAAATATGCTATTAATGAAGTTCACTGTTTATGCTCCATCAATAACTCTCATTTCAATGAAAATTGATCCTACTATAGTTATTTATTAAATTCGAGAATACACATTAACACAGTAACTGTCAGGTCCCTTAAGCCCTGCTCATCAACAGTAGCCTCAGAGCAAAACATGCCCTGAATGGCCACACTGATATAACAACTCTGCCGTTCACTCTACTGGCTTGCCCATAAGGCCAACATGGGTGCAGCGGGGGGGGGGGGGGGGTTTGAATTTACAGAAGAAATAACCAAATATTTTATTACAGACCGTTATAGATGGAGAATTTAATCTCTGTTGTTTTGTCTAGGACTCGTTCTAAAAACAGTCCATAATAAAGGACGATACCAAAGGTTAAAAATAATAACAAATAAAACGACAATCAAGGCCAGAGCTAATTACAAGTAGTAACTTTTTAATTTGTGAACTTCAATTAAATAATAACAGCAAGAGAAATATGATTAAAATTATAAACTTACAGATTTGCTGGTACCGGTATTGTATATAAAAATACAATGAGCACAAAATTGTACGAGGAAATAAAAATCTCTACACACAACAAAGTATAATGACACACAGCATGCCTCATAATCAAGGAAAGGAAAATCTCTCCCCCGTCATTTATTCTTATCCCTTTTATACTTATACCCAGTTTCAGATGATCATTCTGGAAATGGAATACGCAGTCTTACTGCTTCCCGCATTCTCTAGATCGTTCTATCCTGTTCGACAGAAACGGACGATAGTAAACAAAAGTATCAACGAAGGGATATTTTTTCTAGCCGCCCCAACACGTGACCGACTTGAAAGAGGTCATGCACGTGGAAGGCGGGCAAAGCGTGTCTCAGAATACGTCATCCCTCATAACAATTTATAAATGTTTCATTCTTATTTTGAAAATGCCATTATATAAAACAGCTTCTTTTTTTTACTTTACACCCAAATGCATTGAAATAATTGAGCTGTACATTTAAGTTGCCCATCTCTACAGCTTGCATTGTCTTGCTCAGTCACAGGCAAAAAGCATTTGCTATTTCTCTCTCACACACTCAGAGTAAGCCAAGGGTTACAAGGAAATTTCAGATTTGGCATCACTATAGTGGATCAAAGCATTTATCTTGACAAAACGCCACCCGCTGTGGGCTGTGAACTCCCAAAATTACACTCTCCCCCCCCCCCCTTTTCTCCCCTGCAAATTATAAGAATGTTCAGCATAGTATTATAATTGTAACATAAATATTAATATCATGCAAGAACAGCTCATTCCTTTGCACAAATGAACTATCTTCTAAGCTTTGGCTCAAAGCCTTAAACTTCTGCCAGTGAGTAAACACAACTGATGAAACATGTAGCTGATACTGGACATTTATATAAAAAAAAATTTAATTGGAGAGGACAAAATGCTGGGTCAAGTGTACGTGGGCAGTGGTGACATTAGGGTTGGTGTCAAACAGTGCGGTAAACTGATGGTGTCAATATTCTCCAGACTTCTTGGGCCTCCTCTGAGTCTGCTTTCTCTGGTGGCACCCTGCTCTTGTACTTTACTAAGATTGGTTATGAATCCATCTCAAGGGAAATCTGTTAAATTTACATTTTTTTCCATATTGGTGTAGCCCCCTGTGATGGTGTCATTTGGTGGAGTCTGAACCGACCCTACCCCCTAGAAATGCCCCTGCTGACAATTATAAAGTGTTAGCCTTTCTGGAGTGAAAGCCACTAAGTCATGACCTACTCCAGACATCACAAACTCTAGCTACACCACTGATCTTATGGGAAATGCACCAGATGCTCTGGAGGGCTCCCTTTTATTGTGGCACCCTGTTATGTATTTACCTACGATCTTTTATGGAACTGACCCGAGTGATCTCTTTCAAACTTGCAATTTTCCAGTGTAAGTAATCCCCCACACCCACTAGTGATGCTTCTGTACATGGGTACAAGGGGGCTTTTATGTATGTATAGTCTCAATAAGACCAGTTCGTAAGCAATGGGTTTTCTTGAAACTACCTTTTAGCCTATAGTAGTGCTTAATTTTGTGCCTATATGGTATGTTCACATTATGTCATAAGAGTAAATTTTGCTGGTGCTTTCACAGTGAACAACAACAAAAAAAAATACAGTCCATTTCATTATCTTTCTGTAAATCTGATCTTTTGTTTTAATGGTCATTTCAAGATGAGTTCAAATGAGCATCCAAGCAAAATCACACAATTTCCAAAGGATAGCGCAATGAACTTTAATTCATTTTTTCAACCATAGTAATGATTTCAACATGTTAGTAAATTTCACTGTTTGGTTCAAAGTTGTGGGGCTCTCATGTTAGCAAAATATACTGAAAATCAATGAAGAAAAAAATGGTTACAAAAGTGGATAAATCTGATTTTATGCTGAAGTGGCTTGATCCAAATCAGTAAATAATTGATTGAAGTTAAACACTGTCAGTGTAGATAGTAGGTACGTAAAATATATTGTAACCACTTTTACATACTGGTTATTTTAGTCAGGACAGTAAGCATGAAAGACATAAGCACAGGGGTTATGCAATTTCACAAGTTATGTAGAAGTGAAGACTTGAATTAAAATATAATATGGTTCAAAGATTATAAAAGATTGTATTAAGAGCTAATGTTTCAAAAAGAAACTACTGTATATTAGAATTATGTGCTTGGGCCTAGGGTGCAGAAATATGTAAATCAGGCCCTGTGTACTACATTCAACTAGTTGTGATCAATCCTTTATACGGTCCCATCAGCAACATGGCAAATTAACACACAAAATCACATTGACAGAAAAACGATTGTTTTGACTTTCTTAAAACACACCCAATCTGGGATTATCTCTTGATCATGTGGTCACATCAATTCTTTGACCGTAATAAGGTAAAAAAGTCATTTTTTAGTTTTAACCATAGGATGCATTTAGAAGTAAATAAAAAACATAAACTTTTTAACCAATAAATTCTTTAAGTAACTTACAATATCACCAACATTGTCAGTGCTTTTCCCACCTGATTTGCGCTGAAATTTAATTAATAATTAATTATAAATATTGATACAAGTGAAATAAATCATATGAAGATCAAGATAGAGAGTGCTTGTCTTTAGTGTATATCAGACCAAGCCATTGTAGAGCCTTTGGTTACTTCCCTTGCATGGATAAATTATACTCTTTAAAAATGGTCACATGTTTCAGACTTGTTTAATAGAACTACTCAATTTTAAAAAAAGACGAGATTTTTTTTGTTTCAGGAAAAACTTGTTATATTATATAATTAACTCTGTCATTTCCTTATCTTCATATTAAACCTAAAAAAATGTATTGAAATCTGCTTGTAAAAATGCGTTTAACATTGAATGTAATTCTTAAGTTGTAATAAATGTAATTTAAAGTTTTAAAATATTTTTTTTATATTCATCCATTTTAATGTTAGACATCTTTACCTTCTTTAAAAAATGTACATATTTATTTCTCTAACTATCCCCCCCCCCCCCCCAATCCAACCCCAATCCCTCCAAAAACTTTGGTGCTTCTTACAGTAGCCTGTTTATTTGATTTTTAACCCTCCCACCCCCAACCAAAACCCCCCCCCAAAAAAAAAAAAATTGGTGCTTCTTACAGTAGCCCTGTTTATTTGACTTGGATCAGGGTTAGCTGATTTCCAAATATTTTCTTCAAATGAAAATGGCAAAAAACATGAGCCCCTTCTCAATATTTCCTATAGATGCTTGATATAGCATATGAATAATTATTATATATTTACCTGACCATTTGGTTTATAAAAAAAGTTTTTTGTTTGGCTCAACGATCTAGCAATGAATTTGGGTTTTACATCTTGTCCTCGAATACGTATTTTCATTCTAGGATGAAAGTACAGAATGCTGCAATATTCCTGAAAACAATGTGTTGAAATATTTATATTAAATTACATTAAGGCAATCATTAAACTATTTCTAACAGAACCACGCTGCAATGCTTCAGTCTTAAAGATTAAAAATTTCACTTTTCACCACGCAAGTGTTAAAATACATTTTTTTCAATTATAAAAACAATCATGCATGTCAAGCTCCTAATATAAAATAAAACATAATCTGTAGTAATTAAAAAGCATCTTATTTACAGAAAAGGTGGATTCAGTGAAGAATGTCACAAGGTTCTTGTCAGATCAGAATTCAGATAACTTTTGGCTGACCAAATAATTTTGATTATTTTATAACAACTGTTATGATTTACTGATAGGAGTTTCAATCAGACTTTCTTATGACTAAATGCAATAGTTATCAACAAAATGATAAAATTATATCTAATTATATTTCTTATTTCAACAGCTTTAGTTTGAGTAGTTTGATACAAAAGTAAAAAAAAAAAGAAAATTTTGTTAAAGTTTAATGTAAACCAGAAATCAATTATACTAAAACTTATTTTAATATACATATGATATGGGCTAGTCTATATCTTTAGATGAGAATAATAGGATTATGGAGGAGCACACAATTTTATATAGATAAAAAAAGCTTCTTATTAATTACTACACAGTGTTAACTATTTATTTTATCCTCAGACATAATGCTATCTGATTAGGTTAGTTAATAAATTATCTCCGCACTAGTTTGTTGCTTGCTTTGAAACTGCAAACCAATTTTTCTTCTTTTGTAAAAAGAGTTAAGTACAAAAAATTGCTTACAGCTGCCTTGTCGGTCTTTTATGAATGAAATTATACCTCTTTTCTTTTTTTTTTTTTTAAATAACTACATGGCCTTTTCCAATTAAGAAATAAAAAAAAAATTTTATATGGCTTTATTATGTCTCATGAGCAGAATATAAATCAGTTACTTACTCTAAGGGAGTGCTTGTATTTAGATGAATTTTGTTCAATAGGCCTGTTATCTGGATTTTTTGGGCCAGTTAAATGAGTTTCTGGACATCTGATATCTGTAGGGTCACTTGAAAAGTCTAATTCAGTCTGTCCATTTCTCAACCTAAAATAATTTTAATTTTAAAAGTATGGTTTAAATTGTTGACTTAAAATGTTCGTTAAAATTATTTATTAACCATTTGCATGACTATAATCATTGAACTTAATGAACATGAATGATATACACTAAGACATTCAAAATTTAAATTTTCAGAAATCACTCACTTGATTTCATTCATTTTAATGGATCAAAAGAAAAATTGACTGGCAAAAATATAATCAGAACATCCCATGATAAACTCACGTCTTTAGATTGTAGAGGATGATTTTAGTTCCAGTTGTTGTTAACGATACATCTAAGGCACGAATTTCATTCTTGAGTTCCTCTTCTTTATCAAATAGTGCGTACTGAAGAATTATATCCAAACTTTTCTTTGAGTCAGGCCCACTTAAACGCTGAAGTAATCCGAGGTCAAGGATAAAATTTTTAATAATGCACGAGTAGGTGCTAGCACAATTGTAGCTTTGTCTGCCTCACAACTAAATGGTATTGAATTAAAACTTTTCCCATGGCCATACATGCCAACATGTGGGATACAAAAAATGTACAAAAAGTTGTTGTTTTTTAAAGCTTTACAACAGCATGAAAAACTTTGAAAATAAAATGTATGTTTTTTTTTGGCGTCTAATCTGGTTTGGTATTTTGTTTTGATATCAAGTAGTTTGGAAAAGCCATTTCACACTCATAGGGGGTTGCAAATGAAATGAGCAATCTCAGAGCCATTTTTGCAACATTGGGACAGGATTGCGCAGTTTCAATCCAAAAATTACAACAGATTTCACAGAAAACATTTTTTGCAGCCCCCATTACTTATCAATCAATAAACTGTTCTTGAATTTAATTGTCCTCTGAAGGCAGATCACTAATGGAGAGCACAAATTCTTATAGGATACTGTCATCGAGGTAAAGCTCATTTACATCACTTTATGTGTTTAGCTGCGGAAATGGTGAAACATTCTTCTTTTCTAATGATGCATCGCATAGATCGAGTTCCATTTTTGAAAGCTGTCAATGTTTCATTACAATGAAGCACTGAGATCTTTTGTATTTGCAGCCACATGTTGATGAAATTCAAGGATTCAAATATGTCATTAGTGTATGTACTGCCAGCGGTCCATGCTTGAAAGCTGTTCTGGTTTTTAAACTTTAGTTAAGCAAAAATCCCCAAATATTATTTGTACACACTGCACTATTCATCGCCAAGTCGTAATGGTAAAAAGCATGTCTGATGAGTTTAAAAATCTTCTCAGTGAATTGCACTTTTACAGCAGTGAACTTCAACTTCGAAGCAAATCCACTCAACTTTTGTTTGTTTTCTGAGTTATGAAAAAATAGTTTTTCCACGTTTGAAACACTCTTATTACACGCCACGTGAGGTGTCTTTCCAAAAGGAAAAGTTTGCAGTGAGTTTTTATACTACATGAAGAATTGCCACAGTTTTTCCAAGACACTAAAACAGACATGAACCCGACATTCTCTGTAAGTTTTCTTATATCCCTGTCATTAAAATTAAAGGGTAGAAAAAAGTAGATTTTCTTTGGTGGCAGCTATTGTCCTCATAACCACATAGAAGGCTTTTGGACAAACCTCAATGTTCTGCAAAAACATTCATGTGTCATCAATACTGGATTTGTTCAATCATTCAGTTTGGTCTCTAAAAAAAGTAGACTTCTTTGTTTATTGATTAGGGCTGCTACGTTTCCAATTGTCTCTTTAACTTGCTGTGATTAAGAGAAGTGGATGACAACACATCAGATTACAAAAGACACAGTGGTTTCTCTTCCCCACTAGACTTTATTGCAAAAAAAAACCAAATTTCAATTATGAGACGTCGTTTCTAATTATCTTTTTTGGAGGGCATTATAATCTTAAAAAAACAAACTACTTGTAATTTTAAATATAAATTAATATTGTTTAAATTAACAATTGAAAATTAGATTAGATAGGCCAATTAATTAAGATAATAGAGCATCCAAAGTATAACCCGCATCATTTAGAGAAGAAAATTTAACCAAGGGAAAAAAATAGGCTGTTAAGCATAAAAAAGATGGAGTTTTTGCACACAACCTTTCTCCTGCAGAGAACTGCAAAAAATTAAGTAGCATGAAGAGTGTTCGGAGATGAATCATCTGCCCAACCCAATGTTCCATCCTCTGGTTATTTCTGAGTTTAGCTCTTAGTTACTAAGGATTGACAGGCTGGGGTTGGAGATCTGAGAGATAATTACTAATTGAAATGACTCCTCAGATTTTTTATGCATCACAATATGTCAAAGATTTCTGGGAACACAGTGGGTCTAAACATTCAATCACTAATCACTCTCTGCTGGATTCTGAGAAAGAAGTGTGCCTATACCGCTAGATCATACTAGCGGTTCTCAAAACTGAGTTAATATTCCAAGTCTCATGAGAACTTAATTGTATTCCTCCACGGGACATAGCAACCAGAAGGAACAATTGCAAATAGCCAAAATTTTGTATCTAAGCGACCCCTTTACATTCCTCCTGAAAACGCTTTGCAGTCCCTTATAACAATGCTGACTCCAGTTTGAGAAACACTGATTTATATCCACGCCTTCTTGATAATTTCTGGAGTTTGAAAACCCTAACATGTGTCCTTGTTAATTTAGCACTGTAAGATAGACGTGATTGGAATGAAATTTTCAAATAAGATCTCTGCCCTTTTAACTTTATGATTTATATGATAGATAATCATCTTGATGGGGCTAAGAAAAAAGTCCTTAGAGGTAGAATTTCAATTTCTGTAGCAAATTTTTGTTTGGGAAACTTTTGTCTAAAATGTGCTTTAATATCATAAGAGCCTTATGCAAGAAAAAGAATATCTTTTTTGCAAATTTTTCAAAATACATGTGATGAAAATAACTGATAAAATATCTATAATTCCAGGGTCAGAGACTCACTTAAAACATTCCCCTGGTGCATGTCTAATTCTTTTTCTTTTTCAGAATTAGATTCACCCACTGAAATTGTAAATGCTAATCTATTAATATAAAATTTCAAGCTGGAATAAGATAGGAGCCAGAATGATCAATAAACTGATTGTGGGCCCTCAAAATATAGAAGAAGAAAATAATAAATTTAAAAAGATTATAATAAAACAATTCCTACTGGTGTCAGTTCTAAATAAAGTATAGGCCCACTGATTCTAAATTTTAGGCCTAAAGTCATTTTGAAAGTATGAATAGGATTTAAGTTTCCTTTTGACCAATTGGTGATATGTAGCAGTTATATGTATACCCCCAGGGAAATGAAAAAGATATAGAGGGTTTTACTGATTAGCTAAAAGGGTAACACACAGCAGCTAAGTTTAGAAATTACATTGCTGAGGTCAAACTCTCAAGTAAATTCTAAAGTAATATATCTTGAGATAGAGTGAAAAAGAGAGAGAATCTAACAAGTGTGAATTAACTTTTCAACATAAACAAATATATCATTAAGAATATTTTTCAAAAACAAAAGGATATGTTGGGGCAGTTTGTAGTTGACAATTGGCACCTCAATAGTTTCAGCACTAATATTTTCCAAATATGTTTGAGATAGGAATCCTATTGAGGCACTGTCCCTGCATCTTGTGATCACCAAAGCATCCTTTGCCAGGCGCATGGATCCAGATTTGAAACCATTTCCATATTGGCCAATAGGCACATAGGCATTATGTTGGTTGTACTTTTCCTTATCGCAAAAGCCAAAACTGAATTGAAAATGAAAGATATCATTATGACCATTGTCCCAAATTACAACATATATTTTTTTAAACAAAAAATTAGAACATTATGCCCAACCTGGACTGCTAACTAAAAACTAATTTATAGTGGCATTTTACCTCTAATCCATGCACAGTGCTAATTTAAGAATTAAAGTTAATAAAAGTTATATAACTTTCTTCATAATGTTATGAGCCTTTGGTGAGTTTTAAGAAAACAAGTAGTCTGGGGGCAATAAGAAAAGAGTAGCATAACAAGGACAGGAGGTGTTTCACAATATTCAAATTGACTCCAAGCACAAACTCAGTGAACAATAAATATTACTTTTAATAACATATTATAAACTTTATATTAATACAGAGTTTCTCAGTCTTTTTTAAGCCCCATATATGATACACAAACAATTAATATAGTACTACGCAGCCTTTTTAGCGCCACACCCCTCCTGAGCACCTAAAGAGGTTTAATCTCCTCTCCGCATCCTGTCTCACATTGCCCAAAGCACCCCACCCACATACCTTTTGAAAGGTAAATACATTGCCCCCCAAGAAAAATCTTCAAATTGAAATTGTTCCCTGTAGGCCCCATGTTGGGAAACACTGCTTAAAGCATAACAATAAGATAAATGAATGTTTAGACTATAAGGATGAGTCTATCATAATTGTAATGCTGTGTGAAACATTTGGTCTATGTGTTGCCTGCAGAGTAGGAAATTGAACATTGAAGACCTTAACAGCTTGAAAAACAGACTTAATTGGTCTATACCTGAGCATCTTAGTAAGACCTTCTTTATCCATGCCTGCTCCATCATCTTTAAAGGTTAAGCACGAATTACCTTTCATATCTATTTTGTCTATTGCCAGACTTGTTGCCCGCACATCTGGGTCATAAGAATTATCTGGAAATAAAGATTTACTGTTGCATGTAGCAAAATTTTAATACAATAAGTGCAGCTATTCATTTTTAAAATAACACAAGTGCGTGAACATTACATTGAAGAGCATCTCTAAAATCAAAGTGCGTCAGGAGAAATGTCACACATATAGTTCTGATTTAATATTTGGAAGATAACCGATTACCAACATTTATTTAAATTATAAATCCTTACCTATAAGTTCTGCTATAGCACCTAGAGCCCATTTGTGGCTTGTTGCATTTGTTTTAAAAAATCTCGGATGTACCTGAAATAATCATTTCACATTGTCTCATTATACAAGGGTTTGGTAACCTATGACAGACATATGTCAGACTTGGCACACACAGTGATTTTTAAGTAGACCGCGGATGACCAAAAAAAAATAATATTTTAATAACTATAATAATTTTTTGTACACTGTGCCATGACCGACTGTCCCAAGCCCATAAGTAAAAAAGAAGAGTTTAAAAAAACATAGCTACATAAAATCACCAAGGAAAAATAAGCCCTTACAAGAGAAGGCTCTTCTTCCCCTAGAGGAGTTATGAAAGCATTGCAGCCAAAGCCAGGTTATTCTGGACTGATAAAATGTGACTCAGAGTAACCATGAATATACTCAAGGCTCAAAGAGAACAATGCTTCATTCACCCAAGGTGTTGCCTTTTTAGTGTCACAGATAGCACAGTGAGCAGCGATAGGATAGGAAGCTCATTGTCACAGAATTATAACACTAATATCCCCAAATCCAACCAAAAAGAAGAAAATACTGATGAATGTAATAAGTGTTATGCACCCAATGATAATAGAATGGAAGAGTTAAAAGTAACCTTCTACAACAGACTACAACCAATATCTTAAAAATCCCCAAATAGAGATTTAAAATATCATAAATATAGATTTAAAGGTTGGTAATGTAATTGGAGACTATGAAGAAATTATCGGCGGCAATGGTTTAGAAAAGATGAATGAAAATTGTGAAAGACTGGCAGACTTCTGCATTGCATATGAGATTATTTTTTGGGATAGCATATTCAAATATAAGAAAATTCATTCATCTTGTGTGACCCATGCTATTAAAAATAGTGAATTAATAAGACCACATCTGTAGTAACAGAAAGTTCAGGGATAATTACAAGATGTAAGAACAAGAGAAAAGGGCTGATATTACATTTGCTCACCCTCTAGTTTGGAGAAGACTGAAGATAAAACTGAAGAAAAACTGGGACTTACCAGCTGCTAAACGACTTTTTTAGCACTGCTGGGAAATTAGCAATAATGACAGTAATGCACAGTTACCTTAATAAACAAATTTCAGGTGTCGCAATACCAAACAGATGCAGATGAAAAGATAGATAACAAAATCAAGACATAAGTCCAGTAATATTCACATGTAATGATGTATTAGAGCTTGAACACAAGCACAAAGATTTTTTTTCACTTCATGTGCTGCCAAAGATTAACAAGTGGAATTGAAAGAAGTCAGTAGTAAAAAAAAAACAGACACACTAAGGTAGAGACGGCTAAAGCACAAGAGAAATATATTAAAGCAAATGGAGTAGTAAAGTCAGGATACAAGAAACTACATAGATGACCTAGAGTGAGCAGCAAAAGAACCAGCAAGAGAAACATGAAAGAATATGATAATACAAAGAAAACTCTCAGTAAGATGCAGGTAGAGCAATGGCAGAACGGATATGGGAAGAAGAGGGAGAACCAAGGATTGTAAGGAAAAACACCTCATCAAGCTACTAAAGAAAGTGGTTTCATTAATAATGTAGAGTTTAAAGAATGAGAATTGTAAAGAGAAATGTAAATTTATTGAAAATCAACAAATGAAGACGCTGAGTAGGAGGATTTCCCTGATTAGCAACAAGTTTAAGACTTAGGGCTCCTTTTTGAATATAGAAAAATTTGGTGTTTTAAGCAATGAGTACACTCTGCCCAAACAGTAGATGCATAAGGTGGCCTAATACAAGATTGTATACATGTGGCAATGTGATCTTAGGAAATCTGCCATGGTGCCACACTGTTCTTAAAAAAAACATTTTCTGGTGGCAACCTGTTCTGGGTAACATCTGATCTGGTGACAATTTTGTCACCCTACTCTGATGGCACCCTGTTCTTTTATTTACTTAGATCTGTTGTGAAACACACTCAAGTAAGAGCTGTCAAATGTACTATTCTTCTCCATTTTGGTGTCATCCCCCCCACCCCTCAATTCATGCTCCTGACCTACAAATACATTTAATTATAAGTGTAAGTTTAAATAAATATTATAATGATTAAGAAAGATTAGTAATAAACAAAATTTCGAATGAAACTAAACGAATCATATTAAAAAATATTCATGTTCTCATTTATATTTCTGTGGTATCGATACGTTTCTTGGAAAACAATCAAAAACTGAAAACGAAACACTTAAAAAAGTATTTTAAAATATTTTATTCATTGCCTTTTTTTTAAAAAAAATCATATAGTAATCATATTTTTTATTATATGCTCTTTACTTAAAGAAGTATACCAATTTAAACAGGCATAAAATATTAAGCCCCACCAGGGTGGTTGCTTTGCACTTTGCATTTTTAATAATATTTATGGTTTTTAAATCGGCCTTATTCGGGAATACCCGAATGTTATTTGCACAAAATCTAATCGATTTCAATTGTAATGGTCTAACGGGTATAATAATTTATAATCAGATTTAATTATTCTAAGTTACATTTTTTTTTTCAAACGTTAAATTCTTTTTTTTAAATATTCTTAATTCTTTAAAAAAAAAAATACGTTACAGATTATCTAAAGGGGGCTACTGAACATACCTGGACTGGGAGAAGCCCCTTCTTGGTTGACATTTTCGGTTTGCCGTTTCGCATCTGGTGAAAACTAGAAAACTAAAGATCGATACCATATCAAAATGACCCGTTTTTAGACTGCGCCCCCCCCCCCCCCCCCCCGTCACAAATTCTTTACCCCTTCCCCCAACCCTTAGGCTCACGTCACACCTTTAAAAAATCAAAACATACATAAAATGTTCATAACTAAAACATTATTTATTCTTTAACATTTTCCCATAATGGATTAAGATGTACTATTATTGGAAAACTGTGACGTAAAACAACGAAGTCATTCTCACGCCGTATGTAAAATAGCCACTACTTTCGATTTTCACAAAAGGTGTGCACGACTGAGGTTCACGTTACCTATAATACCTGAGGCAATTTTGACCTCAAATTAATGTTTTTAAAATTAATTGAATAAAGATTTTTCAAAATTAGATAATGTTAGATTTAAAATAAAAAATCATGACGTCACAATTTTTTATCCCCCCCCCCTTTTTTTTTTCCTCCTGAGCTTGACATAATTTGCGAAGACCCCCTTACTAACACATTTATACCCCACCCACCTGATTTCCCTATTTATTTCCCTTTTCGTAATTACAATCAACTCTCAACCCCTTCCAACTTTGAAAAAAAAATATATAGGCCCTATTTATAAACCATTATGTCGTACAAGACAATTAAAATTAAATGATGTCAAAACACGGTCAACTAGTGTTGGGAAAGTTAAAAGATGTCAGAATTTCAGAGTATTTAATTTTTTTATTGCAAAAATTTTACATAAATGTACCAACTTTCTGCCAAGATACCCCACAAAATGTATAAAATCATACCCGCCCGCCCCTTAACCCTCACTGCCAATGTAATTTGTAAATGGCCTAGGGCAGGAGAAGTGGATGATTGGATGTCGTAAAATAGCAATTTCTAATTTTCTAATTTTTTTTCCCTTATATTATTAGGCTGTTAAAATTACTAAAGTGCTCTTGAAGTTTTGTATTGAACCACCCGACAGTTAAACCCGATAAAGGCGGGTCCATAGTCCAGTCATCCGTGACATTGACTAAATATCATTTTTTATAACAAACATGATTTTTTTTTTAAAATCAGGTCTTGAGTCCTGCCAGGAAAAGAAAGGGAAAAAAAGTGTGTATGTGGGTGGGGGGGGGGGTTGTTGCAAATTTGGTCAAAATCGAGTTACGTCATGTAAGGATGGTCCATCATATCATGATACAAATAAATCGAAAATCGGTTTACGAAAATAAACAGTCGTTAATTGGTTTCAAAACCAAATTTTTTAAGTATCGTTAGTAATGATCGTGATACTTCAGTTTTGTTCTGTTATTTATTTTATAAGCCAAATGCGGAGAGGACTGCGTTCAGGTTGAAACAATAACAAATATACACATGGTAGAGAAAAACCTGAAGAACAGTGAAAAAAAAATTGACGTTTTGCATAGCACCGTACGCAAAATTCAAATTTTCGCGGCGGCCCCCCCCCCCCCCCTGTTGCACACATACTTTTTGGACACATCCTATGCGCTTACGTACAATGAGCTTCGAATCCACCCACCCCAACAAATTCTTTTTTATTATTATGACGTCGCAAACAAACAAAATGTGTCACGGGTTTCACCGCTGTTTTGTGAACCCAGTGTGAGTGGTTCCCAGAATACGCACCGAGACACCCTGGGATGCAGCATTGTCCTGGGGCAAGGCCCTAAGAAATGGGAAACGGTCCTGCCCTGGGTGTGGTTTCCTCACAAAGGCACCGCGAAATATTACACGTGACAACAGTGACTCACTTGAGTACCAATAACTGTTTGCAGCTACTCTATGGCGCTCAGTGACGTGAAGACGTGTTTTATGTATATTTTACCCAAACCTATAATTTATTATTTTTTAAAGTGTATCCACTATTTCGAAGTGTACTTGTAGCAAGTTAAGACATGGCGCCTGGTAAAAACCTAAATCTGGCTAGGGCGCCGGGAAATTGAAAATTTTTAGTAGTAACCACTGGCGCATTCGAACAAAATACGCCACAGGCACGTGTGATATTACTACTAGTGATGATATTTATTTAGCGAGTTTCTTTCACTGACTTTCAGATATTCGGGTGGGCAAAGAGGGGGGGGGGCGGAAGGGTTGTCCACCATGTTTCACTTTTTTATAGGGGAGGGGTGGATTCAGGGCCGGATTAAGCCATTTTAGTGCCTAAGGCACAAACCCACATGGGTGCCCCCTTCTGCCCGGGGCCCCTGATCTTTCACTGACCGTGACCGCTGGTATGTTCAATATTATTCAAAGAAAACAGTTATTAACAAATATGTTTGTAGTTTGTACTACTATCACTTATATAAAACCTACAATAAAATATTTCTGTATTAAAATTAATAGTTAATAAATTTTGAAATAATAATAGACAAAAATACTTTATTTTTTATTAGATGAAAAAATCAAAAAGATGTTGTCATTTACTTTTACATTTTTAAGTTTTTTTCCCTAGATTTACATCTAGCGAAGTTTTTGAGTATATCGTCAAAGTTAATTTTGCGCAACACATCTGCCTCGATCATAAGCAGAGATAAGGAATCGAGCCTTTCTTGTTTCATTGTTGATCTATTTGGATTTTTTGTACGTTTCAACTGAGAAAAAGAGCGCTCAGTTGAACAGTTAGTAACCATTAATTTTAAAAATATGCGCAAGGCGATTTCAACATTTGGAAATGCACACTCGATGTTGTCTCTAACTATTACTTTGTATAATTCTCCATGATTGAACGTGTTGTTTTCCGATTTTGATGCAGGAAACTTGTGGCGAATATATGAATGAAACTGTTGTAGTTCAGTATATAAATTATTGTTCAGATCTTTAGGATAAGCATTTATTAGTTCTTCACAGCACTGAGATGTTTGTGATAGGGATACATCGACCAAACAAGAAAATTGAACTGCTACATCATTATATACTTGTCCTCGTCTACTCATTTCTGTCTCAAGTTTGTCAACAATGGCGTAGAATGCAGATATACGAAATTTGTCTATGGCATTCAGAGATACCTCAGGGGCATCACCATCAATGACCACTGTCGTTCGTTTACGAGTCAAAGTTGACTTATAATCTACACCTGGTGTTATTATTTTTCCAGCTTCTTCAAATCTTTCAAATTCATTCCTAGATTTATGCAAGTGATCTGCTAGTGAAGAATACAAATCAGCACACGTTTTCAAGTTCACATGCTCATTTTGTGTCTATTACTAAGGGGTTCCCGGTCGAATTAATTAATTAATGTTATTATTTGTTGAAAATATAAAAATGGTTTAAAATTTTTTAAAATTCGAATACGACCGCATTATTTATTTACAAGCCGAGTGAGTCCGCATGGTCCGCATTTTGCTCATTAACATTTACCAGGATTTTTTAAAAATATTTTTTATGCGCTTAATTTTTAAGCATTCAAGATTGTACCAAACTTGAATGTGATTTTTTATCATAATGTTTTTCTTCATTTTCATAGCACTTGTTCAATTTTCAGTTGTTTCTGGGCTTAAATTTATTCCAAAAAAATTTCTTGAGGACTTGTGGTTCCCCCAAATGCTTGGTGCCAAGGCACGTGCCTTGTTTGCCTAGAGGTTAATCCGGCCCTGGGTGGATTTATGCATAAATTATAAATGTACGTAATTTCTGTCAATCGCCCCCTTCCCCTACCAAGCCATACACGTGAGTACGCAAAAATCTCCAACATCGAATGGCCCCTAGGAAAAATAAAAGCCTTCGACAGCAAAATGCAGAAACAGACAAACTTAGCTGGTGTAGATATTTATTTTCTGTAAACTAAATATGTTTGTTTTTTGCTACCCTGGGTATATTTCTTGTGTGTATTATAATTTTCTCATTTATTGTTATTGTCTGATCCTGATTTTTAAGTTTTAAGATGTTTGGTCTGGCGATCATTTTATTTCAACTGAGTTTTGATTGTAACGTTAGCTGCAGGACAAAATTTACACTTTACAAAAAGTCCATCTTCTCCGAGCTACCACACCCCACAATCCTCATCTAACTACGTCCATCATGCCAAACCCAAAAGAAATGGAGGAACAAGGTAAAGCGTGTTTACAACCGACTTTAAGATGAAATAAATAAACATATTTAATGATTGCTGTTTGACTGTGGCCAGCAATGGATTTACAATAAATTTATGTAGGCAGGAAGTTAGGTGTTGACAGCACACATTTTAATTCTATTATTGCCCTGTCTTTGATTCAAACTTTCACTTACCTCGTTTTTTTTTTTACTATTTTCTTCACACAACTTGAACACAGTCCTTCAGTCATAACACATTTTAACATGCTTACGGCAGTGGTCTCCAAACTTTTTTTTTTTTACCCCACGCCCCAACTGAACAAGTTGGCTACTGACGCCAAAAGTTGAAATCAATGCTGAATGTGTTATCAATGAAAATGCCACTCTCCTGTCCCCTGGATGGTGGCACATCAGAAGGAAAAAACCGACTACAAACCACCAAATTCGTTTTCCTGTTTGTTCGCTGATGAAGGCTTCCTGCCGACACGTTCGTTGTTTTGTTGCGTTCCTTTTATCAGGTTTAACCTTACTGCGTTTTACTAATTTCCTACAAACCACCACCGCGCTGACTCTGTAAACCTCATGATTTGTGGTTAGGGGGGTCAATGCTGACTAAAAAAAAAAAATAGAAACTCAATGACAATATGGGAAACTACTTCACTGCCCTGGTGCCAAGCTGTATCATCTCCTCCGGTTGACTTGCTGCGTGGGTTGGGGAGATCTTCCATATACTATTTGGCGACTTAGCGCCAGTTCACACAATCAAATTCCTTTCAAATTAGTGTCAAATTTTTTTTATGAAGGCACTATTTTATTGCTGGGCTTCTTTTTTGGACAAAAATTAGAAATTGATCAAATAGTAATTTGAAAGTTGTGACAAGGCCTCATACAAAAATCGCATCAAATGTAGGAACGAAAATTTGAAAGGAATTCGATCGTTTGAACTGGTGCTAAGTAATGTCAGTAATCCTCAAACCAGTTAGTTTTTTAAAATTATTTGTTTAGTTTTATTAAAATCTTATCTAATCTAATTCATCATAGTTTTCAAATTTTTTTGGTGTCATTTTAACCAACTTTTTACTTCTTTCGCCTTTTCGTCCTCGAGGAACAGCAGCCGATCTTCATCGACGTCTGTGATTAGGACATAGGCCGTCTACAAGAGCCCTCCAGGCATCACGATCCTGAGCCAATCTCTCCAGCCTCTTCCAAGTGTGGCCAAGTTTCTTGGTATCCGCCTCCACTTCACGGCGCCAAGTGTTCCTAGGCCTGCCTCTTTTCCGTTTTCCTTGAGGGTTCCAATTCAAGGCTTGTCTAGTTATGCTGGAGGCAGGTTTCATGAGCGTATGGCCAATCCATCTCCATCTTCTCTGGAGGATCTCTTGTTCTACAGGTTCTTGCTTTGTCCCCTGCCACAGTTTCTGGTTGCTGATTCTGTCGGGCCAATGAATCCCGAGAATCCTTCTTAAGCAGTTATTGATGAAGGACTGGATTCTCTTCATATTCCCAGCAGTGATTCTCCATGTTTCTGCACCATACAGTAGAACCGGTTTCACCATTGTGTTGAAGGTTCTGATCTTCAGTTTGGTATTTAGGTGTTTGGAGGCCCAGACATTTTTTAGTTGTTGGAAGGAACTAAAGAATATTGACATTTAATACGTAGACTCATGACATGTGATTATTTATGCTACTAACAAATTAACATTCCAATTCTTTGCTTAATTAAGCAAAAGGTTTCAAATTCAAAGCAATTTTGAAATTTCAAAATTACCTGTACCACAGTAACAAAGGAAAGGTTAAAGTAAAAGGTTAAACAGTATAATGTCTATTAAATACAATATCTTTTTTGCCCTTGTCCTATTTTCATTCGGCCCGCAAAGTTATTTATATGGTATTATGGTCCTCACACGTTTCTCATAAAGTATAACGGCCCATCTTATATTTTGAGTTGTGCAGGCCTACATTAGCTTATAATATACAAATTCATAAATAAAAGCTTTTACAGACTCACAATATAACAATTTCTTCCCTTTACAATCATGTGGTTATACAGTGTTTAGGGCCAAAATTAATTTTAATTAGTTTGGATTTGTTCAGATATATGTGCATTTTCCTTCTGATGTGACATGCATATATTTTCAGCAAAAAAAACAACAAAAAACAACTTTTTTTTAAAAAATGGAACAAGTCACAATTCCTGACTTCTTAATTAACAGAGTCCAAATTTATTTAATGCTAACGCACTGCATAGAAAATAATTTTACAAGTTAAGAACAAAAATAAACGTTTAAGTACCGGGGTAGTATATTTCTTCCCTGAAGAACATCAACTTAAAATTAGCTGTATGATACTGATTTTGTGACATTTGACTTCAGTCAAGACTTCTCAGAAGGCCTCACAGGCATTGTTACTGTGAGAATCTGTGAGGAAATAATATTTTTTAAAAATAATTTTTATTTGCTAACAATAACAACATAGATTGATGATGTTCCCAAGTTGTTTAAAATTCATAAATTTCTAAAAATTGGAGACAGATAATTAAAATTTTGTGGTTCTGTTCTGATTAAGCCAAACTCTATTTTATTAGGGGAATAGTTGAATTTTATTTAATTTCATTATGAAATTTTCATTTAAAATACCTATTTAGATGGCGCCGAACGGTTTTGTACAGGTTTTCACTGGATTTAGAACTAAGATTGCACACGTTAAAACATTTGTTTAATACTTTCCATAAATTCAAAGCTGGTCACATTATGGCTTTAATGCTATTTATTCAATTCAAAGTGACCTTGGCATTGCTATGCTATCAATGAGGTATTATCTAAATATAGAATCTGGGAGCTGTGTATTGGTGACCAGTAGTTACGTATTTGTGAATAGATAACATAGCAGTAACTTTGACAATATTTCAGCTGGTAGAAAACCATGATCACAAGTCCGTCTGTGTAATTCTTAGCGAGAACTACAGTGTCAAGTATTCTTTTAATTTCGATGGAATATTTCTAATACAGGCTTATTATTAGTAATATAACTAATTACATCATGCCTTGATTTTAATGTCAAATTATTATCAATTTCTAAAACTAAAGTATCAGCGATCTTCTCTGTTAATATTTTATTTACAGCTGACATAAAAAAGCTGACATCTTTTATTTTCATTGTTTCAAAATATCAATTAAACAGCGCAACATAATTTGAAAAAAAAACATAAAGTTGGAATGAGACATGCACCGGAGCAAGTTTCTAAATGAGTGGGTGACCAGGTGGCAGGTTTTTATTTTACAGGTTGGCATGTATGAATGTAGGTAAACTTAAAAATTAAAATTAAATAATGTTACTACAGAGGGGAGGACGACCCCATCAGTTTATTCTTCCTTACTTTAGATGCTCTGTTAAATTGTGCTCCACACTCATCTCTGAGCAAATAATAGGGAAGGAAAATATCAAGGTAGTATGTGTGGGACCTGGTTGTCAGAACCAAACGGTCTTCTCCTATGTTCAAGGTCAAGGACTGTGCCGTTTTCTGAACAAACAAACAAAAACAAAACATAAATTGTATCATCTAAATTATTAAACATTTCCGTGAGATTTAATTCTCCCATTCAGCTTTTATATTCAAATAAAGAGCTCGTGTTATTTGGTCTTTTTTTTTTACTAAGAAGTAAAAATAATAAATTTATTGTGAGTGACTTTTTTTAAAACTTAGTCATCACACTAAGTCTTTGAGTTTGTCATCCATAGCAGAAAAACCGGAAATTTAAATATTTCAGTTCACTTTAACTTCCAATCCAATTGTCCAAGTTATTATTTGGATCTGGAGCATTAATATAACACATATTATTCAGTAAAGACATGAGCCGACTTTACTGTGTTTTTTTTATAACTTCAAGACATTAAGATATCTTCCCAAAAAAAGACACAAATAATTGTAAACGCTGCCTTTCATTCAATATATTCATTTAAAAAAAAAAAAAATGTGTTTCTTGATATAGATAAAGTATAGAAACTTGCAAGAGAGACATACATTTTTTTAATGCCCAGTTTCTTCCATTTCTTACCTTCCAATTTTGCTTTGATTTAAGGTAAAACTAATACGTAATATTGCTACAACTTACTATATTTGACAGAGAAATTTCTGCAACCAAAAAATCTGGATATCCTTCAAAGGGCTCTTGCACAATTGTGAAGCTTGGTTCTGGAGCTCTGAGTATTGAATATTTGTTCTTAATGTGTTACTACAATCTAATAATAACATTTTCTCCACAACTCCAATGACTAGCTGCAATTTTTTACTATAAGCTGCTATAGATTAATAACAATTTTTAAAAAAAAAATTCTTTTTTGGTTTCTTTTGAAATGAGGTAAATGACAAAATGTTTAACTTGGATTTGTTTTGGTAATTTAGATTGTAAATTGATGATACTTTCACTGACTTTTAAGAAAAATTATATGAGGACAAATGCTTTAAAAAAGCCCACAATTTATTCAATCAATAATTGTTATAATGAAATAACGGTGAGGTAATCAACAAATATTTTTGAATTGTGTGACTAGAAAATATGTGATTATATATGCCAGTGGTTAATTACATAAATCCTTTGATCAACTAATTTTTTCAATTCAAAAAATGACAAACCATTTAAGCTTGTCCATTTCTAAAAAAAACAAAAAAACATGGAAAATAAAAAATGTTAGGGTCATATTGCAAGATCGCATGTTACTTTATTTTCATTTTGATGATAAACCAATGAATGTATGACTTTTAACTACACCATTGAATGGGGTTTTTTAATGTTCTTATGAAGGTTGAAAAGGGTCAAGATTACAGGCTCACTTTTATGAAAAATATTATTGGAAAAGAAACACAATTTTGTATATGAACTACAAAAACAAAAAATTGATTTTTAATGTTAAATAAAACAAATGTACGCAGTCCATTCACCAGGAAGTCCTAAGATACAGTTACAATTTTGGTTAAATAACAAGGATTTTTTTCTCTCTCACTTTTTGTTTAGTTCCTCTTCCTGTTGATGGACTTCTTCAATCAAGTTTCGTTTCTCAGGTTGTTCTGTAGGTAGTTGATCCCCGTCAGTGCTAGATAGTAAAATCATTGTCATTGAATTTCTATAAAATACTATCTATTTTTTTTATCTTCTAAGTGGCTAAAAAGATTTTTGCTTCTTATAAAATGTCTATTTAAAAAAAAAAATGTGGATTCCTTAATTTAAATGATACCGTATGCAAGGTGGTAAATTTAGGAGATGAGTTTTCTCAATTACAGTAACATATTTTGAGTAAAGATTCACCACTACTTTTCAAATGAGCAAAGCTATTTTTTTTAGTATCAAATAAAGTATTTTACTTAGGCTTTTTTCGTCACAAAGAACAATTGCTATAGCTCGGGATGTATTGGAATCTATTATTATGTTATTTTTATGAGGCAAACAATGTTAATGCATCTAAAAGTTGCCAAAACTAGTAGATGAAAATGTTCAGGTAAGCTGACTTATTTATTACTCTACATCTTCACTATTTCAAAATCAACAGTGGCCTGAGGAGACAGTTTGCCAGGTCTACCTAACATAATCTACATCAAAAAAATAATAACCTGCAATATGTGTGGTTGTAAGAAAACTAAATTCCACATACTTATCCATGTCCAAAATAAGAGGTGTAGGCTTTGTCCGAATTGTCTGCTCTATCAGCTTTCCAATGCTTTTACGGTTTTTGAGAAATATCCAATCTGAAAAAACGGAGAAATATAAATATTTAATTAATGTCCCCACCCCGTTTTTTTTTTTTTTTTTGTTATTTAAATTCTATGTTTTTATTTCAAATCATTTTAACAAATACAATTAACAAAATCATTTCACAAAAGTAACCAAAACCAATTTTAATTCTAAAAAAATCTTTAAAAAATAACTGCAACAACTTACCTCGTTTCAATAAAATATCATATTTGCTCTCTACTCCTTCACACATTATTGTGAGAAAAAAAGTCTTGAACAATTCACTTTTTTCTATTTTTTTCAAAAAATTTGGATGAACGACAACATCATAAACTGTACATCCACTGCCAGCTGAATAAGAAAACAAAACAGTTTCTTTCCATATACCACAGTTAGAAATTAAAACTGATTAGCAGCTTACAAGACGGAATGGTCTCTACCTACTAATACTAATATGTTGTAGTGTAATACAGTTAGAAAATTATTTTATCACCGACTTTAACTATCAAGAATTTCTTTAAATGAGAATTTTAATTTTCTTGGTGTCTTGAACATAAATTTATTTCTTTTAAAAAAGTACGTTTTGTGTAATTTTTTTTCATATGAAACAAAAAAAATTTAAAAATTAAATTTTAATAGTATGTCTGCTTGAGAACACATTGCATATTGTAGCTCTTCTCTAAGTTTAAACTTACATTTGTCTATCTCAGCATGGGGTTCCCCTATGCTCATTGGAATCCTAAATTGGGTGGGATCCTCAGACTCTAAAACTTTGAGTAATTCATCATCTGTAAGATCTTTAGGTTCTGGAACCTGTGGATCAGTTATTGAACTTGAATTATTTTACTTTCTAGAATAAAACTAAACTATGAGACAACAAATACATTAAGCGAGTATTCTGTTTTGGAGCTACATTGTGTTGTTTGTTATTTTTAGTGTTTGGGGGTAGTGGATACTTTTAGAAGTTCTTTTATATGACAGCTCTGAATAGAAAAAACAATATTACAAAAGGGGAAAATGAAATTGTACTTTATATTGCAAGCAATTATTTCAATCATTAAGGAAGTTAATTAGTTATTATTCTCACACTCACATTTTCTGAGTGACAAATATTAATAAACACTTTATCCCCACTTTCTGTTCTTGTTTTCATACACATGCCTGTATATTTTAAAAGAGAAATAGAAATGTGGAGAAATTTGGTGAAAATAATGCTTTTCCCTAAAAATAATACTTTACTTTCTCAAGTCCAGACTTTAAGGTTGAATAATTTTTATAGAATTTTATTTAAATCCTCGTCTAAATAATGTTAACATATATCCCATACTGGAGAAACAAAATTTTTGCTTCTGAAATTTATGTTTACAAAACTTGCCTGCTTTGGGTTTGATGCTGACTGTAGGAATTCCGCTCTGAGAAACTTTGTCCTGTTGCAAGTTTTGGTTATCCTGTAAAATTGAAAACTACAATTTGAATTTTACATTGCTTAGTAGATGAATCTATTATGTTACTGTACATTTTTCAATAATAATATCTATTTTACATAGGGTTACTGTTAGTGTTAATAAATTAGATTGAAATCTCCCCAAATACCACCAATGGTTTCATATAATTAAAAAATGCTGGTAACGAAAAGGTTTGGATATCCATCTTAAAAACTACACTTTTCACAGAGAAATCACCCATCACAAGCTCACCCTAACCTGGTGCTACCGCCTACTCAATCAGCCAGCCATTGGCCAGCAACCTTTTTTATAAAAGATCTTTTCTGAATCAAATGCCTAGTGAACTGACAGGAAATCGACATTGGTCAGCCCAGTTGGGAATAATAGAAGGTGACTCCACTTCTAAGCAATATTTTATTTCCTACTACTCCTTAATTTCTGCCTTCATTCCGTGTTACTCCACCGTGAAGATAAAATTATGGTAAAGTTAAATATGTAATTCCTATAGAGTTTGTCCTTATGGTAGTATAATTGTCAAGGTATGGGAATCACAGTGTTAAAGGGCAATCTATTTAACATGTACGCACTGAGAGGGAGGGTTGGAGATTTTGCATATGGCCGGGAAAGGGGGGGGGGGTGTCTCAACAGAAATTACATACATTTATTCACACAAAAAGTAATACTTCTGCAATAATTATACTGAAATTCTGATTCATTGATAATCCCTAAATAACCTATTCATATCTCTAATACTGTAAAAATATCATGCAATGTTTTGTAATTGTTATCATACTGGTGTTGTGTTTTCAAGAGTGAACATGCTAGATATATATCATACTAGTTGTACGGTAGCAACAGTAATATTTCGTCCACCATTTGCATTTGAAGCTATAATCATAATATGCGTTTAGGGAAAGTGCGTGTGGGGGTGAACATAAGCTGTGATGAAGTGTGATTAAAGTGTATCTAATTTGTGTTACACTAATGCTTTTCCCAACAATAATTCTTTACTTTCTCAAGCACTGACTATAAAGTTGAATAATTTTTATAGAATTTTATTTCAATCCTTGCTTGCAAATTTTAACATATATCACATTCTGAAAAAACTAAAGTATTTATTATCTTCATCTGAAAAGATAGGCTATGGATACTTTGTTGCAGCTGTGTTATTTTAATTTTATTTTGTTTTCAATGTTTTGCTGATGAAGGCATCTTGCTGACATGTTTGTTGTTTTGTTGAGTCCTTTTTATTTATAGGTTTTCCCATACTTTGTTGTGCTAATTTCCTTTCATCAGGGGTGTTGGGGGAAAAAAATTTGACTTTTTTTGCTTAAGTACTATATAGATGGCTCCTTCGGTGAGCACTTTTAAATATTGAGGCATGAGTCTGAGTGATATTCTATGTCTAAATGTCATTAGTTGAAAGGGGAAAATAATAAACATGTGAGTGTATATATATATTGTGTTTCACCACAAGATGATAGTGTGTTTTGAGAGAGCTCATAGAGTTTTATGGGTTCTCGTAGTATCATGTTAAAAGTCCTCACAGTGATAGAGTTGAGCAGTGTTCCTGAATGAAGATTAGAGTTATGTTGTGAGCTCATGCACTGGAAGCCATCTTGTGTGATCATATTTAGTAAGTGATTTTTACTTTTGTATAATAATATAATATAACTTTGGGTCTGTGAATCTAGACAATGAGAGTTTGAATGTGTTGTTATAAGTATTAAAGGGATCTGTCTGGAACCCAAGCAGAGACATGCAACAGTAAATTACAGTATTATTATCATATTTCAAAATTTGGGACTGGGAGCAGATTTTTTTTATATTTTGACTTTTTTTGTTGTAAATGACAAAAGATAAGATGATAGTATTGATAGGATGGAGCTTAATTTTGTTATTCTTCTAAATTTAAACAATTTGTTGATCAACATGTTATTTGTTGTCGTTTTGGAACATAAAGAAAAAATTATGGGCAGGTGCTAAATACATACTAAAATATTCGGTAAATGCAAAGATATGACACCGTGACATAGCAGATGGCCGCCATCTTGGTTGCCGCGACCCGTGACTTTTTTTGGGTTCACGGGTCATGGTAACCAAGATGGCGGCCGTGTAAAAATAAAATAATTCATGTTTGCTAAAAATTAGGAATAAAACGATAAAATTTAATGAAAAAATGTCCCCCAGTACATAAATTCCATGGTGAATGTACCTACTTTATTGTATCCATCTAGATATTTGGCAAGATGCGTTAGCGACTCTCGTAATTCAGTCGGAACACACAAAATAATTCACTGACACCGTCACTAAAGTCTAAACCTTAACCTTAAATCTATCCCTAAACCTAACCTGAAACCTAAATTTAAATCTATCCCTGCCAAAACCTAATCCAAACCATAAAATTGGCCCTAAGGGCTAAGGGGATTGAATCCAAAACAGAAACTTAACCAAAAAAAATAAATGATGTCATTTCTTTGCTGCACTTTGCATATTAATGGCATTATCATTAGCCAAATTTTCAAATATGATAAAAAAATAATAATAATAATAAAATACCAACCCCAGAAAGTAACAGCTGTTTTAAAAAAGTACTTGAGATGGCTTCATTTGTGGTATCTGGTTCTAAGAATTGCGCATCCATTTTTGAATTATTAATATCTTCACTAAGAGAAACTAGGCCTGGCGTTTTTATCAAGCATTTTGTTTGTATCCTAAAGCAACGCCATATTGTTTCCGGTGAAAAGTGAAACAAGTTTAGAAATCAAATATCAGATTTTACTTTTATAATAATTATTTCTTTCTTTACTTTTTTCAGAATTCTTAGAACGTCTTACAAAACTTTTTCTTCTAATTTTCTTAATTCTTTTCATAAATAAAAAAGTTTTAACATATTTATATTATAGATTTTCAAATCAACCGATTAGCACCGATGATGTGTTAATGTTAAATGTGTAGAAACTTTGTAGAAAGTGATCCCAGCTCCTAAAAATAATAAAATAACGTATTATAACATTCTGAATTATGGTGCTGAACATTCGAAAAAGAAATAGAGGGGTAGAGATAATAATTGAACAAAATGAAAATGCTTATACTATAGGCTAAGCACTGAATTGTTATACAAGATGATAGGATGATTTTAGCCTTTTCCATAATAATATAAATTTAGAAATGATTAAAGTTAAAGCAATAGCTATGCACTATTGCATTGTTAACATAATAAATTTAAGTGTGCGGGGGGAGGGGGGTCCTTAAAAGTCTGACAGTTGTTGACCGGGGGGGGGTGGCTGGGTAAAAATGTGCTAAAATTGTCGATATAATTAATAGACAGTCAATATGCATGATATTGATGTGTGGGGATTTCGGATCAATATAATTATATATCACTAATACTAGGACTAGGACCCAACCATAATCAAGCATTTAAAATGGAGGCTGACCTGGACAGCGGCGAACCTCGAGATGTTGCCAAATCATACCACAGAAGAGTAAAATCGGCATACAGGCAGAAACCAAGAAGAAATATGGCTCATCAGTAGACGAAGAGTGAGATGGACAGATTTACAATAGTTGGGGGTCAATGCCTAGAGATGAATTATTAGTAAGGTCATACACCAGTTCCTAGTGGAAGTATGTGCAGATGCCGACCAGAGTGACCCACGGGCTGTAGTGCCATTGACATGATCGACCCTTTGTCTCGTGAAAATAGAAGCGAGTAAACTGTTCAACACACTTTTTGCCTCGCGACACACACAAAGAATAGTGTGGCGCATTACTCGTCTGATCGTGCGAATATAACAGCTTACTCGAGGAACACGAGCTTATGTCAGACAATGTTAGTGTATTTAAAACCATCCCTAGAACTGACACAACTATACGATAAATTTAATTATTTAGACTATATAGATTCCAGGGGGTGGGGGACTACGCTCGGATCAAAGCGTACCCAGGCATGGGGACGGTGCCACAAACGGAATGAATTTAGTATATCTAGGTTTGGCCATTATGCCTACTTTTGGCGCCCATGGATGCCCTGATCGACTGCCCAAACCTCCAAGCCCCTCACGACATACACAATAAAATAATAATCTCTTTTATATATATTACGCTTCAGGTGTCACTCGTGGACTGCTTGTTAACAAGTTGGCTGCTTCCTAATTTACTGCTTCCTTATCAGCGAATTTGGTATTGAGAGTATATTACAAATAATTCTAAATGTTTTAAAGTAAGTATGATTCAATAGCGAGTTAAATAGCGCGGAAAATATAATTTCCGATAACTACGCTAAATGATTTTTTTTTTCAAATTAACGCAACTGCGTTTGGCGCGTAATAGTTTCTTTTCGGAAAATAAAATCGTCTCAGTTTAAGTATGGTGTATGGTGTAAAAATATGTTCTGTTTAAAAGTAATTGGGACATCAGCATATTGATATAGTTCATGGGCATGAAATAAATAGTGGGTAGTGACGTATCATGGGCGAAAAGGTATAGCAAAAATTGGAATTCTTAAATGTGCGTTACTTGAGGTCACGTTTTGTCAAGTAACTTTAGTAGATGGGAAGTTCACGCATTTCTGTCGCCATTGTTTGGAGGGCTATATCTAGTAATATTAATAATGGCTGCAATATTGCATGTGTGTGCTTGCTTTTTTAAAATTTGCTTTAAAATTTAAAAAAATATTGAAGTGTACAGAATTCGACTTTCCCACTCCCCGCCAAACCACAAGTTAAAATTATCGTTGCCATTAAAAAAAAAAAAATCCTTTATTTTAATTTCGCCTTTGTTCGTGCGTGGCTAGCTGATTGGGGGACTTAATAATCGATTCACTCCCCGTCGACCTATCGAGCTGAAACTTGGAACATAGATCTTTGCCGATGGCAACACATTCTATTCTATCAAATTTTCAGCCCCAATCCCAAAAATTAGTTTTCCTTGTTTTTTAAGGGGAAGATAAAATGAAATTCCCGATAACTGGGCTAAATATTTACCTTTGTTTTTCTAAAAATGTTTGTGAAATAAATCTGCTGTGTAAAAGCGGATGAGTCATTAAAATATTAATATAGTTTAGAGACGGTTGCGAGACTTAGGTTGGTGGTGAGGGGGGGGGGGGGGCAGTAAATGGGGATTCTTTTAAACTGCATAACTTGTATGCATTTTAATGCATGTTTTGCCAAATTTTTAGCCCCACCCCCAAGAATCGATATTACATTTTATTAATGATGTATACGAAACACTTTGTTTTCATGGGTTGTTCAATTGTAAGTTACATTTCTTTATCTGCGTCATTTAAGTTTAAGAGAAGTGTTCACTATTATTATTATTGCCCCTTTAAATTAACTTCCGTTAATTTTTAGATCACTCCCTGTTGTTAGCAACCAAAGCGTGGTTAGCTACCTTACATGATTGCTGAAAAATTTTCTAAATTTAGCACCGCCGTGATATATTGTTTTCACTTATTTGCGGTAGCAGAATGGGTTGTTTCGCAGAATGGAATATTAAAAAAAAATATAAGGTGATCTCCATTGTTTACCTAAACGACTGTTTACACCAATACTATTAATTATTAATAGGGTCAATTGTATAAATCATAATTTCGATTTGAATATTGAATGAATGTCACGATGGAATGTGATGAGACGAGACTAGCAATATCAATACAGTAACAGTATAGTATTGAACATTAATTGACAAAGACATTCGAATTATTCTTATAGTTATAGTTATAGTGAACTTATAGTAAAGTCCATTGAGTTAGACCTACAATTTACATAAATTTACAATGACACAATAATGAATATTAATATAATAATATTATTGAGTATTGAGCAATGCTTATGAATGCCAAGCCCAATGATTGAATGGCAATTCTCATTGTTACTGAAGTTACTCACTATAGTATAGTCTATACACTATTGACACTATACACTATGCTCTATACTGACAATATTAAACTAGTACTAGTATTAATCCAAGCAATACAATATAATACAGGGTACTTTATTATTAATATATTGATAATCTTAAAATGTTTAGGTTGGATTAAGTTTATGAAGAAACTGCTTCTTCAATTTTGTAATAAATTATATAGGCATAGGAATCCTATTAGCCTAACTCAGTGGTGGACAAATCACTGTGTGTGAGCTGAATGTGGCTTGGCCAGTCAACCACATATCCATTTTGACTCGGGGATAAACATGGTTCTTGTCTGTTTCTTGAAAAAAAATTTGGCTCTCAAAAAATTGTTAATCGTCCCTCTGCTGATTTTTGGCTCTTTTTTTTTACTAATGAGTTTGCTTTTCTTTTCTATGCTTGGATTCTCAGCTACGTTAGATCTTTTCCCACATGGTCTCTCTATCTAATTCTAGGTTTGCCTTTGAACCATTGTCCTCTGGGGTTTTGATGGTGCACCCTTTTACTCCTATGTCATTTGGCATTCTTTCTAAGTGTCCTGCCTAGCGCAGCCTGCCCTTTTTTATTTCTGCTTCTAGTGTGGGATCCTGGTTAGTGCATATTCTCCATTTATATATGTATATTTTCTCTCCCATTTGTTTAATAGGTTTACTGCCTTTTTTGTTAGGGTCCAAGTTTCATGTTCCATTATATCACATTTACAATTTAAACAATTATTAAAGGCCTCACATTAATAAGCCTACATTCAACAATAGCAGAAGGGCCACTAGCAGACTGCACTGGGTGAAACCCTCTCAAGCAGGACACCAAATTAGCTTCAAAACAGATCTAAGTTAAATACAAAGCAAGCTGCCACCAGAGCAGGGTGTCTCCAGAGCGGGTTGTCACCAGGGCAGGGGGGCGAGGAGGAGGTCCTTGGGGAAGTCATGAAGGGGTTGGGGGGGGGGGAACGACACCATAAGTATATTGACTGACAACAACCCTAAATACACCAATGAGCTTTTTTAGGCCTGTATATGTCATTCTAAATCGTAAAGTTGTAGTAATCTGCACTCCTATCATATTAATTCATAAAATGCATAGGCTTAAAATTAATAAGATCAGATGAAGTTATTTTTTTTTATCCTAACCTCAGCATAGAAACCTTGAAAATTTTTATTTTTAACGCAACCCCCCCCCCCCTCCTTTTCCCCCAGACTTTACACAATATTGATACTTATTTTGCTTTCTAAGCATTCATAGTGTCTTTACAGAAGTGATTATGCTGTTATTTCCAGAATAATCTTAGATGGTTCACAGTAATAGACTTTGACACTATTTAATATTATATAGATTTAGTTTGTAATATAAATACATAGCCTAAGCATTTATTTGATTGTCAGAACTCTGAAAGGTATAACATCAAATACCAGGGTTTAAATACGTAAAAAAATAACCCACATATTAATCGCACAAATTAAAATGTTGCTCAAAATTCTTACAATGCTTTAATCTCAATAGTCTTAATTTAAATGTTTAAGATATTAATAGTAACATAATTAAGATGTTAAAACTTTTGATGAAAGCTACACTAATTTATGTATGGTACATAAAAATCTTGAAATTAATTATCAATAAAATCATTTCGTGCAAATAAAGTAATGATGATATTGAACTTGGACTACAACCTCATGTTACAAATGACTATAGTGTCTATAGCTGACTTATTACAGAACAGAAATAACCTGACATTGTGAACATTTATGAAACTATAAACTTCCTTTTAAATTTATTTCACAAATATTAGTAGACACAATTTTTGAACATTTTTGACTATAAGTTATAAGACTGTAAATGACAATGATAATTTTTTTGATGGATGGATTATTATTATTATTACTATTCTTAACTGTACAAATCTCTCTTTTCAAGTTTGGACCTTATCAGAATGATATTTTTGACTAGCAAAAGATTTTTGGATCAGACTGTTTTTTTTAGAAATATGAATTAGAAAACTACAAAGTTAAAGATGCCAAGGTATCGCTGTACCGGAGACATTATTTTTGATGATGTAGAGATAACTCCAGGTCAAGTATGCAATGTCAAGTTGAAGGAATATTCAGAAACATGCAACTTTCTTCAGTATCAGAAACCCCTTACTCAAGAGAAACCATATTTCTTTGCTCAAATAAGAACTTTAAGTAAGTATTCAAATTCAAGCTATCAGCCTATCTGCTTGTGAAATATTTTTGTTAATGTGTTTTAAAATGACATTTAAATGCAAAAATAATGCTTGTCTATTTCCACATACCAGAAAAGACAATTATATTTTCTTTTAATTTTAATTTTTAAAGATTAACTTTCTGAGTCTCTCACAAAAGTATACATTTATTTGAGTCAATTTTAATACTGGTGACTGGTAAAAAAAAAAAATTATGATTTTATTGTGAATTCCTTTTGCAAATTTGTATTAGATAAGAACAGCAAAATCACCTTAGGTGTTGCTGGCCCTGATATTGAACCAGATTCCCACCCTGGAAACTGGCTGGACTCAGTGGGTTATCACAGTGATACAGGGCAATGTTACACATCACATCAACGCATGGCTAACACTGAAGGAGAAAAGTTTGGAATCGGTGAGATTCTTTTATCCATGCCAATAAAAAGCCTATTATTAAAGGTGTAATTGCTTATTTTAATGAAATATCAATGTTATATTTTATTTATTTAACTTTTAGTCTCTTTGACATAATTAACAAACTTTCTCGTGAAGGGAGAATCAAATGTGTTTGATTTATATTTCCTATCCAGGAGACTTATTTGGTGTTCTTATATCTTATTTTGGGGAGAAAAAGTCAACTGTGATATTCCTTAAGAATGGCTTACCTGTCGCAACCAGGTGATTATGCATAATTAAATGTATTTTTTACAATAATGACATAGCGTGTAGTTTAAAAATTGTAACTCTATCATTTTAAAAAAAAGTGTCATAGGTGTTTAATATTTAAATTAAGTCATATTTATTGGAATAATACCTTTAAATAGTTGTAAAATAAAAAAATCATGGTAATTTTATTAGCTGCAACACAATTAAATAAAATACAAATAGCAAATATAGTAAACTACAAAGTATGGTGTCATAATGGTTGACATAATTTTTATCATCATAATATTATCATAAATAAATATAAATCAACATTACGCAATAGTTGCTTCTAAAACTCCAGGTAGATGAAATTCTTGCACTTTGTGAAACAGGTCATGTCCTGGTATGCCTTCATAGTTTATATTCAATAAATGATAACATTTCTGAAGGCGTATCTATCTATTTCATTTCGTATTGTATCCTTTACTTTAGATTCCTTTTTGAATCAGACCACAGTCGCTACTTGCCTACTATATCTTTAGAAAATGGACCAATAGAATTGGGCCTAATGTGGCCAGACTCAGCAATAAATATACCAAAGTATAGTGAGGTAAGAATGAATACAATTATACAATATTTTGATTTGCTAATTTTATGGAACTCAAATCCTTGTACATTCATAACATTCAAAGTATGGTTAAGTCTTGCAAATGACATTTTTTGACAAAAAAAAGGCATTTGAATGTAGGTAACCTAATTTCTTTAAAAATCTTCAATCATTGGCTAAATAAATGTATTAATTTTAAGAAAAACATGCTGCACTGGATACGGCCACTGTCAGTTAAATATGATGTGTCAAAAAATTTGTTTGAATACACTGGAGCTTCAACAATAAAAGCTGAGCTCACAATTCAAAGTCCTCACCCATTAACAACAGGTATGATAAAGTTTCTAAAAAGCTTAAATTCTTTCAAACAAATATTTTAACAATGATGATTAATTAAAAAAAATAGTACCTGGTAACAATATTTTATAATATTACATATGTAAGTTTTAATGTCATTTAAGTGAATTCCACATTCATTGGTGGATGCAAAATGTATACATTTTTAACAAATCTCAGTTCCAGCTATCAGTTCCAACTGGTATAAATGGATGCATCCTGGTAAAAAAAATTTTAGAAATGGTTATCTTAGATATTTTCATCAGAAAGTTAAAGGAATGAAAGTTATTTATGACAAGGTCGAACATTAACAGGTTAAGGAAATAGTCACAGCAAACGCTTTCCCCTTTTTTTGGGGTGCAGGGTTTAAAGCAACTAATTTTAGCTCCTTTGATCCAAATATGGATTACCGAAATTTGTTAGAAAGAAATTTATGACGGAAGTTGTTTGTCATGACATAGTGGGAAAAACCAACAAAATATTAAATTTTATTTAAAAGTTTACATTTTTCCCTTATCTCATTTGAATTTTTGGGTAAAAAAAACATTTCAAAAAATAAATCTATGTCTAACAAATTTCTTTAGAACAAATTTCTGGATATGCCATTTATGATTAAAAAGTGCATCAATCTGACAAAATTTATATATAATGGCATAGCATAGGTATGTTAAAGAAATGGGTAATCAAGGTATTCCAAAACCTCACCAAAGACTGCTAAATTTTCAAAAATGTTCAGCTTCGTATGGCTTATATTCTGATCTCTAATGGCATGGGATAATCATGTACAGAAATAAAAATTAACATCAGTTTATTTTAAAACTTAAATGGAAACCTCCGTTTTAATGGTCATAAAATCACTGTGGTATCACTTTTTGTTCTGTTTAAATACAGACAATAAAAAATAACCCTAACCTAACTCCTAAAAGTAAAAGAAACCATATTATCAGCAGCATTGATTTCTTGTATAAAAACCTTGAATTATAGTGGTTATGATCATTTTATAAAAGTGACAATGATGTACATCTAATTATTTCTATCCTCTAAATTTTATAAGATATCCAACATTATGAAGTCATTATACGTGAAGCAGATGGTATAGTTGGACCTTCAATATCATTAGCATCTTGCAGTCCTATGGTTCCTTCTCCTTCTTCAACCCTTTCACAAGATTATATTAGATTTGACCTAGATCCTGATGGTAAGTTTTCAACTAAGATTGTGCACAACAAAATTTAAAAACAACAATTTCTTTATTTACTTTTCCTCTTCCTATAGTTATGGAATCTGTGGTTTTTCTTTATATTTCATCTCTTCTCATTGGAATCCATACTTCTATGAATTTAATAAATTTTTATAAAATTAATAAATACTGTCTGGAAGACTGGACAAGATTACACTTGAACTTGAACATTATAAATTTCTCGCAAAGAACTAACTCTATTTTTCAATGGTTTTTTTTTGGTGTTTTTTTCAGTTCATCAACCAATGGTGGGTCACAGAATTGGGTGGGGTGTGCACTATAACCCAGAAACACGTTCTCTAAAGAACTTTAATCCAAAAGCAGAGCAACTGGTCTACTGCTATGTGACAGCAGATACAGAAGTGATTTCAGGGAAAATGATGATGCAGCCTGAAGGAGGATTCTACCCAGTGGTGTTGCTAAAAGAAGGTGGTAGGTACAACGCATTTACCATGAATTTACACTGTTGTGTCACAGTCACAGACTCACTTTTGTAGACCCATATTGCTGCATTTTTACCAGGTTAACATTGACTTGGTTTTTTAGTCTTTAAATTTCAATGTCGATTCTGCTATTTTTTTTGCCTGGAAGTGCATGGTTTTCATTTTGTGCATCCTAAGATTACTTGAAAATCTTTTTATCCACAAATTTCCAGCTGGAACAGTCATCAGCAATACTCTACAATTTATTTATACATCTCTTACACACATTCTTTTAGTGTAGGCTGGACCATACAATTTGTCTGGCCCCTATGACGATTTCCTTTATAGCACATCCTTTCAAATGTGAACTGTTTCCATTCTCTTGATATGGTGTTGCTGCAAATGTGCCACTTGCTCAGGACAGAGGACATTGTGGCAAATTTCATAACCAAAGTTGGAAGCTATTACTTTTAAGTTTCTGCTTGTGGCTGTCTGGCTGATTCTTATATTGTTCTGTTGTATTTAAATTACACATTTTAAACATGTTTTTATGCTCATGTTTAAATCAACTTAATTAGCTATTAAATCTGCCCTGCATAATTCATATCATTAGTAATTTAGGAGAATAGTAAAATGTAACAGTAAAATATGATCCCAACTTATCTGTGGTCTGTGTAACAACTGATTTTTATTCCTCATTCTACATTCTTTTTATACCTCACATCACATGATCACTCACTCCATTTCTCCAAACAATATTCACACCATTAAGTTAAAACATTCACAAAAACAACTCACCACGTCCAGTGATACCACATGACAAAAACACAGGCCAATCAGGTCACAAAGTTCACTCAATACACACAACAATAATCATTAGTCAAACATACTGTCACAAAATCACCTCCTACAACACTCATAATTTAAAGCCTAAGCTCTTTATAAATCAACATCTGTTCTAGTCCACTTTCCACCAAGGTGGGTTGCAGACAGCCCCATTCCCCTGATCCTGAGTCTAGGTGTTAAAGGCAACCTAGACAAAGCCTCAAAGTTTTAGTTTGGCATTCCTTAAAGACCCTTATTACCCCCCCTGCCTCCTGGTAAATAATGGTCGCTATCTAAGAGTGACTTATGGGCCATTTACAAGATAGGAGGCATCACCTCCTAAATATTTCTGACTCTTAGCTCCCTTAAAATATTTTTATGCCAAATTGCTCAGACAATATTTTTTGATGTGACCAGTAAATTGAGTGAAGCGACTTTTTAAAATAATCTTTTTTTTTTATGAACTGTTTGACCATGTAAATTTTTACAGCATCTAAGGTTACTATTGACAATGTAACTCTTTACAGCATCTAAGGTTACCATTGATGTAGAGACAAACCCAAAGCCTGAAGCACTTGCACGAACCTTGGATGATAAATTTAGAAAGGAGTATAATGGAGCAAAACAGCTTTTGTTTAAAGATAAGCTCATTAGGGGTGAGTTAGCCACACACATTGTATTTGAATGTTTCTGTAGACAGGGATGGATACTTGGAGGGAAGAGGGCTAAAGGGGCTTCTGTAGACAGGGATGGATACTTGGAGGGAAGTGGGTTAAGGGGGCTTCTGTAGGCAGGGGATGGCTACTTGGAGGGAAGAGGGCTAAAGGGGTTTCTGTAGACAGGGATGGATACTTGGAGGGAAGAGGGCTAAAGGGGGTTTCTGTAGACAGGGATGGATACTTGGAGGGAAGAGGGCTAAGGGGGCTTCTGTAGGCAGGGGATGGCTACTTGGAGGGAAGAGGGCTAAAGGGGTTTCTGTAGGCAGAGGATGGATACTTGGAGGGAAGAGGGTTAAGGGGGTTTCTGTAGGCATGCGGATGGCTACTTGGAAGGAAGAGGGTTAATAGGGCTTCTGTAGGCAGGGTATGGCTACTTGGAAGGAAGAGGGTTAAGGGGGTTTCTGTAGGCATGCGGATGGCTACTTGGAAGGAAGAGGGTTAATGGGGCTTCTGTAGGCAGGGTAATGCTCCTTGGAGGTATAGGGTTAAGGGGGCTTCTGTAGACATGGGATGGCTACGGCACTTGGAGGGAAGGGGGCACTGGATAGTGAAGAGGAAAAGGTATTTGGGGAGTAGAGGAATTTGATGGGGAAATTAAGTTGGTTTAAAGTATGGGGGAGATGGAAGAGCTTGGAGGGCAGATAAAGAAATTGTCAAAAACTTTCCTCTAGTCTAGTATAAATATACTCATCTCTGCTTTCTACTTTTACACGTGAGACAGAAGTGAAGGAGTCTATGCTGCGAACATCAAGGGATGTTGTTGTCACAATAAAAGATCAATTTTGTAGCCTGAAGCTACCTGAAGACAAGTCTGGCATTCATGTTGTACAATTTATGAAACCTCTTGTGGAGGACAGTAATTTCTTTTTAATACGAGTGACTAAATTGCGTAAGTAATGCAAGATAGCATACATTTACAGCAACAAAAAAAAACAAATTTGAAATGACCTTAGCGGTACTCATTACTTAAAAGTACTTAAAAGTTTACAGAAATGACTATCTGGTAACTTTCATATTTGTGTGTATATGAATACATGATTTTCCAAACCCCTTGTGGTGAATATGAATTTTTTTATAAAGTTGTCCTTATCATTTTAATGCTGGAATCAAAACAATACAATAATTTAAGTATATTTATAAATCTTTTTAGTTCATTCATTTTCTTATGGTTTTTAAGGATTTACTTATGTTTAATTACATTTAATCTCTTTTTGAAGATGAAGACTCAGATATGGGTGTTGGAGTCGCAGGGAAAGACTTCCCATTAAATAAGTATCCAGGCAAAGTTAAACCATCAGTGGGATGGGCTTCTAAAGATGGAAAATTTTACAGAAACTGCAGGAATGATGGAAACTTATCAGGGGAAAGATTTTTTCAAGGTTTCCTAATTTTCTTTTTTAAATGTAACTCTAACTATAAAGAAATCTGCTTTATTAGCTTTATCTCAGAAAACAAAGTTTTTATTATTTTTTTTTTCTCAGTTCTCTTATCTTACCAATTTGGAGTTGGAGGGTTTATGAAAAAAGTATTTATAAGCTCGTACCATACTTTTGTCATCTTCTAAAACTTATTTTAAGTACCATACAGACAAATATTACTTACATTTTATAGTACCAATACACATTACAATAATCCTTTTTACTTAAACTTAAAGGCAATCTAGTTGGAGTTGAGATGGAAGCATTTGCAAAAGAAATGTCAGTGGCTCTGTTTACCAAAAATTTACGCCCAGTAGGGACAGCATACTTCACTCAACGAGTGAGAAGTGAGTTTCTGCCAACAATAGCACTGTGTGCTAATGGCCATGAGGTGATAGTAGAGGTCTACTGGCAGAACATGATGAGAGGAGCTCCAGTGTTTAGTGTAGTAAGTTTTATCAATTGTTAAATAAGCATTGACTTGCCTGTTAAGTGTAGTTGTAATTAGCCTTTAAAGTTTCACTATTAAATAAATCACAATTTATTGTCACCAATGAGTTGGCCATAAAACTTTTTTTTTTAAATTTCATTTTCAAAATGTTTTAAACAGATTGTTTTAGCTATTGAAAGCTTTGTTCACCTATTAATAATTTCAATTAAATTGCTTATGAAAAGTATTTAAAACCAATTACTGTGAACTTGTTATGTTTTTGTTATAGATAAATCTAGACCATTGGTGCTTACCACCTGGTTCTAAAGTGGACTCCAGTACCAACACAGTTTATGTTAAGGACCACAATACGCCTGTTTGCATTCAAGCGCCTTACAGTTTACATAAAGGTTGTTTGATTTGTAAATGAAATCTTAGTACTAAAAAACTTAACGTAAATAAAAACATCTGTAAAGAGTGGATAAAATTTTGATGTTATTTCGAAGGGTTTTTCCTTTCATATTTTGTGAAATCTTTAATCGGAACTAAAATATTTATTATTCAAACTTTGTAGGCTATAATCACTTTGAAGTAGAACTGACTCATGAGTTTAGACCTGACAGTCCTCCGCCAGCAATAGTTCTGTCAACAGCAACCCCACTGGACCCTCCTCCAAATTCTTGTCTTAAACTGGACTATCTGAGATTCTGGCCAGTTAATGATGGTATGCTTTTACTTTTATGAATATTCGACATCATACTCATAGGGTTTGTCATTTCTCAGGCTATAAAATGGCACAGCCCATTACATAATGTTACTATTTTTAGAATACTAGAAATTTTTTTTAGTAAAACATGGCTGCTATTATATATTTCAGCATATAGTCATAGAAAAGGCAGTAACAACTTTGAAAATCTTTCGTAAAATATAGTTGTAAAAAAGTTTTGGTGAAAGATAAATTGATAAGGCCCACTTCCCTGACTTACATTAACGTACCAAAAACTTGTTGAGAGATAGGCCAAGTGGAATGCCTGGATGTTCTATTAATTATAGATTTCCGCCATTTAATAACAAACCCTTTTAGTTTTAGATAAAAATGTTTTGAATTGAATCCACAAAAATGACTAAGAATTTAATTGGAAAAAAATTGATTTTTTAAAGGTTTCAATACCAGTGCCTTACTAATGTTAAATGAGCAAAAATAATTGTATACCCATTGCAGTACATCTAATTCTAAATCTTATTCATCATGATTCCCTAGCAAGCACTCTAGTCCAGGTTGGTGACTTAGTTGGCTGGGGATTGTTATATCTTGATGACACGCTACACCATGATGAGGAGCAGTTGGTCATTTGTTATCTAACTGTCAATCGCAAAATTCTGCTAGTCAGGGTTGTATACCAGCCTCCAGGAGGCTTTTACCCATTAATAGTTTTACCACCGATGTGTAAGTATAGTGCATTTTCATATTTAAAAACCAAACAATTTATTCCTTGTTTAAGCATTATTTTCAATGGTATGTATAATTATAAGTTGTTCAATAAGAAGGCTTGTGTTCTTGTGGAATGAAACCTCACAAAAATATTAATATTAGGAACCAATGATTTATTTTAAAATATTAAAAATATTATATTTTCAAATATAATTGTGTGCTTATTAATAAAATGACATATGCCCACAAAAAGAAAAAAAGGCATCTGCTGCTGTATTTCCATGTTAAATTGTTAAACAAAGACCATATGTTTTTTTATCCACCTTTGACTTTAGTTAGTCACAAATACAAACATGAAATCGTAAATTGTATCTTCCACACTTGCCTATATTTTGTACCTTTTACTTTTATAGTGAACGATGTGTCTTTGGAGTTCACTGCAACAATCATCAAACATCACCCTATTACCAGTGAAGACGTATCCATTCTCACCAGAGATGCCATGGAATTAATGGAAAAAGAAAGGGACATACTAGCCAATGGTGGTGATCCATCATCAGAACTTGCACTAGAGGCCTTATTTCGATCCCTGCCAAGCGCAGAGTTTAATGAAACGAATGGGACTATTGGTAACTCAGCAGGAGCAAAGGAAGAAACTATGAAAGACACTAGAGTGGAGAAAAACGGTAAAACTAACAAAATGGCTACAACAATAATAACAGAGAAGTCCACAAATGGAAAGAAAGTTAAAGCATCATCATCAAAGCGCTCAAACAGTGGGGATCATAAGAGTTCAAGGAGCTGTGCTGTTTTCTAACTAGCCTATAATACCGGTATCATCCTGAGTTGTGGTAAATCAAAAATAGAGGTTCCGGTACGGGCATGTATTTTGTTGTGAGAAAGATTTTTAAGCAGCCATTAGCATATTTGACAGTTGTAAACAGGATTACCCTGCTAAAATTGATTTTAGCCACCTAATCATGTAAAATCCAACTGTCTGGTTTAACTAATGAATTAGTTTATTTTTTTAAACATATCAATAACAATAACATGATATATTTAAATTTAAAAGTTTATTGGGAGAAACAAATGGACATACAGAATAAGTAAGGCATAAGTCTGTAAATATTTCTATACCGTCACTCAAGTTCAAGAGCAAAGACATACTATTACCCAAAGATGCAAGTTTGTTTTAATGTATGGCAAAGAGCTTAATATTAATATGTACATTAAAGCACCCCACCCCCCCAAAGTCCCCCTAACTATCGGGCCCTGAAGCAGCACATTGGAGATATCCTCTTGCACGCCCGCTGTAATGAGTTTAATGTTATTGTTATTGCAATGTACCGGTACATCATAAATGTTGACCTTTTGGATTGTGGTTTTCATACAAAATTATTGATATTGAGTATTAATATAAATATGTTCTATATCATAATTCCTATATAACACTCTTTGGACGTACAGTGGTCCGTAGTGTTAATTAAACTGGTAATGTTCAATCCCTACATTATGCAGTAGGGATCCAAAAACTTATTACTACCGGTATTTAACAAAATAATTTGGTTAAACAAAACTGAAAAGAAGCACTAATCTCTTAGTCTTAGACTGTGAACAAAGTAAAACAGATCTACACTTGAATACTTTTAAAATACACCCAAAGAGAGATATTTCTTTTACTTTTATTTACAATTTACAGGTAAAATAGTGACTAAAATAAGCATGTTTGTGAAACTTATGTCAAATTATTTTTCTACCATGCAGGTATTTAATAAAATAACATCGAAAAATTTTAACACTGCAAACTGCAATTGTAAATTTTAACGACTTTAAGATGGAATGAACTGCCCATGCCATCTTGCACTGTTAAATGTAATTTAATTAATTACCGGTATACTTATAATTTTAATGTTCTTTATGTTAGACAAGGTTTATACACTTACAAAATGATGTCATTTAGTAATGTATGACATCAACTGCACAGTAATCAAATTTAATTATCCTAAAAGTTTAAAAGAGATATCGAAGAGAGCCACTGGCATATCAAATTTATAGAAAAACTGACTTTGAACAATTTTGTTGTGTTCTATCCTGTTACTGTACCAAGAATGCTACATTTGATCAAGGTTGTACTTGTACTGTACCAGACTGCACCAATATGTGCTAATTATTTTAATAACAATTTTGCCAGTTTTCAAAAATTTTACATCAGCTGTATTCATTTTATACTTACGCAGCTTGGTAAATTCAAAGAATGGAAATAACTTTTAGATACCTATTGTACTACTATTCATGTTTTGACATTTTACTAGTGCCATTTTTCCAAACATTCCAGTTTTGTTTAAAATGAACATATATGTTTATATGAATTACTTGTATTACATTACAGTAATATTAAAAAAAGAAATGACCAATAAAATTTGGTGACATAATTTTAAATTTTTTTTTAATTACCCCGAAAGTAATGTTTTTTTCCTTCCCTCTAGACATTCAGTTAAATTTTAATGGAACAATATTAACTAATCCAACAAGTACCACAGCACATTAAATTCCAGATCTGATAAGCAGACACAAATCTTTCAAACTCTGGTGAAAAGCCTTGAACAGAAGCACCATGGAAAAACATCTTGTTGAATTTATTCATTAAACCTAAACAGTTCTATTTCTGCCTACTATAGCTCTAACACTGTTAATATAAATTTCTTGAAAAACATATTGCAGTTGTTGATTCCTGATTAGAAAATTATTTTTTTATTTAAATATGGTACCTAAATGGTACACCCCCAGTTAATAAATTCTAAAGAAACTATACCGTTATTAAATTTCCTTTAAAACCCGGTGAATATTGCAACTTTTACTTAATTTACATTGTGGCGAAGAACTTTTAAAATTAAAATCTATGACACTAATATTACAGCAAACTTTGGTGTACCGATACTGGGAAGGCTTTTATTAACTTTTAATAAAAGTTTTATGTAAGGTAAGTAAAAAGAAAGAAACTAAAACACTCATAGTAGTCATAGCAAATAGCAGTCATAGAAATACAAAACAACTAAGCAAGTAAATTACCAAGAATTTATTCAGTACAAATTACATTTATCTCTTTCCAAAGGTCTTATTTTTGCTTCAGTGAAATCAGTAAGTTTTTTTGTACATAAATACCGGTAATTAAATGTAATATTTGGCATTCATGACATGCCTGAAGTTGATTCGTACTGGTCTCTAGCTCAAAGAGTGCCAGCCGTAGCTGACATTATGTGGAAAAATAGATATAAGAAAATAAGCCAACATTTACATGATAATTTGGTTGCTCAAGGACAACAGCTAAGACTACGGTCACTTTTTTGAAATTATACCACTTCTGGACCTTATAATAAAAAGAACAGTAAGGAACATTATTATCCTGGAAAGGAGCTGAGCATTGTTGAGGCAATAATAAGCTGTAACAGCAGACAGTATAGGAAAGCCAAACCAACTATTAACACATTGTATTGAATGATTTTGTGATGATATTGTACGATTTTAAGAGTTTGAGGGTAAACAGGTCTGCCAAACTGACTACACAGGACAAAATACTGGTGAATTGCTGACCCCCCACAATGGCTATGTGTAATTTTTTATTTTACACTAGTACCCTGTAATGTATTGTACACGACCCAATGCCACATAGCATAGGCCACCTTGTCATCTTTTTTATTAGTGGGAAGACATTTAGAAAAAGGGCACCATCCATTTTCACTTTGAGTTACTTTTCAAGCATCAAACTTACAGAGGATTTGCTGACTGACATCAAGCCCTAATTTGTGTACTGTACAACAATACACAACACAAAGGGCTGGCCACTAACTACACAAGCTGAAAAGATGGGGATGTTTGATTTTTACGGTAAGGCAGGTTGTTGGTAACAACTTGGTGTGAAAAAGTTTCCATTTTGTCAACTAATAGAGTGGTGTCAAAGCTGATTAGGAAATCAAAGGATGGGCCAAGAGATGCTATTCCTCAGACCATTCTCACAACAGGCATATGGGTAGTGCGGATTTGGCTGATCAGTAGAGATCCTACTACCCTGTAGCTAGGAAATCTAAGAAATGGTGGAGGTATGGCCCTTATGAAGGAGACCATGAAACCTTCCACCCCGAAACAAAAGAGAAATTATCCAGCCACTAGACCGACCAACTGAATTGCAAAGCCTTTCGGCAGCTGAGGAGAAACACAGAGTTTCAGTTGCAGCAACAGCACAGCCATCCTCCAAACATGAACTGAGTTTTTAGTAGAAAAAAACATGCCACTTCAGCAAGACCGGCAAAAAAAGCAACAGTGGTAGAGTTCCAGAAACTCTCTTTGGGTGCAATTTTTGTCAAATTCACCTGTGCAAGGGTGGCTGCTTCGCAGAGCTCCACCAGAGACTAGGAATGGAAAGTAATGTGATTATTAAGACATGATTCTTTTTTTTCCGCTTCAAATGATCAGAATTTTTTTTTTTGAACACTATTTGGAGTTCATCTTTCAAAGGCACCGGCACCAAGAATAAAGTATGTCCATTTATTTGTATTAATTTATTTTCAATTTTATAAAGTAAAGAATCTTGATTTAAAATAGAGTTATGTCCCCTTGCTCTGTCACTGAGCGTTGAAAAGGCTGAATAGTAATAGTAATAGGCTTAGACTATAAAGGGTTAAATAAAAATCTAAGACACTAACGTTACAGCTAACTTTGGTGTACTGGGAAAGATTCTTTATAAGCACAAAGAAAGAAACAATTTAAAAAACTCACAGAAATACAAAACAGAACTAAAGCAAGTAAATTACCAAGAATTTATTCAGTACAAATTACATTTATCTCTTTCCACCAACACGAGGGGCTTTTGTAGCGGGCTGCTTGGGGGCCTTGGTTTGTTTGGCTTGCTTTGCAGGAGCAGGCTGAAAGCAATGACAATATATATTTTTTAAGCGCCAGATGATATCCATAATAATGACTAAACATTAAAAGAAATATGACCAAGAAAGTTCACACACAATAGCCCAAATTTAAAGAACCACCTAACAAGCGGTACATGAGCTGATTTTAAATAGCCCACAATGACTTGTTAATTTTTAATGTGTAAAAAAACATTTCAGGGTGAAAATGTTTTCAAAAACACTGATTTAGTATTGTTGGAGGACACAGACCGGATGGCTTGACAGGCAGCAGCAATTAAGCACATCAGCAGAGCAACCATTTGGGAACTCGAACGACATAAAATTGGATACTATCTACCTTATATATGTTGCTCGTAAAAAAAAAAGAGGGTGGTGGTATCACGCATGTATAATTACTAATGGCATTGAGAAGGACGAATGGGGATACCAAAAGTTACTTGATGTGTAGCTATTTGGTCTTTGTAAAAATTTCTATGCCCACACGAACAATTCAAATTAAATAAAAATGTGAGTTAACTAGTGCGCATTGTGGAATGATAATAATATGACAGGCAAGTCTTTGGGGTCAGAGTAATAAAGATGGCCGCTGGGGGTAATAAAGGTGCACAAATGAGTGACTAGTTGGCACTTCATAGTACCATGTTAATAAGACATAGTCTAGCCAGATACAGGAGTTTTTTTAAATAAACATAAGAATGAGTAACCAAAACAATTCTGAATGATGTATGCTTCTCATGAATTTCCAAAACTATGGAAACATTATAAAAAAATTTTGACCATGTTTTTGGAAAACACACATCAGTGAAGCTGCATTTGCTGTAACGACCAACAAACACTTTGACTAGTGACCATTGAGAAATCCCATTGAGGGCAAGGGTTAATGATAACTATCAAATTAAGAAAATTGCAAGTACAATTATAAGCAAATATATCACTAAAAAGGGAGATAGTTTTTATTTGCTTTATTTATATTCTTGATTAGCTGACAATGCTACTGGATATATGATTCCATATGCATTAGGTAAAGTAAGAAGTAATAATAATGTGAATAATATTCTAAAAAGTAAAAAAAAAAACAACCTTTTGAGGTCATGTGTGACCCTTAAGCATTGCTGGAAAAATTGTCTTGGCCAATATAGTAAATAAGGTTGGACCTTAGATAAAGCTATAGGATATAACTGTTTAAAACTACACCATCTGTATTCACCACTTTCAAGCCCATGAAAGGAGGAAATGGTCATAAAATAAATTTAAAAAATTTTAAATCACAAATCCTCTTGTCAAAAGCAAGATCAAAGCTTTATGGAGTGTCAATTTAAAATTTCAGCTACAACTAATGATACTTCATTGCACTTTACAGGTCATCTAAAATAACTTTAAATAAGATGTTTAGGACAACATTAAGCATATTTTTAAGTTAATTTTTGTTACACTTTTATCATACAACAATCTATACTTACTTTCACTGTCTTCTTCTGGGCTTCTTTAACCTTTACTTTTTCTTTGGCAGCTCTAAAAATAAAACCAAAATTCTAGTTAATTACCACCGATTTAGAGTTGGAAGTAGATCTCATATACTTAAATCTTCATTTACAAATGTTTGTTTTTTTAAAAATGATTTTCAAAAATATTTTTAAACCACTGAGCCTTCTTGGGATTTATAATTTTACATCACATGATACCATCCATACCTTATACATCATGTCAAAAACATAAAATAATGTATGGTGCCCAATACCTGATTGCATTTTCTCGCTGAGCTTTACGGACTTCAGGTTTCTGGTTCCTCTTAGCCATAATATCAGTAAGTGTTGCTCCAGTAATGGCTCTCTGGAACTTTTGTGTGCGGCGAGTTCTTCTCTTTGCAATCTCATCTATTTGACCCTTCTTGTGCTTTCTACGATAGAGCACAGTCCAGTTGATATTACGAGGATTGCGCTTCATTGTATGTGAGCGCTCACATTTGTGGCTTAAGAAATAGAATGTCTAAAATAAAAAAAAGAAACAATTTTTTTATAAAGACCACATCTAATCCTAGAAATTTTAATATTTTAAATCGCAACGCTATCATCCTCTCCAGCAGTTTTTTTAATTACAGCAATAAGGTTAATAAAACATTTTTGCCCTACTAAAAATATAGGATGAACAACCCAATTACGGTCTAGTTACACAAATAAATAAGCTGTGAGGACACACTTGATATTAGTAATTGTAGAATTTTGTTCAAAAAAAAAAAATTCTGAAAAAAAAAAAGAAAAGATTTTGGGGTAATTTATCCTTACATATTCTTAAATTTCCAACTCTTTAACCTGACCATAAAAATGTTTGAGGCCAGAATGAAGGCAAATCTTTAATATATAATAAGACAGAAAATCGTAGGAAACAGAAGTGATAGCTAGATAATGCTCAGTACTAAAGAACACATACTCCTACATTACATTGATCAATGAGAAGTAAAAACAAGATAACTATAAATCAAAAACTTTTAATCACGTCATCGCTGTAGCTATTTTTTCAATAAACATGAGCGGTGTGTCACTGCTTCCGGGGTGTATCCATCACCCCCCCACCACCACCAAAAGAATGCAATTAGTCACATCTATAGGGAATGAGTTAAATTAGTTCTGGAGAATACAAACACAGTAGTAGTAACAGTAGGCTCAGTACGTCAGTAAGCATATTCAACAATTTTTGTAAAATAAACCAATGGCATAGTTGAATAGAGCTAATTTTTAACAGAATTATAAGACCAAAATCATATTTTTAGCTGTTGTAGTTTTAAAGTTATGAATTTTTAAAGTACGACTTTGTCATTTTTTAACATGGACAGCATCGCCACATTCTGTGACCCAATTCTGCTGTTCGCGTCACGAGCTAAATAACTTTCGTTTTAATGATAATTTTATACGACTTATTTTCAGAACTAATGCTGTATTAAAAAATAATGTTATACAATTATAATTTATCTAACTATGCACTTTGTATACCAGTAAATTTAATATAATGTATTAATATAAGGCTTTTCTGTTTACCAAATCTACAGCGTCCATTATACCACTATAAGCCAAGCTATATAGTCTATACTATATAAGGCAATGCATCCCCTAAAATACTGTTTGGGATCTACTTATTTTGAACTTTCAACTTTGGCACATGACTAATTAATTAAAACTTTCTCTGACCAATGGTTGAATAGTTTTGCACACGGCAAACTCTTATGAATGAGGTAGTACTGCCATTATGCAAGGGCTGTGAATGGTTGCCCATGACGACCTTTTGCACACGGAGAATTCTGATAGCTAATAATATGGACACTACCGGGTTTTTAAAACTCAAATTAAAACATTCCAGTTTAATTCTCTTTCAAATGCATTCTGAAACACAAGTTATCAAATATTTTGAAGTATATAGTGGTAACAATTGAATATTTCCTAAGCTAAGTATCGGCGTCTTCCGCCATTTAAAAGGGGGCGTGATCACTAATCCAAAATGGCCTGGGCGACCTGTGAATAATGAGGTCAACGTTGGAGAGAATTGAGAAAATGTGATGTGAGCTAGCGCAGTGAAATTTTGCACACATATACTTCAATATATTATGCAGACCTACATTTAATATGAAAAACCTACCCTGAATATTTAGACCGAATTTTTTAATGCAATGATGCCTTTATATTAACATGATTTTTCTCACTTAATTGTTTTAATGAAAAAAATAACTTAATAGGAATGTAGGTCAACATTTCTCCTAACGTGAATGGGCGGAGTTTGACCTTAATTATGGACCAGAAGGACGCCTGATCTATTCTAATTACATGCACATAAAAAATGAAAAACTCGGATTTCATTGCGCCGACCTCCATTTCCGATACAAATTTTGTAGGAGTGTCCCTTGCTTCGGCGAAGTACCTAACTATAACAATTGACAGCTACTAGACTAGCACTACTAGCCCATTGAGTTCGGATGACGGATGTGAGATATAAGTTATCATAGCCTAACCACCAAGCTGCAGCTTGATTTATGACTCAACTGGGGTGTCAACTTCTTAAACAACATCAATCAGTACTATCTCAACATTACACTTTGCAAAACCAAGGATGGCTGATTTTTACAAGCGTAGCCGTGACGTCATTTGCGTGGATTCACTCCCCTTATTTTTTTTATTAGAGTTATATTTTACTTAAATTACGATGGCATGTTTTTTAATTAAATTTTTATTGGTTGATTAAATATAATGATAAAATTTGATTGGTTGGCTGATTTAGTATTTTATGTCGTCTGCCATGATGACCACACGTTTTATTCATGTTTCATTAATTTTTGGATATTCTTTTCGTTGGAACCTGAAATAAAGTGTGTAAAAGTGTATTCCATGAAAATGTTAGTTGGGTTTTCATTACTTCTTTATTTTATAATTAATTTTGGCCACTTTTCTTTGTTTTCCAGCGCCACGTTAGGCTAAGGAGAGTGTCAAAACGCTGGTTCCGATAGGGTCAAAACCCTGTTAGGGAGGAATTTAGGGTTCAGGTTAGGGATAGATTTAGATCATTTTTTCATTTTAAAAAACTTTTTATTCATAATTTTAGCAAAAAGATGAGTTATTTTATTTTTCCACGGCCGTCATCTTGGTTGTCCCGACCCGTGAACACGTAAAAGTTCGCGGGTCGGGGCAACCAAGATGGCGGCCAAGGTAAAAGACGCGGCTATCTTTCTAAAAATTTACCCCAAGGATTAAGAGACAGTTCAGTACCTCACCTGCAGCTAGTGCTGTACTGTAAAAGTGTGTGGACAATTAATTGAAGTATGAAAAATATGTTGTGATTATGCATCATTATAGTCAGTTTATTACTAAGTAAAATATATACATACCCTGCCATCAGCTTTAACCAGGCGTTTGCCATGGCCTGGATAAATTTTGTACCCACTGTAAGAGCAAAGCTCAAGCCTAAGGAGGGAAAATGTAAACAAGTGTTAACATTTAATGTTGGAAAAATATGTAATAAAAATTAGATAAAGACCAAAATCAGTGCCAATACATATGTATCTTGATTAATACAAAACCTCTTTTACCACCTTAATTAAAATAGCCATTGAATTAATAACAAATTAAAGGATGAAATAGGATTATTATGGGTAAAAAAATTGTTTCCATTACTTCATCTTGATGACCGGAAATCAGAAAGGAAAATAACAGTCTCGCAGACAATTTCCTTACGGGTGGTAGGGAGTCAACCCGTACTCGAATATAACGTGCTTGTGCCATTAAGATCCTCACACGAAAACTATATTGTGAAAAAAAATCAACAAAAATAACCCTTTGATATTATTTCTATAGGTCCATTTATACTAAAAAGGTTATGAAGATTATAAAAAATGTTTGAAAACACAGATTTAACTTATATTAGTTTAATTTTTCAAAAGTTTAGAATCGATTCATTAATTTAATTTTTTAAACTCTCAAGAAAATACACAAAAACATTTAATAAAGTAAAATGCACCTGCTTATTAATATTAATTCACAGCTAGTTGAACATTCGCATGCAAGACTATGTCAAGAGACGTAGTGGTAAAATCGTTTTCTTCAATTAAAAAAAAATGGTTTTCAACTGTATCGGTTTTTAAAATCGTTAATTAATTAGGGGAGATCAAATTGTAGGAGTTTGCGATCTGCCAACTTGTCAATATTTATCGCAGAATAAGCAAGATTTAACATTTAACGATGATTTTGGAATGAGTGTCCCCTTTGCACGGTGCTGATGGGAGTTATAAGTCACTACTTCAGAAGAAACAGCACTATTTTTCTATCAAAGACTGACGTGTATGTGCTGAGTGTCATCCTTCAACCAGTCCCCGGTCCATGATAGGGAATATGCATTAATAATTTTAAAAAGAAAAAGTCATTAAAATGGGCTTCCGTCCCTGTAGCTATGTTAATTCATATTTGTCTCTGACACAAGAAAGAAATGAACTAATACACTAAGCTGAGTCAGCCCAAAAATATGTGATTCTTTGCGTTACCATCACATGACATTCTTAACGTTGTTGGAGCTTCTTTTCCTATTGTCTTGCCACTATATTTTGACTCCTCCAGTTTTCCACTCTTCATTTTTTTTTTTAATTTTCAACCGACTAATGAAATGTTTTTAAGAAAAATAAACAAATTCTTTCTCTGTATTTTTTCTGTTAAATGCTTCTTGGCCGAAACATCCACTTTTCTGTATAATCCTTTTAAAGATTTTCCTTCTACCATGTGAATATTTCTTATTTAACCTGCATGCAACCATAGCTTTATTTTTATATAAATATAAAACAGCTGTTTACTGTTTATTATTATTAAAAAATATTTCATAATACAGGGCAGCCCAAAAGTGTAATAACATCGCTTTAGTATCAGTATAAAAAGGCGCCATCGCTTCCTTGAGAAGCAGGGAGAGTTGGGGGTGGGGAGAGATTGGACATTTTTTATGATTAATGTAATATTTTCATATAACTGTCAATGACAAAACAATATAATAACTCAATTATATAATCTTTGTTACGAGATGTTCTCACTTTTTCTAGGCCACCCTGTATATATATGTAATGTATGTATATCAATTTGCGTATACGGATCTTAAGGACCTTAAAAATATAGTATAGCCAATACAATTAAAACTCTATGTGATAAAAAAATAATTTCAACGATAATAATTTATCTTAAAAATCTTAAGATAATTTTTTAAACAAAGAATCTGATTAATACAAATACGATAATATTTTTTAAATTTACTTTTACAGTTTATTTTAACAGTTCCGAAAGCCACCACGAATTCGAAAACTATTTCAAGATGGCTGATCTCGAAGGTAAACAATACTTATTTTGTGTTTTAAGAAAACTGCACCAAACTCATCTACACGTGTTAAGTCATGATTTCATTATCGCTTATATATTTAAATCTTCTTATAATCATTATCTCATTTTTAAATGGTGTTTACAAGAGCAACACAATTTTTAGAATTTTTTTCTCTTAAAAAAAGTATGGGTGAGGGTGATGAATAAACTTTTACTTTTACTTTCGTTAGTAGGCCTACTATGAGAGAGGGAGAGCATAAAGTTTTAAATTATAAAAGTTATTAAGAATCTCCAGGCTGCAGCTTTATTTACTTAAATTTACGGTAATTGCACGCTACTGGTACCTCTATCACTCACCCTAACCTGAACCCTAAATCTATCCCAAACAAAGGGCAGTGACTCCCAATGAGGGACCACAGATAGCAATTAGCCAAATTGACTTGATCTGCAATCATACTGTTATTAATTTGGCTGATTTTTACAAGCGTACCCGTGACTTCATTTGCGTGGATTCACTCCCCTTATTTTTTTTATTAGAGTTACATTTTCATTAATATTACGGAGGCAAATTTTTGGCAAATTTTTTATTGGTTGATTAATTATAATTTTTTAAATTTCATTGGTTGGCCTATTAAATATGTTAATAAGCGCCGCCAAGCGGCGCCATTTTTAAGATAATCTTAGAGGGTGAGCACGCTGTGTTTCATTAATTTTTGGATATTCTTTTCGTTGGAACCTGAAATAAAGTGTGTAAAAGTGTATTCCATGAAAATGTAAGTTGGGTTTTCATTACTTCTTTATTTTATAATTAATTTGGCCATTTTTCTTTGTTTTTTTTAAATTTTCCTACTTTTCAGGGTCAAAACCCAGCGCCACGTTAGGCTAAGGAGAGTGTCAAAACGCTGGTTCCGATAGGGTCAAAACCCTGTTCAGATAGGGTCAAAACCCTGTTCCGATAGGGTCAAAACCCTGTTCCGATAGGGTCAAAACCCTGTTCCGATAGGGTCAAAACCCTGTTCCGATAGGGTCAAAACCCTGTTCCGATAGGGTCAAAACCCTGTTCCGATAGGGTCAAAACCCTGTTAGGGAGGAATTTAGGGTTCAGGTTAGGGTGAGGGATAGATTTAGATCATTTTTTCATTTTTAAAAACTTTTTATTCGTAATTTTAGCAAAAAACATGAGTTATTTTATTTTTCCATGGCCGCCAGCTTGGTTGTCCCGACCCGTGAACACGTAAAAGTTCGCGGGTCGTGGCAACCAAGATGGCGGCCATGGTAAAAGACGCGGGTATCTTTCTCAAAATTTACCTTAATTTTTTTAATGTAATTGCATTTAAGTGATAATAAAAAATTCTTTTGGGAAATCTACAAACTACATCATTGACTTCATCTTAAAAAGTATATTTTTAATTAAAATTAAAATAGTATTTTAAAAAATACACATATTGTGTATGAAAAAGACAGACGATTTTGGCACCGTCTTAAGGTTGGCACCCAGGGTGATTGCCATCTTCTCAATTTCCTGGCAGCTAGGGAGAGGGGGTATGAAAATTTGGGTAAATTCGCACAAGAAGTACCTTGCATTTTAATATGGCCGCCATCTTGACGTAAAATTAAGAATAAAACGTTTAAAAATAATGAAAAAACTTCCTAAATGTATCCCTCACCCTAACCTGAACCCTAAATCTATCCCTCACCCTAACCTGAACCCTAAATCTATCCCTCACCCTAACCTGAACCCTAAATCTATCCCTCACCCTAACCTGAGCCCTAAATCTATCCCTAAAGCTATAAACACGCACATGAATTCAGGTACTCCTTGTATGAAATAGCCAAAATTTTACTTTTTAAATGTACAATTTGTCGTTGTCCATTATGATTATATTATAATAATTTATATGTACATGGATGACCTATTATTGGTGACAAGGATGTCCATTTATATTTTATTTATTATTGCTGATTTCTAATAAGGGGAGGAGGAGGTCCAAAATAGTGTGACATCATTTATGGATGAATCCTAAGTATGAATGTTAGTATTTTCAATATTATGCATATAATAATAATTAATCAAATTGGCTATTTAGATTCCTATTTTGGAAATATAATTAAATTTGCTAAAACTTATATTTTACAGTATAATTTATAATACTATATATGGGCATAATAATAATAAAAATATAATCAATGGGCCTAATACCTTAATTTTAATAAAGTAACTAAGCCCTATTTTCACAAATTTATTAATTAATGTCAATAATAGTAGTGATTCAGATTAGAGAAGTGTAGGAAAGTATGTGAAGTGTTGGAAAGTGGGCAAAGTCCTCACACTCACAAGTTTATTTATCCTTTCTTGTTGGTTCTCAAGTATTGAATTTTGAGGCCATCATAATGATTTTGGGAGGTGTCAAGGTCAGATCACGTGATGTCTTTTTATGTATAAATTTTTCAGTGAGCAATAATGTTTTCTCTAGGGACTTCCCAATGTGTCTCACCACATTGACTCAGTCATGAATGCGCTATGATGAATTTCCGGTGGTTTGATATATTTTATTATGAACGACAAGGAAGACATTCTTTAGGAAGGGAGTGGGTGATTTTTATTGAGCTGGGTACATTAGTGAAGATGGACAGCAGTTTTTCATTCATGTGGTAATGTGGTGTGAATACCATTAATGTTGGTTTGTGTTTATTCTGTAAATAATAAAAGAATATTTGTTTGATCAAAACCATTTCGTCAAGTTATTTGAAGCTAGAAAGAAACAGAGTTTTAGACTCTGATATTGTTTTCTGTGGCTGTTTGGAGGGGACCTACCCCTAGATGATGTTTTACCTCAAGGGACTTAGAGGGCTTCATTGAAAAATTTCTTTTGCCCTCCAGTAAATTGCCCCTTGCTTAGCTGAACCAATGGTAGTGATGCTCATCATAATAGTCTTATATTAATGGTCATAGTCTTTGACACCCTGTGGTCTGATATATACACAACATCACCTGCCCAGAATATCTGGGAATGCATCAAGAAGGTGAAGATGATAGTGAAACTTGCCAGAGAAAGTACTTCATTGTTTGCTACTTTATCCTTCCATTTGATTTAGAGGATTTTTCTTATGATCTGTGAAAGTGGTTCAGCTTATTTGCAGCATGGTGTTAGTACACTGCCCACATTTTGAAATTTCTACATCATCTTGGGTAATAATAAGGCATTACTGGCATCTCTATAATTATTTTATTTAATGACTACAATACAAGTATTAATTACATAAATTATGAACAGTTATTCTTAATTTTGGTGTAATCCAACAATATGGCAAGAATAAGTGGTTCTGTCAGCATTGAGATAAGCGGTGATGCCATAGTGAAAAATGCATGAAATATCCTGTGCAAACTGATGAGGTCATTTATTAAAAGCTGTAGTGCCTGATAATTGTTAGAAATATTGACCAATGCGTGTATTATTTTATGCCCCAAAAATGCCAGACAGAAACTCTAATAAACTTGTTTCAATTTTTAATAGAAAATATAACCAATATTTCCCTCTGATTTTGAAATCAAAGTGGGGAAACCGATTGCAAAAGCAAAACAGACCAATTGCAATCTAGGTGACTTTTTTTCTTCCTTAATTTTTTAAAAACGTTATTACTATTTCTGCAATATGAAAAACAATTTGCGAAATTTTGAAACAGCTCTCTTCTATATGCTGTAAAACTGTGGTGGTATTCCTCTACTTCATATTATTAATGGAAAATAAAAACTGACTATTTTTAATTTTGTGTCCCTATAAAATATGTTGTGACTCTCTAACAATTTAGATATATTGGTAATCTCTATAATTGAACACTTAAGAGTAAGTCTTTCATTCCTTATGGCATCTTAGCACTTTTACCTTTATACATATTTTTTTTAAATTTATTGACTTATAGTTTTTTTTTTTTTTTCCAATTGGGTTTCAAGTGTATATAATATTGGTTGAAAAGTTAGTGCTTACTCTAATTAATACAAAATTGTGAAATTCTCATGAGTGCTTGACTAATTAAAATAATGTAACCCAAACTTTTTTCTAGATAAAGAAGCTTCTAATGAAGATGAAGAAAATGGTTGCGACGGAGAGGTGCTATTCTTGGGGGACCAAGAATTGACTTGTATTCAAATACCTGAAGGCTTGGAGCCTAAAACTCTGATTCTGGATAATAATAACATAAGTAAATTAGATGGCTTGGAAAAATTTTCTCATCTATCTCAGGTATTTTGTCTATGCAAATCTTTTTTAATCATGTTAGTTTTGATTGTTAGAGAAATAGAGATTAAAAAAATGAGGTCTTATGCAAATTTTAAATAAATAATTGATTTAAACAGGTTTATTAAGGCCCAGAACTTTGGAACTTTATTGGATATAAACGTGATAGAAATGGTTTTAAATGTTATTCTCCTACCCTCCAGCAAGAAATCTAGGGTTGTATGGATATCAAACTATCAAGATAGATGTAGGGAAATAAGTTATCTATGTTTTATGAAGTTGTCAATAATGTTTGTAACGTTGTCAACAATTTGTTGATAAATTTTTCAACAACTAGCACACTGTCACATGAGTTGAAAACTAGCAAAAAATGTTTATATATTTATTTGTTATTTTTCACTATCATTATAGCGAGCAAAAAAAGCACTTTACACATTTTTAAAATATGAAATTAAAAATCATTTCCTCAGTTGTCTGTTAAAAACAACCACATAGTACGGATGACAGGTCTGAGCTCACTTACCTCACTCACAGTTCTCAGTCTGTCCAGCAACAGTATTGTGGCTATAGAGGGGCTTCAGGAGCTAACACACTTGATGTGGTTGGACCTTTCATCGAATTCTATTAAAGTAATTTTTACAGGAATAACTAATAAAAAAATAGTAGTTTGGTTGTGCATTGGATGTCAGGACTTGTCCAAGAACTTGATAATAAATTGTCTTTTGATTAGTTAAGGACCTCAAGCACTTGGTAATTTTTCAGCTCTTGCTGGATCCTCAGTTTTACCTAATGAAAAATAAATGCATAGATAAACTTTGGAGTTATAAAGTAAACATGTTTAAAAGGTTAATGTTGCTTGGAAACATATTATGTTATTGCTGAGGGTTGTAATTTTTTTTATATTAGTCCCATTTCAGAATTTAAAAAAAAGATGTCTTTTCCCATGATATTTCATTAAATAACAAATATTTCCTTTAGACCTGAAAAAATAATATAAAAATGAAATTTCATTAAATCTTAGATTTTATTTCAAATTATCCTAAGAAGCAACTATAGTTAACTACTTATTTTTACTCTTACATAATCTCATATCTTTTATCACCAATTTAAAATATAAAATTCTGATGCACTTATCAGTATTTTGAATAAGTATTTCAGCACCCTATGATTTAATAAAATTGATCTTTTACAATTAAACAGAACAGTCAGTTTGTAGCTCTTTTTTTCTTCTTCATTTCAGAACATTGAACATCTGCCTAAAGGAGGCAAAATTCTATATGTGGATCTCTCGGATAATGACATAACACACATCTCTGATATGAGTAGTTTGGGAAATTTGAAGGTTCATTTTTATCTAATTTCTTATACATTCTCTATCAAATATTTTCTTTGTTACATAGATTTTTAGTAAATATATGTAGCCTGCCTTCTTCATTTATTTTCTAACTATTTATGGAAGTGTAAATGTAGATAATAATGTAGAATACATTTAGAACTCATTGGTTAGTTTGGCTTGTAAGCTTTAATTTAAAAAAAAAAAAATGTTTTGATATTTTTAAACTCAAAGAAATATATTAAAAATAAAACAAATATTCAACTTACTTTGTATCTTGTAAGCCCATCTTGTTTTTTCATTTGAGAGCTTAATTCACCCTCATATATCACTATTTACAGACACTGCTTTTGCATAGCAATAACATTACTTCTTTGAAGCCGGCAGCAGTCTGCCTGCCACAGAGTGTGGCTATTCTCTCCCTTGCAGATAACGGCATCCATGATCTGAACGAAGTAATTTTTAAATATTTTCAAATTTTCTTTGTCTTAATCGTCATATTAGTTTTCATATAAAATGTTAAACAGCTTTATTTAAAGTTATTTTATGAAAGTCAGTCTTAAAGCATTTTTTATAATTCATTCATAAAATTTGCAGAGTGGAGTTTAGTGGTTTATTAAAGGAATTGCAGTTTAAATGGGGAAACAATTTTCAGTGGTGGCCACCAATATATTTTTTATTTTGAAGTTGTTTGAAAGAATGAAAACTTTTAGCATGTTATTTGTTATTGTTGAACACTTTTTATTTGTCTTTCAGATATGTTATCTTTCTGGTTTGCCTAATTTGCAGCAACTGTCAATTTCTGAAAATCCTTGTGTACTCATTGAATCTGGAAACTCATATCCTTTTTTTTTTCACATGGCCTTGAATAAAATTAAAGTGACAATTTGTCACAAGCTTACTTATAATTCAAAACCACTTTTTCAAACTACGTTTTTTTCACTTTGATATATGCTCATTTAGAACTAAAACAGCTTATTTGGGGGGGGGGGGGGCAGGTTTAATTCACTGTGTTAGATTTAGGGATGAGTGTTGAAACCAGAATTCAATAACGGAAGTCATTGGGAACAGAAATGTAATACTTTTATCACTACCAAAAATGAAGTTTTCTCCATTTCTTAAATATGCAAGTTTTTTTTACATAGAAAGAGACATTACACGATAGCATCTCAGACTTGATTAATGTTCTGTTTTTACATTATCAATGAAATATTTTTACAATAAATTAAAAAAAAAACATTCACTTGATTATAAAATACTAAAAATAATTTCATTGTTCCATACTATAAGATTCATAAACAAACAATTTTAAATAGAAAAAGTAGGTTATGACTTAAAATTACTGCATTATTTCACTTCCCATCCTTGGCTTTAAAATATCAAAAAGGTTTCCTTAATACTGCATACTGTATTTGACCACCGGCCATTTGTGTGGAACTGGTGTCCTACTATTGAAATCTTAGACGGAAATCTTATATCTGAGAAGGAAAGGTCAGTTTCACAGATTTTTAATGCTGAATTCAGTATTGAAAAAATTAAGTTAACAATTCTTTAAGTTTCTTAAGTTTTTAAGAGGATAAAATTTAAAATAAAAGTAAGTTTAATACAGCTATTATCTCAGAGTTATTTTTGAAATTAAATACCTAAAAAGTATAAACATTTTTTGTAACATTAATATAAACCCTGTATTAGTATGGCCTTTCTTTCACTAAGTCCCACCACAGCCGAACTAACATGTGACAATTGTTTAGGTTGCTGGGGGAATGGTTGTACAGCCAAGGTAAAGGACGCCTGTTTCATCCGGGTGAACAAGTTGAGTTGGTGGAATACCTGGCCAGTACATGCCCTGTAAATCTTGGGGAGGTAAGTGAAATTTTTTGTGTGTGCAAGAAGACACATTGTGATGTGAGGAGAGGGAATTATAAGAACAGAATAGAAATTAGCTTTTAATGTATGATATATATTTTATATATTTTTAAACATTTAATAACATTTACCTTTTTGTAAAAAGCCTGTTTTTTTTCCTTCTAAAGTCTACAGTTCTTTGCAATTCAATAAATAAATAAATTCCATAAATTAAATGCATTATTTTGGTACAGGGTGCGAGACTTAGCTAACAATTTGTCAGGGTTGCAAGAATGGTCAAATAATTCATGGGGGGGCTCTGAGTATAGAAATATTTGGGCAACACTGCTCTGAAGATCTCAAAATTTGACACAGAATGAAATGTTTACTTTGAGTTGGCTGCTACCAATGCTCCTGTCACATTTCTGGATATATAGACATGTTGACTAGCTAGAAGAGTTAACTTGGTTCGATTATTTCTTGCCGCACAAAGTAGCAGTTTGGCTTTGGGTTAACAAATGTAGATTACCTAGTAGTAAGTTGGTTGAACAGACGGTTAAGTTTTGCATCCTAAACATTACCAGGATCTGACTAAAACTTAACCACAAAGGGAGATAATTATTTTTTCAGAATACCAGCAAAGCCACTTATATTTGTGGTGATAGCCCTTGTGGTGTGTTAATTGTTAATGTGATGTTTGAAATGTTAATTTGAACTTTACACCACCAATGAATTTAGACGGACTACTTCAAAAACATAAAATGTCAACAGTGGCAACCAAACTAAAGCGCCAGTTTGTTGTTGAGTGTTCCATCTTTACCCGAATCTCTTCTCTATGGGATTCTGAAACCAAACATGTTAACAATATATTAGTTCCACTGAACAGTGTTCGGTAAATTACGAGTGAGCTAGGAACAGATTTTATACTTTTACATTCTTTTAAAAATTCACGCAATGCATGCTATATTGGAACCACATGTGTACATGATGCACTTTTAGCTTCTCAATCCTTCAATATTTGATGGCCCTCTGCTGTTTTTCCGTCCCAGGTTAACGTATTAACTCCAATACAAGAAATAATCCCATTGGCACACATTTCCCTCTCTGACCTACAACTAATATTTTGTGGCACCTCTATTTCGTGGCAAACATTTATGTTCACTTGTAAACATCAGTCCAGTATATAGTGTATATCCGCAATGAGCTATACATGAGACAGTGGACACCGGAGGCCCATCAGACATAAAAGCTTTGGCATCAAAATCTTTCATTTTTAACTATTTATTTTGCATATTTAAAAACAAATAAAAAATTTGAAGCTTCTGAGACAATGAAGTCCACCATCTCACCTTTCATCAACAATAATCTCTTCATTCTCTTAATACAGGCATAAAAAAAAGGATTAATATATCCCTTAAATATGACCATACAGTTAGGACAGTAAATATGCTCACTCCAACTTTGAGTCTTTAGTCCTATATTTATTATTGTATGAGATTTAGCCATAACATCAGCTTGTTAGCCACACGTGTGGCTAACAAAAAAGCCATTGCCCACCACAGGTGTATGTGTTTCAATATGTTATATTACATGGCATGTCACGAAGCAGGTTACATATGTTTAAGAAGAGAAGTATTTCCCTCTCCATCCTAAACCCCTTTAATGCTTTTCTGACCTCCTCCTTTCTAAAAGAGGCCTTCCCTCCCCCAACTGGATTACATTATTTGTGTGCCATTTCAAGTTATCTTCCATCTTCCAACTGGATTACATTATTAGAGTGCACATACAAGTTGTCTCCTCTCTCCAAACTAGATTACATTTTTCGTGTGCCACTACAAGTTGTTTCCCCTCTCCATACTAGATTACATTTCAATAATACCACTAGAATTGTCTACCCTCTCCAAACTATATATTTTTTTTATTGCTGGCATCCGTCCGTCACAAGGTGACGATGGTATGGAATTCGCAGGACAAAATCCACAAGGCCTGGGATTATTCTTATAGGATTATTAGCTGGTTCCCAACAGCAAATCGCCTCTCTCCACGCCACTGGATGACCCCAAGGGAACATCATGTGGATGATACAGCTTGGCACCAGTGGCGTAGCAGGAGTTGCCGTCATGTTTCATTGTATCAATGTTATCCGCCTATCGGGACTCCATCTCCGGGTTTGAATTCAGAGTTGCCTTCTCTTAGATGAGTTGCCGTCCAGGGTTAACGAGTCCCATCCACCTGGAGTGCTGGTGGTGTTTTTGCTTGACTGGGCTTTGGCGGGGATTGAACTACTGACCATCAGCTTGAGATTTGCTCAGTTTAGACCACTCGGCTACCCTGCATCCAAACTATATTACACCATAATAATACCACTACAGATCGTCTCCCCTCTCCAAAGTATATACATTAACTAGTTTGTGAGGGTGAGTTATTGCTCATTATTTTAAAGTTTAATTTAGTCCACAAACTACACGAAATAACATAGGCTACCACTATCCCTTTATTATAACATAGGCTACCACTATCCCTTTTTTATAACATAGGCTACCACTATCCCTTTGTTATAACATAGGCTACCACCATCCCTTTGTTATGACATAGGCTACCACTATCCTTTTTTTATGACATAGGCTACCACTATCCCTTTGTTATGACATAGGCTACCACCATCCCTTTGTTATGACACAGGCTACCACTATCCCTTTGTTATGACATAGGCTACCACTATCCCTTTGTTATAACATAGGCTACCACTATCCCTTTGTTATAACATAGGCTACCACTATCCCTTTGTTATAACATAGGCTACCACTATCCCTTTTTTATAACATAGGCTACCACTATCCCTTTGTTATAACATAGGCTACCACCATCCCTTTGTTATGACATAGGCTACCACTATCCTTTTTTTATGACATAGGCTACCACTATCCCTTTGTTATGACATAGGCTACCACCATCCCTTTGTTATGACACAGGCTACCACTATCCCTTTGTTATGACATAGGCTACCACTATCCCTTTGTTATAACATAGGCTACCACTATCCCTTTGTTATAACATAGGCTACCACTATCCCTTTGTTATGACATAGGCTACCACTATCCCTTTGTTATGACATAGGCTACCACTATCCCTTTATTATAACATAGGCTACCACTATCCCTTTATTATAACATAGGCTACCACTATCCCTTAGTTATAACATAGGCTACCACTATCCCTTTATGATAACATAGTCTACCACTATCCCTTTGTTATACCATAGGCTACCACTATCCCTTTGTTATGACATAGGCTACCAATATCCCTTTGTTATGACATAGGCTACCACCATCCCTTTGTTATGACATAGGCTACCACTATCCCTTTGTTATGACATAGGCTACCACTATCCCTTTGTTATGACATAGGCTACCAATATCCCTTTGTTATGACATAGGCTACCACTATCCCTTTGTTATGAATGTTGAGGGGAACATTTTAATTTTTTTTTTTTCATCAGCTTCACTTAAAATATTGACTTATTGTGGACCTTGAAACAAAGAATCTAGCAACTGCTGGCTTAAGTTGATCTCACACGATATTTATCTTAACCCGCTGCGTCTAAATCCCCCCCCCCCAACTTGAGTCTTCATCATCATCATGTCCCTTGGTCTTTGGACCGTTGGGGCGCCACAGATGACATAAAAACTATCCTTCTCCATTCCTCTCGGTCTTCTGCACCACGCATAGCATCGCCTAGTTTTAAGCCCGTCCACTCTTTGATGTTATCTTCCCATCTTTTTTCTCTGTCTTCCTATTCTTCTCCCTCCTCTCGTTGTGTGTGCCCTGCATGATTTCTTTGGCGACTTGAGAGTAGTGGACGACAAATCCCATTCCCTTCATAGACCCTTGACTTGGTAAATTGTTGTGTGGGTCATGCCAGTCAAAGTGTTGGTGTTTGATTCACGAGCTCATCATGATTATTAGTAAACAAAATTTTACAGCTAAAAAAATTCTCATAGCATTGTTGAATTGTCCATTAAAAAAATATTGACTGCCAACTGTTTCACATTTTTAGGCCAATTAAATTATCGAATCCTGTGATTATTTAAACGAATTTTATAATTTGTATTTTGGTCTTTCTAATTCTTAAAAATCCGTTCATTGAGTGTGCGGTGAGAATATGTGGCGATCCATGCTGGAGGGTTTGCGTTCAAGTCACCCCCTAAGTCTGACATTCTCCCCCCCCCCCTTCCCCCACAAAATAAAAAGAAGATAATTAAAAAAATTGAAAAATAACATAAATTTTAGTAAAACATATTGAGTAATTTGATTGTTTCCTTTCCCTTATTAAATTGTTACTTGGTGAAATTTCAAATAAAACCGGGGGGGGGGGGAGGGGGGGAGAGAAGTTTTTTGCCCGCCCCCCCCCCAACTCAGATTGGAAGCAATTGCTCCCTTCGCCCACGGGTAGACGCCCCTGATCTCTACATAATTAGACAACAACTAACAAGCGTTTAATGATGACACGGATTCTTCCTATATATTTTTTTTTTGTTCCAAACAGTCTTACAACAAATCAACGAGCTACTAGTATTACTACTGTTGTCGTATGAATCGTCGTGAACTGCGACAGTCGCAGTGCGACACGACGTGTTGGCCACGCTTGGGGGGGGGGGGGGGGTCGTTTCTGTTCTTCATGGCAGTGTTCATGGACGCACCAACTTGTCAATACAGGAAGTCTTGTCTCAAGGCCGGTCACAAATCCCCATGGGTGTGAGGGGGGGGGTATGTAGGTGCAAGGGTTGGGGGTGGTGGTGGTTCAATTCAGTGATTATTGAAATAAGGGTGCAGGTCGAGACACGCCGCCAAGCGGTTCAATAAGCTGAACTACTTGATCGTGCGCACTATCCTAATACTATATTGATAGAAATGGTCTCAGCGGAAAGTTTTTTTTTTTTTTTTTCAATACACGCAAAAATAAAAAATAAAAAGGATATGAAAGTTTATTGTCTAATGCATATTAGTCGGAGCGCATGTCTGATCTCGTTCAAACGTTACGTCGCGCGTGTGCGGGGTCGAACCAAAAAAATCCGACACTGAGCATGTCACGCTGCCCTAGGACGTTTTTTTTAAAGTTTTGTTAAAATATACAGGAGCACGTGTTACCAGTGGGTGAAAAGGTCACAGAGTAATTTTCTTTTCTTTTTTTTCTTTTGGAGTTGGATAGAGTTGTTAGATCGCTAAACTTTTTTATAAGCACAAAATGCCCCCCCCCCCCCTCTCTTTTTTTCCTTTTGTTCCCATCCGCCACTGAAACAACAACTCTAACTACGGAATATAGATACCGTATGTAAAGGTTTACACTGGGTGGGGGGTGGGACTACAGGAACTAGAGGGAAAATACAAAATGACTACAGGGAAATACGGGAATTACTAGGGAATACAGGAAAAATAAGGGAATAAGAAAATACAGGAATTACAAGGGAGTACAGGAAATACAGGGGAATAAGTAAATACAGGAGTTACAAGGGAATACAGGGGAATACAGGAACTACGGGAGAATGCTGGAACTACAGGGGAATACATGGAATGCAGGAACTACGGGAACTACAGGGGAATACTGGAACTAAAGGGGAATACAGGAACTACAGGGGAATACTGGAACTACAGAGGGATACATGGAATACAGGAACTACAGGGAAATACGGGAACTACAAGTGAATAATACAGGCTCAGACTGCACGCGGGATCTATGTAAATTGAATGTGCTATTTATAAATACTTTCAACTTCAAGACATAATGTATAACAGAGCTCCAAACTTTATTTATTCCGCGGAAATACATTTTATTTATTCCGCAGACATTAACATTATTTATCTGGAATACGTTCACTTAATTTAGCTTGCAGACATTCACTTTGTTTAGCTGGCTGACATTCCCTTTGTTTAGCTGGCAGACATTCCCTTTGTTTAGCTGGCAGACATTCCCTTTGTTTAGCTGGCAGACATTCCCTTTGTTTAGCTGGAAGACATTCCCTTTGTTTAGCTGGCAGACATTCCCTTTGTTTAGCTGGCAGACGGTCACTTTGTTTAGCTGGCAGACATTCCCTTTGTTTAGCTGGCAGACATTCACTTTGTTTAGCTGGCAGACGGTCACTTTATTTAGCCGGCAGACGGTCACTTTGTTTAGCTGGCAGACATTCCCTTTGTTTAGCTGGCAGACATTCCCTTTGTTTAGCTGGCAGACATTCCCTTTGTTTAGCTGGCAGACATTCCCTTTGTTTAGCTGGGAGACATTCCCTTTGTTTAGCTGGCAGACATTCACTTTGTTTAGCTGGCAGACGGTCATTTTATTTAGCTGGCAGACGGTCACTTTGTTTAGCTGGCAGACATTCCCTTTGTTTAGCTGGCAGACATTCACTTTGTTTAGCTGGCAGACATTCACTTTGTTTAGCTGACAGACATTTACTTTGTTTGGTTCGCAGACATTCACTTTGTTTAGTTCGCCGACATTCATTTTGCTTAGTTCGCACACATTCACTTTATTTGGTTCTTTGTTTGCATTCATTTTTGTTTAGTTGACAGACATTCACTGTAAGTGACTGGACCGTGGAAGCCTTCCATTCAATGTCTGAAGACCGCTCCGCCTTAACTTAACAGTAGCGGGGAAAATATCTGTTGTTACGCTCTTAATGTTAATGTCCCTTTGCTTGAAGTCCCGTATTTAAGTGGTGTATTTGAAGTCAATTACCGGAAGTAATGTCACAAAAACGTCTGTGACGATCTTACTTCACGGTTAAGTTTTAGTAATGCTTGAAGTCTTGAAGCTCTGTGCCCGAAGTCCTATGCCTTTAAATGGTGCTCTTGAAATGAAGTCATATTCTTGAAGCTCTGTACCCAAAGTCCTATGTCTTGAAATGATCTTCTTGAAGTCATATTCTTAAAGTGTCATGCTACATTCACTTACATTTCTATCACCCCTGTGCACACATTCCAAGCACGTGTTCACGGAGCCCAAGACTATTCAATACGCACATGCACACTTCATGTATTCTACTCCATTGGTCGATTCTTTGGTGTTAAAATTTAATCCAGCCACCATCGACATGATCTATTCCCATGGTTTTAATGAAGAAGCCAACAGTTGCTTTTGTATTGCTTTTGTAGGGCGTGTTAATTAATGGCGGAAATCCCACATCATGCATAAATCATAGGCTGGTCTCCTTGACAACACTAGTTGTTTGGAATCCGCCATTTTTGATGGACTCATAAAGAACGCGCCGCCGGAATATTCATCGTGGGAGAGGGGGGTGAATATTTGGGGGGAGAGGGGCTGGATATTTAAGTGAGAAGGGCTGAATATTTGGGTGAGAGGAGCTGGACATTTGAGGGGGGGAGAGGGGGATATTTGGGTGTGGGGAGCTGAATATTTGGGGGGAGAGGGGCTTAATATTTGAGGGGGGGTTGAATATTTGGGGGTGAGAGGGTCTGAATATTTGGGGGGAGATGAGCTGGATATTTGGGGATCGTACATGGGACCAGAGGATCGATGTCGGGGGGGGGGGGGGGGGGTCAAGAGTCCCTAATTTGCCGCCAGACTTTCGTTTTACTGGTTTTATTATGTCTGTCCATTTCTGTCATTCTGTTACTCACGTATTTCACTGTCATTCTGTTACTCACGTATTTCGTTGTTATTCTGTTACTCACGTATTTCACTGTTATTCTGTTACTCACATATTTCATTGTTATTCTGTTACTCACGTATTTCACTGTCATTCTGTTACTCACGTATTTCACTGTTATTCTGTTACTCACGTATTTCACTGTTATTCTGTTACTCACGTATTTCACTGTTATTCTGTTACTCACGTATTTCACTGTTATTCTGTTACTCACGTATTTCACTGTCATTCTGTTACTCACGTATTTCATTGTTATTCTGTTATCACGTATTTCACTGTCATTCTGTTACTCACGTATTTCACTGTTATTCTGTTACTCACGTATTTCACTGTCATTCTGTTACTCACCATTAGTTTTTCCCCTATCTTAAACTTCTTCTTAGTTTTTGTTTTCCCACAGTGGTTTCCCCCATTCTCTCTGTTTGACTGTTTGTTTGCACGCCTTATTTTAAGTGACTTGTCTGTTTCTTTACAATCCCTATTTTATGTGACTTGTCTGGTTCTTTACAATCCCTATTTTTTTAACCTCTCTGTTTGTTTACAATCCTTTTTTTTATGTGACGTGTCTGTTTGCCTATTTCCTTACAATACATATTTTTATATGACTTGATCTATCACATCACGACGTAGGCACATGCACAAAAATAGACAATGTTAATTTCCCGGTACATTTACCTGACAAAGATTGTTCACTACAGAACGCAGTCAACCGATTGACACTCAACAGCCTAGAACATTGCACTTATACTAAGGTAAAAACCAAAACATATTGACACAAGCTGGTTGGAATGGGCCTTATTAAAACAATCGTCATTTCGAAGTATGGAAACCAGGCCAGGCTTGTGGACATTCCAATTCATGTTTAAATAACTAGAACCTCGCGGTACAGGTGTTGAGTGAGCTGAAACTTGTCCATCAGTCTGCGTCAATATCGGATGAGTGGTTAGTGGACTGTGTCTGATAGATAGCGTTATTGGACTTAATTAAAGTCACCCATGGTTCACGTTAGGATTGAGTGAATTAATTAATTTCAGGATAAAGAAATACATTAAGACTTAGTCATATTGAAAAATCAATAGCTTAAAGTCTAGATGTGTTTTTTTTTAATGGGAAAACAAGAAACTAGGGAAATAGAGGAGTCTTAGAGGTTGAGAAGAAGTTCACCACGTGGAAGGTGTTCTGTCTAATGAAGAAGTTCACCACGTAGAAGGTGTTCTTTCTAATGAAGAAGTGCACAGCGTGGAAGGTTTTCTGTCTAAAGATGCACTACAAAATGTTCGAATGAATTACCGTAATGGAAGTGATAATTTCATTATTATATTATCTTTTCATTAAAACTGTATTAACTCAAGACTCTTGGGCATCTGTGAATTTAGTCTCCATTAATGACATAGTCAAAAGCCAATTTTTTAAGTGCGTGCATCTTACATATCTCCAAATTTTTATAAATAAATCTAAATTAAACCGCTTATCTTTTGGTTCAGAGATTTTGAAATATTCATTGGTTTGTTTTTTTTGGTTCAGAGAATTTTTAAAACATTCATTGGTTTGTCTTTTGGTTCAGAGATTTTGAAATATTCATCGGTTCATCTTTTAAAAACATCGATTTAGCTTGACTTGGGCTTGTTCATTTCTTTATTTGTTTTAACTTCTTTAAAGTCATTGATACTAACACTAACACCCCTGAGCCTTGAAGAATGTATCTGATAAACTGCTTAGCCCTGCCACTCAGTGATATATAGTTAACTGCAGAGTTTGTGATACGATTTATCAAGTTCTTACTTTTCCATTGTATTTACCAGTGTAGACTTTTAGGATTAAAACTTAACCACATAATCGAAGATTCAAACACAGAATCGAAGATTTAACCACGGAATCAAAGATTTAACTACTAATTCGAAGATGATTTAACGACATATTCGATTACGTTTTCTCAGATTCGATGATTTAACAACCGAATCGAATATTTATAACCACATAATCGAAGAAGGCTGCACCTGTTAGTAACGGGTACCAAAAGTTAGAGGTTGGGATTAAAAAACGATTAAAAATATTATTGTTGGGTTTGTAAGACCAAATGAGGTATCAAATGAAAGATAATTGAATGTACGATACGTTTGTATACTTAATTCTTCATTTTAACTAAAATAAACTACTACAAATGACATCCGAATAGCATTAGTCAAAATGGACCGGAGCACGCATCGCCGCCATTCGCATCCGGGTACCATTAGACTCAATGCTATTCGGATGTCATTTGTGGTAGTTTATTTTAGTGAAACTGAAGAATTAAGATTACAAACGTTTAGTACATTCAATTATCTTTCATTTGATATCCCATTTGGTCTTACAAACCCAACAATAATATTTTAAATCGTTTTTTAATCCCAATCTCTCACTTCTGGTACCCGGGTACCAATAGCCACTTCGATCGAAGAATGACAATTTTTTTCTTCTTCTTTTTTTTTTAATAATGAAGGTAATAAAATATGAAGCGATTAAAATGAGTAACCTTGCATTTAATATAACAACCCCAATTTTCTATAGCATGAAAGAAAGTATGGTGTAATGGTGAGTTCAATAGCGCGCAAAAATAAAATTTCTGATAACTGCGTTAAATGCGCTGGTGTTTTGCGGAAATAATCTCAATTTAATTATTATGGTGTTATAAAACTGCGGTGTAAAAGGGGGTGGGACATTAAAATGTTAATATATATTTCAGGTGACCCTGCAAAACGTGTGCGGTGGTGTACCTATTCGGCGGTCAGCATTCTGATTCATTTGTGAATCTTATAAAGAGCGTCAGTTTAATGAATATTTTATCAAATAAGATTAGTAGGTGTGAAGTTTGAAGCATCGCCGCCACCAATATTAGGCGAGCTTTACCTCGTTTGAAAAAAACAACAAAAAACGCCAGATTTAGCTTTAAAATTTTTAATAACAAATGCTTGAAACGGGCTTCCGTACAATTTTAAAGCTCCGTAATTTTTTTGTCCTCTGTAAATTTGCTCCGGAACTTCAACATGGCCGCCTCCTAGCTGTTTACCCGTTGTCATGGGAGCGCTGTGTGGCACGACCATAAGAACTCAGCGTGTTGTTTGCGAACTCGTGTGCTAATGTAGTTACCGAAGGGGGTCGCGACTTCCGATTACCGCCATTTAACGGTAATAAAGTAAATACAGAAATGGCTTGCTAAGGCAAGAACACTTAGAAAAAACAACAAAAAACAACTGCGTTATGATTCTCCACTTGATTTCCTACATGCGACGATTTCTTCATTAACATTGACATCGATGAACGGAGCTTGGAGTAGAGGGGTGTGGCTTCAAAGTGAGTGAGTCCTGTTGGCCTTGTGTCGTTCGTGTGTCTGTACGTCTGGTTACCTCTACTCCTCTGTCTTCGTGTGCATGGCGCTGACGCCACCTCGCCTCTCGCATCTTTAACTCCACCCCCACCCCGCCTCACCCACCTGCCTTTCCGTCTCCACCAGTGGACCCCTAGCCCCCTGTTTCGTTTCACCTCCCAAGATGGCTTGGCGGTGAGACAATAAACTTTAAACCTACCGTAAAGGAAAAAAAATGGGCTTTAAGTTTTCGACTATTCTCTGAAACGTCAAATTGTATTTATAAATAATGATTCTGAAATGTCGGAAGTAGCCGTGTTTTATTACGACGCAGATCATGCTAACGTTAGTGACGCACACGTTTGAGTAGCTATTTATATCGTGGATGAGTCCGCTGACAGGATAAGCCAGTGAATCATGAAAATGATACAGGTTAGTGGTGGATTAATTTATTTGACTGTTGATAGTTATACAAGCCGTAGGCTGCGCTCATTAATATTTAATCGGATAAGATAATGGTCGCACTGTTCTTTTGTGTTCTTTTATAGGTAGTCTTTTTTTACAACACCCCCCCCCCCCAACCCCAACCTATATCTTCCTTTCATAATTGTATAATGCCGGGAATAATGGAGGATACCATGGTAGTTGTTTTCAACTTCTGTCGACTCTCATACGTGAACACAAATTCTACTACTGTATTGTTGTATAGTTACATAATATGCTCAATTATAATGTTATTGCAATATTGAGGTATTAATAACATACAATAACCCGGAAAAACCCCGCCGTTTAAGTCTCTACAGTCTACCGGTTTAGAAAAGAGGTGAATAGAGGCTTCCCATTATAGCCAAACTCCTAACAAAATGTGTAAACTTCTTACAAAAAGTGTTTCCATAGCCGAATTGCTTACAAAAAGTGTTTCTATTGCCAAACTGCTTGAAAAAAGTGTTTCCATAGCCAAACTTGTAACAAAAAGGTGTTTCCATAGCCAAACTCTAACAAAAATTGTTTCCATAGCCAAACTCTAACAAAAAGTGTTTCCATAGCCAAACTCTAACAAAAAGTGTTTTCATAGCCAAACTCTAACAAAAAGTGTTTCCATAGCCAAACTCTAACAAAAAGTGTTTCCATAGCCAAACTCTAACAAAAAGTGTTTCCATAGCCAAACTCTAACAAAAAGTGTTTCCATAGCCAAACTCTAACAAAAAGTGTTTCCATAGCCAAACTCTAACAAAAAGTGTTTCCATAGCCAAACTCTAACAAAAAGTGTTTTCATAGCCAAACTCTAACAAAAAGTGTTTCCATAGCCAAACTCTAACAAAAAGTGTTTCCATAGCCAAACTCTAACAAAAAGTGTTTTCATAGCCAAACTCTAACAAAAAGTGTTTCCATAGCCAAACTCTAACAAAAAGTGTTTCCATAGCCAAACTCTAACAAAAAGTGTTTCCATAGCCAAACTCTAACAAAAAGTGTTTTCATAGCCAAACTCTAACAAAAAGTGTTTCCATAGCCAAACTCTAACAAATAGTGTTTCCATAGCCAAACTCTAACAAAAAGTGTTTCCATAGCCAAACTCTAACAAAAAGTGTTTCCATAGCCAAACTCTAACAAAAAGTGTTTCCATAGCCAAACTCTAACAAAAAGTGTTTCCATAGCCAAACTCTAACAAAAAGTGTTTCCATAGCCAAACTCTAACAAAAAGTGTTTCCATAGCCAAACTCTAACAAAAAAATGTTTCAACAGCCAAACTCCTAACAAAGTGCGTTTCTTTGGCAAATTTCTTTTTAAAAAAAACGTTTTCTCCTCAGTCAAAGTCCTAAATGTTTCCATTTGTTTGTAAGGCTACATATGGTTGTAAATAGAAATAATGTTATTGCCCTGCCGTAATGAGGTTTTCTGCATATAATTTGATTATTCGAGGTATTCTGAAAGAAAGTGTGTTTATTGGTAAAATGTTGAATGCTATGAATATGACCTCGGTCTAGTTTTATATATTTAGTACACCGGACACTTTGTTACTCGACTGTGGACATGACCGTGTTCGTGACATCACTTGAGTGTGTTCGTGACATCACTTGATTGTGTTTGAGACATCACATGACTGGGTTCGTGACATCACTTGAGTGTGTTCATGACATCACTTGCCTGTGTCGAACTTTAGGTGATGGTGTTAGAGCCGTGTTTATACAGAATTAGTCATATGTACACAAGTATAGTCGTATGTACACAAGTATAGTCGTATGTACACAATTATAGTAGTATGTACACAAGTATAGTCGTATGTACACAAGTATAGTCGTATGTACACAAGTAGAGTCGTATGTACACAAGTAGAGTCATATGTTCAAAAGAAGAGTCGCATGTACACACGTAAAGTCACGTGTACACAAGTAAAGTCATGTGTATACAAACATACTCGTATGTACACATGTAGAATCGTATAATATGTACACAAGTGAAGTCATATGTACTCAAGTAGGGTCGTATATACCCAGGTAAGATAGCACGTACACATGTAGAGTCGTACAATATGTACACAAGTGAAGTCATATATGAAATTCAAGTAGGGTCGTATATACCCTAGTATGTTAGTATGTACACATGTAATGTCGCAGCTACACATTCTCCTTAGTATTTCCTACTCCAGATCTGCAGAAAGCCTTTCCAACGCACCCGGTGACCATGCCAGGAATATACTTACGGATTAGCTGAATTTCATTGTTCCTAGTGAAACTTATCTCGTGCTGCTGCCCGCCATAAACCCAGATCAGTCACTGATGAATTGTGTCTGTTGGTTCAGCAGAAATTCAAACGATCGCAATTTAATTTTTTCACCCAAGTATTTCAGTGACTTTGTTGTTGTTCATAACCTTCTTATCCATCCATCCCCGTGGTGCTATTGCCCATGTAGGGCTTTAGCCTGCCTCACCACTTCCTTCCACTCAGACCATCCGTCCATCCCATGTGGCGCTACAGACCTAACTGGATGCTTTTCTTTTCCATACTTGGATTCCCAGCTGCTGTAGATGCCTATCCACATGATCCATCCATCTAACCTTCGGTCTGCCTTTGAGCTGTTTTCTTCTGGGGTTTTTATGGTGCATCATCTTCACTCCTCTGTTATTTGGCATTCTTTCAGTGTCCCGCCCAGCTTAGCCTGCCCTTGTATTTATTTCTTCTACTAGCGTGGGATCTTCATATAGACAATATAATTCGTGGTTGGTTCGTATTCTCTATCCATATTATTTTGCGGCGTTTACATTTGATAATGCAATGAAGTATTATTTTACGGCGTGTTCATCTGATAGCATTGAGCACTCCTTTAGGTCGTGTACATCTGATAGCATTGTAGCACTCCTTTAGGGCGTGTACATCTGATAGCATTGTAGCACTCCTTTAGGGCGTGTTCATCTGATAGCATTGTAGCACTCCTTTACGGCGTGTACATTAGATAGCATTGTAGCACTCCTTTAGGGCGTGTACATCTGATAGCATTGTAGCACTCCTTTAGGTCGTGTACATCTGATAGCATTGTAGCACTCCTTTAGGTCGTGTACATCTGATAGCATTGTAGCACTCCTTTAGGGCGTGTACATCTGATAGCATTGTAGCACTCCTTTAGGGCGTGTACATCTGATAATGGGATGCGGCATTGTTTAATCGGTACATCTGATAATTATCTGTGGTCACAATGTGGGTGGTAGTGAAGCCAACTCTTAGGAATATTTTTTCAAAAGATTTGTCAACGACGGGGCTATTGATCTTCTGTTCGTTTTATTTTGATTGATTATCGATCTTAATTTTACGTCTGACAACAAGAATTAATGAAACGTTCGAGCATTCTCTGACTTCTTTCAACAAAATCTTTTAAACACTTTTTTAAACATTAGAGATAATTTTAATAGCAGAACTTTTCCCCATTAGCAATAAGAAGTTTTAAAAAATCTTTAAATGTTAATGAGAGTGCCATTTTTTTTGATTGATTGATTGATTGGATACTTATATAGCGCTTGTATCCCTGCTACTTTAGCATGCTCAGGGTGCTCTGATGTTCTTAGATCTTTTAAGAAAAATTTAAATGTTTCTTAAATGATTTTTTATCAATTTCAATTACCCTCAAAGATTGAGGCAAACTGTTCCATAATTTTGGCGCTATCGCTTCAAGAGAGCGCACTCCGTATGACTTTTTTTCCGTGTCCACCCACACTGGGAACTCCCAGTAAGGACTGTGTTGAAGAGCGCAGGTTCCTTAAGGATACGTGTTTAGAAATCAGTTCCTTAAGATATTCCGGTGCAGAGCCTTCTATGCAGCTGTACGCCAGGGACAAAATTTTTAGGTCAATGCGCTCACTCACAGGAAGCCAATGGAGATCTCTAAGTACTGGGGTGATGTGGTCAGATTTCTTTATCAGCAATACAATGCGCGCTGCAGTATTTTGTACCTTCCGGAGTCTCTGAATTTGGTTCTGAGGTAAACCCCACAAACAACTGTTTCAGTAATCTAATCTTGACTGGATTAGAGTGACTGCTACGGGCTACGGGTTTGGCTGTTCTCTTATTGAGTTGAGGACGCAGCTGACCCGGGGCGCGCAGATGACAGAAGCATGCCCTGACCACAGAACTGATTTGACACCCCCACCACCCCAAAAAGGCAATACATGTATAATGAAATGAGCTACAGGATCAAGATGTAATAAGGGACTCTTAAGATGGACCTGAGCCCCACGACCCTGTATCCACGACCTGGTATCCACGACCCTGTATCCACGACCTGGTATCCACGACCCTGTATCCACGACCCTGTATCCACGACCCCGTATCCACGACACTGTATCCACGACCCTGTATCCGCGACCCCTGTATCCGCGACCGTGTATCCGCGACCCCTGTATCGGCGACCCCTGTATCGGCGACCCCGGTATCCGCGACCCATGTATCCGCGACCCCTGAATACCTGGTTGTGCAATGTATTTTATAAAACACTGGATGGGCTAATGAAATACCGCCGTGCGCAAAAAAAAAAAAAAACAAACTTGCTGGAATAAACACAACAAAAGATGACGGTCATCCACTTGGTAAAATAAATGTCAAGGTTAAGGGTGTGCTTAGTCTTATGAGGCGAATTGATACACGAGGACTTCTTTTCAATAGACTAGATCTCAAGAAAGTCTTAAAGCTTCGTAAGAAAACTTAACAATATAATATTCTGATATATGCTTGCATATTTTTATATGGTTGAGGTTATAAGGTTGCTGGTGTGCTCAGTCTAGTGAGGGGAATTATTTCACGAGGGCTTTATTTTCTGCAGACTAGATCTCAAGAAAGTCTTAAAACTTCGTAAGAAAACCTATCGATAGAATATCCTTATATGACACCTGCACACGTTTGTTTTACGCAGCTGGGGGGGGGGGGGGGCGTTGCTTGACGTATAGCCGATTGAACAAATGCTAATAAGGTTTGTCATTTGATGGCGGAGGTCTATTAATAGAACACCCGGGGCGTGCAGTCTGCGGCCAATCTCATTAATATATTAATAAAACATCCTGGTGTTCCGTTTGGCCAATCTCTTAAACAGCTGTTTGGCACTTCTACGTTAATATGAGCCAGCAGAGTGGGTCTTAACCTTGACGAAAACGGGCTTTTCAAATTAATTTGACGAGCAATTTTACAAACAAAGTGTTACTGCTTTATATATGCGGGAATATATTGTTAAGAGTAACAGAAGCTGGGTTTTACGCGAAATTATCTAAAAATAGTAACATTGCGTAATGCGATCTGACGTTTTCCGGTCTTAGAAATGACAAACCCTATTGTCATAACGTGTGTAGAACGTGACGATTACAATGACAAGCATTTCCAAATTATTCTTCATTGCATTATCAGATGTATACACGCCGTAAAATAATTCCACACTGCATTATCAGATGTACACGCCGTAAAATAATTCCACACTGCATTATCAGATGTACACGCCGTAAAATAATTCCACACTGCATTATCAGATGTACACGCCGTAAAATAATTCCACACTGCATTATCAGATGTACACGCCGTAAAATAATTCCACACTGCATTATCAGATGTACACGCCGTAAAATAATTCCACACTGCATTATCAGATGTACACGCCGTAAAATAATTCCACACTGCATTATCAGATGTACACGCCGTAAAATAATTCAAAACTGCATTAACAGATGTACACGCCGTAAAATAATTCAAAACTGCATTAACAGATGTACACGCCGTAAAATAATTCAAAACTGCATTAACAGATGTACACGCCGTAAAATAATTCAAAACTGCATTAACAGATGTACACGCCGTAAAATAATTCAAAACTGCATTAACAGATGTACACGCCGTAAAATAGCTTTATCGACGTATTATTTTGAAAGAATGAACAATCGATTTACCGAAGCAGTGATTGAAAGACGATCGTCAATGACTATTGATGTTGTAGAATTGAGCACAAAGTTACTGGAGTAACTGTGAGCATGTTGCGGCCCCGGGGGGGGGGGGGGGGGCGATGAGCTGTGGCATTTCTTGGAAATGATCGGCCGGTTATAAATTTGTTCTGGGTGCAAACGTTTTTTTAAACTGAGTTAAGTGATCGTACTGGTGGTGCTGCCTCTATGTGTTGGTTTAGCTAGAAGCAATCAACAAAACGTTGTTTGTGTCCGTTATACTGGACCGTGCATTAATAAAGGACCGTGCATTGATAGGGACGTTGCAATATATGTTAATATTGGTAATTGTTTACATTAACAGGGGACAGTGCAATATATGTTAATAATAGTGGACCTTTGTACATTAATAGGGGCAGTGCAATAAGTGCTTATAATAGTGTACCTTTGTACATTAATAGGGACAGTGCAATAAGTGCTTACAATAGTGGACATTTGTGCATTAATTGGAGCAGTGCAATGTAAGTTAATAACGGACTTTGCATTAATAATTGGAAATGCAATAATGGGTGACCGTTTGACAGTGCATGAATAAGCTCTGACACACTGGGTCTATAATTAAAACTCAATTGTGAGATTATTTGGCATGTCAAAAGTTGCTAATGTCTGTTTCTTTTTGTTTATTCTAGTTTTTGTTTTGTAAGTTATTGGTGAAGCTGGAGTTGAAGTTAAACCAATCGAGAGTTCTGAAAATAGTTATTAGGAAATATATATATATATATTAAAAACCAACCATTAGAGTTTGTCGAACAATGCTTGCCGTTATCTAGCAACCCCCCCCCCCCCCAAACCCATATCCACGGCCGCAACCAAGGAACTGATCAATACTACAAATAACGCGGCGTCTTATTTATCGTTACATTTCTGTCCCACTCTGACCCACTCACACTCAGCGGGGGGTCGAACCCTTTAGTGTTAACACGGGGGTTAATGGGAGGGTCAAGTAGCACTCACGGTTTACGGGGCTGGGGGGTAGAGGGGGGCTGGGGAAAATTACCGGATTAGATGAAACAGAGATTTGGCCATGGGAATATATAAACCACGTCGTATGAACAATTGGGGGGGGGGGGGTGAGTTAAGTATTTAGTGACGGGAAAAGAGATTAAAGATATTTTGTAGTTATTACCAAACGGGGATATGGTGAAATGTCAAGAGGTTTGGTATAAGGTACGAGTATGATTGACATCGTATGTCTGAGCTCTGAGAAGCACTGCTATCTAACAACCTGGGGGTGAGAAGAGTGTGACATGAGAAGTACTGCTGTCTAACAATCTGGGGGTGAGTAGAATGTGCCATGAGAAGTACTGCTGTCTAACAACCTGGGGGTGAGAAGAGTGTGCCATGAGAAGTACTGCTGTCTAACAACCTGGGGGGGGGGGGGAGAAGAGTGTGCCATGAGAAGTACTGCTGCCTAACAACCAGGGGTGAGAACAGTGTGCTATGAGAAGTACTGCTGATCGTCCCTAAAAAATAAAACAAATGGAAATATTCACACTTCTGACCCGAGGAGTTACAGTATCACGTCCCGACTGGTTGGTTGAAATTGAAATATCAATTTTAGATGAAAATGTTTAACAGTAACACCAGTATATTTGACCTAGATGTTTGGAGTCATTGACACGAAAACACCCTTTCTCTGCCCTATTCTACGACCGTTTAGTGTTAAGTATGCGAATAGTATTTATTTTATTTATTTATTTTTGGAATGGGAGTGGATTAATCTGCAACTTCTCTGAAATCAAAACTCAAAATTCTCTGTGTGTTTAGATCAGGCCTGCATAACTCAAAATGTAAGGCGGGCCGTAACACTTTATGAAAAACGTGTGCGGGCCGTAACGCTTTTTGAAAAACTTGTGCGGGCCGAAGGAAAATAGGACAGGGGTGGGGAAGCTTTTACGAAAATAATAATAAAAAAGATTATTTCGTTACTTCGGGGGCCGCAAAGGGCGTGCTGGCGGGCCACATGCGGCCCGCGGGCCCTATGTTGTGCAGGCTTGGTTTAGAGAATTAACAGTGTTTACAGCAGAGTTCCTTTTTGGAACAGCGATGTATTTTCATAATATGCAGTAGCGGCCCCTTTGGAACGTTTCTTTGACACTTTTACTTTTAATACACTAATTCTTTAAAAACTAATACGAAAATTCAAAGCTTTCCAGATAAACACTACACGCTTTTAGACAATGCACTACATTATACAAACAATTGGTAGGACAATACTCTACATCAGGGGTCTCCAAACTTTTTTCACGGCGGGCCGGATAACAAACAAAACAAAACAACAAAAAACAAAAAATAAATGACGAGCGTGGGCCGGATAATGATTACGTACAATAATTTCAAGCCAGAACGAAATTTCAAGTACCGTCGGCGGGCCGGATCCGGCCCGAGGGCCGTAGTTTGGAGACCCCTGCTCTACATTATACAAACGAGTTTTAGGACAATACTCTACATTATGCAAACAAGTTTTATGACATTATACAAACTTCGACGAAGTTAAAATGAATGAACCACCTGAATCAATTCCCTCGCCAGCGCCACGTACTGCAGACGCAGATGTTCAGCGACAAAAAAGTCACGAGAATCTGGCAACTGAAAAGCAAGCAAAGTGACGTCGCGCAGGAGCATTATTTAGCTAGGACTTAATATAATGTTCAACCGTTGATTCGGGTTATCGCCAACAGTATTCGCTTGTTGTGTCCCTCCGATCGATCCAGTACTGTTTGGGTAATTAATGGTGTAATTTCTTGTTTGTTTATCCTTGCATTTCGTTCACGTCCAACTATCTAAGCCTATAGAAGCAATGTGATCGGAGCTAACGACAAGGTCACACACCCTGTGAAGTAACCGGACCATTTGAACGGAGAGTTGTTAGGAAAAAAGACGGTGTGTTGTAGGGCCCACAATATCAACACCTGGGACATATTTTAGACGGATATAGTCTCTAGAGCAGGGGTGGGCAAACTTTTTGTGCGGAGGGCCACATTGACCAATGTAAAGCTATTGGGGGGGGGCCTCGCATGTGTATTATGTCCAATTTTACATGTCGATAAACATTTCTCTATATTAAAATCGGTAAATTTGCATTTTAGCATTTCATGACAAAAGTCAGAGGACTGTTTAAAAAAAATAGAAAATTAGAAAGTAGATTAAAAATATTAAAACAATCATAACAGCACATGAAATTCTGTAAAATTCAACAACAAAAACACTTAAAAACAAAGTAATTTTTAAAAAATTTCTTAAAGCCTTCGAGGGCTGCATAATATCAGTTGCCGGGCCGCATGCGGCACGTGGGCTGTAGTTTGCCCACCCCTGCTCTAGATTATGGATGTTGCCTGTCCACACAAATAATCAGTGACAAATGGAGAGACGGGAAAAGTAGGGTATTTTGAAAAATATAACCGTAATACGTGGAAAGGTCTAGACCAGTGGTTCTCAACCTGTGGGTCGCGAACCCTTTGGGGCTCGCGAACCCTTTGGGGCTCGCACGACCCTTTCCTAGGGGTCGCCCAAGACCATCTGAAAACACAAAGACTACAGTTATGAAGTAGCAAACAAAATAATTTCCTGGCTGGGGGGATCGCCACAACGTGAGGAAGTGTATTAAAGGGTCGCGGCATTAGGAAGGTTGAGAACCACTGGTCTAGGCGATTTGGCAGTGCTTTTTAAGATTCGTATACATTTCTAGCTATAAGTTTATTAAAAAGAGTTATTTCATTTTTTCTGTTTCTTTTTTTAAAAAAACAACATAAAAAGTTAAGTCAGTGTCAGCCATTCCATTTTCAACGCCGCGTAGCTAAGAGCACGGCACCACTGCAAGCTGTTGTATTAAAGATTGCTCTATAGAAGGACTCACTTTCCTAAATCCGACACATGTATTGGTTTTTAAATTAAGCGCCACTTTTGGCGAAAAAGCCAAATTAAGCCCACTGTTTACTTGTGCGATATTGGTTTTAGTAGAAACCTTCAATATCTCGATAATAGAAACAGATACATATTGGTAGTTTTAGAAACTGGAAGAGCTAGATTATATCAGAAGCTGGAAGATCTTGGTGATATTAGAAATTGGAATATACCTCTGTAATATTAGACGCTGGTAAATATTGTGAAATGGTAGAAACCGGATTATCTTGGTCATACTGGAAACTGGGAGATCTTGGTAGTATTAGAAATTGAGGGCATTTGATAGTAATGGAAAAATAGGAGCCGCTCCTGAGTTTAGACGATGAAGGGAATGCCTCGTGTCCTCGAGTTTTTTTTGTTGTTGCTGAAGTGAAAACTCCCAGCTCTGTGATAGGAATGGGTTCATGAAGTAACTCAACTCCACCATCTTGGATCTTCGTTTTTGTTTTTGTGTTTTTTTTTTTTTTTTTGCTCCAGGCTTCCGTACAGTTGTTCTAACTTCTTCTACATGGTGTCACGATTCCCCCCTCCCCTCCCCCCAAAGCCCCCCCCCCCCCACAAGGCGCCATTAACTGACCATCTGGGGGGCACTTTAAAAACTAAACATTAAACTGTATGAGAGCACGAGCCGCCAGTGTTGCCGCGTGTCTTCAACTTCAAGACATAAGGTCTCTTATCAGACCGGGGGGGGGGGGGGGGGGGGGTGACCGGGGACTTGTGATAAGTGCTAATCCCGTTGACTGGTTCCTCGCGCGGACACGATATCGCGTGCCCTGACTCTAAGCCGAATCTAAAAATAACTATAACATTTGGGTAGAGAGAGAGGGAGGCACGACTTGGATGATGGAATTAATCCACGCAACGTATCTTTCCTCATCAACTTGCTGGCCGGATTCCTGGTAGCAGATTCGAAATATATTAATCCTGCTGTCCGGGGCGTTTCTACCAGTAGGCGGCAGTCTAAGGCGACAAAACGGTGGAACACTTTTTAATTTGAAATTAGGAGGGGAAAAAAGGAAATAAATGTGAAGTTTAAAAAAAAATATGATTGTGTAATGCTGCATACCAGTTCTTATACATCTAATGCACGCTTGCACAAAATACGGCCCACGGGCCGAATGTTTTATTTAAATGGCGTCGAACCTTTACGCCCCTTGCTGTATATATTTCAATAGTCACGCCCCTTGCTTACCATCGCTGATTTCAACAATCACGCGTCTGTATCGGTGATTGGTAAGCACGCCAACTGGATGTCAAGGTGGGTTTTGACCTTAAGAGTAATTTGCAGTGCATTATAGAGATCCCGACAGAGTGCATGCATATAGTGCAGAGTAACGCCCCAATTAAGACACATTTGGAACCGTTTGAATCCAGTTAATAGCAGAGACGTGAACTTTTACGAAGGTCTTCGACGCTAAAAATATTAAAGTGCATTTATTAATGACTTCCCATTTGTTGTGTCCCCCCAACAAAGCGTTAAATGGTGGAGTGGGGGAGGGGCGATTTTATTACTACATACGGTTAGCACACCCTGTATACGAATAGTAGGAGAGTTTTGGTACAACATTTCCATGGCCGTGTGGCTCACTCCGGAAACGCATTACATTTTTATTCCAACTTACATTATATTAAATTGATTACCACATCTCTGTCCCCCCCGCCCCGACCCCCGGAATTTTTACACCCTCCCCTATAAAATCGAGGACCCTCTTCTTTAAAAATTTGGGCCATTTTTTCCCCTTATTTAATCTGGAGCTCCTCCTCCTGCCTAATGTCGAACCAGTGCGTAAAATGTGCAAGCTGAAGAACAGAATCTATTACATTGCTGTACTGGACGATGGAACTTGTTAGTTAAGTTTAGAAAGTCGTTATGATTCCCTATGACATTTTAATTGAGAGATAAACAAAGAAACGTTTGGAATTGAAAGGAAGGCATTCCCCGACATCCGCGAATGATCCAATTTAGAAAGGGGGGGGGGGGCATCCTTATTAGCTCCCCCCCCCCAATTAAAAAAAACATTGTCATATATTTTATTATTTTATTAATTGTTGAATTCGAACTCTCTCCCCCCTCTCTCTCCCTCCCTCTGTATCTTTTTTCTCTCTGCCCTTCCCTCATTCTCTCCCACTCTTTCTCTCTGCATGAAATGGTCTGGGTTGTGTCGAAGCTCTTCACAATGAATATTTCATAAACTGACACAGTTTCACCACTGGTGTTTGTATCATCTCTATGACAGCACCGCGCGACGCTGTCAGACGACACTGACCTACCTAACACTCCCCCCTCACCCCCCCCCCCCCCACCACACACACACACTCTGCGCTTTCTTAGTTCACGACAGGGGGTCTGATTCCACCCCGTACTGGAACAGCTGTTGTGAAATGTTTGATCACCGCGACATGGCAGTGGCTCAGTGGCGTATCGTTTAAAAAAAAATGTACTGGGTGGAATTCGGGGGTTATATAAAATAAATGTGGATATTGGCCTCGTGATATAGATAGGAGGAAATTGGAATCAAATTTGTGTGCATGTTGGTGACCGAAAGTTTTGTTTTTTTCTTTTTCAAATGTATAAAACTGTTTTTAAAAAATAATTTTAAAAATATGAGCACCGATAAGATTTATGACCTTTGTGATCAACGTTTCCAGCTGCCAATCAGGCTCCAAACTTTACGCCACTTACATGAAACCGGAAATGTATTCGTCTTTCCCACTGGGCATCCTTGGCTATATACAACATTATTATTTATTATATTGTTTTATGTGACCAGTTAACGCTGTATGTAGAAGATGAAACTCACAAAACACCCCGCCCTTCATCCCACATATCTGAGTGCGCCCCGCTGGTCCCCTTTGTTATAAATCTGTCCAATTCTACGACCGTTCTTCATGAACTATGTGCCAGGATCTTATCATGGAGGTCTTTGTTTGTGTGTGTGTGTGTGGGGGGGGGGGTCCTTTAAAAAATTCATAATGTCTGTGACGATGACAAGGGACAGAACTTTGATGGACACCACTGTGCCCTTACTGTACTTGTCGAGTGTTTGTTGTAGAGAGTTTGTTTGTTTGGTTTTGTGTTTTTTGTGTGTGTTCTTTTTAAATGAAATGGACAGAAGAAGAACTTATAAGATGGTTGGTTGAATTACTTTCAATGATACGAACATGAAGTTAATGGTTTCGACTGTTAGCGTCAGTTCGCGCGATCAAATTCCTTTTAAATTAGCTTCAACTTTTGCGTCAAATTTTGTATGAACGCACTATTTTGTGCGTGGTCTCTTTTTTGGGGAAAGGGGGGGGGCGGGGGACAAAAATGAGAATTTGATAAAATAGTAATTTGAAATTGTGACAAGGCTTCATACAAAATTCGCATCAAATGTATCAACTAAAATTTGAAAGGAATTTGGTCGTGCCCACTGCGCCTTGCTCCCTGAAATGCCCCAACCCATCCCCCGCGTCCGTGTTGTTTCTAATCAATTGATGATTGTTTGGGGATTGGAGTTGATGCTACTCAAAGGGCTCCCTCTCCAGTTCTTCTTCTTCTTCGGCCCGCTAAACCAGGGAGGGGCGTCGCAAAGAGGTGGCGATCTGCCGCGAGGTGTTGCAGGACTGCCGAAGATTCCAGTTATGGACTTAAAGGGTGTCCTCAGGACAGAGGCGTTGTCATCCTCTGGCCTCCGGCCCTAAAACCGAAGTGTCTGCTATTGTAGGCATGCAATGCATGTTGATTGACATTCATTCTCGCCAAACAAATTAGTTTGTTATATCAAGCTCCGACGCTATCCTGGTAGAGATAACAATCGAGGCACATGGATGATTAAGAGATCTGCAACACTTGTTTTGTGACGTAGGGAGCAGTATACGAATATATTATCACTCTCGTATTCCTGAGTTGTGAAAATCAGAACTGTATTGGATTGACTACGAGAACTTGCAACCCCCCCCCACCCCCCATGTCCCCCAATCATTCCCGAGAAACGAGTGGTGTGACGTTTTCAATGACGTCCTGACGTACCAGTCAATCTGTCGCCGACTGTATACAGACGATAATGGCCCCCACGGCCTCGGAACTGGGGGGGGGGGGGGGAAGTACCGACTACATGAAAACCCTTCCATGCAAACAACTCGACGCTCATTAAGACTTTCTTGACCTTCAAGTTTGCCCGTGTGGTTCGATCTCTCTAGACGGGTTGGATATTAAAAGTTACAGTGCAAAGGGCAAGGTTCCGCTGACGGTTCCTTGACTTCTGTTTTCACCGCCTTTGACTTCTGCGTGAAGTGTTCTTGTTCGAATGGTTTATGGTCAAGTGATTTTTTTTTTATATTCGTGCACGTATTCCAAGGGTTCCGTAGTCCGTGGAGAGGTCCAAGGGCTACGTGAGCTGCATTTTCTTTGTAAGTTTATTCGCAGTGAAAAAAACTTAATCCAAGTGTAGACGTATGCCGGGTGGGTGAGTGGTTAGATATCGGCTATTTCAATTATAATGCCGCACACACTGGTCTATGTAAAACTTTACCACGTGGCTGTGCATCTACTATAATGCGACTGTTATTATTCTACAAGAGCAAGCACCAGGTCTATCGCAAACACATAATAAAGTGTAGGACGCGGCCAGCGAGACCGGTCTACTGTTATTATTCTACAGGCGCAAGCACCAGGTCTATGTCCAGTTTAGCGCATGACAGAAAGTTCAACTCGAGCACCACAAAGTATAATCGTTAGTTGGACACGGGTGTACGCACCAGATTGATTTGAAACTAAGCGCATGTTTCTGCATGTGTAACTAGCACGCTATAAATTATATAGCTTTTTATGGTACGCGGGTCTAGAAAAGACACGCCGTGGCGCTCGCACGTGTGCCATATCATTTTTAAGTGGATACGTTCAATGAAATTTGTAAGCAATGAAACCAAAACCACTACTTAAAGACTCTCGGCGATGAACAGGAACCGCCCATCACAAACACATAATACAGTGTACGACGCGGCCAGCGAGACTGGTGAAATAACCGAGAACTACTTTTTGCGTGCTACAAGTCGTCTCTATCAATTCAATAAGTTAACGATCAGATTGTTAGATCGGCTTCCGTGGAAAGTTGCACAGATATATATCCCCAGTAGTGAGTATCCGGGAAGACAACATACGGGTTTAAAGCTTGTTTCCTTTCCGACTGTGCAATATTGGGATTATTTGTAATCACTGGTGATGATGATGATAATAAAATCGCATTTTAAGCCTCAGGACTTGCTTAAAACGTGCTACTCGGCATAGCATTTGATTTACATCAGTGTTTCTTAACCTGTGGGTCGCGACCCCTTTGGGAGTCGAACGACCCTTTCAGGGGTCGCCTAAGACCATCGGAAAACAAGTATACTTTACAGTTATGAAGTACCAACGAAAATAATTTTGTGGTTAAGGGTCGTCACAACTTGATGATCTTTATTAAAGGGTTGCGGCATTAGGAAGGCTGAGAACCACTGAATTACATCATTCACCCTGAGTCTGCATACTCTCAACCCATCCAGCTGCCTCTGACGATTAAGCTTAAAATGTTTTGTGAACATTGTAAAACGCACGATGTGTAGGATGGCGACAAGGACGTGCTCCCCCCCCCCCCCGCGCCGCACTGCTTGTATAACGGACAGACTATCACAAACTTTGGTCAACAAGTTAATTGATCAAAATGTTGTCTGCGTCCTTCAACCAGGATCCATCACGCTACAACAGGAGCCATCGCAGCACAGATCATGATCGCACAGTTTGTGGCGGTGCATTGTGTAACGTCAGTAAGATTTTGTAATGATCTGTTGGTGTTCGAGAATGCAGGAGACCGTGATAATACAATTGTTAAATGATATCACTGTGTCAGAGATTTCATCTCTAGTCTGCTCCCCCCCCCCCCAATCCTTTTTTTTTCCCCCCACAAACATGTTTTTTTTTAAAATAAGGTGAAGAAACTAGCATCTCTCCCTGCATTCATAGTGGCAAAGATAAAGAAGAAAAAAATCAATGATATTATAGCTCAACCTTTTAAGCTTCCCTTCGCTATCCAATACTTACATACCGGTCGGTCTTCTACCTCGAATCCGGTCAAAATTCATTCACGCCAAAGCCATCATTAGAGGCCATCATTGCGTGACGTCACTTTGATGAGGCAGTGGCCGTTTCTGGCTGTAGAATTTACCCCGTGCTACGTCAGCACCCCGCGGATCGATACGGTTTATAATTGATAGCCCGCTATCAATTCGTGCACTGGAATATGGACGTGTTATAATAGACTTAAGGAGACAGACCTACCATTGTGTGGCTTGTATTCCCGCATATGTGTGTGTATGACAGGGCGTACACGGTGCATCGCTTGTTTGCAGACACCTATATTTATGCCAGTGCAAACAGTGGTATCGCAATAACGCCGTGTGTGCAAGTTTAAGTACAGATCATCCCACCGAGCCTTTCATGCATGTTCTATAAATTCAGCGTTCCCTAAACGGTGGTCCGCGATTGCCGAAACTTTCCCACCGGTCTCTGGTGCAATGCCGAAACTTGTTCACCGGTCTCTGGTGCAATGTCGAAACTTGTCCACCGGTCTCTGGTGCAATGTCGAAACTTGTCCACCGGTCTCTGGTGCAATGTCGAAACTTGTCCACCGGTCTCTGGTGCAATGTCGAAACTTGTCCACCGTCCGCCAAACTTAAACGTTTGGAAGCGAACAATTCTTTATTATTATTTTAATAGCTTAATCTAATTGAATATAGCTTTTTTTGTGGTGAATTTGGCTAGTGAATAGGGTCATTGTATTTATTTTCCATATGGGTTCGTATCGCATCGTCTTTTTAATACCGTAGGGGCATGTCCTGGAATCTACTGTAAGGGCATGTCCTGGAATCTACTGTAGGGCGTGTCCTGGAATCTACTGTAGGGGCATGTCCTGGAATCTACTATAGGGGCGTGTCCTGGAATCTACTGTATAGGGGTGTGTCCTGGCATCTACTGTATAGGGGCGTGTCCTGGCATCTACTGTAGGTGCGTGTCCTGACATCTACTGCAGGGGCGTGTCCTGACATCTACTGCAGGGGCGTGTCCTGGTATCTACTGTATAGGGGCGTGTCCTGGAATCTACTGTAGGTGCGTGTCCTGACATCTACTGTAAGGCCGTGTCCTGGCATCCACTGCAGGGGCGTGTCCTGACATTTACTGTAGGGGCGTGTCCTGGCATCTTCTGTAGGGGGTGTACCTAGCATCCACTGTGGGGGGCGTGTCCTGCCATTACTGTGTGGGACGTGTCATGATATCCACTGTGGGAGCGTGTCCTGGCATCTCCTGTATGAGCGTGTCCTGGCATCTACTGTACGTGCGTCTCCTGACATTTGCTGTTGGTGCGGACCTGCAATCTACAGTAGGTGTGTGATCTGGCATCTACTGCCCCGGGGGGGGGGTAATCCTGGTATTGCTTTGTGTATAAATATAAACGTCAAATCTGCTATATCTGATATATAGCTATATATATAACTACTCTCATCTGATAAGACCGGCCTTAAGAATTCAAACTTAATAATTAAACGTGCGCATAGGAGCTAAATTCTTCAGCTCGTACCTGGAAGGTAAGATTCAGCGCCACGTGTACTTGGTTTGATTCAGCACTACAAGAAGGTCGATGCCAGCAGTGTTGACATTTTCTGGGTCGGTAACGCTTCAGTCGCGAGCCTCTCTTTCGGCTCCCCGTGGGGCCATGCTTTGATTTCACGCACCTTTGTTCGACCTACAGAGGACCCGATAATTACAAATCAGAATAAAACATTTTGTCGCGACCTACTTTACGTATACAGGATTGTCGGTCCTATGATTATTTATAATTCGTCTCATGTTTCGTGTAGTGGAACTGCAGGCCCCCACCAGGCCAGCGCGGTAGGGCCATTTATATGTGATGTGGTTTGGAATTTCACAATCGCAGTTGTAGTTTGTGTTGGATACGAAATGCGCAAGCGGTGAATGATTCCAATTATATATGGATACTGTTTTTAAAAAGTAACTCGAAACAACGTCAATTGTGTGGAAATCAGCTGCCGGTCATTTATCGTTAGTTTGTCAGTTATTGTAAAAAAACAACAAAAAACATTAATGTAATTATGCTGAAGGCAAGATAAAAGGAAGTTTTAATGGATGTGAAACAGAAGTTATTGTGAAAGTCATTTCTCTATTAATTATAATTTTATATACGAGTCTTGAAATGTTTTAATTACAGGTTAATAAAGTGATGTGGCGGTAGTAGAAGTAATAACAATTAGATGTGATAACATGTAGATGTGATGACGAGTAGATCTGACGACAAGTAGATGGGATGACAAATAGATGTGATTATAAAATATACCAGTTTTTACTGAGATTAAATATATATTTTTTTTAATTCGCACGACGGAAATTATTGACTTGATCTGCTTTAGGATACGCCTTGAACCACGCCGATTACGTTTTATGTTAATTTCAAACTGTCCACACAAAGAGCAGATGAACGAATTAGTCACGTCATTGGACAATATTTTCACAGTCACTGGGAGACAGTTACGTGGCTCGTTTTCACGTGTCGAATATTGTTTTGTCAAGGATAGACACTCTTAGTAAGAGCGGACATTTGTTATTAATTGTATAACTCTAATTTGTGGTGGAGGTGGGGGAGATACTATTTTCACTGAAACCGCCCATGATGATATCCCAGTAAAATATATCAGCTTTTTTTCAAACCTTTAAAAACACAAGAAGTTAACTATAACATTGAAAACCCGTAGATCTTCCTTTTAAAAGGAAAAAACAAAACAAAGTGGATGTTTCGGGTGTCTGATGATTTTTTAATACGAAGTCTAAAAGTTTTTCTTCCACCCACTTTGCAATATTAGTTCCCCCAAGCAATGTTTGATTTCACGTTTAGTAATTCTTGTTCGAATATGTAATTCTAGTTCGATCTGTCCAGGACTAACGTCGTTGATCAACAGTTTCTGGTCGGAGGTACCAGACAGTATTGAGAGGAATAGTTTTAGTTGTCGATGTGATCATTTAAATAAGGCTACGTCACCTTCGACACACGTTTCAGCTTCAAACATGGGTCGGGGTTTACAGTGAACAAAGGCTCTTAAAGATATTACAGACCCGAAATGTGATGTCTCACCTCCCCCTCTTCCCACACCTTTCGTCTTCCTCCCCCAATGCCACTCGTTCCGCTATAATTATTTGTTTGATTTAAGGTCTACTGCCAATTATCAATACATCAAAACTAAATTCCCGAAAACTGCGCTAAATGAGATTCTTAAAAACACAGTTTCGTGTATAATATTTTCTTTTTTTTTTCAAAAAGGGGAATAGTCTCGGTTTAAATATGGTAAATAAGGGGGTGGAACAATAGAATATTAATATCGTTCAGGTGGCGTGAAAAGAACTGTGCGATGGCGTACGAGGGTTGGGGTGGGGGGTGTCATGGTGTTGTACTTCGAATTGGGATTTTTATAAAGTGATTTCCTTGAGTGCATGTTTTGTCAAGTAGCTTTAGTAGATGGGAAGTTCGTGCATTGCCGCCGCCATTGTTTGGTGTGATATAATAAACGCTTTGTTAAATATAATATTCACGAAAGAGTAAATTCTACGATGGAATACAAACATTTCTACATTTGCGAATAACGTCTCACATAGGTATCGTTAAATGAAAATCAAGCACTTTTATTCTGCTGTGTGTTGGCAGACTACATGTTGGGAAAAAACTATGTAAATAAAATATTTCATCTATTGATAGTTAATTTACGATGTTGGTACTATTTCATGACCTAATTGAGCGCGTTGCTCCGAGATAATGTCAACAAAGACATTAGTCATTGAATACTTTATGGAAGACCGCGACGCAAAGTTTTCATGCGCAGACGGCTAAAAATAGCTTCCGTTCCGGATGACGCAGCACAACTGACATCAGCGTTACAACCGTAACAAAAGTCTTATGAATAAGTGAAGCGATATTTTTCCAGCTTATAACTACAGCTGTTTTATATGTCGCTAGTTTTGTGAGGTCATCGTGGTCGTAAACATTCCAGTACTTTAGTACTTAACGTGTAGTTGTGTTGTTCGCGTAAGACACTCACAACAGTAGTGTAAGGACAGCGATATGTTTATTGTTCCCATAAGCAGCCATGATTTTCGTTTTGCTCTCTATAGGAGACTGCAACTTTCCTTGTCACCCAGAGTTATCGTTCATACCGGGGAGTACAAAGAAAGTACAAAGCTGGCTGCTAACATGGCAAAAACAGCATTTGAGACCTGGCGAGTTGAAGAAATTAAGAAATTTTTACGGGAATTGCATCAGCCGGTATCTGGAAATAAAGCAGAACTTGTAGATCGGGCACGCGGTTGTGTATCGTTGCGAATTTGTGGGGGAAAAACGTATGTATCTGAGACATTTTTCTAATTTCTAGGCGAAAAAGATTAACAAGGGCAAAAACCCCTGCTTTTTCAGGAAGTTGCAGTCCCCTATAAATATAACATATATTTTTTTTTTCAAATTAAGAGGGTTAGTGGAAGGCTAATTAAGTTTAATTAAGCTAGCTGAATAGCCATGTACTTACCATTAAATATAGACGATGACAAACTTTAGGGACTTGCCAAATTCATTTGATGACATTCAGGTGTCACGATTGAGACAATGAACGTGTCATCCAACTGCCACCTACCTGTGACAGGCTGCCAACCCCCCCCCTTTCCCCCCCAAAAAAATCAATTCAGCTTAGTGTCACAAATTCATTTTTGTAATCATATTTGCCCATCGTCATATTTGGTCCTTCCAAATTTTAACCAATCAAAAGACTGTTCAGGGACCGTGGTCGCGTTATGAGGGCAATGCCGAGAAGTCTCTCGAGAACCATTTCAATGGCTAGCTGTTGTGGTACGCTCCTGGCTTGTCGTGCCTGACACGTGGTTGTTGAAATAGCATGTGCTCAATCATACAGTCAACTATAGGAAACGTGTGATGAGTGTTCAATCATACAGCCAAATATGGGAAACGTTTGATGTGTGTTCAATCATACAGTCAACTATAGGAAACGTTTGATGTGTGTGTTCAATCGTACAGTCAATTGTAACAAACGTGTGATGTGTGTTCAATCATACAGCCAAATATAGGAAACTTTTAACGTATGCTTATTGTAGGTTTTCTTAACACACATGGACTCTTTTTTTTAAAAGCTAGTGTCAGGGCCACACAACTGTGCAATTTTGGGATTTACTGACTCCTCTAATTATCATTAATGTTTTCCGCAATCCGTTGTTTTATCTCGCGGCCTGACAGAAAAGAGGATTTGTATGGGACAAATGCCAGTTATTGTTTTTTTTTTCATTTGGTTTTCTTTTGGTCGCGTGTTTGACACCATGGATCTATAATGGGTTACAACAAACCCCCCCCCCCCCCCCCCCCACACACAAAAAACATTGAATTGAAAAAAGAACGCGTTTTTGACACCATGGATCCAAAGTGAGTTTTAAAAAACAACAACATTGAATTGAAAAAAACAAAACAACGTTTTCTAGAGTCCATTTAGAGACGACGGCACAAATTGTGATGTTGATTGCAGTACACAAATAAGTAACCGTGGTAACCAGTGAGTAATTCGAAATACTGGATCATGCGTGTACGTGATTTCATCTTGAAACAGGAAGTCATTTGAAGCAAGCGCAGGCCATCGCGTGGTGTTCGGCGCGTTCTTACATGTCTGATTGGATCAAGGGTTCTTAACCAGGGTTTCGGGAGGCAGTGTCAGTGGTGCGGGGTGAGCCATGAAATTAGGTTTATTTGACTTTCTGATCAGCATTTTGTATCGTGGCACGGGTGCAGGAAATATTTTGTTTGAATCGTGATGTGGGAAAGAGGGTAATTGTTTTGAAATCAAGAGAGGGTGCGGCGCGGCTAAAAAAAAACAACCTTAAGAACCCCTGCAGCATCACGCGAAGTTTGATCAGTGGATTGGTTAGGATTGTGTGGCTAGTACAGCTGTTGCCGCCCCTGACTGATGTGATAATGGGGCTTGTACAGCTGTTGCTGCCCCTGACTGATATGATAATGGGGCTTTTACAGCTGTTGCCGCCCCTGACTGATGTGATAATGGGGCTTGTACAGCTGTTGCCGCCCCTGACTGATGTGATAATGGGGCTTGTAGAGCTGTTGCTGCCCCTGACTGATGTGATAATGGGGCTTGTACAGCTGTTGCCGCCCCTGACTGATGTGAGAATGGGGCTTGTACAGCTGTTGCCGCCCCTGACTGATGTGATAATGGGGCTTGTACAGCTGTTACCGCCCCTGACTGATGTGCTAATGTGGCTTGTAGAGCTGTTGCTGCCCCTGACTGATGTGATAATGGGACTTATACAGCGATTGCTGCCCCTGACTTAAATGATAATGGGGCTTGTACAGCGATTGCTGCCCCTGACTGATGTGATAATGGGACTTATACAGCGATTGCTGCCCCTGACTTAAATGATAATGGGACTTTTCATTTAACTTTAAAATGATAAAATTCGAATTTGATTGCTCTCGGTGCACATATTTTTTTTAAAAGAATCGGGATATTTCATCTGTCATAAAGAATTGTTGAATTTATTGAAAACAATGATGGGCACATTTGTTGCGTTTTACAGCCTGGTAAAAATCAATCTTCCTTGCAGAAATAGTCGCCATTGTTCAAAGGTGGAACTTACATTTAGTTTCTATTGTGCCAAGAAAAATATTTTAAAATCCAATTTGGCTTGATTAAGAAAATAATGAACACCGGGTACCTAAACTGATAGAATATTTTAACTGCACTGTTTGAATGGGTTTTAGTTTGAATTTCATCGTCTGTTCTTACGTTATTTATTTTTAAAAATTTAAAATACGTTCCATGGAAATGTTGTCAGTCGCGCGTTCTTTTAGTGTTCACCCTGTCTGACCAAGGAGCAAAATTTGGGTTACAAGTGGACACACAGCCAGCTTCGCCAACATCTGGACACGCTACACAAAGATAAAAATTGTGTTAGAACGTCGACGTGAGGATCTTCTGCTGATTGGAAAAGTTCAGATTTTGTGGGATTAAGCCGAATCTCGAAACAGATGACATTGTTGTGGTGGAGGCTTCGGGCTTAAAATGGTGTTGGGCGGAAGCCAGAGTTTTGGAGATAATACCACGACTTAACGTTACGAAGGGCAATATTCTACCGTGCGCGGCCTGCGCCCTGGAGGGTGGTCACGGAGATACTTTGTTTCATTTCCAGCGTTATGTTTGGTGGAACGCGGTGTTAGTGCAGGATCTCCCCCCACCTCACTTCGCTCCTATCACAGGCACACGTACTCCTTCATTCTGAACATGAGGATTTAAGAGTGAATTCGAAGAAATCACTTCAAAAAGAATAATTGAGTGGTGACTAGGCTATCCGTACCACTTTCCCAATATGTATAGCACATCTCGGCACGGTTGTATCAATCAGTTTTATTATACAAATAAATAAAATAAAACGCTTGGTTTTTGTTCGATGCGTAATATATATCGTAATTCCTTCACACAGCGGGTGGACCAAACTGCTATTTGGAGAATGTCAATATCGGGGAAAAGACAAAGGAAAATAATGGGGTGGGGGTGGGTGGGGGGATAGGGATAAATGTATGGTTCCAAGATAGCGGTGGCCAGAAACAATTTTAAGAACCGCTGAACAAGAGCTTGAAATCCGCCACTATTTATTTGGATTCGGATTACAGGCAAACAAATAATTGATTTTATTTCTAGCGTTAATATCGGCGTTTTCGGGTTTTAATGGTTAACAGTTTTTAAAATTTTAAAAAATTTATTTGAAAAAGTCTGTCTTGACATTTCCATAGCAACCAATGAAAAATTACGTGTTGACTTAAAGTGGCTATAATTTCAAAAGATTAGCAAAAACCATTGCTTTGTAGACCGACACGCAATATTTACCCAGAACTCCTATCACTTCCTATCTGACCTAGTTCTTACTATCTAAAAGCCCCTTGGTCTCTGTGGGCGGGATTTCCGGAAGCCTGAAAACTTTTAAGCAGGTTCTTTTCTGATTGTGCTGCACCCCCCAGCCCTCCCATGACCCCTCCAGCCCTCCCATGGCCCCTCCAGCCCTCTCATGGCCCCTCCACCCCTCCCATGTTCCCTCCAGCCCTCCCATGGCCCCTCCAGCCCTCCCATGGCCCCTCCAGCCCTCCCATTCCCCCCCAGCCCCACACTGTCGGGTCGGCTAATCTCACGCCCGCCACCGTCCAGCTAACTGCTAACGGCTTGGTGCCATTGTTTCCGTCCCGTTATAGTGGTCTCGATGGCTGTATTTGGCGGGGACCGAATCAACCAGGCTTGTGAACTGGATTCGAACCAAAGCGTCATAATAGTCACGGGGCTTAGAGGTTATTATCAGTTGTTTTATTTTTGTATAATTGTGGGTATTGTTGAAAAAGGGGGGGGGGGGGGGGGGAGATAGTTGGACGTGGCACTAAAAATAAGTACTGATCAGATATGTTAATAATTTGTGGCAAACTATTTTTGAGAAAGACCTGTATCCGTTGTTTTTTTTTCGTGTACTTGATGGTTCAGTCGTGTACATGATGATTCAGCCGTGTACATGATGGTTCAGTCGTGTACATGATGGTTCAGGCGTGTACATGATGGCTGAGACGTGTACATGATGATTCAGTCGTGTACATGATGGTTTAAGTCGTGTACATGATAGCTCAGACGTGTACATGATGATTCAGCCGTGTACATGATGATTCAGCCGTGTACATGATGGTTCAGCCGTGTACATGATGGTTCAGTCGTGTTACCGTGTACATGATGGCTGAGCCGTTTACAAGATGGTTCAGTCGTGTCCATGATGGCTCAGTCGTGTACACGATCGTTCAACCGTGTACATGAGCTTTCACCGATTAACTCGTAACTTAACAGCGCCGGGCACCCGTTGACAGCTGTTGTCATTAATGTCACATCTTAGAAGTCCAAGTTGCTTTTTTGAAACTATGATCTGCTTCCTTTGAATCGTAGACGCTCAACCACACAGACGTTTGGTCAAGATAATTGGAGATCGTTTACCTGTCACTGCCAATGGAGTGCAAATGGCGGCAATGTTTGAATGTGTGCGTTAGATTGCATCATACTTTTAGGGTTTTTTAGGGTGGGTGGGGGGCGACTTATTCACACTGCTATTCTCTGTACTTTTTGTTTAAGGTCCATCAATTCCACTATTCCGGATCATTGCAATGTTATGTAAATTGACCAACTGAACAGTTTGTGCTTCAGTGACACCAGATTGTGTTCTGACAAGGACATTTGGATAACACTAAGGACACTTCTCCAAGGGATAAGAAATGTAAGCGTCATAATTGTGGCTGTAGTTGAAGTGAAACAGATTCATGTAAGCACACGATTTGTGGCTATAGCTTCCGATGTTAATGTGCTGTGTTCCAAGCCAGGACTTGCATGAGAATGATGCTCATAAAACCGCACCCACCCCTCAACGTAAGTCATTGTGGATGTGCTTTTCATATGATATTCTTCTCAAACTTGACAATTGTATTATGTCATTCTGTCTATCGGCCTGTCTTGTCTCAAAGCCTGCCTGCCTGTCTGTGTTCTCACACGTCTCTCTGCCTGTTTGCTTATCCGTCCTTTCGTCTTTCTGCAGACATTTTCTATTTTAAATTTCCCGTAAAAGAGGAAATCTATCTTGAAACTCAAGAGATTAGCCATTAATATTCAGCCGTAGTGGGAGAATGGGATTCATTGTGGACATATGAGACTTGTGACCTCGTAGCTGTAAGATTAAATATGAACACTTGACGTTCATTGTATGTCACATAAATTTAGGGTCGGGTGTGTAAACTGTAACGTGACATTGAATAATCAATAACCTGGCTTTCAATAAACATATATCATGTCATTTACCAAACACTAACGCGAAAAGTCACTAACAATAATACATTTAATCAACAATAACATGTCACTGAGTTTTTGTTATTAATTTACTAGTCGCAGCCCGCCAAACAATAGCAGCGGCAATGTGCGAACTTCCCATACTACTTAAGTTACTTGACTAAACCGGCTTTCAAGAAAAGCACATTATAAGAATCCCAATTAGGGCTACCCCCACTCCGCTCCCAGGTACGCCAACACACACTTTTTTTTACGCCTCTCAACTATATTAATATTCTGCCCCAATCCCTTTTACTGCGCAGATTTATTACAACATATTTAAATTGAGACAATTTCCGTGAACCAAAAGAAAATCGTACTTACTAAACGCACTTTCGGTATTTTTAAGAATTTCAATCAGCGTAGTTATCGGGAATTTTATTTTGCACGCTACTGAACTCATCATTACACCATACTTTCTTTCACACGTGGAAAATTATAGTTATTATATTAAATGCAGGGTACTCATTTTATCGCTGCCTATTTTAATAACTTCAAATATTGATTGCTCATGCGTGTTTCTCAATTCTTTGTTGTCTTAAAATTGAACAGCGGTTCTCAGGGCTTTGTACTCCGGATACCCTCTTTAAAAACTGACAGTCTTCAGGAGACACTTGTCGTTTTGTAAAGCGGTAGCATTTGTAAAGCTGACGGTAAAGCTGGCAGTAAGGTGGGAGTGAAATATTAATTATTTTTTTTTCAGAGCTATAGGATTTTTAGGAACATGTATTGGATAACGTCAAGGGATAGGAAAGCATCCATCCCTGTTGCACTACAGCCGATATAGGGCGTTGACCTGCCTCAGCACATCGTTCCATTCAGGCCTAACTGATGCTTTTCTTTCCCATGCATGCTTGGATTACCAGCTGTTGTAAATCTTTATCCACATCATCCATCCATCCAAGCCCAGGTCTGCCTTTGAGCCGTTTGCCTCTGGGTGTTTGTGGTGCACCCACTTCACTCCTCTGTCATTTGGCATTCTTTCTAAGTGTCCTGCCCAGCGCAGCCTGTCCTTTTAAACATTTCTTTTACTAGTGTGGGATCCTGATATAGGTCTATACAATTCCTGGTTGGTTCATATTCTGCCTCCATACTCATCTTTCCGTATGTTTTCCGGAGAACTTTTCTCTCCCGTGTGTAGGTTTTCTGTCGTTTTTGTTAGGGTCCACGTTGCATTGGGTATGAAAACATGATAAGATAAGATTCTTTTATTGATCCAAACAAATGGAAATGTTTTTTGATTCCATTGCTCATAGACATTTTCAGCACATAACTAAATACATATTTTAAGAAAAAGTCAAACTTTTCCCAACTAAAACAATGTAAACACAAGACATCTACATTAATTTTTTTTCTCTCGTGTAAGAAACATCCAATCATTAGTCATAATAGGGACTTAATTAGTGATCACTTAGATTTTGTGACCTCTGGGGGAGCACGCTGGTAAATTTGGGGAACAAGCGAGTGTACAATCTTTCAGGCCTCGCCTTAAGACAGCGGTTCTCAACCTGTGGGTCGCGACCCCTTTGGGGGGTCGAACGACCCTTTCTCAGAGGTCGCCTGAGACCACCGGGAAACCCTTTCTCAGGGGTCGCCTGAGACCACCGGGAAACCCTTTCTCAGGGGTCGCCTAAGACCACCGGGAAACACATGTACAGTCTGCAGGTTATGAATTAGCCACGAAAATAATTGTGTGGTTGGGGGTCGCCACAACATGAGGAATCGTATTAAATGGTCGCGTCATTATGAAGGTTGAGAACCACTGCCTTAAGAGAAAGAATTCGTTCCGAACGGGACGATATTAAGTATTTGTGATATAGAGGGTGGATGTATCATCCAAAATTTGTTTAGTTTTAAAACAACATTTATTCTTCAAATAGTTCTTCAAGTGAAGGGTTTTTTGTGCTCCCGTGTGTCGATACATTATCAACTCTAGATAAGATCTCATCTCTTAACGGGGTCTTATCTCTTTGCTTTATTGGAGGTCTTTCACGGGTTCATAAAACATTTGTTGGAAATGTTGAAACGTTGAGAGAGAATTTATCCATCCATGACAAAAGTAAACAGCGCTTCACAGGCCAGTGTCGGGGGTCATGCATTCGGATCCGGAGTCGTAATATTCCCCAACACACTAAGCCCTCTATTTGAACAAAATGCATTTAGGATTTGAGTCGACGCATAATAAGCCAAATTTCCCTTCTGGTTATGGCTATGGCGCTCTATTGCATTTAGATGCGGGAAGTTTGTAATAGCCGCAACTCGTGCTGTCTCACACGTCGTGTGTTTACAACCTTGCTTTAGAAGAGAGATATCACAATGCAACGGAAGATAAGAAATATAATATTCCTGGTATAGGGGGCTGGGAACATGGTCCGGGGGTGAATGGGGTGGGGGTGTTATCCACAAAGAGATTGCACAGGACAAAACTAAAAGGAGTTCTCGCAACACAACAGAAGATATCACCGTACAACTCGAGCCATCGCAGTACAACAGGAGCCACCGCGGCACAACAGTAGCCATCACAGTACAACAGGAGCCATAAGAGAACAACAAAAAATAAGAACTATATCATTATTCCTTCTTTATGATTATTAATATTGTCCGGGAAATAGCCCATAACGAGATCTGTCAATAGAGTCGGTTATTAATAGTATCCGGGAAATAGACCAGAACGAGATCTGTCAGTAGAGTCGGTTATTAATATTGTCCGGGAAATAGCCCAGAACGAAATCTGTCAATAGAGTCGGTTATTAATATTTTCGGGAAATAGCCCAGAACGAGATCTGTCAATAGAGTCGGGGGGTCATTTTAACATATCTTTGAAAATGTCTTCAGTTTAGACAACATTTTAATAGCAACACGGAGAGCATAGTGACTCAATAGATTGCCTACTGTAGCGATACAAATAGTGTTCATTGTTAATGACATGTAAATAATGTTGGACACTTTTCAGCTTAAAATCTAATTATTTTTAGTTTGTTTTTTTATAATGTACAGTTAATTTGATTAAAACCCACGCAGATATCGCGTTCCCAAAATAATAAGTTGATCACGTGAGAACTTCTGAGCTTTGGTGTGGAAAACCAGGAATGGTGTTCTCTAAGTCTGTGGTTAATTCTGGTGCGATCATGCTTTGGGGGGGGGGGGGTATTTCGTGGCGGGCTGTGCACTAAATTAGTAAATTCCAAAAATTGGGGATTGGAGTTCAATCCCATAAAAAAAACCTGGACTAGAAAAAAACGGAAGGACAAAAAAAAAAAAAACACTAACACCCCGGATGGATGGAACTCGTTAAACTCTGAGGGCAACGCATCTAAAAAAATAATTTTTTAAAGGCAAAATCTGAATTCAAACCCGCAGAAGGAGCACCGTAGGTAGTATGACATAGGCACAATGCAACGAAAATTTCGGCAACTACTGCGACGTGCAACGCATGCAGTGTGCAGTGACACAAACATCTCCCAGTCGTCTTGGCCAAGTCTTGCCATTGGATCAAGACGAGCGGGTGAGTCTGACGCATTGTGCAACTGTCCCTCACTTAAAACAAAATTCAGCGCGAGTTAGGGCTGAATGTAGCCTTGGTCGTCCTCTCGTGTGAAGGGCGAGCAATCTAGTATGATGATTCCCGAGTGGATCTCTCTTGTCCAGCCCGCACTAATAGCGCACCGTGCTGCACTCTCATTCGCTCATTCAGACCATCGTATCTTGATCACGCACGCACCAAATGTACTCAAGTGAAGATATATGGAGTCAAATCAACTAAGCATTGGTGGAAATGTGGAGCGCCACCTGGAATTATTATTGTAGATTATGTACACCTCTTCCCGTATTTCACACGTGAAAGGTGGTTGCGCTGTCCTATCTTGTATAATAGTAATTCGTGATGTTAATATGATGAGAACGCTAAAGCAAAAAGACGAAAAGTGGCGAATGATTAAACAAAAATACACAAGCGACAGATACCAGAATTGTAAAGAAAATAGTTGACCAAATGATTGTCACGTGACGTTAATCTAAATACGGTAGTTAAACATGTTCAGACGAGAGTTACTCGGCGTTGTTCCGTTTCAACAATGTATTTTGAGGATCCCTGAATTAAAACAACCTTCAGATTTGGCGATCCTCTCCGTGATAGCAGGCGTGATTCCACGATCCAAGAGTCTTCACGTGACGTCGAGAGATGGCGCTGTAGGAAGATTGTATTTGATAGGCCTGCGGGAAAGCCGTGTGAAGATCTCATCGTACGATAACTGGCATTGTTACGTTAAGATTAGAGTGCAATTAGTTGTTAATATTTTTTCCCGTTTTTTTAAAATTATATATTGTGTCGCCAATACAGTTCTTAGACATTGAGTGGGAACAGAAATGACATTTAAATAATCCTAAATTACAGGGGACAATTTTCCCGTCTGCACGTGAACCCACACGTGCATAAAATGTCTGGCAAAAGGGCGACTTTCCTCGGTACCCCCACCCCCACACACACACACATTTTTTTCCTTTGAGGCGCTAACAAAAGTAATATCCAATTGGCCCCAAATTGAATTGTTACGTATAACTTGAGGTATTGTGATAACTTTATTGTGTGACTTCCGGATCTATATAAATCATAACGGTCATTTTTCGTAAGATATATGTAGGCGATCGATTTGCGACTGATAATTATATACTCTTTACTTTCCCCCTTAAGTAATGAAATGATATTTTTTATTATTGTAAGTTTTGGTGGACGTTCCATATTTCCCCCACATTATTTTTAATAATTTACCTTTTCATATTTTTTTTTTGTGTGTGATACAGTATCTGTATTACGGGCGCTACTAACTGGAAGAACTATTCATTAAGGGGTCGTACGTAAATTACGTCACGCAAAACATTACCCTTTAGACCCCCTCCCCCCTGTCACGAAGTGTCACAAATTCTTTAACCCCCCCCCCCCCAACCCCGTGTCACATCACACCTAACAAAATCAAAACATACATAAAATTTTCATAAATAAACTATGATTTTATTATATTTTTTTAAAATTTTCCCATAATGGATTTAAGATGTAGTATTATTAGAAAACCGTGACGTAAAACAACGTAGTCATACACATGCCGAATGTAAAATGGCCACAACAGTTTTTGCGTCATTTTTCGATATGCGCAAAAGATGTGAGCGACAGAGTTCTTAAAACCTGAGGTAATTTCGACCTCAAATTAATGTTTTTAAAAATTAATTGAATAAAGATTTTTCAAAATTAGAAAATTTAAGATTTAAAAAAAAAAAAAAAAATAATTAATTAACGTGACGTCACCAATTTTTGACTCTATCGCTCTTACGTATGGTCAGTGTAAACGGGTAAGATGAAAAGCTTCAGGTGTACCAGTTGGAGAAGATGGGATGCCATGAAAGAAGAGACATTTATTTATGTTTTAATGAGTCCCCACATTTTATCTAAATTATTACGTAAAGCAGAAACTTTAAAAAAATAAATAAAAGGCAAAATAAATTATGTTTTCAGAAATCTTTTCTTTATTCATTTATATATATATATATATATATATATATATATATATATATATATATATATATATATATTGTAATTAATTGATTTTATTTTCTTGTTTTTGTTGATCTAAAATAAAGTCAATAAAATAAGTATAGCATCAATAAAATAAGTATAGCATCAATAAAATAAGTATAAAATCAATAAAAATAAGTAAAAAAATCAATAAAATAAGTATAACATCAATAAAATAAGTATAACATCAATAAAATAAGTATAACATCAATAAAATAAATATAACATCAAAAAATAAGTATAACATCAATAAAATAAGTATAAAATCAATAAAATAAGTATAACATCAATACAATAAGTATAACATCCATAAAATAAGTATACCATCAATAAAATAAGTATAAAATCAATAAAATAAGTATAACATCAATACAATAAGTATAACATCCATAAAATAAGTATAACATCAATAAAATAAGTATAAAATTAATAAAATAAGTATAAAATCAATAAAATAAGTATAACATCAATACAATAAGTATAACATCCATAAAATAAGTATACCATCAATAAAATAAGTATAAAATCAATAAAATAAGTATAACATCAATACAATAAGTATAACATCCATAAAATAAGTATAACATCAATAAAATAAGTATAAAATTAATAAAATAAGTATAACATCAATACAATAAGTATAACATCCATAAAATAAGTATACCATCAATAAAATAAGTATAACATAAAAAATAAGTATACCATCAATAAAATAAGTATAACATCAATAAAATAATTATGCCATCAATAAAATAAGTATACCATCAATAAAATAAGTATAACATCAATAAAATAAGTATAACATCAATAAAATAAGTATAACATCCATAAAATAAGTATAACATCAATAAAACAAGTATGACATCAATAAAATAAGTATACCATCAATAAAATAAGTATAACATAAAAAATAAGTATAACATCCATAAAATAAGTATAACATCAATAAAATAAATATGTCATCAATAAAATAAGCATAAAATCAATAAAATAAGTATAAAATCAATCAATAAAATAAGTATAACATAAATAAAATAAATATAACATCAATATAATACGTATACCATCAATAAAATAAGTATAACATCAATAAAATAAGTATAACATCCATAAAACAAGTATGACATCCATAAAATAAGTATAACATCAATAAAACAAGTATGACATCAATAAAATAAGTATAACATCAATAAAATAAGTATACCATCAATAAAATAAGTATAACATCAATAAAATAAGTATAACATCCATAAAATAAGTATACCATCAATAAAATAAGTATAACATCAATAAAACAAGTATGACATCAATAAAATAAGTATAAAATCAATAAAACAAGTATGACATCAATAAAATAAGTATAACATCAATAAAACAAGTATGACATAAATAAAATAAGTATAACATCAATAAAACAAGTGTGACATCAATAAAATAAGTATAACATCAATAAAATAAGTATAACATCAATAAAATAAGTATGACATCAATAAAACAAGTATGACATCAATAAAATAAGTATAACATCAATAAAATAAGTATGACATCAATAAAACAAGTATGACATAAATAAAATAAGTATAACATCAATAAAACAAGTGTGACATCAATAAAATAAGTATAACATCAATAAAATAAGTATAACATCAATAAAATAAGTATAACATCAATAAAACAAGTATGACATCAATAAAATAAGTATAACATCAATAAAATAAGTATACCATCAATAAAATAAGTATAACATAAAAAATAAGTATACCATCAATAAAATAAGTATAACATCAATAAAATAATTATGCCATCAATAAAATAAGTATACCATCAATAAAATAAGTATAACATCAATAAAATAAGTATAACATCAATAAAATAAGTATAACATCCATAAAATAAGTATAACATCAATAAAACAAGTATGACATCAATAAAATAAGTATACCATCAATAAAATAAGTATAACATAAAAAATAAGTATAACATCCATAAAATAAGTATAACATCAATAAAATAAATATGTCATCAATAAAATAAGCATAAAATCAATAAAATAAGTATAAAATCAATCAATAAAATAAGTATAACATAAATAAAATAAATATAACATCAATATAATACGTATACCATCAATAAAATAAGTATAACATCAATAAAATAAGTATAACATCCATAAAACAAGTATGACATCCATAAAATAAGTATAACATCAATAAAACAAGTATGACATCAATAAAATAAGTATAACATCAATAAAATAAGTATACCATCAATAAAATAAGTATAACATCAATAAAATAAGTATAACATCCATAAAATAAGTATACCATCAATAAAATAAGTATAACATCAATAAAACAAGTATGACATCAATAAAATAAGTATAAAATCAATAAAACAAGTATGACATCAATAAAATAAGTATAACATCAATAAAACAAGTATGACATAAATAAAATAAGTATAACATCAATAAAACAAGTGTGACATCAATAAAATAAGTATAACATCAATAAAATAAGTATAACATCAATAAAATAAGTATGACATCAATAAAATAAGTATAACATCAATAAAATAAGTATAACATCAATAAAATAAGTATAACATCAATAAAATAAGTATAACATCAATAAAATAAGTATAACATCAATAAAATAAGTATAACATCAATAAAATAAGTATAACATCAATAAAATAAGTATAACATCAATAAAATAAGTATAACATCAATAAAACAAGTATGACATCAATAAAATAAGTATAACATCCATAAAATAAGTATACCATCAATAAAATAAGTATAACATCAATAAAACAAGTATGACATCAATAAAATAAGTATAACATCAATAAAACAAGTATGACATCAATAAAATAAGTATAACATCAATAAAACAAGTATGACATAAATAAAATAAGTATAACATCAATAAAACAAGTGTGACATCAATAAAATAAGTATAACATCAATAAAATAAGTATAACATCAATAAAATAAGTATGACATCAATAAAATAAGTATAACATCAATAAAATAAGTATAACATCAATAAAATAAGTATAACATCAATAAAATAAGTATAACATCAATAAAATAAGTATAACATCAATAAAATAAGTATAACATCAATAAAATAAGTATAACATCAATAAAATAAGTATAACATCAATAAAATAAGTATAACATCAATAAAACAAGTATGACATCAATAAAATAAGTATAACATCCATAAAATAAGTATACCATCAATAAAATAAGTATAACATCAATAAAACAAGTATGACATCAATAAAATAAGTATAACATCAATAAAACAAGTATGACATCAATAAAATAAGTATAACATCAATAAAACAAGTATGACATCAATAAAATAAGTATGACATCAATAAAACAAGTATGACATCAATAAAATAAGTATAACATCAATAAAATAAGTATAACATCAATAAAACAAGTATGACATCAATAAAATAAGTATAACATCAATAAAATAAGTATAACATCAATAAAATAAGTATAACATCAATAAAATAAGTATAACATCAATAAAATAAGTATGACATCAATAAAATAAGTATAACATCCATAAAATAAGTATAAAATCAATAAAAATAAGTATAACATCAATAAAATAAGTATAACAAAAAAATAAGTAAAACATCAATTGTAAAAACGAAAAAACTGCCACGTGGAGCTCTTTGCACAATCGGCTCTGTAATTTCTTATTTAATATCTAGTTTCCGTGCGTCCATCGATGTGTTGTAAGACAAATAACTATAACCAGCCAGCCAGTGAGTGGGCTGCCACCAACCGTTGTTCACACAAAGCTTATAAAAATATTGACATTTTCAAAGACGGTGTGGGCTTGGACGTCAATACCGGAGCTATATTTGTTACCCTAACATATTTTTTATGGTGGGCTGGGGGCGAACGGCCCCGTTCTCGAACAGCCTTAGTTAACTATGCGAGGCTTTTTCACAGGTGCACCCGCTGCTTTGTGCCAACATGTCCTTGTTCTGGTGGTGGTTTTTTTAAAATCCCTTCTATCACAACGCCCCTGAGTCGCATCTCATGCCATTGATTTTATCGTTATGTTTTACACTGGCTTCATTCAAGTCAAGAGATTTTGGCCAATCGATGCAGCCTATAATCTATACATTCCCATTTGTCATCGATTTTGCGTTGTTAGGCAGCTCTGTGGATATTGCTGTCCACAAGATTCCCCATGAGGGTATAGAAGATTTCCCATGATGGTATAGAAGATTCCCCATGATAGCTTAAACCATTCTCCATGATAGTATACAACATTCACCATGATAGTATACAACATTCACCATGATAGTATTCAACATTCACCATTTTAGTAAATAATATTTACCATGATAGTATACAACATTCACCATGATAACATACAACATTCACCATGATAACATACAACATTCACCATGATAGTATTCAACATTCGCCATTTTAGTAAATAATATTTACCATGATAGTATACAACATTCACCATGTTAGCATACACAATTAACCATGATGGTATACAACATTCACCATGATAGCATACAACATTCACCATGATAGCATACACCATTCACCATGATAGCATACACCATTCACCATGATAGCAGACACCATTCACCATGATAGTATACACCATTCACCATGATAGTATACAACATTCACCATGATAGCATATACACCATTCACCATGATAGCATACAACATTCACCACGATAGTATACGCCATTCACCATGATAGTATGCAAATCGTCCCCCATCAAGTCGATCGTAAGTTTAACATTAAAAGGAAGCTATCGAGTAGATTGATTGTATTACCCCTCCATTTCGTGGAAATCCAACGCGTTGACTGATCGGTTGAGGAAATCGATTGCCCCGACTAGCCTCCCCTTCCCTACTTATCGTCAGTCAGTCCATTCGCGTTATAAGACACATCAGGTCCATTGTTAATCTTAAGTCAATAGACGCACTTGGGAAACGCAGTGGTCTATTTTCCTTTTCCATTGTCGACAAGAAATGTATTTTGGTGACAGAGAGGAATATCTTACAGTTTGTTTTTTTAAAATCCGAGACGACCACTATCCCTCACCCGCACCTCCGTTTCATTACAGTTTTTGGACGAAGTGATCTCCTTCTCTGAATTATCGACCATTTGATGTCACCTTCATGAATTATGGAATTCACATTTTGACGAACCGTCGATACAGTAGTGGATGGGACTCGTTAACCTTGGACGGCAACTCATCTAAGAGAAGGAAACTCTGAATTCAAACCCAGGAGATGGGGAGATGGAGTTCACATGCGCCTAACTGGCAGCAGTGATGCCTCTCGAACATCGAACCTTGTAACGCGCTTCGAGCCTTTGGGAATGAAGCGTGATTTCTCAAATTTCTCAAATAAACTTCATTATTATTATTATTATTATTCCCATGCTTAAGAATCTGTTGTGAGGCATTCTCGTCTTTGAGATAATTTCTTATAATCTTAATGTGTTTACTTACAGGTTGATGGCCCACGAAATTGAAGGTTTTATTTTTGTTATTTTGTCGACCTCTAAAGGTATCCAGGTCATGAAGTTTGTTGGCATAAAAACTGTGGACCTGTGAAGTCATGGTTACTTGTCGGGGCTATGGACCCCTGAAGTCATGGTTACTTGTCGGGGCTGTGGACCTGTGAAGTCATGGTTACTTGTCGGGGCTGTGGACCTGTGAAGTCATGGTTACTTGTCGGGGCTGTGGACCCCTGAAGTCATGGATACTTGTCGGGGCTGTGGACCTGTGAAGTCATGGTTACTTGTCGGGGCTGTGGACCCCTGAAGTCATGGTTACTTGTCGGGGCTGTGGACCCCTGAAGTCATGTTTACTTGTCGGGGCTGTGGACCCCTGAAGTCATGGTTACTTGTCGGGGCTGTGGACCTGTGAAGTCATGGTTACTTGTCGGGGCTGTTGACCCCTGAAGTCATGGTTACTTGTCGGGGCTGTGGACCCCTGAAGTCATGTTTACTTGTCGGGGCTGTGGACCTGTGAAGTCATGGTTACTTGTCAGGGCTGTGGACCTGTGAAGTCATGGTTACTTGTCGGGGCTGTGGACCTGTGAATTCCTGGTTACTTGTCAGGGCTGTGAATCTGTGAAGCGATGTTTACTTGTCGAGCTGTCAGACCTCCAAAAAGTGTCAGAACTCCATTAGAGTGGGCACGCATGTAAGCAGTACACGTCGCAATGAAATTCTCAACTCGGAAATCAATCGTTGGGTTGTGAGCTTATCCTAAAAGCTCCCCCCCCCCCCCCCCCCCCCCCGTAAATTAAATAAAAATGTCATAGACAGATCATTGGGTATTGGGAAAGTACTTTAGCAGATGCAGTGAGCAGGTAATGAATTCTCACCATTTAACCCCCCCCCCCCCCCCCCCCCAAAAAAAATAATAAATAAATAATATAAAAATAAAAAGAAAGAAAGTTCGCCGTGTTACTTAACGAGATTGACAATCTGACGTTCTTAGTTGTGGACGGACGTTCGTATTTAAAAACAGGCATGACTTCTGGGCAACCCCTCCAAAAACATCACACACCGCAAGATATCATTAAACCTTGACAACCTCCCCCCCCCCCCCCCCACTTTTCCCCCCATCCCCGGCCTATTTCACCCTTTGCTTCGTTTAAACAACTGATGACCACAAAATTCCAATCCTTGTCCAACTGTATCAACAACAAAGCCACCGCACTGCCTCTAATCGCCCTCATCAGTACTCGTCACTTATCTTCCTCTCGTGTATCTTCCTGGACCGCTGGCGCCTTTATTTGTGTACACTTCGCTATCAAACGTGTCCCCCACTCCAAGACGATAGCGGACGACAAACATGTATGGGGCATGCCCAAACTCAATGTTTCGTCTTTCTCGTCAGCGGCAGATGTACAAAATAAAAATACATGTGATCCGGAGAGAGGACGGGCCGGAACAAAGGCCAGTGCGCTGCTTGACACATTGGTTGGTACGTTGTCAAATTGCTGAATAATATCAGCTGGGAAAAAATCTCACTGTTGAAATTTTAGCACACTCCCCCCTCCCCCAAAACCCCTCAAAAAATGCACACATAAAAAACCCAACAAACAAAAACAACACTAAATGACCTGGAAGCGTTTTCATAAATGCGCCCCCCCCCCCCCCAACCCTTTTTCCAAAAAACTTTTTTTTTTTAATCTGCCCCTGACTATCATTATCTCTAGCTTAATCCTTGGGTACGCCTAAAAAATCCACGGACAATTGATGTGGTCGCCCGATTCAACATTTGGATGATTTGTTTTCATGATTTCATTGGGACATTGTGTCCCCTTCAAAACTTCAGACAAGATGCTCAAACGTACACGACGTGTTCACTTTGCCGATGAGAACTTGTACAATGTAAAACTGGTTTGTTTCGTGTAAACGGCGAGAATCGTCTTTTTTTTTTTTTTTTTAAAATTATTTCTGTATTTTTTTCAAATGTTCTCGGCCGACTTATTTGTTGACTGCGAGGAAGTTGCCGCTGTTTTCTGTTTCTAATATTTTATTTTATTCATTAATTTATTTCCAATCGTTTATGTTACCTGTTGATCTCGCTCGCAGATTCTTTGATTACATGGGACGCTTATGTAATTGGATATGTCTACAATTTCAGGTTAATTACATATTTATACACGCTAAGATGTCTGAATCTGTATTTTTTCTGTCGAAGGCTTCTTTGCCGATTGTCGGTCTCCGGTTTGGCTCTGTGCTCTATATTTATTACTGCTACAACCCGAATGCAGTCATCCCTTTATTTCTCGTGTGTTTCCAAATCTTGTTCAACCGGTGAGTAATTCCAGCGTCGAGGATTCTGATAAAAATTTACAAAATAGTTTTTATTTACTTACTGTCATCGGATGTCACTATGGTCCACAGGCCGGCAAACCAAATGACCCGGATCATAGGGCAATAGCTGAAGGAAATTATGTTAATCACCATGTGGCAGGACTGGCTCATAGGGCACCATTTAACTTGGGTGATTACACTGCACTTTCTGGTTGGCCTATCTTATAGGGCACCGCCTGGCTGTACTGGCTTATGGGGCACCATCGAACTTGGCTGATTACACTGCACTTACTGGTTGGCCTATCTTATAGGGAACCATCTAACTTGGCTGATAACACTGCACTTTCTGGTTGACATATCTTATAAGGCTTGTCTGGCTTGGCTGGCTCATATGGCACCATATAACTTGGCTGATAACACTGCACTTTCTGGTTGACATATCTTATAGGGCTTGTCTGGCTGGGCTGGCTCATATGGCACCATATAACTTGGCTGAATACACTGCACTTTCTGGTTGGCCTATCTTATAGGGAACCGCCTAGCTTGACTGGCTTATGGGGCACCATCGAACTTGGCTGATTACACTGCACTTTCTAGTTGGTCTATCTTATAGGGCACTGTCTGGCTTGACTGGCTCATAGGGCACCATTTAACTTGGCTGATTACAATGCACTATCTGGTTGACCTCTCTTATAGGGCACCCTCTGGATCATGGTTCCGGGCTTTTAGAGCTTCCGGAATCATCCGAAATTTATAACCATAATTAATAGATTATCTGTCATTCTATCCATATTTGTATGTCTGCAATTCTATCCATATGTGTATGTCTTGACATTCTATCCATATTTGTATGTCTGCCATTCTATCCATATTTGTATGTCTTGACATTCTATCCATATTTGTATGTTTAGACATTCTATCCATATTTGTATGTCTTGACATTCTATCCCTATTTGTATGTCTTGACATTCTATTCATATTTGCATGTCTGCCATTCTATCCGCAGCTGCCTGAGGTCAAGGACGCCAAGCTGAGTCAGATCCTCACCCAGCAACGCAAGTACCACCACCTGCAGAAGAGTGAGTGCCAGGCCAGTCCGGCCTCCAGCCCCCGGACACAGAACTCGTCATTTGTGTCGCATGACACCCACGTTATTGGTCAGTGGCAACAACATGCGTGTTCGTGACGCAGTCAACCGCCGGCCAAGTAGAGTATCAGGAAGGGAGGGAGGGAGGGGGTGGGTCTTTGAAAAGACGCTCAAAGTACATGGTTACCGGAAATTTGATCGAAAGAAATTTCTTCGACAGAAAATTGATCGACGGAAATTTGATCGAAAGAAATTTCTTCGACAGAAAATTGATAGACGGAAATTTGATCGAAAGAAATTTCGTCGATGTAATGCACAACATAAAGAATATTCTCACCCGACGTTTGCCTTTCTTACGGCAGTGTCTAATTGAATACTGCTCATTTCAGTGTTCCTTTTTGTGACGACCCCCCACCCTCCTCCCACTTCCTTGTCGGACTGGGTCAATGGCTCGGCACGTGTGGTAATGAATGTTTTAATTTTAGGTGAGGCGATATGATCCCAGTTGCTGCTAAAGCATTATAAACGGAGTTACAAAAAAAAAAAAAACTGGAACTTTCCCCAGGCAGCCATTTTGCTTTTTTAAATATTTTTTTTATCATTAAATTAGAACTACGAAACCTTCATGTACTGATGATGCTCCCTTCATATAGCAAAGACCCGCGTGTAATTCCCATTTTATAGCACTTAGGATTGGAGTCGGCGAGAAAATGAGATTCATTTCTATAAAAGTCCGCTCGCTAATCATTACACTTCAGAGTCACGCTGTTCAAAAAGAAATATGTCACAGACACATGCACGCCTGTGTTAGCGCACAGTTGTTCGTTGGTTCGGCGAGTGCTACCCTAGTTTAAAAAGACACAAGATATTTTGCCACTTTGAGAGCGTTATTAAAGGAATTTTTTATATATATATATTTTTTTTAAAGCATTCATTAAATTTGTTAGGCAGTGGGAATCGGTATTCTATGTTTTAGAAGCAAACAATACACAATTTTTGTATCTTGGATCTGACGAGGCCTGTGACTTAAGCATTATTCCAGGACAGACATTCCGATTATTGGATAGGATGTTCGGCTCTCTGGGGAGAGCGCGCACACATGTCTGTCACGTGGGTGGGGCAACCAACGCCCACCTTTGAGTTCTACCTTTGTTTATTGCCCAGTTTTCTCACATCGGATTAAAATCCCCAAACCCTTCAGTGTAACATCGGCCGTAATGAACATAGATGTGTCATGTTTCGTGTGCACTACTACCATTAAATGTTTGTTGTAAATGACAGATGACACAAGCTCAGAGCTAGACTCTTCAGTGCAAACTGGGCACTCTGAACATTTGGAGAGGAGGCAAGTGTGGGCGGGTGAGTGCGTTTGTAGTGTGTCGACCTGCAAGAGATGTGGTGTTTACATGTTGAGTTGTACCTGATGTAGTTATTACATGTTGATCTGTATCTGATGTAGTTGATACACGTTGATCTGTATCTGATGTAGTTGTTACATGTTGATCTGTTCTAATGTAGTTGTTACATGTTGAGTTGTACCTGATGTCGTCGTTACATGTTGATCTGTCTCTGATGTAGTTGTTACATGTTGATCTGTCTCTGATGTAGTTGTTACATGTTGATCTGTTTCTGATGTAGTTGTTACATGTTGATCTGTCTCTGAGTTGTTACATGTTGATCTGTTCTGATGTAGTCGTTACATGTTGACCTGTCTCTGATGTAGTTGTTACATGTTGATCTGTCTCTGAGTTGTTACATGTTGATCTGTCTCTGATGTAGTTGTTACATGTTGATATGTAACTGATGTAGTCTTTACATGTTGATCTGAGGTGTATATAGATGTGTATTAGGTGTAATAGGTACATGCTTACCTGTAGTGTATGTTTTCCTTTGAAAAGAATTTTAATGACGACTGTGGATTACGTCATTGTTTTCTAACGCTATAAAAAGCCCTACACCCAACCTGCCCCCACCTACAACTGTAGGCATAGACAGCCCTACACCCAACCTGCCCCCACCTACAACTGTAGGCATAGAAAGCCCTACACCCAACCTGCCCCCACCTACAACTGTAGGCATAGACAGCCCTACACCCAACCTGCCCCCACCTACAACTGTAGGCATAGACAGCCCTACACCCAACCTGCCCCCACCTTACAACTGTAGGCATAGACAGCCCTACACCCAACCTGCCCCCACCTACAACTGTAGGCATAGACAGCCCTACACCCAACCTGCCCCCACCTACAACTGTAGACATAGACAGCCCTACACCCAACCTGCCCCCACCTACAACTGTAGGCATAGACAGCCCTACACCCAACCTGCCCCCACCTTACAACTGTAGGCATAGACAGCCCTACACCCAACCTGCCCCCACCTACAACTGTAGGCATAGACAGCCCTACACCCAACCTGCCCCCACCTACAACTGTAGGCATAGACAGCCCTACACCCAACCTGCCCCCACCTACAACTGTAGGCATAGAAAGCCCTACACCCAACCTGCCCCCACCTACAACTGTAGGCATAGACAGCCCTACACCCCACCTGCCCCCACCTTATAACTGTAGGCATAGACAGCCCAACACCCAACCTGCCCCCACCTTACAACTGTAGGCATAGACAGCCCTACACCCCACCTGCCCCCACCTTACAACTGTAGGCATAGACAGCCCTACACCCCACCTGCCCCCACCTTATGACTGTAGGCATAGACAGCCCTACACCCAACCTGCCCCCACCTTACAACTGTAGGCATAGACAGCCCAACACCCAACCTGCCCCCACCTTACAACTATAGGCATAGACAGCCCTACACCCCACCTGCCCCCACCTTATAACTGTAGGCATAAAAAGCCCAACACCCAACCTGCCCCCACCTTACAACTGCAGGCGTAGAAAGCCCAATTCACCACCCCTACTCCTCCTATGCGTAAATACCAATTAAAAGAAGACAATGTAATAATAACTATAGACTGGAGCCTCAAACTCAAATTTGGGTCTTGATTTTTGTCTAAACAAATGTCCCGGCTTTCATTGGTGTCTGTATGACCCTAAGGCTCCTGTTATTAGAGTATCCTTCATTAAGACGTCTCTTTCATTAATACACTACTCCAGGGTTTTCCAACCTGGGTTGGCATTTAAGTGGGTGCAAGTTATAGGGGATGGACGATTTTCTCAAACAAGCGGTAGGATTATGGAGACTTTGTCAATAATTCCGGAGGGGTTTGGTGGGGGGGGGAGGGGTATAGAAAAGGTTAGGAAACCCTGCTCTAGTCTGACATAGCTCTCAAATTGGAACTAATTACTTCCCAAACTGCCATTGTGTCCATGCAAAAAATTGCACTCAATTGATCTCCTCAGCCCCAGCTGATGTCCTGCCAGAGAGAAGCAGCCTTGAGGACAGGCAGCCAGTCCATGCTAATGACCTGCGGCTTCAGGACATCTCCAATGGTAGGTCTAATGTCTGGGGAAGTAAATCTGAAATCCCACAACTCCATGGTACATCACAAATTAAATGTTGCGTGATATGAGCACTGGACTGATATGAGCACTGGACTGATATGAGCACTGGACGGATAGTGGCAAAAAGGACTGGCGGAGGGACACAAGTCACCAACCACTATGCAACAGGTGTATTATATCACTTGAGAAGTAGAACATTATTTCCTCTGTGTCATGGAAAATAGCTAAAAATTCCCAGCAACACTAATGGTCATGAATTCCCAGAGTGAACAAAATCTCCCTCTTCTTTTATCATGGTTTCCTGCTGCCGAAATTTGAAATATGACCTTGTTAGTTGTAGTCAGGGGGACAGAAACAGACCTGTTTACTCTTACGATTTTGCCGTACAATGTACGATTTTGAGATGTGTACATTATATAAATTATATATACTGAATGTTTATTTTTTTATTATTAAGATAATGTATTAGACGATTTTGTGATAAAATTGTACGATTTTAAGAGTTTGAGAGTAAACAGGTCTGCAGAAATCGATTTGACTTTAATTTTTACTCTTGCGATATTTTTAGTTAAAATTTTAGAAACTTTACTAAACCACACTCTCGTATTCATACCTTTAAACGGTGACCTGGTTCATTTGACAGGAGACACTTAAGTAAATCGTCTGCTGTATGTTCCTTAAACATTGCATTGTAATGGAACTGATGGGGAAGTGGCGTAGGGTGGAAATTTTATCCTCTGCATGGAGGGGCGGAATGTTTCGGCCATGGGAGGGGTGGGGCAAAAATATTTGTACGCCTGGGGGGGGGGGGGGCACTGACTCTAGCTACACCACTGCTGAGTGGTAATCATCCACAATGCAAAAATGTTTACAAATAGGATAGTTGAGCATGCAGGATAGATTTAGCATGCATTTATTCAGGAGTTAACCTGTCTTGGACAAACATGAGTTTTGTTTAAATAGCTGTGTCAGAAACTTCATTAAGAAACAACAGCCTCATAGTAATTGACTTGTTTTTTTTAAAATAAAAAAAATTTATGTTTTCATTATCCTCTTCTCATGTCATCCTTTTTTTTTTTTTTTTTTTTTTTTTTTTTTTTTTTATTTTTTAAAATAAAAAAAAATTATGTTTTCATTATCCTCTTCTCATGTCATCCTTTTTTTTTTTTTTTTTTTTTTTTTTTTTTTTTTTTTATTTTTTAAAATAAAAAAAAATTATGTTTTCATTATCCTCTTCTCATGTCATCCTTTTTATTATTTTTTTTTCAGTGACACACACACATCTTTTCATTTCCATAAATCTTAGGGATTGAATCACATCAAACAAAATCCTGGAAAAAACCTTTGTTGATCCACCTTTTTGGCCCTCCAGAATTGCTCATTAGTGTCAGTGATAGCAACAACAAACACCGCTTGTGTTAAATTGGGGTCATGAACTGCAGGTAACCTGGTCGCAGGAATCCCCCACAGGACATAGATAAACCACAGAAGCTGTGGGGTAGATCAATGCCTTTAGCTTTGAGACAGGGTGTCATGCAGTGCATTGTGGCAAGCTGTGGTATAGATCTATGCCTTCAGCTTTGAGACAGCGTGTCATGCAGTGCATTGCGGCCGATCTTATGTAGGATTGAAACTCTTTATCTCTTGTTAATGCTGTCAGGTTGGATAAGGTGTGTGCACCCCCCTCCCTCCCCACAAACTCCACAACATAGACCCTCCCCCCCCCCCCCCCCCCCGGGACTTCATGACAAGAAAATGTCTTTTTAATGACAATGATTTTATTTTGGTGTTGGTGTTGTTGTCTGTGATTGGTTTCTGGGATAAAGGCTTGGAGATTAAATGGGATCAAGGATTTTTGTCTCCTGTGCAGAAATCATGTGATCTGTCTTCATGTGAGTCAAATATCAGCTATTTTAATCTCTCTGTGTGGGATGGATCAGGAAGTGCAGGGACATTCCCCAAGGGCCGGCTAGATCCAGGAAGTGCTGAGGAGTAGCATTTATTACAAAACTCACCTGATGTTCTCATGTTTATCTCCAGAATGTGACCAAAGAAGCAGTGTAAGCTTATTGGAGTCTGAATCCGTTTACCTCCCCTTTGACATCCCGGCAAGCCCCGTCGCCATTCGCAGGCCGTTCACAGCCCCAGAGCAAGAAACAGGGCCGTTTGTCAAACCGCCATCAGACCCAGGTCTCCACGTGTCGGACCATAAAAGGCACCCGTCTCGACCGTACACTGCCGCAGACTCGAGGCATCCTGCGTTTACAAAATATGATTCCTTGGAGCAAAGACCGATTCGTCCCCTAAATCAGCATGTGGTAAAAGGAAACATCAAGCCAGCCTTTGAGGTGGCCAGGCCTTTTACATCCAGTTCCGAGCCGTCCGTCAGCACGCACAAAGACACTTCAATTCCAACAGCTAGAAGCCAGGATTATGAATCTAGCAGTGAGCAGACAGCGAGCGAATCAGAAGTCTTACCTCAAAAGCCTGATAACAATCACACCACTCAGCCCAAAATCATCAACACCATACAGCTTGTGTCCATTCATGCACCCAAAGATAAACTCAACCACATAAAAGCCATTGCTGGAAATAAGAGAGCCGGACATACAACCAGCCGTGCGGCGAATCCGTCTAGCAAAAGTTTTGCAATGAAGACTGCCACAGCTGCCAGCATGGCTGCATCAGCCGTGTTGAGGAACCGGTTGCCAAAAACCAATCTGTCAACTGCAGATGGCGTGAAAATGAATTCGCCAGAAGGGAGTGATCATTTGCAAGATTCAGGAGCAGCACATCATGGGGCCAGAGACAGTAAGCAGATCAAGGGAAGACTGAACATGGAAAGAATGGAACTGGAGAAAGATGGGAGGTCGCACCCAGGTGGAAGGGATGCTGGGTTTGTGTCTCAGCCTGCTAGCGATGCCTTCACTTCAGATCCTCAACAGATTGGTAAGACTTTCTTTGAGCTATCATGCACTCTGTTTGAGAGATTATTTTAACTGTTAAAAAATAATGGCTAGTTGATCCAATCTTAAAATGCAAAGCTAATTAAAGAATCACTTCATTAGTTATAAGCCATAGCTAATTAAAGAATCACTTCATAAGTTATAATCCATAGCTAATTAAAGCCTCACTTCAGTACTTATAATCCATAGCAAATTAAAGAATCACTTCATTAGTTATAATCCATAGCTAATTAAAGAATCATCTCAGTAGTTATAATCCATAGCTAATTAAAGAATCACTTCAGTACTTATAATCCATAGCTAATTAAAGAATTACCTCAGTATTTATAATCCATAGCTAATTAAAGAATCACTTCAGTAGTTATAATCCATAGCTAATTAAAGAATCACTTCAATACTTATAATCCATAGCTAATTAAAGAATCACTTCAAAAGTTATAATCCATAGCTAATTAAAGAATCACTTCAAAAGTTATAATCCATAGCTAATTAAAGAATCACTTCAAAAGTTATAATCCATAGCTAATTAAAGAATCACTTCAAAAGTTATAATCCATAGCTAATTAAAGAATCACTTCAAAAGTTATAATCCATAGCTAATTAAAGAATCACTTCAAAAGTTATAATCCATAGCTAATGCAAATAATATGAATGTCATGTAAGCAGATTTTTTTTTCTTTTCACTTCTGGGGGGAAAAAATAGTACCTTGAGTTTGAGTATCTTTTTCAATTAAAATTCTGCCCACCCCATTTTATAAAAATCAACTTTTCAAAAAGTAATTAGAGTAATGAGTATAGAGGCAGCCACTAAAAAAAAATTCATTTTTACAAATGCCCATACAAAATTTCCCAGCTGTATTTTGGTGCCCGTGAAATAATCTAAGCATTCATATCAAGTAAGCAAAATAAACAGTAAACAAATTTTAATTTATTAAACATCTCCAGAAAATTTTTTTATTGAATCCAGTGCTTTAGTATTACCATGATTAAATATAATCAGTTACTAATGGTGCCAGGCTTTCCTCACTCATGAGTCAACAGATTTTATTCAATGCAATCAGAAAGTCCTGTGGGACAGTGGTGTCTTTTAATAAGTTGTACACAGGTGCCATCAGTGATGGGTTTAATCTTATCTACCCCTTATGGACCATTTCACACACTGCCACGATTTACACAAATTTTATTTGTGCTGAGCTTGCCAGCAATGAGTTGTGTCAACAGTCCATCCTTGGAGCCTCCCTGTGATCAACTTAAAGGCTCAGCCCGTTCTTGTTAGATTCATTCTGCTATCCAGAACTGATGTGAAACTAAACTCACGGGTTAAACTGAGCTGGCAGCACAAAAAAAAGAACACACAGAGAAACAAGGTCAAGCCAAGGCCAATTAAAAATACATGAAGAATATATATATATATATATATATATTATTTTTTTTGAAATAGATGCACACCCCAGTTATTGGCATGAAATAGAGAGAACAAGAAATATTTTAGATTATTTTGCTGCTGCAATGTGATCTTGTTTTAAGTATGGAGCAGTAATTTCTATTTTAAAAAAAATGGAAATGTTATTCAGACGTGCTAGGAATACAGTACAGCAAGGAACTATGTTGATTTTTTTTTCTCAAAGTGCGGATATCTCATTTGCCAGGTGGTTACACCTGTAACAAATCCAGGAGAATTAGAGGCGTTTCCACTTCATCAGAGGGAAGTTGGCATTGTTAGGGAGTCTTGCTGGTCCAATCACATGCGTTTCTTTTCCTTTCATCAGATATGTTCTTAATGGGCTATAATTATCCTCTACCACTAATGTTATTAATGATCCATATCCTCTATCAATAATGGGTTTTTCTTAGCATAAGTCCACCTATTGCAGATCTCATCTTCAGTCGTATAACAGTAAAAAAGAAGGGAAAAAACGAACTTTATTTCATGAATCTGGAAGTGAAAGCTGTTGTTTAGTTTGAGAAGTGAAAGCTGTTGTTTAGTTTGAGAAGTGAAAGCTGTTGTTTAGCTTGAGAAGTGAAAGCTGTTGTTTAGTTTGAGAAGTGAAAGCTGTTGTTTAGTTTGAGAAGTGAAAGCTGTTGTTTAGTTTGAGAAGTGAAATTCGTTGTTGAGTTTCACAAGTGAAATCCATTGTTTAGTTTGAGAAGTGAAATCCGTTGTTTAGTTCATTATTTCCTTGTATCTTCTTTGTTGGTCATTGGACACATTTTCCTGTCATTCGATGTCAAAATCTTCCTGTTGGCCATTGGACAGATCTTCCTGTCACTCGATGTCAAAATCTTCCTGTTGCTCAATGGACAAATCTTCCTGACGCTCATTGGACAAATCTTCCTGTCAGTCAAGAGACAAATCTTCCTGTTAGTCAATGGACAAATCTTCCTGTCAGTCAATGTCAAAATCTTCCTGTTGCTCAATGGACAAATCTTCCTGATGCTCATTGGTCATATCTTCCTGTCAGTCAATGTCAAGATCTTCCTGTCACCTGACATCAAAATCTTCCTGTCCCTCAATGTCATTAGAGCTTTAGTTTTATCAATTCCACAAAAATGCTAAAATATAAACATCAACATCAATGTTTGTAATGATCTGTTTTTTTAAAGAATATTTTTATAACTTGTAATTGTATTGAAAATGCTTTTAAGGTAATTGTTGTTTTACTACCAGCACCCCATTATGACAAACGCGTTTTCCCAATAATGATACCAATGTTTTGATTGTACAGGCCATAAGGCAGCCACTTCAATCCAAGCTTTTTGGCGAGGATATTGGGCAAGAGAGCACAATACCAAAGTTGTTTCTGTTCGAAAAGAAATCCGTGCAAGGCGAGCAGAAGACCACATAATGCTCCTGAGAAAAGATCTGGAAAGGTAGCCCCTGTTGATATTGTCACTACTGTAATTTCTTTTTAAAAAAATATAATAATCTATAATAATAATATATCACATTACAAAAGTCTTCTTTCTAGTTGGTGAAAAATTAATAAACTCAATGAAACGCTCCTTTGTTGTGATGAAGATTCAGTGTTAGTGAATACCATATGGCTTGTTGTTGGTGTTTTTTTTGTACAGATAACACAGTCATTTGCAGCACTGTAGTTTTGAGAGGCCCTTTTAGAAGAATCCTTTTTAAAAAATCAAATGTCATAATGATATGCAAGCAAATCAATTAATTTAAAAACTACTCTGATAAGATAGAATTATTTTGAAGCAAACTGTAGTTTGTGATAAAAGAGAGACAGCTCTAAAATTATTGTGCAACGCATCATTATTCTCAATAAGTTGTGTCCAATAACTCTTCAGAAATCGTAAGCTCTACGAAGAAGAAAAACGTCTGAGAATTTTGCAGATGGAAGCTATCCGACTTCTGTACCATGAGGTAAGTAAGAAATTATGAGCAAATAAATTTAACTTAATCAAGATGATAATATAGATGGCATCAGTACAATAACCTTTACTGCAGGGTTGAGCACTTTGACAACGTTGTCTTTAAATCCTATGCATTGTAGCTATTTGAAGTCAAAACTGGATTTAAAGAATGTAAGCCTATCACTGATCCTGTGCAGGTGCAAGTGTTGAAGTCACAGAGCACAGCCTCCAGCAAAGATCTCAGTAATGCAGACGGGCGGCCCACCACTGCCAACACCCCTGTCAGTTTCAGCCCCACAGCCACTGGAACATCAATGGTGACAGCTGCACCTGCTGCGTACAGTGAGCTTAACAGGACCCAGGAGTTGGAGAGGACTTGCCTTAGTCTGCAGAGTCAGGTAGACAATATCAATATCAGATCAAGTAGAATATAACAATGTATATTTGGTAGAAAATTACAACAGTGTTAAAATCAGGCACCGAGTTTGCATCCATCAAATATCAAGCACACAAACAATACCAATTAAGCTTCACAAACACATTTAAAAACATTGCTGTTTCAAGAAAAAGTTATTTAAAAAAAATTAAATTGGGTTTTGCATCACAGTGAAAGAAAAAAAAAGCATTTTAATAAATATATTCGTCAATCAACTATCATTTTCACTATACATGAATTTTCACTATACATTGTTGAATTTTCACTATACATTGTTGAATTTTCACTATACATTGTTGAATTTTCACTATACATTGTTGAATTTTTAAAAATTGAAGTAACATCCCAAGAATAATAAAAACTTTATGTGTTAAATGTTTCGACAGGTCTCCCACCTACAAGAGGCACTAGCGTCTGTGTCTTCAGCTGTTTTCAGAACTAACAGTTTGGACGGGGCCAACTTTGAAATCACAGGTAACATTTTGTTATTAAGAATGAACATTTTAAACAAATTGTTTTTTAATTGAAATGATGCTATGTTATATGGTTTTTTAAATATAATAATGACTAAATTGCTATAAAGTAGTTCTACTTAAATAATCTATTGAAGATATGCCACTGCACTGTTTAAATTGTTCAATAGCTATGAGATAGTTCTGCTTGAATAATATATTAAGATAAACCACAACACTGTTTAAATTGTTCAATAGCTGTATGGGAGTTCTACTCAAATAATCTATTGAAGATATACCTCCCCAATGTTTAAATTTGTAAACAGTTTTAGCTCGAACTATTGCCTAGAACAGTTATTAAGATACAAATGCTTCCATGCCTGATGAATTCTATTATTTTTACTATGCTACAGCTCTTTTAATATTTCTATTCTTACTATTATTAATCATGTTCTGTTGCTATTGATATGTGAAATGATCTTCTGGATACACTTCCAGTAGAAATTTAGCTGTGGTTTTCCCAGTGGATTAGAAATGGTGATGATCCTGGGGGGGTGGCAGCGGATTAGAAATGGTGATGATCCTGGGGGGGGGGGGGGGAGGTGTGGCAGTGGATTAGAAATGGTGGTGATCCTGGGTGTGTGGCAGAACTTTGAGCAATCAAACATTTTTTTTTTGTGTTCACCAAATTACTCTTATTTTTCAGATCACTCAGACACTGTCCAGGTGAGCCCTAACTTTGATGACTATCAGCCCAGGAGCAGACATCCATCGGAAGAAACTAGTCATTGGGGTCAGTTCATAATTATATGCCCATGGCCTGTCCATTTTTTTTTCTAATGGTTGAGTTGTAGTTGGTGGTTGAATCAAGGTGAGTGCCTCATTGCAGGCTTTCCTAAAATACACAGATATAATTTAATAAAGTCTTATAATTATGTCTTCAAGTTTGCTATATACGGTAAAAAGTGATTGGATGTACACATCCAGGGCTAGAAAAAAAATGCCAAAAAGCCAAATATTTTAACACTTGATTTACCATTTAGTCTATTGAGAGCGAGATTGTTCCAAGTGCCAAACCCAAAGTTGTCATATATTCAGATTTATCTAGTGGGCAGTAAAAATATTTTTTCCCCCAAAAACACTGTTTTTGATTTTGCAAAGATGCAATTTCAAGGATTGTATGTTGAATATAATCTGATATTTTTTTAGCCTTAGTGCATTCTTGCTCTCAAGGTTTCAATTTGTATACTACATAACTATTTCTTAAGATATTGTTTTTGAAAAGGTATGTAAACTATTTGAGAAATAATTTGATAACTGACATAAAGGTGACATAACTTTGATCCACGGCAGGTTGCATTCCCCATTCCCTGTCACCTTACCCATCTGAAGAAGAAGAGCAATATTACCTGCGTGTGCCCATACATGGCGCCCCCACTCCTCCGCGTTGTCTGCAGCTGCACCATTTCAGCCCCTCAGCCCTGCTGTTGTCATGGCAACCCTCGACTTGTGCAGGCAGATTGAAGGAGGAGGAAGGAAACAGACACATCATAGGTTTGTCTAAAAATCAGCAACATTTTGTTGTTAGTGTTGTAATCTTAGGTCTAGCATGCCCATGTGAAGCTGACTGAGATACAAGTCTATACCATAAAAGTGAACCGCACAGTTGTCAAATATATCATTAACCTGTCTGTGTAGATACATGTATTATGGGAACTGGTTGATGAATGACATAACTACTATTACATAACTACTATTACATAACTACTATTACATAACAAGGCTGTCCAGCATTCAGATGTGACAGATAGAAAGACCTACTAATGTAATGGATGCTGGTTATCTCCCCCTAAACTTTCAAAGGTGTAACCTAGAGGGGGAAGGGTGGTGTGGTTTAAAAAAAAAAAAGGCATTAACCTGAATAATGCCCCCCACCCCCAAACTGTATTTTTTTTCTAAGCTCTCCATGTGCATATAACTGAGCTGTCCAAACAAGCATATCTCCCAGTCATCAAACTGTTTCATAGGTATAAAATATATGGCCCCCCTCGATTTGTGTCTTGCAGGTTACAGAGTGTATGTCAATGATAAACTGAAGGCTTTTATCTGTCACTGTACATCAGCACTTGTTGAAGGTCTAAATGCTGCCACAACCTACAAGTAAGTATCTACAAAGGCTTTGACCTTATGGCAGATTTTGGTTAGTGTCTCCATGTTTGTTTGCTCACCCTTTAACAACTGGAAGTTAAAAGAACATACAAAGTAAACACCCCCCCTTCCCCGAAAAAATAAAAAACCTGCAATAAAAACATTTCAAGGAGGATGACATCTAACTGACTGTCACTCTTCGATAGAGATTAGCTAGGATTATTTACTTTTCACTGGTAAAACACTTTTTATTTTTTTTTTAAATCAAAGAAAATATTTCAAAATTAATTTTTGTTTCCTTTTTTTAATTTGTGTGTATCTATATATGGGGGAGGTGCGTGTAAAGCAGAAATCCCCTTCAGCAATCCAGTTAAAGATTCTATGATTTAATTATGTCAAGTTCTTAAATTAACCCAAACAAAAGTAACAAAAACTTTAACTCTAAAACATACAAGTTGGTAAGCAATTTCTACTATGTCTAAATTTGAATAGCCAGACGAAAGAAGCTGCCCATGAGCAAAGATAATATTTTTAAAAATTAAATTAAATTATGAGAAATTTGAAAATATCAGAATTAACTTCATGTGGTTTTAAATGTAGGGGGGACAATTTCAAATTCTTTTACTCTCCATTATTTGCACACCCACAGGTTCTACATTAAAGCTTTGTCTGGTTTTGGGGAGTCATTTGAATCCAATATTCTCATGGTTAAACTAGCCTCCGGGCCAGAGAGACAGAAATACCCAGAGAGCACTGACAGCTCTCATGACAGTGACCGAGATGTTGATTCTTCCCAGAAGATGGAGAAACTGAAGCCTAAGCACAGGAAGCATCGCAGGTCACCGCGGATGGACAAAAAGTCTTCAAAATCATCCAGTTATCTCTCATCCCATGAGAAAAATGTGTTCACCAGCCCTGGAGAGCTAGCTCAAAATATCAACTGCAATAACTCCACACTGGAAGATTCACCAGTGGGGATTCTCACACATCCCAAACTTCACACGCACCGCAGAAACAGAAGTAGAGATTTGCATACTGAAGGGGACAGCTCTAAAGAAACATTGCTGAAAGAGCCCAGCCCAACTGCTGTTGATAGAAAGCATACAGGGCAGATAGTCTCACCAAACACTAAAAATGAGGCCCCCAGGCAATTACCAGAATCACCAAAATCAGGACATCACAGACTGGACGTGGGCGTTGGTGCAGATTTGAAACCAAGGCCTACAACCAGCAAAAATAGTGAACCAGACAGAACTGTAAACAGTGGATTTAATTTGGTCATGTCAGGAACTAAGAGAGAATCTCATTGGAGAAAAGACTCCCCTCCAAGTGGGTCCTTTAAGACAGAGTCTCCATCTCATTCTAGGAAAACATCCCCCATCATTTCACCATCATGTGGTTCAGATGGCGATCCTAAGTTGAAATCTTCACCTAAACCTGGGAGTGAAGGGTCGTCTTTGAAGGCATCATCCCCCAGCTTGATGGAGACGTTCACTGTGGACAAAGGTAGCTCTTATCTGGAGAGCCTGAACGCCATCACAGAGTCCGCTCTCAGCGGGATGTCATTTGGAAGTCCTGGCAGTGGGAGCAGGGGCCACAAGAGAACCAAGAGCCGAGACTACCAACAGGCAGGTGAAAAGTCTGCCAATGACGGCGGTAGTCAGGAGATTACAGAGTCAGAGGTATCCGTGGAGGAGGCTGCAAGGCTGGGGAGTAGGCATAAAGAGAGATCAAATGAGGGGAGGAGAGAAGGTGATGGAAGCTCTGACTCTTCTGGGAAACATCGAGGTCACAGGAGAAAAAGGAGCAAAGATCTCAGTACCCAGGCATCAGAATGGAGGACAGAGGAAGCTCAATTGGGAGGGCAGGAGGAGAGGAGGGAGGATAATAAATCCGAGGAACACGGAGAAAAGTCAGAAGAAGCCGGCATGTCAAATCTTTCAGATGGTATACCACTGCCAAACAGACCAGTCATTGATGGCCGCCACCGTCATTCTTCAGGGAGTAGACCAAACAGTCCAGTGGTCAGTGTAAGTGGTGGGGAAGAAAAACCCAGGATGTCTATTGCTGAGTTGTTATTGGAGCAGCAGAAAGTTAGAAATTTGAAGTTGAAAGAGTCAGGCAGAGGTGATCAAGTACAAAGATTGGAGACCAACCGAAGATCATCCAGCATTGATTCAGTTTCAAGCAACACCTTTGGCGATATGTCTCGAAGGTCGCCAAGTGCAGAATCTTTGCCGGAAAGTATCAGGGAAGACACAGAACAGGATTCAGACCAGAAATCATCTCAAAATCTGCCTACTGGAGGCCGAAGGGCACAACACATAGCACCAACTAGGGAGGCCACTGAGGCAAGTCAGGTACGATTGTCTAAGGAAACTACAGCTGCCATGATGTCTAAACTTCTGCACAAGCTGGAAACTATCACCAAGAACTCAGCGGGTGGAAAGAAGGAGAGTCTCACGTTGAAGAGGTCCAACGCGGAGGAGAAAGATTGGGACTTGGGCTCCAAGCCTCCTTCTGATGACGAGAGGAAAGGTCGTTCTCGCAACCTGAGCGAGAGTGATGCTGAGGGGGGCCCACAGCTTCCCCCTCGTGTTCCTAGTGGTGACAGCTCCTCAGGGAGTCACTCTGATGACAGCAGGCAATCAAGACGGAATCAACACAGAAGGTAAATGAGTGTATAATTAAAGATGAATATTTCATCTCTCTGGAAGTTAATTCAAACAACTTAATTACATCTGGGAGCCCTCTTAAATAAAATTGAAATTTCGGGGCCATGTCAGTAACATTAGATACATTTTTAAAAATGAAAATAATTTGGTTTGGTTAAATGTGTTAAAAAATGTCAAGCTTCAGGTGTGTTAATTTTTTTTACATTTTTTTACATTTCACTATTTCAGTATACAAAATTTAAGTTTGAAATAATTTTGGCCAGGACATTTCTGTAATGTAAGCATCCCATCTTGTAAATGTTGACTTCCAGAACTCCATCTGATCACTGGCTCCCACCAAGCACTGATGGCACCAGGCCCACACACAGCCCCATCATCATGGAGGGAGCGCTTGTGAAAAAACATGGCTCCAGTGTCAGGAGAAACCAGTCTTTCCATGGTTTGCTCCCCTCCAAACACCAGGATACAAAGACGTCCCCATCCTCTAACGAGGTTAGAAACCTTCATCAAATATTATTTTAACAAGCTTTTTTTTTTAAAATTAAATTTCTAAACATGACTTCAAAACTACCCCTGATCACATCACTATGTAAATGAGATATTGTCATTTTTTCATCCCTAAACAATGATTCAAAATTTGTATTTCTATTCAATGGTTTCGGCTCATGAGCTCGACAAGGTCAAGATTGGTAACAAATATATTATTGTAATGTGGCCCTTTGGTATTTTAAACAGCAAGTGTGATTTTAAAAAACATCAGTCTCATGGTAAAATTTTCTCTTTTTTTTGCACTTTTTAAATCCAACTTTTTGCCTTCATTTATCCTTTTTCACAGCCATTCTCATATTACCAATAAATCAACTTTCAAAACTTTTAGGTCATCCTCAGGAAAAGAATTCTCATGGATAATTTGACAATTTCAGTTTGACACTATTCTTGGCATTGATAGTTAACTATTCTTCAAGTTTACGTAATTAAAATAGTTTTACAAACTTACCAACATTTCAAATCATCTGTATTTATAAATTTCTTTCATAAATCATTTCCACCTCAAGAGTATTCAATAATTAAAATAGTTTTACAAACTTACCAACATTTCAAATCTTCTGTATTTATACATTTCTTTCATAAATCATTTCCACCTCAAGAGTATTCAATAATTAAAATGTCCTCTTGACAGGAGACTTCCCCAAAAGTGGATGAACAAAACCCGGCTCTATCCCAATCAGTAAGTAAAAAAAACTACCATCAGTTTCTGTATCTGAGCATTTCAATGTTAAAACAATGCTGCAAAAATATTTGACACACATGGAAGTTATTTTATAGAAGGTTTTCATATTCGCTTGAGCAGCATAGACAAATGTTTAGTTGTATCATTTGAGTTATTTTTTATTTTATTTTTTTAAAAATTAGAGTGATTTCAATATTCATATGACACTATCCCTTTTCAAACAAAATGATAATAATTTATTAGCCTTCAGCCATAGTATCATATTTTTTTAAATAGAACTGTTTTACAAAAAAGTGTTAAAGATGATTGTGATGGAAATAGAAGAAATTTTTTAAATGATCATTCTATTTTCTATCACTGTTTTTCCCAATTATCCACGTTTATTAACATAACAACAGAGTTTTGAACTTTAACAAACTCTGATGCTAAATCTAAGCTTACTAGGATGGAAGGAAAAATATTGATTCATTTAAATAGGCCTACTTGCCAACAAAACAAAGAGTATATAAATAATAATAAAGGTAGTGGTTCACAATAGTTACCTTAAATTTGGTAAGGATTTAGAAATAAACTAGCTTCACGTTGACTTTAATCTCACGATTAGCTGTGAAATATTGTAAATGTTCAGTCGTTCACCCTTGTTCACTTTAGTTGTGTTACTCCTTAGTGTTTTTTTCCATTGCATGTCACTTAATTTACTGATCTTTCCTCCTCCCTTAGGCAGTTTGTGACACAAATTAAGCAAACTGGTATGGTGTGCCATCTTGTTTTCTTTTTTTTCAAAATCTCCACATTACTAAAGTTTGATTGATTTATTTTTAATACTACAATTTTTTTTTGTGTATTTTAATTATGTAGCTGTACAGTTTTTTAAAAATCATATCTCATATTGTAGATTTTGTGTAAACCGATTTATGAAGTTAAAATTAATCATAAATAAAAACTTACAACCCAATAACACTTTGATTAAACCTTAATCTCAAAGAGCAACATTTAGACCTATGTGGCTGGCTACTCATTTTTTCATTGAGTCCTTTTTCAAAACAAAAACTTAAATTGACAGGAGGTAATTAATTGCTGCAAAATTATTTTAAAGAATAGTTTGGCTACTTAAGAGAAATGTATTCTGTGTAAGAACCTAATTTCATTTTTTAAACTACATTGGTATCATATTTGTTAATTAATTGTTAATTAGGTTTACCTATAATTTAATTAATAATCTTAATGTGACAGCATACTATTTATTAAATTGTTATTTTTTTTACTTATTCTAAATGTATTTCACAATATTGTTTTACCTGGGCAAATTAAATTTTCTGGCAAGGATATTTAGTTTACTTTTCTCATTTATGGAACTGCAGATGTCAGTCTTGATTAACTTTTAATTAGCTTTTTGCTGAAAACATTATTTTTTTTAAAAACGAAGTCATTGGCCTACACTTCCTCTTTTTATATATGAAAAATCAATTCCAAAAAAAAATACAATGTAATGATTAAGATACTGTTAAAACTCAAAAAATTTGTGTCACTGTTTCTTAAAACCAATATCAGAATTAGGTCATGGTATTGACAGATATTTTCATATTTTATTTTAAAAATATATTTTGAATTTTGCATGTTATTAATTGTTTTGGATTTTTTTCGTTACATCTCTTTAAAATTTTTCTTCAATTTTTTTATTTGTTAACCAATTATCCTTTAAAAACATTTTTCTTCTTACAAACAAAATATTTCTAAATTTTCACCTGAAACTTATACATACATGTTACTTTAGTTCCAAATGAATAGCTAATAGAAAATATGTTCCAATAATATTTCTAAATCCAGTTGTGGGTTGCTAGGGGTGGGGGGGAGGGTACCTGTGGGTGCAGGATTGCTGTGAAAGTTTGAAACCCAAATAATTATTATTTAATTTCACATTTTTTTCCATTTTGTTACTTGATTACCAATGACATGTCCAAAGGGACAAGTTTGCTAACTATTAAAAGGAAACTATTTTTAAAAGCTCCACATTTTTATAACAGAAATATTTCATTTTACCATAACACATGAACAAAAAAATAATATAATTAACGGAGTTATGCAATTTTAAGAAAATTGCAAGGAGTACTACTTTTAATATTTTTTGTTTCAAAAAAGACTTGAAAATAAAGAATAAATTTGACATTTATTTACATGAAATTATCCTAACACTTTATTGTCTCATCTGTAGGATACACCTGTCCGTTCTAGGGCACTTATACGTTCTCGTACTCCAAGTCCAGCAGGCAGTCGGACACCCATCTTATCAGTGGCTCAACTAAAACGTCATTCAGATGGTGGGAAATCCTTCTCTAGTGCTTCTGGCAAGATGTAGATAACATCAATTTGACACCTACTGTGGAAATAAACCATAATAATTATGAATATTATTTGGCTCTGAAAATTTTGACCAGAGAAAAATTTGAAGAATTTCTTTGGTTTTGGACACAAATTAAAAAATATTTGCAATGAAATTTTTTTGTGTGACCCAAAGTTCAAGCTTATTTTAAAATGCCAGATCTGGACAATGTACATAGAACTTGACAATTCTTTATGACTTTCTTTTATCTAGCATACATGCTCCCTGTTATTTGACAGCTATTGATTTGGTAAAGGGCTAACAGATGAATATTCCTCTAGCAAAAATCCCAGGGGTAAGTCAATTTCCCAATCTTCAATTGCTAACAAAGCTTTGAAAGCAGTGCTTGACCTACATTTTAATAGGTCAGACCAGGATTGTAAGGGTAATAAGTGACTGCTTTCGAGCCTCATGAAGGAAATAGTAGAACAAGAAATGTGACCGCTTGAAGTCATTTTATAGGCAGTTTGAACATGATTGCACTGAGCTGGAATCTATAGGTACTTAAAATAGCTTATTTGTGGCCTGAAAGAATTTTTATTAATATCTTGTTCAGAATTTTTGTATGAGATTGAATTTTAAAAATTCATTACATTGTGACATTGATGACTTTATAACAACATCCAATGTCCAATGAACACATGAAGTCTGATGAATTGGTAAGCAATTGATGTCCATTCAGTTCCAGCAACCGTGGGTGCCTATGATAACCTTATATCATCGCCCAATGAACACACTCAAACTTTGATGACATACATTGATAATAACAAATTTTTGCTAACCTATAAAAAAATATATTTTGAAATTTAAATGCTTCGCTTAACATTTAAGTTTTATTTGGATTTTTTTTTCTTACCATCACAACGTGTGTCAATCAGCATAATTTTTGTGTTTAAAATTCTGCCTTAGTTCATGTAATAAATGGAAGTAGAGTTCAGAATGCTGGTACTGCCATTATTATTTGAATAGAGCCCTGGTCCCCCAAAACTTTCAGCCATTCATGTTTATTTGAGGAAGCTTTGACTTTTAAGAAATTTAATTTTTTTTAAAAAACACCAACACTTAAGTGTTCATAAGTATTAAAGCTTTAAAGTGTAGAGAACCAAAGTAATAGACATTCAGCAGTCAAAAAACATATATAGATATTATAATTGTATTATATCCCATATGTACATAACTCAAAGTGAGTAAGACAATGTTAATGTTAGATACACAGCTGGGAATTAATTCCATCATGCATAAAAATTAACTACACAAAAAAAGTCGTTCCCATCCATTCATGGGGGCTGAGTATTGGGGTTTATGGGGACCTCTGATCTAGAATAATTTGAAATTCTAGAGACTTGAACTGCAATGAATACATTATGTTTGCAGATTTGTTTTCATCTCACTGCCTTTGAATGTTTTACCACTGAGACAAAGAGAATTCCCTTCTCATCTATGTGTGTTGTGAAATCACATATTTTTAGTTTCACACTGGTAATTGGACCACAATATGTGTTGACATATAATGTATAGAAGTCACCATTTTCCGTCCTGCTCATCTTCGACCCATAAAAATCAGTATTTCATTAAAGCATTTCTACACCATGGCCTTCCTAGTATCTGCTATTTTGTTTTTCAGAGCACCAACTTTTGGATTTTGTTTTAGCTGATGAAAAAATAATAAGTTCCTTATTACTAAAATAATTTGGGCAATTTCATTTATTTCACATAGATCAACATTTATCATTAACTTACTCTTAAACACAGAATATAATTGTGTCCATTTATTATTATATATATTCATATTTGAAATCAAAATCTTTCAAATTAAATTTATTAAAAATATTGCTTTGAGAGTATCAGAGTAACCCTACAAATACAGTTCAAGGGTGTAGAAATTGTATCCTAATCTATCATGGAAACATCCTAATCTATCATGGAAACATCCTAATCTATCATGGAAACATCCTAATCTATCATGGAAACATCCTAATCTATCATGGAAACTAATCAAATGTATTTAAAATTAAAATCTTAATCCAGTGTACATCTTCACTTATTTATTTAAATGTAAATCATTCATCCCATGTTGGTAACCATTTACTTTTTAAATTGTTTGAGTTGATTCTATAAGAATTGAAAATCATAAGTAGTTTTAAAATTTTTAATTTCTTATAGTAATCTTTTTGTTTTGTTGTTGTTAATTGAGCTTGTTAATGGGGTAATTATATGGAGAGCAGAAGAATAGTACATATAAGTATATGCTTAACATTTAAAAATTGTTCTTTTTGTATTTTGTGAATCATGAAATGTACATACCAAATAAATTCCTGAAAATTAAATGTTTAAATATAGTTTTTTTGTAGTAAATTGTTTTTATATTGCTGCTATTTCTTTTATTAATCAGAATTGCTAATACCTGGTTTGCATTATACCAATAATAATGCAATAGCGCCAAAATTATGGAACAGTTGCCTCAATCTTTGAGGGAAATTGAAAATGATAAAAAATCATTTAAGAAACATTTAAAGACTTTTTTCTTTAAATAGATTTAAGAACATCAGAGCGCATTGAGCATGCATGATACAAACGCTATATATTCAATCAATCAATCAAACCAATATGAAGGGGCATAATTTAATTATTTACAACTACATGACAAATTTTGAGTTCTTACAGTACCCTATTCATAACTTAAGAGATTTTATATTTAACATATAGCTTGGTATAATCCAATTTATTACTGAAAATTTACATTTTATAATGACCACATGTAGCGTGATGAATTAAGAAGCAATTGATGACCATTCAGTTCTAGCAACCACAGGTGCCTTTGATGAATTTATATCATTAATATCATCACCCAGTGAACACACTCAAACTTTGATGATATAAATTGAAAACAACAAAGTTTTGCTAACCTATAAACAATATATTTCAAATATAAATATATTTATTTTGATTAACATTTCAGTGACATCATATCCAATGGAAAATAGCTCCTAATTCTTTCTTTGATTAAGATTTTATAAATTTAAATGAATTAGAAGAATCCTTTTGATTTAAAAATCTGTATCAGAGTATATTTGTTCTGCCTTAGAATAAAACCTGACTAGTGATAAAAGTAATCACAAGAAAATCCAGCATCCTTAATTGTAAATCACCTGGACACATTGTTATTAGTGACTCCTTTTGGTAGAATGGGCACAATAATTTGTAAAATTAGTGTGTGAGACAGACATGTGTATAATAATAATAAAATTAAAGAAAAACACAAATGTATCAGTTTTGAATGATCTTTATTCAAAAGTTGACGAAACAGATTCAAAATGGGGGAAAAAAATGTAAAACTTACCAAAAACACAATTTGGGCAGCTATTGTTATGCATACAAAAATATCATTGACTTAAGATATATTTTGGCTAGTTAGTTTTAATTGTTTTAACTTTTAACAAATGTATGGGATGCTTAAAATATAAGAAAAGTAAACAGCAGGATCTTGAATTTAAATATGCAATGGGTAAAAGTTATTAGCATTTTCAATTTAGCAAATTTATAGTAAGGCTATAATGACCAGAAAAACCCAAAAATTGATTTATTAAAGTTTATGAAAAACTCGCGACCCACAGGTTGAGAACCGCTGCTCTAAATCAATGTCTCTAAAGGTATTTACACAAGATTTGGACGACATTTTGTTTAAGAGAAATATTTTAATCCAGTGTCATTACAATAAAGCTCATTTTCAACAGGCTTCCAAAATTTGATTTAAACTAAAAAACTAAGATAAATGGGCTGGAATAGGCTTTTAAAAGATTTTTATGTTTTTAAAGCAACCACACATAAATTATGCAAACATAACATGTTGACAGAATTGAGCAACACACAAAATTGATGATATGCAATGAAAAGTGGCTATAAATTTTAAAAAAACAGCTAAACTTAAAGCAAGCCATGGTGTATATATAATATAAATAAAAGGTATAAGAAAACATAAAATTAGAATGCATTTTATAGCATTGTTTATTTTCAAAACTGGCAAGAAAAAGAACTCTAATATGATTAATAATTGTTCAATAAAACTTTAAACTACAAGGCTTTTTGTACCACATTATAATAGCTCAAGTTATGTGGGGGGTTTTTTAAACATGTAATTAATGACTGACTTGTGGCAGATTTTAAAAAGCCATAATTAGCTTTGCAATGAAACCACAATCTTTCTAATTAATGTTCCAACACCTTTTGTTTTGCTGTTGGACAAACATAATTATTTGCATTCTTAATAAAATGGTTGTAATATTTTGGGACAATTGTAATATTAAATTTAAATTTTCATTTGGTGAAATGAAGTCAAAACTTTTTGGCTTTGAGGCTAATTCCAACAGGCAGACCAGAAAATTTGTTGCATAAGTAGAAGAAAATATGTAAATTATTGTAACATAAATTCATAGCCTTTAAAAACATAGACTAGAAAGTAATATTGCATTCAGTGTGTTTGAAATGTGATGAGGTTTTGATATGGATCAGATTGCAAAAAAATGTTTTTCCTAATTGCTGATTCAGGATTGGTAAATTTAAAAAAAAATTATTCTGCATATTATAAATTCTAAATAAGCATCTCTCACAATTACCAACGCTTTCAAAACAACCTTTATTTACTGTTTCTCAATAAATTAATTAAGTTTCTTCTCGTTTTTAATTTTTCAGTCAGTCCCCTTGTTTAATCAACAGATGGATGCTTTTTAAAATATCTGAAAATTCAAGTGATTCTATGTTTATAAAACTTTGCAATCAGATCTACAGTACAACATTTAAAAATGGGTCAACAAGTTAATTAAGGTAAATCAGGATTACATTATCACAATTTTTAAAAAAAAATTGTAAATGTTTCCATAAGCACAAAATGCAGGTAAAAAAAATCAATTGCACATAACTGTGGTCATTGAAAGGAACGGTGGCAGCGGAATGGTAACACATCTAGATTAAAAATATTTTCTTAAATTACATTACAAAAACAAGACAGATCTTGTAAGGCTCCGTATGTGACTCTATGATATAGAAAGTAAACAAAAAGACTTGCATTCTCAGAGTACTCTTGTGGAATCCAGAAATAATGATATGAGGTTGGGGGGGGGGGGGGGTGAGGGCAGAGAGAGAGACAACAGCATTTATATCAATACACTTGATGCTTTAAAAGAATTGCCATCTTTAGTATCCCCTCTGTCACAGCTTCTGAAAAATGAGATGCTCCAAGGACACCACATCAAAGATGGAATGAATACTAGTGTCTCTACATGACTGAGATGTTACTGCTCTTTACAAACAAGCAAAAAAAGTGAGATTGTGTCACAAGCCAACATGCTAATAATTTAGCATATTTATAAAGCTGCAGAAACATGGAATATTGTAAAGTTGTGGACATCAGTGACAAAATGAAACTTGGGTCACCTAGAAATGCATCTTGGAAAGAAATCAACTACTTTTAAACACATTACACATCTGTAGAAAATCAAAAGGCTATTTATCATTCTAAAGTCTTTAATAGAGACATCTCGTAACAAGGACCTTAGACATAGCATAAGCTTTAGTTAAATGGAAAAGTGATGTTAATTAAATAAAAAAAGACACCTTAATATTCCTACTTGTTGAGTTTAACATTAACATATAATCATCAAACTGAGAGTCAAGAAATGGCACACATTGAATGACCAATATGTGATATTCAACAACTTTCCCTCATATTCTGCAGAGAAAATGTCCCTATCACATGGTCTACCAAAGTATCATTGAATTCAAAATGACTTGGCAAGAGGGAATCCTGTGGTAAGAGGGGATCATGTGGAAAGAGGGAATCATATGGGAAGAGGGGATCTTGTGGGAAGAGGGAATATCATGTGGGAAGAGGGGATCTTGTGGGAAGAGGAGACCTTGCAGGAATAGTGGATCTTATGGAAGGGGGAATCATGTGGGAAGAGTGGATTTTGTGGGAAGATGTGATCTTGTGGAAATAGTGGATCTTATGGGAAGAGGGATCTTGTGGGAAGAGTGGTTCTTATGGGAAGAGGGATCTTATGGGAAGAGGGGAGCATGTGGAAGGAGGGGTTATTGTGGGAAGTAAGGATCATGTGGAAAGAGGGGTTCGTGTGGGAAGAAAGAATTTTGTGGGACGAGAGGATTGTGTGGGAAATGTGCAGGCCAAGATATCAAAGCCTTGCTCAGTTTTTACTTCTAGAAAAGATCATGGTCAGATTTGATTTGTGATGGGGTAAAAAATGACATAATTACAAATTCAAGGTTTCTTTGAAACAAAGCAAAATAATTTTCTAATAGACTCTCAAGAATTTTCCAGTAGTGTAAAAAAGCTTTCCACAAAAAGGTATTTTTATTTTACTTTTGAATGAATGACCACATACTAATGATAATTTTTTGGAAAATTTTTTTGATCAGATGATTTTTTATAAATCTCAATTCAATAACTCATTAAGATAAATGTTTTGGGTGAATTCATAATAAAAATCCAAGGCAAATTTGTATTTATATGCATCTAAAATGGATTTCTTTTCAAAATCAGTGTAAAGATAAGATATAAAAATATTGGGTCATAGAGTGTAAAGCTTGGTCCCAAAGCATTGTTAGCACACAAACAAGTACAAAATGAGTGTTCCTTGTGATTGTCATTTGTTAGAATGATACAATTCATATTATTTTGCTTTCTGTTTGTATTTAACTTAAATTATTTTTTGAAAGTTTTTGTTATGAAAGTTATATTATCTATTGAAATAAAAAAAGCATGGACCAATTTTTTATGGTCCAAGAATACTCATTTATGAATATCTAATGCACCAGTCATGTCCGAGAAAACTACTTTAAGAATATCCGATGCCATAAAACATTACTAGTCATCAGTTCATGACCGCTGTTATAAAAAATATATTCTTAGGTTAGCATAAACCATATTTTAATTAATAACAGGAACGACAAATTTAATTTAACAAGACTGCCTCTGACATTAACCACAGACTCTCATGAACTTTATTTGGAGCAACCATTCCATTATTGAACTAAGCTTAAGTAGAACCTTATATTCCCTAGTTATATATACAAAACATAAAATGAAATATTTTTTTTAATAAGTTATATTTCAAGGGTCTGGTTACAGGTAAAGAGATTTGAATTTTTTTTCTTCTAAAATGGCAGTCAGTCTTCTTCACTGTGTAAGTCTTTTTTGCCAACATCAGTCTGTAAAGTTTGACTACGTCTTTGTCAAGGATGATAATAATAATAATAATAATAATAATAAACTTTAACATTTGATTATAACAAATTAACCACTATTACTTACACCAATTTTTTTTTAAATAGCATCTCTTTAGTTTTTTACACCCCTTACACCAAAGAATTGATATTCATAGGCTGCTGTTATATAGCAGAACCCTCTCTAATATAGTTATAATGATTTAAACAAGTGGTTCTCAACCAACAGTTATGAAGTAGCAACGAAATCAATTGTGTGGTTGGGGGTCACCTCAACATGAGGAACTGTATAAAAGGTTCACGGCATTAGGAAGGTTGAGAACCACTTATTTAAACCAATGTACTTGCTCCTAACTTATTTATATCAAACAAAAGGATTTCAGTACCAGCTAATGATGTGAGGACTAAATTTTACTTTTTATGGATTTAAACCTTTTGAGAATCTGCTTATAAACCTGCTGCACATCACAACGTGAAAACAAAATAGAACTAGTTAACAGCAAATGTCATTGAAACCTTACCTTGTGGTCATTTTTTTTTTTCAATAACTCCAAAAAGCATTGATTAAGAATCGTAATAGGCACACCTGTGTTTAAAGGCTAACTGATAGCTTATTCAACAAGACACCTTACTCTTTGTTGTTGGTAATAAGGGGGGAGACTGCAATCAGGTTAGCACAATAGGAAATTAGTAAAACAACAAACAAAGTAAGTTTAAACCTGAAAAAAGGAAACACAATTCATTTTTGCTGCCCTCTTCTCAGCTAAGTGCTATTTTTTAATATTCTGTTTTTTTTTTTCTGTTTGTTCGCTGATGAAGGCTTCCTGCCGACATGTTCGTTGTTTTGTTGCGTTCCTTTTTTCAGGTTTAACCTTACTTTGTTTTACTAATTTCCTACTCTTTGTTGGTGTACAGCCAGTAAGTGTTTACCCTGGTGTTCGTATGAATATCACCTGACTATAAGACATCCACATCAATCCCACCTAGGATAAAGGATACACTGATACACTCAAACTGTGAAGCTGGGGAGAAAGTACCAAACACAACTTACAATGTTATTCATAACTGAAGGATGCTATGCAAATAATAATCATAATTTAAAGTATAGATCAAATTTACTAAGATATTATATAATGCTATGATCTTTTTAAAGGTTAATCAAATTTGGAGTGAATTATGTTGAAAAGTTATGAATCTGTTGTCACTACTGTCATACGACAAGTGAACTTCCCAATAATTTTTTTTGATCCATTCCACTAGCAGCCAATGAGAATATTAGCGCCAGGATTTGGTAACATCAGCCAAATTTGTTCTCACACTAATGTTCCTTCTATAGAAAAACCTGCAAAATCATAATTTGGAGTCTGTGATCTGTAAACTGATCATATTTGGGTTTGGAAAATTTTTTAATAAATATCTACTTTACCTGTTCTATTAGTTTGTCCATCTTTTCATTATTTTCTTTTCGAGATTCTTCAGTGCTGAGCCTGTACAAGAAATTGAACATCAAATGTTTCAATGACAGAAAATGCAATCTGTGGTGATTTAAAAGGTCTATGCATGCCTTCACACAGCCAATTATGAGTGCAAAATGTTTGATAGAGAAACCTTTCTTGACTAGCAACAACAGCCAATTATGAGTGCAAAATGTTTGATAGAGAAACCTTTCTTGACTAGCAACAACAGCCAATAATGAGTGCAAAATGTTTGATAGAGAAACCTTTCTTGACTAGCAACAACAGCCAATTATGAGTGCAAAATGTTTGATAGAGAAACCTTTCTTGACTAGCAACAACAGCCAATAATGAGTGCAAAATGTTTGATAGAGAAACCTTTCTTGACTAGCAACAACAGCCAATAATGAGTGCAAAATGTTTGATAGAGAAACCTTTCTTGACTAGCAACAACAGCCAATAATGAGTGCAAAATGTTTGATAGAGAAACCTTTCTTGACTAGCAACAACAGCCAATAATGAGTGCAAAATGTTTGATAGAGAAACCTTTCTTGACTAGCAACAACAGCCAATAATGAGTGCAAAATGTTTGATAGAGAAACCTTTCTTGACTAGCAACAACAGCCAATTATGAGTGCAAAATGTTTGATAGAGAAACCTTTCTTGACTAGCAACAACAGCCAATAATGAGTGCAAAATGTTTGATAGGGAAACCTTTCTTGACTAGCAACAACAGCCAATAATGAGTGCAAAATGTTTGATAGAGAAACCTTTCTTGACTAGCAACAACAGCCAATAATGAGTGCAAAATGTTTGATAGAGAAACCTTTCTTGACTAGCAACAACAGCCAAACATTTAATGCAAAGACAGTCGTTGGATTAAAAACTGTTCAGAAAATGTTTCTTTTCTCACATTTAAAATAACTTCTTCATCTCCTAGTTTGCATGAAATGTGAAATTTTCTCCAGTCAGTATTGGACATTTATTTCTTAGTATTAAAAACAAAGCCTGTAAAGTGTGATGCAAAGGGCGAGGAAGGGAAACAAATATGAATATATTAGGAATTAATATGCAGTGTTGTTAGAATACAATTATAGAAATTCAAGAGAAAATATGATACCAAAATATATATTTGGGAATAATATACTAAAAATGTGGTTATGAATACACTTAAAAACAAAAGCAAAGAAATTAAATAACTGTCCTAGTATTCTTTAGCTACTATTTAACTAATTTTTTGGAAAATTTTAATTATTATTCACCAACTACTCAAAAAAGGATGTTGTACACTTAGCATGTACCACAGGGAACAAATGTTCTATAACTTTAAACAAAACAATCTGCAATAAATTATATCAACTGTAATCTTATCAACAAATGATCCAATTGTATGTCAGTTCTTATAGGTGAATATCTTTCCGTTCATACCTGTTTGCGGTAGTTCTTGGAATTAGATCCATTTCAAAATGTGTCTTGGCAAGCTGTTCTTGCTGCACTCTAATTGCATCCATCTTATTAAATGTAGCAGTGTTTCCTAACAGCAGACATAACAAATAATAGTATATTTAATTTTATGTGCAAACACTTTTCATTAAACAGAGAGAAATAAATGTAAATGACAATTTGCCACTTGTAAAAGATTGAATAATATCTAGTTTCTTCATTTAAATAAATTTGTCAACGACCCTTGTAAAACCTGGTCTATAATTTACAAATTTAAAAAACCTATTTGCTATTTTCGTACTGCATTCAACACAAGCATTAAGTCATTTAACTTCTAAACATTGTAATAACTGTATATTGCTGATCATATGATGTAATGCCCTCATCATATTTGCCAAGTGTAATAATTTACCCATCCTCTTTTAGGGTGTTCTTATATGTACACACTGTACAAGAATGTGTGGGAGTATTCACCTGGTTTTTAAAGAATCTATATTACATGAGGGGATAGACTCAATGACAACAATAATTAACATCCAAGACACAATAAAGTCAGCATGCTCACATAAAATTGGATATGACAAGGAAATATAATCAATCAATCAACAAACTTCAGCAATGTTAAAGAATTTTGACTATGGAAGGTTGACAAGTATAATCGCAGCTGTAAGAGAAAGGTAATGCTATTTTAAGCTGTACATGACTAGAACATACTTCTTCAAATTTTTTTTTTTATTATAGCGAATAACAAAATCTCTTAAAATCAGTAGTTACCAAAAGCTTGGAGTTTGCCTGAGTGAAAATCATTCAACAACTGAAGGAGTCCATGTTCCATTGTTCTAACATCAGCAACATCAGTTAAAAATGTGTGCTCTTTGACTGGCCGATTCACTGACATTTTCCTACCTATAGGGTAAATACAACTTTCATTTCAGTTTTGGTTCAGCCAATTTTAAGACTTAATTTTATGGATTACATCTATAAAACATACACTGTACTACAGCATTCCTCGCTGTTCATTCCAATTGTTCTTATGCTTTTTTTTGTTTTTCAGGAATTTTACTTTATATTTTTTTAACATGATCTCTTAATTTGTCTGTCGTATCAAAAAGATTATACTAATTAACTGTAATAACTTTTCCATTCAAGTCAGAGAAAAATGACGGTTAGGTTTTCGGTAGATAATTAAGGCAAACTGTTTATTTGCTAGTAAAAAGTTTTGGCGTGTGAAAGTTTTCACATTTTAATTGTGTGCATGAGTCAGAAGTTGTCATTCTGAAAGTATGTTGAATTGTTTCACAATAATTTTGTCTAACTCTGAAGCACTGGCATATTTGAAAACGCTGAGATAAAAAAAGAAAAATTGTATGCACCATTTTAGTACTTGGTGCGCACCAATATAAAAATTATGTCTTTCTGTAATTTTTATCCTGAAGGTTTAACATCAATAACATTATCAATAATGGTAGTGTGGATTCATATAATTTACTATGAAAATATATATAATTTTCATCATAGTCAAGTGAAAGGCAAATGATATTTGAAATTTCATATTACCTTTTTGCATTTTATCTTTCTGTGAACTTCTTTTAGTTTGACTATTGGCTGATGGATTCTCTCTGTGCACTGTCTCCATCTCTGTGAGCGTTTATCTCAACTTTCAATAAATTAAACCATCTGTTAGAAAAGCATTTGCATTAAAATAAATTTCAAGTTAATCACTTGATAAACATTATCAAACAGTATACTTTTTTACAAATATTACATTTTCTAAATATTTCTGGTCAATTAACAAATTCAAATAATGGCTAAAGCTTTTCGTATATCAAATGAAAATTGACATGTATACATTTCAATTTTTAACAAATCAATTACATCTTGATAGACCATTAACGTGTAACCCTACTAAAGCAAGCCCATACACAAATAAAGTGGTGTCATTGAATTATGAGGTAATTGTGAGGTGTGGCTAATAATTAATGAGAGTGACGTGACAGATGCTGTAAAATATTTATATGAAGAAAGGTAAACTTCAACCAAGTCTACACAGCTGCTTCTTGTCAAATCAGTGATGTATATCAATTTTCTTGTGAAATCAGTGCTCCATATTGCTTTTTCAGGGTGGCATACTGTTTTTTGTACATCCATTCTCTCAAATACTTCATATTTATTACCTGAGTAAGGGACTTAAATTACTTGAGTACATACAAGTTTAAGATAAGGAAAAAGTTAGATTAAGCTAGACCTTGTGAGAATGGAGGGTATTCTGGCATCGAGCTTCCTTTCGCTGCCAAAAATTAATTCACTGAGATGTTTATTTTGGAGTTTCCTCTTGGTGAATGGCTAGAAGCTTTGGCCAGTTTTGCACAAACTTTCGTTTTACAAAATCTACCTGTTACCACTGACAGTGTAAACTATTATGCTTCTGATGCTGAGAATTTTGAATGCTTTTTTTTCACATTTGTCTTTCGATTAAGCCCATACTGGTACACAAGATTTGTCTTTGATTAAGCCCATACTGGTACACAAGGAAAAACATGACTTTGTTGTCCCACGCCAATAAAGTGGCATGATTGATATGAGAAGACTTGTTTATGAGTGTCTAAGAATCTATGTCCCTATCAAGTTCTGACCTGTGTCCTGTTGTTATGTCCTCAGAAACCCAGTTTTGTAATATAATAGCTACACCCTATATATATTTCATAGTCTGTATTTGGTCTCCATGATAAAACCACAAGATTGTGCGAAAATGGGAAACAGATGTTCTGTGTAAGATCAGCGTGAGTATGGACCATGAATATGGAACTGAAAGGCTATTCAATAGTTGCATGCGGAGATGGTCGAGTCATGAGTAGTAGCCTTGACTTGAGGTGTATTTTGTTTAAAGTGAGGGAGAGTTGCTCAATTCGTCAGCTTCACTCTCTTGTCCTTGATTATTTGATCCAATGGCAAGACAAAGTTGAGACAACTGGAAATAGACCAGCATGCAGTAGATTACCAGCAGTGTTTTTTGTGTGTTTCACTGTGTTCTTTTTGGCTCCATATCACAATTGTCCAAATTTTCATAACGTCTATGGGACTCCATCTAAAGGTTTTATTTCAGCATTTGCCCACTCTTAGATGAGATGCCATCTGGGGTCAACGAGTCCCATCCACCCAGGTTGCTAGTTTTGTTTTTGCTTGTCAAGGCTTTTGCTGGTGATTGACTCAGTTTAGACAGCTTCACCACATATCTAATAGCCCCGCTACTATAAGACACCCAAGAATAAAGATGGAGACAAAAAGCCAAGGGCCTGTTAACACTGTCTTTCTTCCAACCCTTTCTTCAGTGTCAGACCTGGCATCTATCCAAAAGTCTTTGAGAGAAAAAATTTCACCCGCAAGATGAGACGTTAAAGGCGAGCAGCTGGTAAAACCAGAAGGGACCACATTCGGAACAAGGAAATATGACAAATAGTTTGTGGCATCCCAATATCAAAAAGCCAGTATGGGAGTTTTGCGACCTGGGCTGTCTGTGTTCAAAAAGAACCTCCAGCAGGCCTCTAACTTGCTGCAATTCACCTGCTATGAACTTCTAATAGAAGTAGGTTGATTGAAATGAATTGTGATGAGCCTTTCTTTTCAAAAATACATTTATTACACAAGACATAATAATAGAAGTAGGTTAAGGTTGATTATGATGAGCCCTTCTGCACTTCTTTCAAAGAATATATTTATTACACATGACATAAACTTTCACATCATAAGTTATAAGCTATAAGTATAAGGATATGCAATAGTCAAGACCATCTGTCGTCGTCCTACACTGAAACTAGTTGTCACTGAGTCTACCGACAACCGACTGTAACTGTGAGTAAGTGTAAGTTAGTGACGGTTGAGTACGACAGTACGTTGTCGTCAGTACAGTTGAGTACAACATTGACATTGTCAACATTCAACAATAACGCCGACTCGTTGAAGTCAATAGAATCAGAATAGTGCTATTTAATTTGTTTTAGTAGGGTGATATCATGTTTTAAAAAGTTAAATCGTGATGTATATATAATAAGCAAGTCGGGTACTTGCCATCCAAAATAGCATACTCAGCCTACACCAATTGAAAGCTTGTTAATTTATTATATATACTCTTTTTTAAAGTTACGGCTTGTTACGGTAATTCTATCATTTTTTTATAAAGGTGTCTTTAATTGCCGAGATCCAACCAAAATCGCTTTTTTAAAAGAAGAAATAAAATAAAATTACAGTAAGTAGTTATCGAATTTTTTTTAAACTAACGTCAAAAAAGGAAATACAATTAATAAATATTGTGTAAAACAAATAGGCAATAGGCTCAAAGGATTCTCGTGATCTGAAAAAATGAGGACTCGTTATTTGAAAATGATTCTTTTATAAGTTCACAGCATTAAAAACAATACTTTTTTCAGTTTTATATAATTTGTGTAAGCAACAATACTAATATGACCATGTGTATGACGCTTGGCCTTGGCATGAGGGCTGTCGGACTAGCTGATGGAAACAACTATAAATACCTATCGGGGGATTTGTGCCCATGACCCATGCCAGTTCTGTTTCTTTTCTTACATTTTCTTAACAGTAATAGTACCATTTAATTTACATTAGTATTTTTTGATGTGTTGTACTGTTGAAAGCATTAGCCGACAAAACGTTTAATTTGTATTTTGTTTGTAAATGATTAAGTAACTTACATTTAGGCTTAAACTTACTGTTTTATTAAAACAAATTGTTTGCGTTGTATCAACCTACTTAAAATCTTTACCAGAGTCCAACATTCTTACGATTAGCTATAGGCAGTATAGGCTTATAAATACTAATTATCCGAAAACTAATATCTAATAAATTGTCATTGTTCAAAACCTGCTTTCATTTTATGCCGTCCCTCGGCATCTATAACCCAAAATTGTTAATGGTTTATTGGTTTCGTTTGGTCTTATGGTAAATCTCCTACTGCGAAAGACGTCTTTGAAAATTATCATGTATTTGCACCCTAGTTTTCCCTTGGTTTGATACTTAGTCGGATAAAAGCGTTTGAGACACTGGGTACAGACAACATCGGGACACAAAGTTGTCTATAAATAGTCCATATATAGAGATAATGGTTACATGAAATTTGTTTGAAAGAAATTATGTCGACAGAAATTTGATCGAAAGGCAATTCGGTCGAATCTTTTGTTAAAATTTTCGTTAATTTCTTCTTGAATGCACTTCAAATATTTTATTATATAGTAAAACAAAATCATGCGTTCAAAAAGAAATGTGCGCAAAATTTTAACGCAATATTTGGTAAATGCAAAGAGATAGCATCCACGTTTTTTACCAGGCCGCCAACTTGATTGCCGTGACCCGTAAAATTAAGAATAAAACGTTTTAAAATAATGAAACAAATTCCTAAATGTATCCCTAAACCTAACCTGAACCCTAAATCTATCCCTAAATCTAACCTGAACCCTAAATGTTTTAGGTGCTATCTCTTCGCATTAGTCAAAAGGGTAACTATTTACCCGAGTTCAACCGTCACTCATGACGCTCGCTGCATGATAGCCCCCCCCCCCCCCTCAGTAGCTTACTATTACTATTGCTATAAAACATGCGAAGTTGGGGGAGGGGGGCGAAAAGGAAGCAGGATACACCAGAAACAAAATATATATATAATATAAGAAAAATATAACAGTCACCTCCCCTTTCAGAATCTTATTACCCGAGTTCACCCGTCGCGCATGACAGCCTTTTTCCCCCACTTAGACAGTATTATTGATTCTAGTTATCCACTGGATGAAAAAGATTTTAATTATTCTGGGGATTGTAAAAAAAAAAGGGGGGTCCGACAGAGTGCAGCATTATATTCAATATCAATATTTATATTGAAAAAAAAATAAGTACATTCAAAAATATATTATTTTAGAGTTCTCCCCCTTCTACAATGGTTCTGAACGTCATCAATATCAACGTACATAGATTGAGGAGTCATCAGTAATTGTGTAGGGGTTGTTTTTCCGTTGTTGAAGTATATCTGCGATCATGACCACCCCTACAGCTACAGCTAGAATTTCCTCAAAAAAGCAAACACTTGAAGACGCATATTCACCGCCTGCTAACTTTTTAGAAATTGATGTTTCTGACCCACAAACACATGGCGTAGCTAAGAAACGATACACAGACTACGAAGTCAGAATGAAGGTAGGCCTCGCAAATCAGCAGGGCAAAGTCACGAAATTAATTATTTTCCTGTGGCCGGTGAAAAGCCTTCTGTTTTAACTATTATTTATTTGTATTACCCTTGTAAAAAACTCCTAATCAATTAGTACGTTTTAAATATTTTGTAGGTCCGTTTTATTGAATTGTGGAGAGACTCTTTATTAAGTCTCTTTGTGACGGATTTTTGGTTTTACAATCAATGGACTGGATGGTGACATTTTTTGGTCTGGTAAAGTTAAATAGTGGGTTAGTGTTATGGGTTTTGCCAAGAGCTGTCTCGCCCTAAGCCCAGTGATGTCAGTTTGGGAAATCCCAACACTGGACTTGGGATGAATAGACCTATTATTGGACCTAAACTACAATGTGTAAAGATAACTTTCCCGTTCATCACTGAGCATTATTTGTGGCATAAAGTAAACTAAATATGATGATCGATAAAGGTGAAAGTTAATATGAAATATATTGTAATAATGGTCCATTGCTTTTTATTGAAATTCAACTTAAAAGATTCCAAATAAATAAAAGAAGAAACTCATCCTTGTTGAAGTTGTTGTTACCCAAAGATGAACACTGATGGAAAAAAAACTACACGCACTTAAAGTGTTGTCCTTTTGATTAGTTGAAAAAATAAGTACACTTATGCTATTCAGCTATTCATTTCTGTCATTTAGCCATTTCACTGGTCATTTACCATATTTTCTCAGTAAATCCTCCTCCCCAGAACCCCTCCACCTTCAAGACAACATAAAAATTGAGACATAAACTTTTATTATCAAATAAACATAAAGCTAAAAATCAATCTTTTGAATACAAAAGTATGGCTGTTAGTTGACCTGGGTAACCTCCTTGACCTATATATTATGTAAACTGAACACACTAAAGTGTATGTAAGCTGAACACACTAAAGTGTCAGAAGCTTGCCTGAAGTAGAAAAATCAAAATGCCAAATAGGGTTGTAGAATTTTTTTTATGAGGCTTCTGAATGACACAGTAAAGCCTCGTAAATTAATTTTTTAAATTGTAAGCCTTAATTAGTGTCAAAAGTTTTTAATAAACTATCTATTTGTTTTTGATGAGTTTTCTCGTTCCCTTTTAACTTTTAAAAAATATATATCGGGGTTGCCAGTCACTTTGCACCTCCACTAACGATGCAATAATGCTTTGCATGAAATGGGATCGTGGGCCCCTTTAATAAAGGTAACAACAAAGGCCGATGCACTTTCCATAACAGACATAATATCTTCCACAAATATGCCTACCTGTTTGGAGGATAAATAGATACACTGTTTCAGGACAGAACATATGAGATTTATGCTTTTGAAGTGTTAGATTATGGAATGTAGTTCCATCGTTTGAAGAAATATTTGAAGCTGAGGGAAAGTATTTGCCCTGTTCGACCTAATTTTAGCTCTTGAGATCTACCTTAGCTGTCTTGTGTTTAAATTGTTCTATTTGCAAGAATATTTATCTATGTGCTGAAAATGAATAAGCGCAATGAAATTTTTAAAAATATTTCTATTTATTTGGATAAATAAAAAAATCTTATCTTATTGGTAACTAGAATACAGAATATTTTGTATAAATACGTAACACTTTCTGTGAATAAGGCTAAACTAATTCACTAATAATATGTCATGAGCATTTTGTTATGTGAATTTATTTCTCTGCCCCAGACAAATCTACCAGTTTTTAAGCTCAAGGAATCAAGTGTACGTAGACGCTACAGTGATTTTGAATGGTTAAGAAATGAATTAGAACGTGACAGTAAAGTAAGTATGTACAAATTACAGGAAGATTTAAATTATGAAATTGACTCAATAGTTTATATTGTATATAAAATTTTTACAAACTTTTTGTCATTTCTAAAAATTATTGCAAAAGCTGATTTAAATTTATTGTGAAAATTAACATATTTTTGTCTTCTTAAAAAAATATATAACTTATATTAGCATTATTGAATTTTTTTTAAAAAGAAACCTGTTTTTTTTTAAAGATTATCCATTGTTTACATTTTAGATTGTTGTCCCACCTTTGCCTGGTAAGGCTCTCAAACGACAGTTACCTTTTCGGGGAGATGATGGGATTTTCGAAGATGAATTTATAGAGGAAAGGAGAAAAGGACTTGAGCAGTTTATCAACAAGTAAGTTATAAATTCAAGCATATTAGCTTTTAAATAAAAAATTTATTTGATTACTTTGTTTGTGTAGCTAAGTTTTTGGATTATTTTTAAAAGAATACAGCTAGTAAAATGAATTGTCATATACTTATAATAAACATGCTTTGATTTTTTTTTTCTTCCCCAGAGTGGCTGGACATCCACTTGCACAAAATGAAAAGTGTTTACACATGTTTCTTCAGGAGCCTGTCATAGATAAAAACTATGTTCCTGGAAAAATTAGAACTACATGAGGAATTAGAAGAGTTTAATAAAGTCTATCACGCCATCTTCTATTTTGTCAAATTCAGTGTTATCACTGCTTTACTTTTGTAAAATAAATTGTGAAAATAAATAAGAATGGACATAGCAGGTTTGACTTTTATCAATGTAAATAAACTAATGTCATTCATATTATTAATAAGATTTGCAAGAAAAAAGACAGCATCATTAGTAAATGCTTAAATGTGAGGATATATTTAGGGAACATGCATTTCTATAAAAAAAATAAAAAATTCTCCTGATTTCCGTAGAATTAAATGGATTCTTTATTTAAATTTTTTCTAAAAATTTAAAGAATAATCTTTCCATAAAAAAAAGAAATTAGTCTTCAATTTTGTCTTTTTAGTTTTCAATCATTTAAATTGTGCTATTTTAATATATTAAATTTTTTATTTATACAACAAATAGTTGAATGTTAAATTTGTATGAAAAACAGTTATGATTTGCTGAACAGCTTATTTTAATTAATTTAATTCAATAAAGTTTTTTGGCATCCTTTCTTTTCCTAAATTTTTAGCATGCACCCTTATCATTGGCACAATAATTATTGAGCACCAAAAACAAGTTCATTACAGTCTGTAGTATTAAAGCTAGAAATATATTTTCACCAAAAGAATAATACTTAGTTATATATTTTTTTAACTATCTCTGCTATCAATTAACAAAGGATAAACAATTTTTAAGATAGAACTTAGATTATTTGAAGGGATCGAGCACTGAATGGCTCAGCACAAAATAAACACAGTTTTTGATAGTACTGCCATTATGCTAATAATACACAGAGCTACGGTACAAACAAATAATAATTTAGGTAATGAAATTCTCAATAACAGGGAAAGTGTTGACAATTTATGCCCTGTGTTGCTTTTAGCTTACTCATTTTAACATGACAATTTTGTCTTAGAATTTAACATTTTTAACGGTTGGGGAAGGATTGTAGTCATTCCTTATTTATTATACCAACAAAAAAATCTTCCAGGGTCCATTGGGTGGGCTCCAGGGTTGTATCCTAAAATTTGTTAAGGCCCATATTTAATAAAATATTATTTGTATGTGGATGTGTAAATTTAATTTAACCAAATATATTTACATTTTTGTAAACGTGTCAAGATTTTGAGATTCATTTATATGCCATGTAAGATATCTTTACCAATACATTTGTAATAAGCCTGTGAATTCATTTTTAATGGGATTTTATTTACCATGATGTTGCTGTTTCGTGTGTTTTTGTTATTAGCTCTTTTATGTTTTGTTTTCTTTGTTTAAAATATGTGTTATTCAAACAGTTTTTGAACCCTATTACTATTACTTTGTCCCTTTTGTGCATGAAGTATATTTTAATCATTAAAACATTGTCAGTCAGCATATTTTATTTTCTGTGTGTTACATTTTGACCAAGTTATGAACTTCATGGTGTATTTGTTTAACCAGGTAATAGTTTTAATCTAAACTAAAAGTTAATGTTATAACCACCGCTGAATTCAAGTTTAAAAAAATAAGTGTAGGTATTAAATTTAAATAATTGTTAAAAAAATAAAGCAAACAAAAAAACAACATAAATATTACATCTATGTTTATTGTTTGTGTTGCAACTTTTTCTAAATTGGATTTCAAATGGGAAAAGAACAAAAACTTTTTAACTGCATTTCTACAGACTTTTTAGATTTAAAAAAAAATTAGCTAATAAAAATTAATGGCAAAAACGTTTCATAGTTTATTGCTTAAAATTCTTGTAACTATTTGTGTTTATCTTATATTAACCTACTTTATGCATTTATAAAATTTTAATAGTGGAATATCTTGTGTGTTCCAATAATTAATTTTTTCTGAGTAGTAGGCATACACTGCTCTTTAAAATTATTAAATTATCTTATAAAATATGATATGTTGTAGCATTGTTTTGAGCAAGATCATTTTTGGAGTTACAATTTTATCTCATGTTCTATTATGGTTAGAAACGTCAGTGTGTCAATTATTTCATTGGTCAATAAATTAATTTAATTTATTTTGGATATGTTACAAAGGGTATTTTTATTTTTTAATAAATTAACTATATATTTATTTTCCCAAAGGTACTTAGAGCATTCTATGTCCTTTCACCTACTCCTTAAAGATGTTTTATTAATACTATTTATTTCAAGCAACATTATCAACTGACAGCATTGTTTCTAAATCTAATAAAACTACACTGTCTACTAAACGTTTTCTAGAAATTCAAATATTTTTTTCCTTGTTTTTAAATGTATTTCTCTTTTCAGGTGTGTCCTTCACTGTTTTCATCCTGTTACACGTTTTGTTTCATTAATATCATAATCTTAGTTGTTATTTTAAACTGTTTTTCATACTCATTATATTAACACAAAACTCAAATCACTTCATACTGAACTCTAATTAAATCAACTATTTCGTTTAGTTTTATTTCAGGGGGTAAATTGATACATCTTGATTCCTTTATGAGGACCCAAGATTTACTGAGGAAACAAAACATTTGAATTTGTTTACTCTAATAATACTGTACCTTCATAAAATAGGAAAATTGATAAAGTTATTATCTGAGTCTGAATTAAAACAGTATCTAAATGTGTGCAAATCTAACAGATAATTTGAATGAATAAGTAAATATTTGTGTAAACTTCTAATTCAGGATTATGTCATTGAATGCTTCAAAATTTCTAAAATGTATGTTCTGTATAAAACTGAAATGATTTCAAAACATAAAATATTGAACTTGGTGAAATGGCTTTCCAAGGATCATGTCTACAACTGAGTTGGAGATTTGTGAAATGTGAGACAATGATATAGCAACAATATATAAATAAAAATTGATACTTTATAACATCTGCAAATTCTATAATGAATTTTGTAAAAACTTTTCAAAACCATTCTAATTCTTATTACGTGATTTTGTAAATCTTCATTAAATTGACCCACATTTTTAGTTACCAACTTAATGATAATCTATATTAAAACGAACAAAGCCATTATTTTTTTCTTGCTTAAATTTTAATTAACAAGAGAGAGTGAGGTAGTGTTGTTGTAATTTAGTGTGAATGTGAAGAAAAGTACCGTATTAGAAATTTAGACCAGAGTTGAATCATATACTGACAATTCTACTCTACACCAGAACAAGTTTGAAATACAGAAGATAATTTTTAATTGCAATATTAAAATAATTAAGACCAAAGTTTTATCTTGCTTTGAAATTCTACGACTGGAAAATTATTTGCCATTTGTTTTACCAATATTTTGTTAATTAACATAAATGATTTAGACCAAATAAAATAATGTTGATTATCATGATGTTCATCTACTTTTCATTGCCAGCCTCTGTACAATTGACCTGAATAAGACTTATTTATCAATTTAAATACAAGTAATCTCAAATGTTTTTTTAAAGTGCACTTCAAATTAAGGATTTCAAATCATTAAGGAAAAATTATGAAGAAAAAATAATTGAATTCAGATTTTATATTTATTATAATAGTAACATTGACTAGCAAGAAATTAGAAACATTTGAATAAGACATACTATAAAATCTAGTTACAAGTATACATAACAGCAGGTTATTATAATGTTAACATGATTACATCAAGTTTTAATTAAGAATAGAAAAACAAAGCATCATAATTCACAGCCTCTGGTTAGCTATCTTGGATTTATTAACTCATTAAATACAACTTAAACAAAATTTAAATCCATATCAATAAATATATGAGAGTTCTGTCAAAAGGTTGTTACAAAGTATTGCCAAAAAGTAATTCTTTGAGAAATAATTTGCTCATCAATGCTGCAGGTCTTGAGAAAGAAACATGCTCTATTATTTAATGTTAATTATATTAGCACATTTAATGCCATCTATTTTATTCAGTGAACTTATTGTAAACAAATATAAAGTAAATTGGAAGTCTAGTTTAATTATTACATGCTTTACATTTTACATTTTTAACCCATAGGCATTTCAGTAATTGCTGGATAGTAACCTGTAGCATAGTGATATAACTGGCGCTCTATGTCGCCCAGTAAGGCACTTGCACCAAAACGGAACAACTTGTTGGAAGTGTATTCATCCCCAAGCTCCTCTTTCATCATCGACAGCCATACACATGCATCTTTGGCAGTGCGTATTCCACCAGCTGGCTTGAACCCAACCTGATTAAAAGATATAATAACTAGTTAATAGTTGTCAGTCACATCATTATTAAAATAACATTTCATTAACTTGGTTGAAATTTATGAAATAGTTAAAATAAATTATATATATTAAATTCAGAAGAAATATTAACAACCTTTACTCCTGTGAGGCGGTAATAATCACGGATGGCTCTAATCATAACCAGTGCCACAATAAATGTTGCATTTACACCCTCCTTGCCTGTGGAAGTTTTGATGAAGTCAGCTCCTGTGTAAAGCGATGCAAAAAGGAAGTGAATAATAAAAGAGATTGTGTTATTAGATATAAATTGTCTGATTTTTAAAACAAGATAAATAAGTACTGTAATATAAGATAAAAATGTTCCAGTACATGTTACTTCTCCTTAGCATAATAATATAAACACTGTAATATAAGATCAGTAATGTTGATAATATATCATTGGAAAAGGGGGCAAGATATATTTTCATAAAAATATGAGAAGAAACGATAACTCAGAGAATGTTAACATTTGTGATGTAGCATTTATGTGTACAACTGACGTGTACTACAGATAACAGTGTTGAAAAATATTAACATGTTAGAGACTACAGACAACATTTAAACACACCGTCCCTTACCTGCCATCATGCATACCATGCTGGCTTTATATATGTTGCGTAAAGATCCCAGCTCACCCGTGGCAAGAATAGTTTTCATGTGGGCTGCTCCACAAGCATCTTTCATTTGTTTTACTTCATCATATACACCTGTGACAAAACAGGATCATTAATTTCACATTTAATAAGAAACAAGATTCAAAATCATAAAAAATCTTCACATAAAATTATTGAAATATAAATCTCAATCCAATTTTTCTTTAATTTAAAGATCCATTAAAGTTAAAGAAACTTGAAAAACAAATTTTTTTGTCCCATTATTTTTTTCCACAATTTGGTGAATCTGTAACATAGAAAAGTATTACTGATAGTACCAGAAATAGTAAACTTCTTTTTATAAGCTAAAAATATTAAAATATGAGTCAGTGGTGGTCCAAGCTAAAACACTAGATATTTTAAGAATAAGAACAGAAAAACCTTAAAGAAAAATACTGCCCACCTTTCCAATCGCCTATAAGAGCATAAGTTCTGTTGATTACAATATCTATCTCTGTTGCACCATCTGCTACAGCTGATCTGATTTCCGCTAGCCTTGTTTCCAATGGTGTTTGCCCACATGGAAAGCCAGTGGCAACTAATAAAAAAAATGTAAATGTAAGGAAATCAATTTAAAACATGTCCTTTTATGTTGCTTATAGTAGGAAAGTAAATTTCATGCCAACATGCCATGCCCAAATCTCATATTGTGACTTTAATTCATGTGTGCACTTTATCAATGTCCTCTTTCCTTTAATTTCGTAATTTGCACACATTTCAAATAACTCACCTTTGAAATTATTTGCAATTACGACATAAAATAATAAAAGGTAGCCAATGTCACCCTTTTACCTGAAGCTATTGGAATATTTGGATATCCTGATCTAACAAGTGCCTCCTTGGCAGCCTTCACCTGATTGGGGTAAACACAGACAGCACCCGTGGATATACCTGAAAGCAAAGCATTCTCTTAGAGCTTTTTTCTCCCCTACCCATTTTTCTATCATTCCCTTTTGTATTTCATACACCAGTTTCATTCAAATCTACAGATATAAAGAGCACAAGGATTTTAAATAACCAACAAAAAAAAAATACTTTACAGATCTTTCATCCCAGTTTTCAATTTTCGAGGTATGAGACATAGGCCATCATACCACTCTACCTATCTTTTGTTTCTTCTTGACAACAAAACAAAGCATCATCATACCTGCCCCATTAATGTGAAGCAATTTGAGCAGGTCTTGGCTTATAGGACGAGCTGCCTTAAAACACAGACGGGACACATTAGCTGGTGTGTCATCTCCAGCTAGTGTAGTCAAATCAATACAGGTGACAGCACGCAGTTCCCATGCAGCCTTGTCATAGAGAATTATTTTTTTTAAATTTCAAATATTTGTCCACTCAGATTTATTTATAATTAAATTTGTAAACTAAAGTCCATTACCCATAAAAGTAAAGAAATGTCTCGCCCTTACAATTTAATTAAGATCAATGATGAATAATGTATATAAACAACTAGTTTACTGCCATAGGATGCTTATACTTATATCACATTTTTTTAAAATCAGAAATTTCATTCACCCATACTGGTAGATAGACTCATAAGATTTTCATTAATGTAACATGCCTCCTAAAATGTTGTGCTTACCTGCTGCTGTTTCTTAACTGCTCGCCGACTTCCTAGATCAGCAGCTCTTCTTGCAACAGCAGAAAGATTAATTTTTACATCTTTAAAGAGAGATTCATCTGAACCAAAGGAAAGAACCAATAAAATTTACAGATGACTCATTCTTTGAAACTCATATTAAAATAATCATAAAATTACATGTCTTCAAATCTTCCAAGTGTTTTTTTCAACAATTCAATTTTAAAATTATTTGTAAAAATCAGTATCAGTCTTAGTTAGTCAGTCACAGTTAGTGACTAGGCCTTTCATGTTTTCATATTATTAATATTAGCTTTAGGCGCCTTTAGGCTAGTTGACAACTGAGTAAGGGAAACCAGGGGTACACATGGCTTGAGCCCCCCCCCCCCCCCTTTCCCAGCCCACTGTCACAAAAATTTGACATCATGGAATGCCCCTTAGACAGCCTTAGTGACGTGACTATTGTTATTATTATTAGTTGTCTTGGTAAATTTATAGAGATGTGTCCGCGTTTTTTACCATGGCCGCCATCTTGGTCTCCCTAACAGGGTTTTGACATCGCAAATGACGTCACGGATACACAACTACAAATTAGCCTTATAGAAATGAAAACCTCACCAAATTCCCGTCCTTGGTTTCGATGGCCTTCCATAATTAGCTTAAGAAAAAAAAACGTGAAGCTTTTTAATTTTTTTGTATGGCTACACTTACGCCTATGGAAGCAATTTAGTTGTACTTCCTACATAGACGTGTTTCAATACACTATGCACATAACATAATGAATAATGAAATATATATTTGTTTTTAAAAATAAACAATAATTTGTAAAATTGGGAAATAAAACGGCTAAAAGCGTATAATAACAACATATAAGAATAGGGCTAAAAAAATCATTTCAAAATATTTTTTTTTTTAATTTAAATATATAATATGCAATAGAAACTGACATCCCATGCAAGACTTTTCGCAGATGACACGGCGGTGTATAGGACGATCGCCAGCAGATCTGACCAGGACCAGCTACAAATGGATCTCAATCGGTTAGCTGAGTGGGAGGCGAGCTGGGACATGGAATTTCATCCAGCCAAGTGCCAGACACTGTCAGTCTCTAGAAGTTGTACTCCTCTACACTACAACTATTAATTGCATGGCCATTACTTGAATCAGTTACACCTCCGTAAGGTACCTGGGTGTTACCATTCAAAGAGAGGTCCGCTGGGACGAGCATATTAACAATGTGTGCAACCAGGCAAACAAGACCCTGGCGTAATCTAAAGATAAGCAAACCCCAGTGTGAAAGAAAGAGCCTATAAAGCTTTTGTCCGGCCGCTTTTAGATTATGCATCTTCGGTCTGGGACCCATTCACCCAGAAGAGCATCGACAGGTTGGATGCAGTACAGCGACGAGCAGCACGCTTTGTTCTGAACCGCTACAGGAATACCTCTAGTGTTGGTAGCATGCTGGTAACACTGGGCTGGTCACTATTGGAGGAACGACGACGACTATCCAGGCTCTCCATGATTGACAAGATAAATAATGGGCTGGTCCACTGCTCTGGCATTAAACAGACACTCGTCCCTCTCCCCCATAGACAGTGACGAGGCCATGACAGGCAGTTCCGGCTCATACCAGCGAGAAGCCAGTATAGGACTGCTCATTCCTGCCAAAGACAATCAGGGACTGGAACAAGCTTTCAAAAGGAACAGTTGAGGCGACAACACTTGACTCATTTATATCTATTGCCTTAGGCCTTCCAAGCCCCCAGTGCATGACACCCTCACTGAGTAACCCTTGCAACCAGTGAAATATCCTCAACACCAGGCACAGAAACATTGCAAATTCCATCTACATTCATAGGAGCCATAATGATCAATAAATTGATCGTGGGCCCTTAATATATAGAAGAAGAAGAAGTATTTGCGGTACACATAAATGCCTCTCTTCAACCCGATTCATTTCCGTGTAAATAGTACTGAAGACAGAGAAAAAAACTGGTTGTAAAAATACGATGTTTGAATTTTGTTGTTCAATCTTTAAAAAAATAGAATAACATATTTTTATTTTTATGAATCATTATTTAGTAAAAAAAATTATTAATACTTTAAAAAAAATAATATTTAATTTAAAACTGCAAAACTAAATTCTAACCTATATTAGCTTTGCTTGTTGAGCATATGCATCCATGGCAACTGTGGTATTTATATATTTTACGTTGTGACTGTATGGTGTTCTTAAAATAATAAATACTTTATATTCCAGATCAAAGACAATGCATAAAACCTAGTAAAAATGACAGATGGAACGCAAGGATTATTGGCTAACGCTATGAAAGGGAGATTTTCTTCCATAAAAGATTCTTTGTCGGAAGATGGTAAGTTTATTAATATTTAATGAATAATAATCATTTATAATGAATGTATTTTTTAATGAATTATAGTTATAGTAAGTTAATGTTACAGTTAAAACCAACAATGTTATCTGTCAATTAAATCAGTATAATAAATATTTTATAATATGTAGCATGTAGTTGTGTGTACTGATTTGATCCATCTATATCAATGAGCAATCACTTCAATCAGGAGCAGTATTGTATCACCTATTTGATCACACAGACTAAATGACTAACACTAACCAGTAACAGTACTATCAGTTCTAACACTAACACTATTATCAGTATAATCATTATTCCTTAGACTATATTATTTTATTATAGTATCATTCACACTCACCATGCCATGAACATATGCCATATTATTATTTACAAAACATACAATTGTAATTACAATTTTACAATACATACAAATCTGCCATTCTGAAACTTAAATAGTTTTATAAGTTTTATATCATTATTTTTTTTGGCTAACTCAGCTAGTACTAGCCAAGGAGGCATATGACGCCATAATATTTATAAACACTCTTGAATGAACCAAAGTGTAGATTGAGGCTATATATTGTAATAATTATTTCCAATATTATTCTTTCCACTAGATCTGTCACATGTGTGGGAAAATGTTTCCAATTATGTGGAGAAACAAATGTCTCAGCACAAGGTATGCAGTAAAATAATATTCTTTTATTGATAAAAACAAATGGTAATTTTTCTGTTTGCTTTGAAATACAGATTTATTTTTTCAGTATGTTTCATAAAAACACTGACAATGAAAAATTATTAAAAACTGAACAATTTTAGACGAGTACAATTTTAATGTAAGTAAGACAATTTTAATGTAAGTAAGACAATTTTAATGTAAGTAAGACAATTTTAATGTAAGTAAGACAATTTTAATGTAAGACAATTTTAAAGTAGGTGTAACCAAACGTTTTTCACTGCAGGCCGGATAACGGGCAAAATGATGAGCGCGTGCCATAACAATCATTCTGTACAATACTTGCAAGCAAAAACTAAAACTCTGGAAAAAAATATGAAAAACTAAGTTTAGTATTTCATGTTAATCATGGATGAGTGGCATGCAATGTACAAAGAAGGGTAATTAGGGGAGAGACTGCAATCAGGTTAGCACAAGAGGAAATTATTAAAACACAGTAAGGTTAAACCTGAAAAAAGCATGCAACAAATGTTGTTTTGTTGCGTTCCTTTTTTCAGGTTTAACCTTACTTTGTTTTAATAATTTCCTACAAAAAAAAAAAAGACAACCAAAATTTTTATTCACTAAAAAAAGTTATCAATGAAGGTGACGTTAGCAAAAAGATAGTTACATCAGGTCTAGAGCACACATATTCAAATCTCACAAACTAAGCGGAAAAAATGTTAGTGAGAATTGTGAAACTGACGTTTGGCTTTCAAGATATCATCAATGTTTAGTTTTGAATTGCTACATCCAATCAAGAGAATTGATTTTAAAAGTTCATCAATCAATCTCATTCGACGTATTGACTTCACATACTTCATTTTGAAGTATGTCTACTCACAGACGAAAACAAAAGTAATTCCAAACACTAATGACATAACAGCATCAAATTTCTTCAGTTTTGGAAGCTCAACATTCAAAAAGTCTTCTTTCTCTGTGCATCTCTTTCAACAAGACATTTGCTTGCAAATCATTGAGCTCCAATTGTAGTTCAACTGGCACATCATCAATGTTACAATCAAACGTATTCTGGAACAGAAAAATGTCTCTCTCAATTCTGTCAAGATCTGAAAATCTCTCCAACAAATGCTTCTAAAAGTGAAAATAATTTTTTTAGGAAAATCGAGGTTGATATCCTCATTGATTGTAGCGCAAAACTCTTTGAAACGGGGAAAATGTTCTCCTTCAAATTGTACTTCAAACAATGACAGTTTTCTCCTAAATCTTTTGATGATTCTGTAGAGATCACAGTTGAGGTTATCCTTTCCCTGACAAGTAATCGGCAGAAGTGGCACTGAGCACGAAACTCTTGGCCGCTGAAACTCCTTTCCCTGAAGTTTCAAATTCAGTTCATTAATGTGGGATGTGATGTTGACCAAAAATTACAACTTTGACCGCCAGGTAGGATCTGAAAGCTGTGGATCAGCTCTAATTTTATTAAGTGAGAAAAACATCTATTTCATTTTGGAACTTGTAAAAACAAAACAGGACTTTACCGCAGCTGAGCCACCTCACTGCTTGTGATAAGGCAAGTCACAGAATTCAGAATGAATTTCTTCAAGAAAAGCCTGTAACTGATGGTGATTGAGTGCATGTCCCCAAATGAAGTTCATAGCAGAAACTACTGGTTTCGGTACACAAGAATCATCTAAATCTTTCCCATAGAGTGCTTGCTGATGTATGATGCAGTGTATGAACAGAGCACCCGGAATTTGCAAATCTTCCAACTTAGTCCTGATCTGCCCCACCAGATCTTTCCTCATTCCAGCCATGTTTTTCCTCCATCAACTGTAACACCTAGAAGCTGATTCCACTGAAGGTTATGTTGTGCAAAAACTTTTTTGCACTTCCATGAAAATTTATTTTCCAGTTGTTTGTCCATGCATGCTTCAAACAGATGCCAGCTCTTCTGTTATCTCAAAGTTTAAAATGACACCACAAATAAACATGATAATTTGTGACATACTCGAGAGATCAGTAGGCTCATCCGGCACCAGAGAATACTACAGCAAGTTCCTACCTTTCTCTCATATCTGTAGAACTATGTTCTCTCCAAGTTCTTCTGTTTTCCGCACAACTGAACTTTCCGAAAGGCTGATAGTTCCAACCACAGCGAATATGATTTTTAATGCCAATGTGTGTTTCCAACGCTCCACTTCCTTTCACCCATTTACAGTTTTTGGTAGTTATCAGTTATATATTAGCGGGAATAGGATTAATTGAAACTGATTATTATTTTATAAACCAGCTTTTCCTAAAAAAGAAAAACTCAAGTTACTTGGTAGGTTTTTTAAAATGATGTCATCATTTGTTAATTAATTCTTATTGAAATGCATTTTGTTTTATGCTAATCTGACTTGGAGTTTGAACCACATTAAATTTCACCCTTAACTTTATTTTTACTAGTGATAGACTGTGATGATGTGATATGTACATCCACTCAATATTAATTTATATCTATAGCAAATACGTGTCTGCAAAAAAAAAAGTTACAGCAGATTGAAATATAAACATTGGTCATCTACTTTTAAAAGTTAAATTTTTTTTCTGCCATTTTAACTTTATCCCACCAGGCACTGCTATGCGAGTAGTTATTATATTCATTAAATATACTGTTTGTTTATTTATCTTCTATTAAGATACCATATTGTAAGATTTTTAGATTTCAAGGGTAAACAGGTCTGCAGTAAACAAGAAAATATAGATATACTAATTTAAAATCGAAAATGGTAAATTTAAGGCCCATAGATTAGAAGCCAGAAGGTCTCCGCATGTGTGAAGATCTCTTAGTATTCTAAGCATAATATTTAAATTTTATTACATCTTATGTTACAAACGTTATATAAAGCAAATTTAAGCACCATTGGCCGGCCGGTGGGACTGACGACGTCACGGGCCATATCCGGCCCCCGTGCTGTTGTTTGATGACCCCCAGTTTTAAAGTAATTTTTCAAACACATTGTGTCCTGAAATAATTTTTTTTTCAAATACCCCATTAAATATGCACTACAGTGATAATAAATTGATTTTAAACATGTAAATGGTGTTTTAATGCAAAAGTGGATATGGCAGTATTTTATGTTGCTTTTTTTGTGTGGGTGGAAGTAATTGTGGAGCTTTGTGATGTCATACCTGAGGGTGGTCTGGGGAAGAAAAAAAACAGTGACACACATGACAATTCCTCTCCTGTTTGGAGGTAGCGGCTGCCCAGATGCTGCCACACCTTTAGCATTTCTGAATACCTCTGAAATATGGTCTCTCCTTGTTTTGTACTGCCCCTCCCTGTTTTTAACAGAGACCAATCAGGTGTGATCAAATGTACTGTGGGCTAACTGGACCCTTGGGAGGAGGCTGACCCCCTCCAAGAGCAAAGCATAAAACATCACCTACTCACTCTTGAGTAGGTGTATTCTTCTAGTCTTAATTCTCCTTCTTTCAATCCTCCCACTGTGGTTGACCCAGAATATGGATCCTCATGGATGTATACAATTGACCAGTCATGATGTGGAACATACACAAATACTGTGGTGGCAGGGTACTGGTGTACAATGATGTCAGTGCTCTGTCTAGTACTAACTAACTTACTTAAGAAAATCAGCAAACTATCGAGCCGAGGCTCATAAAGTTTTCCCCAGCACACCTCCGTCGCCCCCAACCGGCATTCAACCACTCCCCCAGTGGTCTCTATTCCAGTCAGGCCGCGAATCGGCATGCCGGGGGCTCCCCGCCCCTGAGACAGCCTCACCCACCCTTCCACTCGATTGACTATGTGAGTGAGGCCGCATCAGAGAAGGGACGCCTGGCCAGCCGGGGTGATGCTTACACAGCAACCGGGCCGGACTTCCTTGGGCTGGGGTGGATACAATTTACGTCTTTAAAGCCCCCCTTCCCACCCCGGGGGGACTCGTAGGTGTTTACAGACACCCTCTAATAGGGTTTACGTGGTTTTCTGTGGCGTGACTAGCTCACGCCACTTCTGTGGCGCTAGTCACGCCACAGCTGGGAGAGAGAAAGGTTGCCTAGGAGCAGTACCCTCAAATCTGCATATTTGGAATCATCGGCTAGGGTCGCCACACTCCTTCGCGTCATATTCATGCGGCAACTGCGTAATCATGTCCCGACCCGTTTCTACGTTATTTTCAACTGCATTTGGTAGGAAACCATGCAGCCGTGCTCTTTCTAACGCAGTTTCCGTGCGTTACCTTTGCCTTTCGGCGCAGGTCCCCTACACAGTGATCATGTACCCCGGGTAACGTTTCAGGGGGTTCGTGGCAAACGCCTCTTTATCGACATGCCATTTTTGGGACGGGCATGCCGACTAGAGCCCCGGGGGGTCTGTCTAGTACTAGAATGGTCTAAACCAAAAATGAAATTTGGAGTGCCAGAAGACAGTAGTGGTAGGGAATGAGCAAGTTGTGAAATCCTGCCTGGACGACAGAACCGAGGGAATGACTCATTCACTGAAGACTTCTGCCTGGCAAACACGGACTCTCAGTGCTTGGTTGCCATGTGGAGACAAGGGGTGTGCAGCTTGTGAATCAGAGAGGGAAGGAAAGCTACAGACAAAACCAGTAAAACTATGCTGATGAAGAAAAAAAAAGAAATTTATCCAAGATTGGGCTTCATCATATACATAAGAAATGACACCCAAGGCGAGGTTTAGACAATACAGTTTTTAACACATACAACCCCCTAAAAAAAATTAATAATAATACAACCCCCCCCCCCTCAATGTTCCCTCTAAAGTTTGCTGGTTCAGGTGCAAAATCGTACAGTTGTGTGCAAAGTTTTACTTTGCAGAGTGCAGCGTATCTGTTCGAATTTATTTTCATAAAAATTTGCTGCGCAGATGCCCAAAACTGCTGCGCGGCATCTGTGAGGTAGCTGCGCGGCAGCGCAGCCACACAGCTTAAAGGGAACATTGCCCCCTCCTCCAAACAAATAACACAAAAACCTATTCACAATCCAAAACAGTCGACACGCAACTTTCTTCACAGAGCTCATCACACACTCAGCCAACCTGACATGACCCTCCTCTCTTCAGGCTTACTACAAATATACACCTGTGAGGTGCTGGACGGCATAGGTTCCGATCACAGACAGACCCATTGTCACTACACTAACAACACCAAATCAAAATTTGTTTACAACAACACGCTAGAATTTCAAAAAAAGCACTTAGAATTTATTGAATCCGAGAAGCAATGAAGTACTTGCAAAGCCATATTAGAAGCTGCTTCCCTAAGTATCCCAAGTGGCAACAAAAGGAAATATAAACCTTTCTGGGACAAAAATATAGAACAGAGAATTTGCCAGAAAATCTTTTTTTTAAAATCCAACTGTTGAAAACATTATAATTCTAAATCAGACTATAGTTATCAAGACAGTCAAGAGAAATAAATGGGCATAGCCAATTTCAGAATTAGACTTAAGCAGCCTCACTGTGCTAGGTGGAAATCCAACACAAAAACAATGTTTCCTACTATGCAAATGAAAAAATAGGAAAAGATGAAAAGAAAACATAGATCTTTAACAAACACTTTGCCACAATCAAGAAGGCTAACAAAGAGACAGACAATTACCAATTTCACTTGATGATCTAATGTCCAAAAAAGATGCCTTATGCAAGCATTGCCCTTTTTGAAGAAATCGTCTCACAGACTGGGATCAACTGAGTTATGAAGAAACTGAAATCTCGAAAAGCACCAGACCCAGACCAAATCCATAACAAGATCATTTTGGGCCTTTCAGGGAAAAAAGCCTAACTCAATTTTAAAAAATAAACACTGCTTGGCACAAAAGCAAAATTCCTAAAATGTAGAAAAAAATGCTGTCGTAACACCAGTCTCAAAAAAAGAGGTAAAGCTGCAGATGATTGTAAAAGATAAAGACCGATATCCGTTACGTCATGATTGGAAAACTTGCAGAAAGAAAGATCAACAATCATCTCTGTTGGTGGAAAGAAGCAACTAGCACCCTCAATAAACACCTGCATCAGTCAAAGGATCTTAAATGGCTTCCAAGACAACACCCCTCATCAGTCTTTTTTTACCTCCAGCAGGCCTATGATAGAGTCTGGGGGAAAGGTTTTTGGAAGTTAGATAATACATGGATTCATGGCACAATGAACAAATGGTTAAAGTTCTTCTTACTAATAACAGTCATTCACCTGTTAAATCTTTTCTTCCCCACCCCCCCCCTTTTTTACAACCAATCGTTGTGGACTTACTTTTCCTCTCTTCTGTCCCTTTTTGCCTGTATTTAATCTCTCACCTTCTAATGTTCTGTCACATTCCCCTTGCTGTCCTCTTGGATACTACAATACAGCCAAGAGTTATTTTTATTTAATTCTGTTTTTACTGCTGTTTATTCGCTTCTTGCAGAAACGTAAGTTGTTTTTTTGCTTTCTTTATTTCAGGTTTTCCCATACTTTGTTTCGCTCCTTTCCATTTTTCTAACCTAATTGCAGATTCTCCATATTATTACCATTTGACAAATAATGATAGCTGCAGAAAAAAAAACATAGCATCTGTTTCTATTTTTATCTCTCCCCACCCCACAACTTTCAAAGGCTATGGTGTATAATATGGTACATGTGATGAACTTTGCAACCACTGTGGTGCAATCTGCAGTAATTATAAAGCAGAAGTGACTGTTATTGAAGTAGCATCACCCCACTTATCTGAAACCTTCACAGTTTATCCCAGCAGACAAAGAAATATTGTTCTCTTCTCCTACTACCTATCAATACTTATGTAGCTGAGCATCAAGATCTGACAACAAAAACAGTAAAATAACTTCTTCTGAAAATAAACACCTTACTCAAAACCTATGCAGTCAAACTAACATTATAATGGATAACCGGATACCTGACTGATGATGATGATGATGAGGATGGTCTGACATTTTTTAATACTGTGTGTTGAGTTGGGGGGTGGGTAAAAATCTGCAAAATTTACAAAACTTAAAAAGTGGATGACCTATTTGTGCAAAAAGGTCACCATACTAAGGGGCCTTCCATTAATAATATTGTGCTATTTGGTAGATTTTTATCCCTCCCACCCCAAATTTGCCACAATGTAACACATAGTAAACACTTTTATCACAAATCCTAAAAAATTCACTGCCTCCACCCCGCCAACTTGAACTTGTGACCTTGTTTATGGATAGCTCCTAAGATTCAAGGACATCTTCTAGTTTCTTTAAACATAGGCTTTTTCATTCATTATATAAACATCTAATAGTTTAATGTAGCAATATTTCCATTAAATTATTATTTTGTAATTATATTCAGTAATTACTTGTAATATTTTGACACAATTTTTTTATTCTTATCCATATCCAGGGTGTACAGATTCCTGGCCTAGGGATTTTTTCTATTTCTCAAAATAAACTTGAGGTGGGCAATAACAAATTTGTTATTACACAAAGACCAGTTTTCAATATTTCAGAGAAATTTGCACAAACACATGGGCTCCAATTTCAAAAATACCATGTACCAGGTAGGATTATACTTCTATTGGTTTATTAATTGTGCTTGAAATATAATATGACTTGCTAAAATAAATGAGTTTTGTTTATTGTTTTCAAATTTTATAAAGGAATTCCTTTGCAGCCACCTTTGGAATTGTGCATAAACGATTAGCTAGCATGCCTTAATCTTTTTACTTTGTCATGTTTAAAGCTGCCTAACCTTTTATGAAAAAAATATGCATTTTAACTTTTCAGGCATAAAAATGTTACTTCTCCTTAGCATTCATTTAACTGGCATGAAAATGTTCCAATTCCTGTCATTTTTGTTAGACTTCATTTAACTAAGTGATGTCATTATAGCCTAATATGTTTCATCCACCACATATCACACAACTCACTTCATTAACATGACTCTGAAACTGCTTTAAAGTAAATTATTTAGTACTTTTGATTTAGTTTAACTCCTCTGCCCCCTTTTTCTTGTCCACACACAATATCTTTAGATTTGATGATTAAAACTGTTGAATAATGATTTCTTTAATACAGGATCTATTCCAGTATTACCACTCAACTTCTCATCCATATCTTTTGAAAGCCCATTTGATCGAGACACAGTAGAAAGATGTGTAAAGGAAATTGTTGGTTCAGTATCCCGTGCCCTGGCTGCAAAACGTAATATTGAGCTTTGTTTTAATGGCATAGGCAGACTAACCATTAGAGAGAGCAGAGTAAAAATGAAGTTTTATAAGGAATTTGTAAATGAATTGGACTCCTCTGGAAAGCAAGTTGATTCAATGATGAATGTAAGTATAATTTTTTTTGCCATGATATAAAAATCCATAATACGTGTACATTGGTTATCATGGAAGAAATGATGTTATAACATGTCTTAATGATCATCATCAGACTAAAAGTATACAGGTTAAGATATTGTTAGCTTTACTTAGTTTTTATTTCATACTTCTCATACCTTAGCGACCAGGAACAGTAGACTCTGTTATGTCAGATCGTATGTCAACTAGACCTCATTCAAGCAACACACTCATATTACCAAAGTAAATATGTTTTCATGTTATAATTATTACATTTTTTAGTAACCCTTTTAATCCTAATAATTTCCAGTTTTTGTTGTGCCAGAGATTTTGCTGATTGATGTAGACTTTAAAAAAAAACAAATAATCATTTCAGACTCATTCCAAAATTTTACCTGCAATTACTATTAATAAAAATTAATTATTTAGTCTACCTTAAACCCTCAAGTTAAACAAATAAATGTAATTTTATTTATTATGAAGTTTATTTATTACAGATTCTTATCAATATAACAAGTTATTATAATTAAAATAGATATTTGATTTTTTTTTTTTAAATAGTACATTATTTTAATGTAACACATTCCTTAAATTTAAATCTACTTCTTCAGAATAAATTCTGGTCATGATAGATCTGATCCTGGACACCTCAATTGCTTATCACCTGTTGTGGAAGAAGACTCCGCTCTACAGCCTGATGGTGGGGCTTATTACGAGAGTCATTATTATCCAGACCAAGACAGTCCTGCAGAAGTGGCAATGCCAGCTGTAAGATTTGCAGATCCTGCAGCAGCCCAAGTAGGCATGGAGGAACCAGATGGTGATTTTGCTACAGAAAATGCTATTGAAAATATAATGAGAGGAGAAAATGGGCTGGATGTCAACACACAACCAAGTTGTTTCCCTCAGCCCTATGAACAAGCTAATGTTGTAGAAGGTCAGTTATACCATAGAATTCTTAAAGGGGCATCATTTTCATGATTATTTCCCTGAACTAACCTAGTAAAAATTCTGCTATTTAAATTAGTTTCCTTCTAATGAACTATTGGACAAAGCTGCTGCACATTGTTCATTTAGATTTTACAGACGTGCTGGAGGTTTATACAAGATTGTCGTTCATTTTATTTCATAATATTTGATTTGCTATTAAAATGTGCGACCTTAAGACAAGAGATGGACAAGATCTTGTCATTTCTTTTATTTAAAATGTTAATTCGGAGCTTCTGTAGCTTTATTTGAATGACTTCACTTGTTGAGAAATTAATCATAACCTTAAGCCAGACCTTTTGAATGTGGTGGTTGGATTATCATTGGTTTATTGGCAGTAATGTGTATTTGGCAAGATCAAAGCTGCTAGAGAAGCTGGAAAGTTGCTGGTGTTGAACATTGGCTTTAAGTTTTCATGTCTCCTGGCCTTATTTCTTTTTTTTTTTTTTTTTTGATTATTTTGTCTGCTGAAGAAAGCTGTCAGATAAAACGTTATCTTTTTATTGTGCCATTATTTCTATTTAAGCTTCAACACACCCTGTTCAATGATTTCCTCGTGTCTTAGCCATCAGCCACCATCCCCTAATAACTTAGCTGTTACAAAATAAATAACCTCTGATGGCAGAACAAATTGTCATCATAAAAAAACAGAAACACATGATTTGTATTTTTTTTTAAAATCTGGAAACACTGTAAAAAGGGAGAAAATTATTTTGACTCCTTATTATTTAATTAATCCTGGTCATCTCCCTAATAACTTCACTGCTACTCTATTTGATTCACTTGGTTGTGAAGTAAGATTTTGGACATTAATTTTATTGACAGTGATAAAGTAATGGTGGGGAGCATTTTCTCCCTGGCATCAGTAATATCTCTGCAGTCAGTTTATGGTATCCCCAGAGCTTTTTTTTTCTTTCTATCTCTGCCACAAGCTTGCATTTGTCTCTTCTATTTCTTGATGAGATAGTTGCTAGGCTACCTGAGTGCTCCCACATCATTCAATTTATTGAGCTCATCACAATGGAAGAAGTGGAGAACTAATTGATTTATTTCAAATAGTTTCCAGCTTTTTAAAACCAACCAGTCTTATAAAAAACTACTTACCAATTCAGATTTGGTTCACTGATGCAGAGCTCCCTTACCGGTGTAGTGGCTGTGAGGCTAGTATGAAACAATGACATTATAAATAAGTTAGCATCATTGACAACTAACCTGACAACTGCCTAGCAACACCCTAGATAAAAGACATGACAAATGATAGAGGTCTTTAAGGGGAATACTAGAAGTGGTTAGAATAAACTTAGGAGAAGTCACTTCACTTTGACACAATATTTTATTTTTTATATTGAAAAAGTGTAATTGAATGTAAGACATCTTTCAGTCATTATTTTTTAAGACAGTCAATATGTGGTACTGTATGACAGAGGACTTAACTACTGCAACCAGGAGACTAAGAAATGGTAATAATATCTCAACATTTTTTTTTTAGGCTATAATAAATCTATTTTCCTTTTTATTTACTTTTTTTCCTTTTCAATTACCAGAGCCAAAAGTAGCAGGGGGAAGCAGGTGTTCATCAAGGATGGCTTTACCTTTGGCTAAAGCTACTGGTATCAATTTGATGGAGGATCTAGCAATTCCTCCATCTAGTCGAAAAATTGCATCACCAGCTGCCCGAATGTCCCATGGTGGGGAGGACTTTATAGGGTGAGCCATGTGTAGATGAGGGTTTCTCAAATTTTTAGATAGTTGTACAACTTAAATAGACTGTTAAGAATTAATGTACCACTATTTGCATATTTCAAATTTGTACTTTATATATTCTTTATTCTAGTATAGGCATTTCGACAAACAAGAAATTACTGTTATTAAATTCTATATTCTTTTGAATTTAGTATATTCATTTTGGAGGATGAAGCACTCCAATGACCTTTAATACTTAAGAAATTTCCTATTTTCTAAACTCTAAACAGTTTAAACCTGAAAATATTTCTTTATTTATTAAATCATATTATTTATGAATGAATTAATTAATTTATAACTATTACAAAACAATGAATTAATCCATAATTAACACAAAAGCAAAAAAGCTTTGAATAAAATAACACATTTCTGGATAATTTTTTTATTCCAACAAATCCTGGAAGACTAGCATTCTAGGAAAGTTTAACCATACCTTACTCTGAATTTAATTATTCCTATGTTTTTGCTGGTCAGCAATTATTGTTGTATTTATGACTTATTAAACCTTAAGCATTTGTGCATTGGCAGATAGTTTTGTCATATGACATTAAGATATGTAAAATTTTATATTTTCACATATTCTAGTTTATTCATATTTTATATTTTGATTTTTTTTCCTTCAAATTTAGGTTAAAACCTCCAACACCACCAAGGTTGTCGCCCATGTATCGTTCTCACAGCGCGGACAACTTTCATGACCCAGGAATGCATATTAAGGCCCCAACTCCACCAGGGTCAGCATGTGGTCACCGCTCTGCTGGCCAGGAGCTTTGTTACCTTTGTCATCAACGTGCCAGGATGAATGTGCCTGTGTCTTTCACAGAGGAGAGGAAAAAGAGGGAGGCCGAGGAGGAACGTCTACTTCAACAATACCAAACAATGAAAGATGCAGAAGAGACTTTAAAAGATCAAGTATTATAAATTTTTATTTTAAAATTATAATAAATGGCTTACATTTATGAATTATTTTCATATTAATTGATTTCTACTATATTTAGTTACATGCAGATAGTAATGTTGACCCAAATCAATTGCAAAGCACCCACAATGAGACCGAGGGAAAACTTTCCATTGGATATATAGGTTCCTCAATAACTACATAATAGAACTGAAAAAAGAACATATTCTTATTCTTCTTGTAAAATCAGATAGTTCTGGAGTACATAGCAGAATCTTGAGTTTTCATATTTTGTGTGTGTTGCATATTACATAAAGTGCTTCATAATTTTAACCCTGTACCAAGTATAACTTTTTATAATCATTAAAACAATTTGGTTGATTTAGTCTAAAAAGAACCCAATAAATTTTTTAATAAAGACTAAATAACTTTAACAATAGGCATAGTATTTCATTAAATAATATATGTTTGTTCCAGGAACGTCATTTGGCAAGGAGATATGATCTACAGAAAATTTCAGCCTTTAATTTAGGTGTGGCAGATGCAGTTCAAGCAAAGATGAAAGCCAAGGATCCTGAGCCTCAGGTAAAGTAAAACATCAACAATGTTTTTGGAAAAGACTTTTTACCAATTCATTTTATCATACATAAAACTCAGAAATTTTGCACAAGGGAGATAGAGACATAAGCAGCAGTCTGATTAAGGCTAAGTACTCTTTAAAAAGCACCAAAAGTTCTGGCATTAAATAAAACATTTTCTAATGCAGGTCTCTTAGCAACCAAGCAACTTATAAAATGCATCACTTTAATTTATCTATAAAATAAGATAAAAACAGCAAACAAATAAATTATTTTAGCTGGTTAACTACCAAAGCCTTGAGGGTATTTAGCACGTATTTTTCATGGCAATTAGCATTAAGGTTTAAAAAAGCCAACATACCGGTACTGTAAATAAGTAAGAGATTTGTTTATTCAATTGCTGTATTTATATAAATTTGGAAACCTTGTCTAATTTGGTGTAGATAGGATTACATAAATTATTAGAAGTGTATTTAGTAAATAATAATTAAATATTTTGGAAATTCAAAACGAGAAGTTAAGTTGGCATATTTTAATAATTTTTTAAATGCTTTTCAATAATAATATAATTTAAAATAATAGAATTTTAAAATATTAACATAGTGTTTTAGTTGTATCTTAAAGAAAATTTAAATTCATTTATCTACAAAATGGTATATAATTCATTAAAATAAGAATAAGTTGAGGTCTATGCTGACAGATAAAAGTGTGTGTGGCGATTGGGTGGGTGGTGGTCAACAATGACTGCATATATTAGTGCTAATGGCTTATTTCATCAATTTTGTTTAAAGTGTGAAAAAAGAATTTTCTGTCTAAATTTAAATTTTGAGTCTTTATCCTGGAGACACCTACAACAAAATTTTAAAGCACTTCAATACTTTTATCACAAAAAATATTTGTTTATATCTGTAAATAATATGAGCTTTGACAGCCACAATGAAACTGGTACCTGTAAAGGCAATGGTTTTTATTTTGAGACTAAAGGAGTTTATAAATAATATACACGCTAATGGTGAAAGTGAACAGAAACAGTTGTTTCTTGTTTATCAGGTAAATAAAGGGAATTTTCTATTAGCCTAAGCAGTTTAAGAAACTTAAATCTTTATAACTAACCAAATAGAAGAAATTAACAATAATTCCGTAACAGGTTTTATGATTATTTTTTTTAATGAGTTCAATTTTTAGTCTTTTTACTTGATTTTCTCATAAGTATTTATTATTTTAAATGAAGTAAAATACTTTTAATTTTAATTATTCCTTAATGTTACTTGAGCCACCGGGTTTAAATTACTAGTAAAGTCCTTAGGTATAATGCAGAGACTTCTGCAATTATGAAGAAAGGTGAGATGTACATTGTATCTGGTTTTCTTAAAGAGAGTGAATGTAAGTTCCTTGCAATCGGTGGCTAGGTCAGGTGGTAGTAAGCTAAAGACAGTCAAGATAAAGAAAGGAAGTTGGTTAATAGCAGTTCTAAAGGACGGCATAGTGGAGCAGCGTAGGACAAGAATAAGGGGAAATCGGTGAAAGACAAAAGCAGTGAGACACAAGAGAAAAGGGATGTCAGTTAAAGACAAAATCAGTGAAGTGTGAGACATAGACCTGCATGTGGGAAAATGTGACCTACATTTAATTCAGCCACACGTGTTTTTTTTAATGCAATAGCTAATCAGTTGTTTAAAAACACTAAAAAATGTGTGTTTTTTATGTTTTGGTATTACTAGTAGGACTTGTTAATAATAGCAAGAAGATAAAAAACATAAGTTCATTTAAAAATTATTATCAGGAATTCAAAATTGACATGTTCTTATAATATTGAGACTATTCTTCAATGAAAGTGCAAAATGAAACCCCCAAAAATTAGACTAACTCTTCTTGTTGCAATAATCTTTACTTCATATCTTTCAGCGGACTTATTTGTTTAACAGAAGGCCATTAACTCCAGCCCGTGTGCCTAAACAAGAGGAATATCTTAGAGAGCTTGACAAACAGGTAATGAATAGTATGCTTAAAATCAGATTATCAAAATGTAGTAAATCAATTTAATATGACAGGTGAAATAAGACTGTAAGACTGTATGGCAATAAAATTGTGTAAAATATTGGTAGCTGTAGAAGTTATCAGTCCCAAAATACTAAGGTGCCAAAGAAATATACTCATGTGGATGATCCATCTTTTGTTTAATATAAAATTTAGCATTAAAACATATTTGGATGATAATTTTATGTCAGTAATTATAGCTCAGAATGAATCAAAAAGTTTCTCTATGTTTATAGGTGGAGTCCAAACAGAAAGCTGAGCAGAAGAAAAAAGCAGATGATGAATTTTTAGAGCGATTGGAGCAAGTGCAACTAGCAGAGGAGTGAGTTTTATTCAGCCATGGTTTTAAGATTTAAATCTCTCAATTTAAATCACTTTTTTTTAAATCAAATAATGAATTCTTTTTAAAATTTAGAGTATCCACAGCTATAATTTCTAATTGTTTATTTTAAATATGAACTGTTTTTTTGTTTTTGTTTTTTTTATCTTCAAATATTATTTTAAAATTTGGCAGCAGATTATGAATGAGGAATATTAATTTTAAAAATTGAGAAATTACACAATTTAAATTGTTCCCAAAGATGATGATAAGAAAAATTAAATTTGTTTCATTGTCTTCCACTTTGAATTTCTTTCAGCCTGGCTGCTCAAAGAGAGCAATACCTCAGAGATAAAGCAGATTCAACTGAGACTTATAAGAAAGCTCTGGAAGCTCAGGTATAATCAATGGAAGATTTTATTCTGAAAGTTTGCAAAGAACATGTGTACCGTATGTTGTTTTCTCCTGAAAAGCTGTTGATCATGTTTCTGCTCTTTATGCTGTATTGAAGTATTTTCAGTTTTTTTATTTTTGTTTAAATTGTGCCATGTTCTGAAAAAAACAATTTTCAAACAATTTTTTTTGTTAATTTTGTTCCAACTAAAATTAGCTGAAATTCAAACCAATGCAAATGCCAGAGAAAGAACAAGATAATGAAGTTTTTGGAAAGAATGACATGAATAATGACAAAATGGCAGAAAGACGTCGCCGGGCTTACAATATATCACAGGAGCAGAAAGCATTAATTGAGCAGAAAAAGAGGGATGCCATTCTTGCCAAATTGGCTGAACAGCAGACAGAAGAAGAAGTTTTGGCAAGGGCAAGGGATGAGTAAGTTTTGTTATACTTCTTTAATGATAGATTATTTACAAAACTACTGGGCCTGTACTAACACCCATATTCTGTTAGGGGCTTGAGCCTACAGTCTTAAAGCCCCAGCCAGTACAGTGGCAACCTGCTCCATCTGTTGGGCAGTGCAATATAAATTGTCAAAACATGGGCCTGTATTATACACACTCCTTATGGGCTAAACTCTTTGTCTCCGGATCAATACTCCCAGCATCGATTTAAAATGACATTTTTGTAAGATTGACAATGTCATCGCTGATCTATTAAAACCAGTTGGTTTTCTGAGCTATTTGTTTTAAATTAATTTTAGTAAAAACTAGAATGATTTTTAAAGTAATTGTTTTGATTATCTATTTATTTTTGTTTAAAAACAAGGAATCTTGACCTGGCCCATTATGCGATTGATAATTTTGTGAACATTTAATGACTTTCTTATTTCTTTCTATAAACAAAATCACATTTATATGTTACAATTTTAACATAAGTCTGTATTTTCTGTAAATAACATGCATTCCCCTTTACTTTCATACATAACTAAACATTTTATAATAAAAAACAAAAAAGTTATGAAGGTTTAGAGTTAACATAGCAGTGCATAACAAATATGCAAAATAGATAATTCCGTCAGAATGAGGAAAATAATTCCGAAGACAAAGATTTATATTAGTTTTAAACCACTCATCCAATCAAAATAAATAAAAGTACCTTGGATGTTTGTTGTTTTTTTTTTGAGTCCTCCTTTAGCCATTGACCCCCATTGGTCTTTATTCAACAAATATTTTTAAAAATATTTTACAAATGATTCATTAAGCATTAAGTATACACATAATCCTAATATAAAATATCCCAATAAATTTTCATTTCTTTGTTTATAAATTTGTTCACAGGTTGAAATGTGATTACACTGAAACATAGGAAAGATTTATTTAAACTTTTAGATACCTACTTTTATTTATGCTTAGATTTTATTTTGACAATGGTAATAAAAAAAAAAATTTTTTCAATCAGTTTGAAAGATGAGAGGGCATTCAAGCACATGATACGGTTTGACACAAGGAAACGCCTGGAACACGACTGGCAGAAACTTGCAGAGAGCAAAAAAGCTCGTGAACTGGATGAACGTCTACAATCTCTTAATCCTGGCATTTTGTTACATGAGCAGTGTGACCGCTACAACCGCTGCAAACAGTGCAAGCGTAAACTGATCAACTGTGGTGAGACCAACATTTGGAGTGAGTCTAGATATGTGCCTGGGTCAAGGATCATGGTGTAACATCACACAAAACATACTGAAAGCAACTTAAAGCTTTGTAATCATAGACTCTGAAATTGGTCTCATTTGTGCAGTAGCAACAAATAGAATTTATGTCGAATTCAAATTTATAATCACATATATGGTGCACACTTCAGCAGAAAAGTCTATTTTATGTCAACTTTTTATCGGTGTGAATTAACATAAAACTTAATTAATTAGTGTTTTTACTGTGCTATTCTTTAGGTAAATGTAGATTTTCATTTTATTTTTCTGAATGAGTGTGTGAAACCATAATTTATTTAAAATTGAGTTAATGTCAGTTTTGCGTTACAGTTGTGTGTAAATACTATAGATGTGTAGATATTGTTTTTAATTGTGAAGGCATGAACATTGTCATCAAGTTTCTGTAATATCATAAGTTTACATTTGCTAAATGTTGTTTTAGTTTAACTATATGGATGTCATATTTAAGCTTTTATGCAAATTTCTTGGGGCTTCTCTGTGATAAAATCAGTATTATGTATTTACCTACATCTTTTACTTTATATTTGTCATTGTTAACTGTTTTTAATTTAAAACATAATGATTGTCTCAGAGCACTTTAAAATATATGTATTTAAAAAATTATATAATTTTATAAAATCTATAATGCAATTTTCTGAAATGAAATAACCAGCCATTGATTTAATGGATTTTTAAAGAGTAATTTTAAACAAAAGTAGTGAACTAAATGTTTTGTTATTTGTTGATCTGTATAATTCAAATCTTTGTACAACAATCATTAACTGCTGAATACCTTGAGCATTATACCTGCATACCTTATAAATCCTCACTTGATGTCAAAAATAACTTGGCTTCTCTCATTATTATATTAAAATGTATCTCACAGAGACAGTCATTTAAATTGTCAACAAATTAGGATTTGACAGGAGACACAAGAAAATTGTTTAATTGTAGCATTTTTATAGGCTGTTCAAATTTTATGTTAAATATATTAAAAATTGAATTGAACTACAGTGTAGCCTGACTGTAAAGCTGTTTGTTAATGAACTGTAATATTAATTTTACATTAAACTTATTGAAAAAAAAGGGTATCATAAAAAAAAAAGCAACAGAAAAGAAATTTAGAACGTTTGACCATGTTTGTAAAATTAGCATCTTATTTCCATGTTTGTAAAATTAGCATCTTGTGATTGATCCCGTCTCGACCTGGACTTTTTCCAAGTGATGAATTAACCAAATTTAAAAATAAGGTTATCTGTCACAAGTTCATTGTAATCCTTTCAGGTAATACATTCGAATAATTGAATATTTTGAAGTTAATTAAAGAATTTGGACACATGTTTATATTTCCATTAAAGCTGTAATGACAGGTTGCAATAGCAAATTATCTATGCGCATTAAACAAAATTATTTTAAAATCATTATAACACAACAGTTTTAAAAATACACATCAAATTAGTGAGGAATGTTTTCAAAGCCAACAAATTTGTGGTAACTACAAAAAGGAAACTATAAAAAATGTAACCATTGAAAATGTTTTTATTTTTTAGAGACTGTTTTTTAACATGTGGATAGTTGAACTAAGAAAATGACGTTTATGCACAACTGTCTCAATGTTTAGATAGTTTGCAAAAAGAATATACCATATATTTAATCATAAAAATGGAAATGTAACTTTATTAGTAACCAAATTAACATTATTCAAAAATATTTTCCATCTCAGCACAAATTTTTCTCTTTTAAAAATCATCACTTCTATTTGCTAAAAAAAATCCAATAAATTGTAGGAAAACAAACATACCATAGAGTACTGTTTTAATGTCAATCAATTTTTTGCTTACGCATTTTTATGTGTCAGTTAATTTTATGTTGTTTTTTTTTTAAATCACTGGAAACACATGGTTAAAACTGTAATTATACAATGTTTATATAATCTGGTTGATATTATCTAGGGTTTATATAGACCAGGATTTATATTGATAAGGTTTATCTTGGACAGAGTTTATTATATAGTGCACAGACTCTGATCTAGTTCTATGGCTTTTCGCTCTTGCCCACTGAATGTATTTCCCTTACAGCAGTCTACTCATCTTTACGGCAGGTAATGTTTAGGAACATATTCCTCAAACTTGAAAGAAATTATTTTTGGATATTTAAACATCCAGTTTGCTAAGCTTTTATAATGTTAACAACTCGTTTGCGCAAACCGTTAGGTCAACACCACAGGTTCACCCTTTTTTTTTTTTTACAATGTTAGTAGTGTCAAAACAAGATGGGATGATGACAATTTGAGAGGGGGGGGGGGGGTTAGAAATAATAGAAATGAATCAACAAAATAATAAGAAAGACTTAAGACACTCAAGTGTTTATTAGCAAATTGATCAGAAACGTGTGTTTACCTTGGGAAGCAAAAGCTTCCTCTTCTTTGACTTAATAGTTACCTCCAATTTCATTGAACATTTTCAAATGACTTTATTCAAGTCTATTATGACAGCTTGTTAGCATTGGCTCAATAACAAAAAAATCATTTTCAAATAAACACTTCCAACAAGAAATGTACAAAATAAAATTAAAGTAAGGAAAAAACAAAAGGGAAGAGATTCAAATGTTAAGAAATATTAACTTCGATGATGGTCTTGCAGTTTACAATTAACTATTATGTTTAAACATTTTTGTGAGCATTGTGCCAATATTTAAATTTTACACAGCAGTAATATCAATTTTATTTTTCATCAACTGTATTATAATAGAACTGGCTGGAAGACTTTGACAGTTTAAAACAAATACTGTAGTAGAAAAACAAAATTTAGGTATGAATTACTTACATTAAAGAAAAAAGATGTACAAAGGTAAAAGTTGTCAAGTGCTCAACACTAACCCAAGTTGTGAGAAACAGGGAATCGTGGGTGACGTGATTAGGGCAGGTTATCTGTCCCATCGATTCCCTATTGGCACTTGGACTAAAGTTAAATTTGAGTACAAAAGTACAACCTGTACAATAGAAAGCGTTACAGTAACAGGCCTCCAGCAAATTTTTTTGTAAACTTAAGATTTTCTTTAAACAGAAATCTTGATCATTCCAACAAAAAAACAAAAAAAAAAGATGCATAGCTTTAACAATTATAATCTAGGCAAAGTGGTTACCTGACCAGAAGGGGAGGTGGGGGGTGGGTGTCCCCATAAGATTGTAAAGTGAAAACATATAAAAACAAAAAAGGATTTTAGAGATGAAGAAAGGCTTTTATAGTAAACCACCAACCCAAGATTACAACCATAACCCACATTAATTGGAAAAGTTAGCATGACAGGGTTGCAGAATGGCAACTTAAAAACATGAACTCACAAAGCCAGTGGGTTAATTCGCTGATGGTGTAACTGCCAAATTAGGATGCTAAAAAAATGGTATTGAAAAGGTGATAATGTGATGGTATTTTTAATGGGCAACATGGTAAACCTTTAATCCCACCTTGCCGATGCCCCAACCCCCCACTGCAGCTCTCCCCCCTTGCTAAAAATCACCCCACTGGCAATTTAAAATTCATCAGATCAGATAAAAACATTGAATTGTGTTTCACAAACATTTCCATAAATTATTTTAACAGCAAAAACATTGTATAGGTAGGCCATAAAATCTGTTTACATATGAGGGATTCACTCACTGACCATTCGCGCCCCCCTGGACTGTGTGAGGTAGCTAAGTAGGATTCAACGTTTCATGTTATGTTACTGAGCTTGATCGACCAGTCCAGACAAAGGTCTGTGATCTTTAACTACGCTACTAACATTTACAGATGGCTACAGAGTTGAAAAATGATACAAAATAATGATTTCTTGTTGTTGCTCTCATGTCCGTACAAATCTTCATTCAGTATGTCATAACACATATTTAAAATTAATATTATTTTTTACAGGTTTTATGGCCAAATAACTATTATTATCCTTAAGTTATGAAACACAGTAGTGTAGAATATGGAAACAACACTTGAGCTACACTATAAAATAGAAACAATGGCTTAATAGTTCACATCACGGGTCATAGAATAAAAATGCTCATCTGAGGTATCATAATGATGAATACTTATCAATAAATGTAAAGCTCAGTGCAGAAATGGTAGGTGGCAATCAACATTGGGTAATCAACAATCATATAGTATAAGTGGATAAAAATTAAGTTATGGCTGGGTGACAGCCCGATAAACCAGTGCAATCTCCTCTTCAAAACCAGGCACAGAAACATTGCAAATCCCCTCTACATGCATAGGAGCCAGAATGATCAATAAATTGACCGTGGGACCTTAATGTATAGTAGAAGAAGAAGAGACATTTTTATGTCTTGTGTGTCCAATCGGTACTGAAGGAGTTTTTACCACATGTATAGCTCCTCCTTAAAATTAATTATCTTATTTAATTAATAGTTGAATTAATGTAAATATCCAAATACTACAGGAATTACTGGCCTGAAAACATTCAACACAGTTTTAACAAAAATGTTAACAGTTATTACCATAGTTATTTTGAGAGAGATTCTGTAGATGTTAAAAATGTTTGCTTACTGAAGGGTTTGACTGATTCTGTGTGGAAAAGTTGGGGACCAGCAAGAAGTAATCAACAGTTATAAATTAAATAATTTTTTTTTTGAAGCATAAATATAATAAGAAAATTAACAGTGTCTAAAAAAAACTTATGGAAAATAATAAATTTGTGATCAGAACACTGAATGGTGTTCTAATACAAGGGTTAGCCAACCAGGGTAAATCACCCCAAGTGAACCAGGGTAAATCACCCCAAGTGAACCAGGGTAAATCACCCCAAGTGAACCAGGGTAAATCACCCCAAGTGAACCAGGGTAAATCACCCCAAGTGAACCAAGGTAAATCACCCCAAGTGAACCAGAGTAAATCACCCCAAGTATACTGTGGGCCCCCCATGGTGGCCTATTGTTTTACAAAGTACCCAAAGAGTTTGACGATCAAGGTAAAATGTTTGACGATCTAGGTAAAATGGTCTCTTTTAAGCAAGGATTTTTATATTAATAAATTAAATTTATTCATTCATTATTTAATAATCAGGTGAAACATGTTTTCACTTCGTCGATGCAAAATTATTTATGTGCAGTACGAGCGTTATGATTTTGTCACACTGAATTGATAACTTAAACCTATGACTTCGCAACATTGCGTTTAAGTATATGTACAATACAAGTATAAATAGATTCAATAAACAATATGGATTGACATCGACAATGATTTTCTCCTTTTCAAATTGAGGTGGCTAACGTCAGCATAAAGAGCATAAACAATGACTGCATTTGCAAGTGCATAGGATGCAGACACACACCCCTTTTTATACACATTTTTTGAGGGGGAAAATATTTCTACATTACCGGCGCATAAGATGCACCCACATTTTCAGCATATTTTGAAGGGAAAAAAGTGTGTCCTATGCACAGGCAAATAATGACAATAGCTACTAAAAAGTTTCCCAACTCCATGCTCTAATAAGTTGATGACACATAGTTCAAACATCAAAAACATCATTAAATTTGCATAGTAATAAAATGCTATCAGGACCATTGATATAGTGTATGCTATCAGGACCATTGATATAGTGTATGCTATCAGGGCCATTGATATAGTGTATGCTATCAGGACTTTTGATATAGTGTATGCTATCAGGACCATTGATATAGTGTATGCTATCAGGACCATTGATATAGTGTATGCTATAAGGACTTTTGATATAGTGTATGCTATCAGGACCATTGATATAGTGTATGCTATCAGGCCCATTGATATAGTGTAATGCTATCAGGACCATTGATATAGTGTATGCTATCAGGCCCATTGATATAGTGTATGCTATCAGGGCCATTGATATAGTGTATGCAATCAGGACCATTGATATAGTGTATGCTATCAGGACCATTGATATAGTGTAATGCTATTAGGGCCATTGATATAGTGTATGCTATCAGGACCATTGATATAGTGTATGCTATCAGGCCCATTGATATAGTGTATGCTATCAGGACCATTGATATAGTGTATGCTATCAGGACCATTGATATAGTGTATGCTAACAGGACTTTTGATATAGTGCATGCTATCAGGGCCACTGATATAGTGTATGCTAACAGGGCCATTGATATTGTGTATGCTATCAGGGCCATTGATATAGTGTATGCTATCAGGACCATTGATAAAGTGTATGCTATCAGGACCATTGATATAGTGTAATGCTATCAGGGCCATTGATATAGTGTATGCTATCAGGACCATTGATATAGTGTATGCTAACAGGACCTTTGATATAGTGTATGCTAACAGGGCCATTGATAATAGTGTATGTTATCAGGCCCATCGATATAGTGTATAAATAAGAGTGGTGGCTTGAAAATAACAAAGGATGACCTAAGACTCATAAAGGACATCTACATACAAATGTACACAACTAGTGAAGCAAGTATAAGTACACAACTAGAGACATGTACTCATCTAGACATATATACACGTACACATCATGGCTACACCAATAAGCAAGTAGCCAGATTAACAATTAATCAGTTTGCTACATCGGCCAACAGCAAGAGGCGCCGTGATGATTCAAAAATCTCAGTGACACATTTTTAGGATTGAATCTTAAGAGTGTGGAGCATATAACAAGAATTCATTCCAAACTTGACTAGCAAAGATGCACTGACAATATGACGGCGCACTTACATCAACAAGGCGTGTTTACAACAGATCCTCTATTCTCCATTTTGGAAACTGGACCAGACAAAACCAAGACCAATCTATATCTGAAAATTCTAAATAACAAAAATGCATTTAAGGCTACATATCATGTAGAAATGGGCTAGACTTGTACTAAAACTATTGACTCATTGTCTGAATTGGCTTGACCTCTAATAAAACTATTGACTCATTGTCTGAATGGGTTAGACCTCTAATAAAACTAATGACTCATTGTCTGAATTGGCTTGACCTCTAATAAAACTATTGACTCATTGTCTGAATGGGCTAGACCTCTAATAAAACTATTGAATTATTGTCCGTGAAAGGTATATCGATTTACATTCTTCCACTGCCGACTGCAGATCAATAACATCCCTGTATCCTGCAGAGTCAGAAAGATCGTGCTGCAGCCATGATATCAGGGAACTAAGGACCGAAGGATTCCCCAATTCTGAAGCAAAGAACCAGGGTCTGATTAAAATAGTGTGAAGTGGGCACCAGGTGAGGAAGACTCCATTTTTCTTTGATGCGGTTATATTCCTTGCAAGTTCTCGGATTCTGTCCCTTGCTGCATAGACAGTGTTTAGGTTCTCGTGGGGACAATCGGTGGCCAGACATGGTATTTTTAAAATGTGAGTACGCTGCCAACTGTCATAGATTGAGTTCATGAAAAATGCAGGGGTGAACACAAATTTGTTGTACACTTCAGGAAGTAAACATCTCCATTCATCAGTTTGGTTTTGAGTGTGTGTACATTCTTGAATGCTGGCTGAAGCTGAGGAGAAGCAGATTGTTGAGAGATCCAGTTCATTCATGAATTTGACATTTTAAATAAGCTAGACACAGTGGTTGGAAATGATTAGCCAAGTTTTATGTAAGCTATGCACAATTATCGAATTAATAAATTTAAGTTCATAGTGTATTGTTGGAATAAAACTTGCATATTTATTACAATGCCTTTTACATTTAAAAATGACAGCTAACATATAGGATTGCATCATATTCGCTAATGGTGCATAGTTGGGTGTTTTTGATGAATAATGAACAAAAACATATAATGAACGACTTCTAGAAATGGAACTTGTTCATCTATTGAGAATTGCCCATGCAGGGCTTGGACACAGTGGTTGAAAGTTAAGCGCTAAAATTAATGCTAGCTGCATGCAATGGTTGCAACAAGACTATTTCTTTTGGGCCTTGGGTGGAAACAAGTTGAAGATTAAGACAAGAAAAATAAATGGCTCATTAAAACCAATTCACCAATTTATTGTATTTGAAGCATTATACAGCTTTTCTACTGAAAAATTTATTGCCAGAAATGGGAAAAGGTCAAATTTAAATTCTTTTTAAGAAGCATGAATTATTTTTTACTCTCTTCTAAATCTCTGCTTTCATTTTTTGAAAACAAACAGATTTTCTTTATATTTTTACATTATAGTCATAGGATCTGTGAATGTCAACAATATATATCATTCTGTGGGTGCATCTAGTAAGTAGCATGACTAACCTTTGATGGAGTGGAACTGGTAGACTGACTTAAACAACTGGGCTAGACTCAGCTGCCCATAAACATCTGGTGTGTTGACAAACATGGCAGCATCCACAAGCACATGCAGAGTCTTCACAGTCTGGGGCAACTTGGTTCTTAGGCGATCAGCATGGATCAAAGCACCAACACCCCCTGCTGTCGAGGCACGAATTTTCAAAATATAATTAATAAAAATAATAATTTGGCTTAGTACATGTAATTTTAAAATGTATTCATTGTATAAAAAAATAAATTGTAAATAAAACACTGTTTTCAAATGGAACTGAATTTTTTTTCAGTAGCCAAGCATCACAAAAAGATATTTATAATTAATTAGGACATTGGCTTTAATTAGAATTGCATGAAAGTTTTGTTGTGTCCAATAGGTAACTATTTTAAATTTTTTTTTTTAAATTTAAGATGGTTTCATGAATAAGAAATTCAATAAATGATTTAATGTATATTTAGAGTTTTGTTTAAATATCAAAGTCATGAAATGAATCTTCAAGATTTTCAAATGTTTAAATACCAGAAGTGCCTGCCAGAACAATCTGCTCGGCATCACCAAGTTCTGTGGCCTCCTTGAGATACTCTATCAAAGTTTCAAAAACGACAGCCCCCCTCAAGTACAGGGGCTGGGACTCATAGTTATGGACAAGTGATTCATTGCCTGGAAAGAGTGGGGTCAACCTAATTAGTCCAATAATTGATACTCTCGTTTCTAACACTGAGAAATATTTGATAACTAACTACCTGTCCAGTATAAGCCTATGCTAAATATATGATTAAGATATTTTAATTACATTTCTAAGATAGAATTGAAATTTTTAAAGTAACATTTTCCTGCTGCTATAATAAAAGTTCTAAAATTGTCTAGAAACAAAGACGATTATTCTTGTTATTTATCTTTCAAACATTTAGTGAAACATCTGGCAACTGAGAGATGCCTTCAAACTCTTTCCTTCTCCAACTCTTTCCTCCAAGAGTTTCTTTGTTTCAGCTTTTTCTACAGCTTTGGTTCTGTTCTCAGGTCTCTAAAACACTATGCAAGAAATTACACTGTTTTCTTCTGACGACTCAGCTCTGTCTTTATTATTATTATTCAACTCAAGATAATTTTTGAAAAAAAAAAAAAATTACCCTACCTGAGGTAACATAATAACTTCTTCTTTTTTTTTTCTTTTTCTTTTTTTAAAGCTTTTATGACCAGCCATGTGTTATTACAAAGTTAAATTTGAATGTATTTTTAAGCATGTTTCAGTTTTTTTTTTTTTTTTTTTTTTAAATTCTTTGTTATTACAAAGTTAAATTTGAATGTATTTTTAAGCATGTTTCAGTTTTTTTTTTTTTTTTTTTTTTAAATTCTTTGTTATTACAAAGTTAAATTTGAATGTATTTTTAAGCATGTTTCATTTTTTTTTTTTTTTTTTTTTTTTTTTTTTAACTGAAACATGCTTAAAAATACATTCAAATTTAACTTTGTTATTACATGTTTCAGTTTTAAAAAAAAAAAAAATATATATAATTTGGTTGAAGGAAAGAATTTACCCAGAAATGAGGAACCATCACAGTAATGCAATACAATTACATTCCAGTAGCAAAAGTCAGGGTTGGTGACACAGCTGTTAGAGAGTATTCCATCCAAAGGTATTGAAGTTTTGGCTACATGAGAGGAGCCAAGATCTGTTAGACTCCTGGCAACAGTGGAAACAGTATGATTATTGTAAGGTAGCTTCTGTGTTATGTGTTACAGGGATAACCATGCTGAGAAATGTTTACTAAATAAATATTTGAAACAAAAACGGTATCTGCATTTATGTGTATATATTTTTTAAAGTTAATGAATTACTATTTCTCTTAAATTAAGGAAATTAAACTAAATAACCGCCGATGGTTTTTAAGTCTATCAACTATCACAGATGATCAAATCAATTAAATTGAGAAAATGATAGTTATTTTTCCCGGTGCTAATAAGTCATGCATTTCATTCTTTACTGCCAGACTGATGAGTATGCGCAGGTTGTAATAACTTTTTTATCATCCTACCTTTGAAAACAATCATATTTTGACAGACACCAACCCCCTCCTGGCAGGTATATGATCCAGAATTTCACAGACAAAGAGGGGCCTGTATGGAGTATCAAGAATTACTACATCTTTTCCCTGCAGTATAAATTTTATTCCACCAGCGTGCAGTGATAATTCAAAGCCTTTATTTAAAGAATAATTAACACATTTCTAAATATCATCTTTTTCCCAGCTTCATAGATATACCATTGAAAAAAGTGGCCTCATTTAACACACATTCCACACTGCTCTGACTCTGTTGGTTTTAGACTTACTGGCAAAATATTCTTAATTAGTGTTGGTTTTAGACTTACTGGCAAAATATTATTAATTATTGTTGGTTTTAGACTTATTGGCAAAATATTCTTAATTAGTTTCTAAAAGTTTTCAGTTCACCAGAGCTGTTTACCCTCAATTTCTTAAAATCGTACAATATCATCAAAATATCGTTCAATACACTATCTTAATAGTAAAAAAATAAACATATAGTATATATTATTACATAATGTATACACCTCAAAATGGTACATTGTAAGCCAAAATCGTAAGAGTAAACAGGTCTGGTTCACACAGTGCATCTAGCAGAATTTAAAAAAAAATTGTATAGTTAAGTTCAGGTTTGAAGTAAGTTCAAGAAAACTCTTTTTTATAAAAGTTTAGTCTGCTCACATTGGTAACACATTACCTTTTTATTCTTTAAATAATAATTTTGAACTAGGTTTTAGTGAGTGGTCAATAATATTATGTCATTATCAGGCATTGACTCACTTGGTCTGTAGTAGTATGCTGGTGGTGACCCATCAAGGCAAAATGCTCCCCTGGAATTAGCATAGACAAACGGAAGGGTAACGAGCTCTGCATCTGGATCGCTCTCCAAATGATAGTGAACGAAATTGACCTTGACCTGCGACATAAGCCTGATAAGTGCCAGCATGCAGATGATTACCATCAGCAGGGCCAGGTGAACATACAGGCGCCTGGAGCATAGCAAAGGGGGTACAAGCTGTGGTCGACTGAATCTTACAGGCACAAACACCATGACTGGCGGGGACGCAGGCGGCTCCCCAGCAGACTCAGTGGGAGAGATCAGCTGGTTTTGTTTTGACATTAACTTGATTTTTTCTCCACAAATTCTATTACTTAGAATTCACATTTTATTGCTTTAGCTGAAAGGGCGTTCTTCCTCATTTCTTGTGTCTGTGGAGTGATAACAGGTTCAATAAATGACATACATTGTCATTAAAACTTAAAAACAAAGCATGCAATGAAGATTTACAGCAACACAATTCTCCTTAACTCATCATCACAGAAAACTGTACACTTTCTAGAGTAGGGTTAACTTTTTTGTTGTTGTTCCATAGACCCATTTGCCATAAGATGTCATTAAATACATTGCACAACATGAAGTTATCTCAATAACAGTTTAAAGGATAACACATAGCCATCCCAGAAAACAATTATCTCACCCCACAGGAGCCAGGTCGATTAATCAGAGCCAAACACTCACTAAACACTGACTCAACCTCTGACAACCCCATGAGCAATTAGACCTGGAACAATAGCAAATGCTTCACTGTGCCTCAGAGTAACACAGTGCAACATAAACAATCATTCTTCCCACGCACAATAATCGCTTGGAACCACCTGGACAATACTGCAGTGAACTCGACATCTATCAAAAGCTTCAAGGCTGCCCTGTCATCTGCTAGGAGCAGTTAGGATGGCAGCATCGCTTCCCCAACCGTTGCGCATATGCCAGTACATGGATGCAGCAACGTACCCTACCAGAACCAGAACAGAATTAGGATACTTAATTTATTATTTTTATTTGGCTCTTGCATTTTGAAATTTTCTTTTTTCTCCTTTTTATCCTGGTACACCTATGATGGCTGTGTGACACACATTTTTCAAATAAAGTTAACAAACAACTTTTTTTTCGGCTCCTTTACTGTTAAAAAAATCCTCATTTTTATCATTTCTTTTCTCGAGATGCACCTGCAATCTCAAGGGGACACCATAAAATGTCACGACACATTTTGTAGAGCCTTTGTCTATTGAATCTTATAATAAACAAAGAGTGATTTGTGAGTCTTTGCCACCTAGAGACTGAACAGTAAAAATTGTGCTCTATGTATGATTTAGATTCAAGACTATTTGCTGAATTATGTGATGAAAGAGTGGCTGTACACAAACAAATTCTACTGCATGCAGAAGTATGTTTGTTGTTGGAATGAAAGTTTCATCAAAAGTTTTTGAAGGGAACCTACTGAATTTCTACACAAAAGAACACCAGATTGGTCATGACTGTTTTAGAAATATGGATTTGATAGCAAATTTACAAGCTCAAATGAGCTCAACAGATTCATGCCAGGAAAGATGGTCTTTGTGCTTCAAAATGGCTGACAAAATGAATGGTCATTAACAGAAGTTAGAAGCACACACAAGTAGGGTGTCAGCAAATTGTTTTCATATGTTTCACAATATAGCAGCACCCATTACTGATGCATGGGAAGCGCGCAAGGACATCTTTATGAAAGGTCATAACTGAAATCTGGACCAATTTAACTGACCTTTTGACTTTTACTTTCCAAGAGAAGAGGATCCATGATAGGTACTGGATGGATTCAAAATCCCCTGATTGCATCAAAGGCTGATTTAAATGTACTTCCTAATATAAGTTGTTGGATTCAGCTGAATGAAGGATTAAAGATGGTTTTTACCACTATATTATAACTAGCATCTTTTTGAATTCATGTCAAAGCAGAATATTCTGAGCTTGCTGAAATTATCTTGAAAGTTCTTTGTCTAATTTCCTTCAGCTTACCCTTGCAAAACTGACTTACGTCAAAGAGTAAGAGCATTCCTAAGACAAAATACAGGAACAGAATGGATATTCCTTCTCGTTTGCATGTAGCACTGTCTACAATTGAGCCATGATTTGATTTGCTAGTCAATAAAAAGCATGCTCTCATTTGTTACATATTTAAGGTGAAATAAAAAGAACAATAAATAATTAATTTGGCAATGTAAACGTGATTCACTGGTCCCCCAAAAATAAAAGTTTGGGAAAGATTAACCTAGAGGATAGTGAATGGTTGTAGTATTTTAATTTAGGCAGTGTCTACACGTCCGGCGCGCCGGACGTTTAGTGCGGGAGATAAAAAGTCCGGCGACCAAGTCACATGACCGCCGGACGCCTAGTTGGAGAAATTTTTCCGGCGAGCTAGTGACCGCTAGTGGAAGATATGTCATGTGACTGCCGGACGACTAGTAAGTGTTATTATTCCGTCAGGTCATGTGACAAGAGGTCGCCGGCAAAATAGTTGCATTGCATATGATATTCCAATATTGTGTACAGTAATTACATATTATATTAGTCAGCCGATCCCTAGATAATAAATAAATACTGAACATGTTAATATATTCATATGCTATGACTATGACTACTATGAGATACATAAACTAAGCATTTGACTGTGAATATTAAACTAGTCGGCCTATACTTAACTAACTAGTAAGTAGTAGATTAGTAGACGTACTAGTATTACTATTTGATTCCGACTCAACAAAAAAAAAAGTCCTTTAAATTGGTTAAACATCTCATAAAGCTCTGACTACTGTTACAAAGAAACATAATAAATTAAATATAAAATATACTTTTAATTAAAATAATAGGAAAAAAAGGGTAAAATTCGATTCTGATCCAGTAACATATCACATATCATTAGGTCGCTAAGCGTCTACTCTACCACAAGACCACACTGGTTCATACTGCAGCCTTATCTTAAAACTAGGTCAGTACTGAGAAATAGGGTTTGTTACGGAGGTCATGTGACTTGGTCGCCGGACGTATAGCTCCCGCACTAAAAAGTCCGGCGCGCCGGACGTTTAGTGCAGGGGATAAAAAGTCCGGCGCGCCGGACGTGTAGACACTTCCTTTAATTTACTTGTCAGTAGGCCTGTTAAATTTAAACCCTCTATTCATAAATTCTATGTCTAATGTGCTGTTCAATTATTTTTATTTCTTTTTTAATTTAGTTCTATCTTGACTAGGCCTAGTTCATATTTATTTATGAGCCAATAATTACTATTGACATTGACTAAGCCCAAATGCCTAATCTGAATCAGTCATCACTGTTTATTACTAAATCTTAATTAAAAGTAGTTTAGGTCTATGACTATGATGACTGACTAATTTTAAATAATCTATAATTACCCACAGTGTGACCACAGTACAATGACACTTTTGACTAACATTTACAGTGTATAGTAGTCACAGAGTCACTCAAGGCTAAGAAAAGTACTATGTAAGAATTAAAATAAGAGAAAGACTAAAACTAGTTTAGTCGTAACTCTAGTAATAGTAACTAGTTAGTAACTGGTAAAAAAAATAGTAAGTTAAGTAACTTTCACTTTATCTTTTACTTTAACTTTAATTAAGTGTGAAGACTAAATCTAATCATATCTACTGAAATATTAATGATTTATTTTAAGAGAAACCTACTTGAAAAACACAATAACTTTTCCTTCGTGATCGTGGCCTAAGTACTTTCTAACTTTTATGAGTCCTTTCTTCCTTGTCGATTTTCTTTGATGAATCTTTCATTTTTATATTTTAGGCCACATAGAAGATTTACCTATTTGTTAAGAAATTTAGAGGGAGACAACTCTAAATTAAAATAAAATGATCTGTATATTAATACGACAAACGTGTTGTGTTTAAGTCTCATCATCTCTCACACGGTGTGGCGTAATCAATGAACTTACACACACAACCACTCTGGTCATTTTAAACTTTGGGCTCTTTGTTTAAAAAATAAAATACAAAATAAGCGGGATTCTCAAAAAACAGAACCGGGTTATGACCTGTAGAAACAGTAAAAATCCCCCGAGTGCGAGAGGGGTGACCACAAACAAATCCTGCGATGTATGTTGACGATTTGGTTATCTGGAGCACCGGTAAAGTTGTCCACCGCCTGCAAACACTATTACAGCAGGACCTTTCTCTATCAACAGGTTCATGCGGCGGTAGCATCTGGAAATCAACACTGAGAAGACGGTATATTCGCTCTTCACCAACGGGCTGACCATTCTCGAACAGGCGATCGAGCGCAAGATGGGCGATGTAGCGCTCCAATGGGACAAACAACCGGTTAATTTTGTACAAGACCTCTGTTCCCAAGCAACTGCCAAGCTCAAACTGGTGAACAAAGTGGCTCGCAAAAGTTGGAGCGCGGGCGCAAAAACGCGTATAGCTCTATTCCTAGGCATGTAAGGTCGGTGATGGATTACAGCATGCCAGGCCAATCCTTTGCAAGCAAGACCGCATTGGAAAAGTTGGTCCGAATCCAGAATCAGGCTCTGATATTCATCTGTGGCGCATTCAAGACCACAACCACAGCTGCTGTAGAGGTCTTGGCCAATGTAGTACCGCTAGATATAAGGAGGAAAAAGCAATTCTAAGTACCGTAGAGAGGTACCGACGGCTAAACGAGAAGGAACCGTCGTTTCAGATGCAGAACAACTGGGTGGCGGGCATGCGACTAAAGAGATCCTCTTTCATGCCAGATCGTGGAGCTGGAGGTCGAGCTGTCCCAAAATAGGGAATGTATGACCCTAATCCCAGTCAATCCACCATGCGGGACACTCACGTCCCTCCATACATTTGGCCTTGAACATGTTCAGAAAACGACTGGCATTGAGATCATGGCTATGGATTCAAAAATACCTGTGAAAGTGTTCACGGACGACTCTGCCACTCTGAGAGAAGGTACACCTAGCTGGGTATGGTGCGCTCATACTATACCCAGCAGTGGGGCCACAAAATCAGGAACTCTCGGGGCCCTGTGGGACTCCAGCATTAAACTTTGATGCGGAGCTTGAAGATATACACAGGGCCCTAGAGAGCGTTAAAGGAACACGAGCTTGCGGGGCTCGATGTGTTCGTGTACTCGGACTCAAAATCTGCTCTCGACATCTTTGGAAATAGAACAGGTACCACTCACCTAGTTGAGGTCATCATTGATGACGTGTGCAAAATTGGTGAACTAGGAGTCGAGGTGATAGTGCAATGGATACCAGGTCACGTCAAAGTCAATGAGAAGGCGGACAATGAGAAAACCGGGGCTGCCCAGCCTCAGTCAAAAGTACCAATTACTTATTTGGGAATAAAGAACTGGCTGGCTGACCACTTCAAGGCGAAGTGGTACAGGCAATGAGCAGACAACACGACCACTAGAGACGTCTTTTCAAATTTGCCCACTCCTAGCAAACAGGACCCATGGTGAGGGTTAGGCCGCAGACAGCAGAGCTTAGTGACGCAGATGCGCACAGAGTCACAGCATTGCCCCATAGGCACATACTTCTGGCGGCTCGACAACAATAAGGATCCTACCTGCCATGATTGCAGCCTGGTCCCGGAGACAATAGCGCACCTTATGATCGAATGTCCCTCACTAGATGTTCAGGGGGAAGCCAGGGCAGTTGGAGAACCCTACGTGAGGAAAATGATGTATGGCTCAGCTCAGCAGATGGAGCTGGTAGCCAATGTACTAGCCGGGGTCATAATAGAGTAATCTCAGACATTCACCAGAATATGTGTGTTAGTTAATCGGCCTTCTAAAAATGCACATGTTACCTGCAAATCTAGTATTTAATAGGATAGTGCATGTTTTTAGAGGGATTTTAATATTTCTTCAACAGCTTATGGTAATGATGATTTACCTATTAATCGGTAATTTGCTAATCGGGTGCCACGCCATTTCACACTGCCTAACCCATTAACTACCTTAAAATTGCTTCAGCCAATTACCCCCCCCCCCCCACACCCAAGACAAGCACTGCTTATCGAACCCTCTGTACGTCATCCAGAATTATCTTTTCCCTTATGCCAGCCCCAACCCCCAAAATTAACCCCATCGCTTTCACTGCGTACCACCTCTGGCTGCACTTGAGAGATACCTCCTTAAAAACAATGTGTAAACTTCAGTCACTTTTGCTTTCTATTTGTCGACTATAGACATAACGAAAGTGTGGCTGTGTGTATGTGTGCTTGAGAAAGAGAGAGAGAAATAGAGAGAGAGAGAGAGACGGGGGGGGGGGAGATACATAAAGACGGAATCGGAAAAAAACCTCACTCAGATAATAGATATGCTACTGTATTCTCCTTCATTTGATGTCAAAATATGACCATACACCCTAACCCTAAAAAAAAGTAATTGTCAGCACTTTTTAGTTTTACCTTTCATTTACTCCTAACGACGCCATTGTAAGGCTGAAAGTTATCAGATGCACGTCACTAATTTCAGGATAATTTCAATAATTAACAAATTTACGCCTGGAATTGTTTTGTAGCGTTTCTTGCGGCAATGTTGTTGTTGTTTTTTTTAAAAATAATGTGCATCAAGCTTATAGAATCAGTAACCATAAATAATAAAAAAAAAGAGAAAATTGAAATTGATAAAATAGAAACCGCAAATTTATTTAACGCCCTGAACTATATTAATATTTTAATGACCCGCTCGCTTTTACACTGCAGATTTGTTTCACCAACTATTTCAGTAAAAAATCACATGCATCATTCTACACACACTAAATTTAAACAGCATTGTTTCAGTAAATACTTGATCAGTCGAAATATTCCATTCTCCGTCAAATTGACTTCAAGACATTTTGCACATCCCCATCTTGCAGTCCCTCTTGACTTCAAAATATTTCCCATTTACCCATATCTCAGTCCCTATTGACTTCAAAACATTTCCGACGTCCCCATTTCGCCTTTAAATCTTATTTTAAATACCCCAATCCGTGATGAAATGTGCTAACAAAATGCAAATAGTGTTACTAATAATATTTTTCTTAGTCTTCCTGCACCTCCAACACTGCCTCCCACCCCTGACATTGCCTCCCGCACTCACTGACACTGCCTCAAACCATGACCCACTAGAGTACTCGTAGGTCGTGCTCAAACACGCCTGTCACTGCCTCCCACACACCCTGACACCGCCTCCTAATCCCCCTGATACTGCCTCCCACACCCCTTGACACTGCCTCCCACCCCTGACATTGCCCCCCGCACTCACTGACACCGCCTCCTACTCCCCCTGATACTGCCTCCGACACCCCCTGACCTGTCACACCTAAAAAAAATTCAAAACATACATAACATTTTCATAACTAAACTAAGATTTTATTTTACTCTTTAACATTTTCTCATAATGGATTAAGATGTAGTATTATTAGAAAAATGTGACGTAAAACGCAAAACAACGAAGTCCTCCCCTCGCCGAGCCGAATGTAAAATGGCCACAATAGTTTTTGCGTCACTTTTGGAATGAGTTTCATGGTACTTATTTTACCTGAGGGAATTTCGACCTCAAATTAATGTTTTTAAAATTAATTGAATAAAGACTTTTCAAAATTAGAAAATTTAAGTGTTTTTTTAATGCGCGACTTCACAAATTATTTAACCCCCCCCCCCTCCCCCGGGTCACAAATTCTCGACCCCCCCCCCACCCCCCTTTGAGCGTGATGTAATTTGCGAACGACCCCTACGCCTTAAGCCTTTGGACCTTTCTTCGTTGTTTCATCTTGTGAATCTAGCGTTCTTTACGGTTTGAAGCGCCGAAGTTAACATACTAGCTTTTAACATTTTGAAATTCTTTAACTTAATATAGCCATGCGCATGGCGATGGCCATAGTAATAATAATGATAGTTATAGCATAGTATAGTGATACCTCTCAATCAAATTTCATTAAAATATGATAAAATACATTTGAATTGTTTGTTTAAATATAATTAAAATATTGGTGCCAAGTGATAAAATACATTTGAATTGTTTGTTTAAATATAATTAAAATATTGGTGCCAGAATAATAATTATAAAAGTTAAAGATATCAACTATGTGCTAATAAGCAAAAATTTTCATTTGATGCAGGCCTATGTGACAGCTTAAGTAATAATTAATTTCTTTTTACAATAAGTAACTTCGGAGACTGGAGAGTCCCCAAACAAAAATTGAGGCTGTCAAAAAGAGAAGACAGATAATTTCACAGTTGCTATTAGCCGTTTCAAGTTTTATAGCCCATCAGTGCATTTGTGTTGAATGACAAAAATAAAACCAGCGTATTTGTCTAGATGGAAGCGAAAGTTCACCATGAATTGTCTGCATTCTTAGCTCGCCACTGTTTGGAGGATGCGATAAGGTAGACTCGTTAGACTAGTAATAGTATATCAGATCATACAAAAATATAGGTTACGGTTAGAGTACTCAGAGTGTCAGTAGTAGTAGTTATTGAGAAGGCTCAGACTCAGAAGTTAATGATAATGCCAAAAATGCAACAGAATAGGCGGATTAGGGCATAAACCCAGGGGCGTCATTTCAATTTTTTAAGGGTGGGGGGGGGGGGCAAAAACCAAAACTTGGTCAGCTTGTAAGTATTGGAGGTGCCATAGTACATAACAATTTAAATAAAACCTGCAAATTCAGGGGGACACCCCACTTCCCTACCCAAATGACGTACCTGCATACACCACAGCACTACTCTACTCAACTCTACACTACATTTACATTGTCTCTTGTCTTCACTACTCCTACATTCTCTACATTGACTAAGCTGCCTACACTCATACTCTTACCCCTTTTCTACTATAACTATTAGCACAAACTAATAATATTATTAGTAACAATAATTAAAATTAAGAATAAGAAAGTGTCCTATTGGATTAGTAGTTTACAGAGCTATTGGTTACAATTGGTAGTCCAGCCAAAATCAAACCAAAACCGGACCTTTATAAACTCGATTTTAATCGCGCCGGTCTAAGTATTGCCTTGTTAATTTACTACTAGTTTGTACTAGTAACTACTGACAACATATTGGCTCGATAATGAATCCAGAAAGAAAGAATGCAGCTTTATATTGCTATTTTGATACTTTCAAAGATTTGGAAAATGTTATCAAACCTATAGAAGAGTTTCAAAATGCTGTCCATATAAAAAAAAGGCAGTGTCTACACGTCCGGCGCATTTGACGTTTAATGCGGGAGATAAAAAGTCCGGCGACCAAGTCACATGACCACCGGATGCCTAGTTGGAGAAATTTTTCCGGCGAGCTAGTAACCGCTAGTGACCGCCGGACGACTAGTAGGTGTTATTATTCCGTCAGGTCATGTGACAAGAGGTCGCCGGCAAAATAGTTGCATTGCATATGATATTCCAATATTGTGTACAGTAATTACATATATTAGTCAGCCGATCCCTAGATAATAAATAAATACTGAACATGTTAATATATTCATATGCTATGACTATGAGATACATAAACTGTAAGCATTTGAATGTGAATATTAAACTAGTCAGCCTATACTTAACTAACTAGTAGTAGATTAGTAGACGTACTAGTATTACTATTTGATTCCGACTCCACAAAAAAAAAAAGTCTGTTATATTGGTTAAACATCTCATAAAGCTCTGACTACTGTTACAAATAAACATAATAAATTAAATATATAATATACTTGTAATTAAAATAATAAGAAAAAATAGTAAAATTCTATCCCGATCCAGTAACCTATCACATATCGCAAGGTTTCTAAGTGTCTATTCTACCACAAGACCACACTGATTAATATAGAACAGCCTTATCTTAAAACTACTTCAGTACTGAGAAGTAGGGTTTTTTACGGCGGTCATGTAACTTGGTCGCCGGACGTATAGCTCCCGCACTAAAAAGTCCTGCGCGCCGGACGTTTAGTGCAGGGGATAAAAAGTCCGGCGCGCCGGACGTGTAGACACTTCGTAAAAAAAATTATACCTAGCTTCTTTTTTGCCAAAGTAATATGGGCACATCTGAAAAATAAAATCCAGCTGAGGCTGAGAAATAATTTTATTTTTAACATTTTGTGTGTGGTAAGATTAAAATTATTAATTAAAATATAGGCCTAAATATGTATAATTAAAATTACCAAATAGTTTTACTGATTAAAAAGTGTGCATTATTTTTTAAAAATCTTGTTACTAATGTTACTTTAATAAATGAAATGGTTTAATAACGTCATTACGCATGAATATGACAACAGTAGCTTTGGCCAATCTCTGTTTAGGAAAATGGTCACTGGCAGCCCCCCCCCCCCCCCAACTCCCTTTTATTGATTTTCTGGGAGCACTCATTAACTTATAAAGGCACTGATAATTTTATGTACAATTAAATAATTTCATTGGGTAATTTGTTAATCTATAGCACAAATTAATTTAACGTCTAGGAATCACTATTTACTATTTATTTTTAATGCTATGCAGAATCAGTGTTTTTAATAGCACAGAATCTGATGAAAACATAAGCAGCGATACATAAAATATATACAAGCAAAGAAAAATAAGTGTATTATTTCTTGAAAATCCTATTTGGAGAGAATTTATGAGACTAGATACAAAAAATAAATTTTGAAGAAACTACGACCAGACAGCTGTCTAAAACGTTGGAATACATTTGTTTGGCAACATATTGTATTCGTGATGCAAAACGTCAGCATTTCCCTTCACATAACTACTTGAGAGTGATTTCAGTGATGTAATAAAAAATAGTTACCTCCAATACTACTCAATACTGCACTACATCAATCTATCACCAATTGGTAGTTTTTGATAGTAAACGACCAATAGCCGCCTAGAAGCTACTTTTAGTATACAACAGCCCTCTAGAAGTTTACTACCAATAGCTGTAGCCAAGAATAATTAGCATAAAATATAAAATAGGATACATTAGTATTCGTAATTATTAATAAATTTCACATCCTCAGTAGACCTAACTTATCACTCTCTGTCTTACACTTATTAAGTGTCTTAATCTTATAGGTAATTTAATTAGTTAGCCAGGCTAGCTTAAAAAAATTAAATTAGAGCAGAGTAAAGGCGCTGTTTTAAATTTTGGTGATGGTCTAGCTATTTTTTACACACTATTGTGACTATACCAGTGGTGTTACTTGTTAGAGCTTAGGGATAACAAATTTTTGTGGATATTTGAACACTGCCACAGAAAAGGTTTCACTTCAGAAATTCATGCAAAGGAAATAAAATATTTTCTTACCTTATGCACATATGGTGCTTTATATTACCTTTTTATTTTTGGTTGAGGCTCACTTTAACAATTTATTAAGTTCTTTGACCCCTTTTCTTTTTAATAATTATTTTAAAAAAACTGATCTTTACATGTACTTAAAGTTCTTTTTTTTTAAAGCTTTCATGGCCCCCCTAAAAAATATGCCATGGCCCATGATGAGAAACACTGGTTTAATGTACAGGTTATTAACCGTACTGGACAAAATGTCTAAGATATAGCTTATTGAGACAGTAGCGCATCCGTTGACTTCGTGACCCACACAGGAGATTGTAAGGAAGGCCGGGGGTGGCGGGAGAGTGCTACGTTCAGACAATATTTTATGGCCCTTCTCAGCAGATGGAGCTGGTTGCCACTGTACCAGCCAGGGCTTTATGAGCATAAGCTCAAGCCCATACCAGAATATGTATGTTAGTTAACTGATTGATGTTAAAAAATCTGTGAGGAGTGGAATTTTTTTTTTTTCCTGCTAAAATATAGATGACTGGCACTTAGAATAAATTATGAGGTCACTTTATCTTTGTAGTAGCCATATATATTAATAAACGCAAATGTTCCATATTATGTGCATTGCATACTATAACGATAATAATAATAAAAGACTTAGGCATTTTGGATAATCAGTGTTAGGAAAATCGATGCTTAAATGTATTCAGGGCCAGATTTACACATTTCTACACCTTAGGCCAAAGCACCAGCTAATTATCCATCCCCGCCTCAAAAAGCTGAATTAACATTTCCATTTATTATACCGGTACAAGTATAACAAATTCTTTATAATCTTTGAGCCAAAATATTTTTATTCAAATCTTCACTGCCACATTACTTTTGAAATTGCAAAACCCCTATGCTTAAGACTTTACGGCTTACATCCCTTAGGAAACTAAACAGCATATAAAAGTGGTAACAATATATTTTAAACTCATACTATCAGAAGATATGTAGAAGTCAAGTGATCTTAGCGTAGTAAACGTGAAATCAGTATTATAATGCAAAAATTAAAATTTTCCTCAAACACATGAGTTAAGCAGAAAGTGTGAGAGAGAAATAGCAAAAGCTTTTTGTCTGTGACTGAGCAAATCAGCACAAGGTGTAGACACAAGCTCAACTTACTTAATTTATATGGATGTAAATATAAAAAAAAACAGAATTTTATATGCCCTTTTCACATTTTTTTAGACAATTATTAAGTTCTGTTTATCAATTAATTTTAGAAAATATATTGTTTAACATGACATGTTCTAATCAATGCACAATCTTAATAATTAGGCCCTAAATAGCCTAATTATGAATAACATTATTTATGGAAAAAATAAAATCTTTATTTTACCTGTTTTAAAATTACTTGTTAAAAAAATTGAAATAAAATGTGTATTTAATGTATATATTTAAAAAAAGAAAAAAAAAAGAATTGCAATGCACAATAAATTAGGTACATTCTTTACTAACTCTGGTTGACAACCATGTCACCCATCATTAATGATTACACATCTGCATTGCCATAACTTGCGCTAGAAGAACTTATCTGGCTTATTATTTAAAAAGATTTTTTCATCAGTTGTGTTTTCTTTGTTATTTACAAGTCTCATGGCAAGGAGGGCTTGTCTGCATCCCTTTCTCTTACATTTATTAAATGAATTGATATTTAACCAAAACTGTTGCTCCTCATGTTAAGTATTGTAGCCTTGATTTATGATTGAATACTCCATTTAGGAACATTGATGACATTGTCCTATCATATTTGGTTGGAGTGGTTGAGCTTGTCAGCCAAGAAGATGATGGGCTTGACCTGGAGGATGTGACGGAAATGATGAACGCATATTTGCCAGGATTTGATCTCATTGGGAGGTTACATATATTATATTTTTTGACCTAATTACTGTTATTTATCATTCACATCCTCTCTACGTTATGGCACAGTAAAATACATTTTTTAAGAATCATTTTTATACAGAGGAACAATAAATTAATGGTTTATTGTCTGTCAAAAGTTTTTCAAACAAATTCTCATTTATCCTTATCATACTTTTGAATTTCAAAAGCTAGATGATCTTTTCATCAAAATATTTGTGTGCTGTCTGTAAATGCATGCATAGATTAACCTGGTGTTTGGAATACATGGTCTTGTCATTAAGCAAAATGTTTCCTTCAAATTAAAATAAATTATTCTTTCAAAATAGTTTTTGTAATAGGAAGAAAATAATGTAGTGACATTTCTGTTAACTTTACAGTTTTAATATTTATAATAGCTAAAAAAGTGAGTTATTTTTGCATGTTGTTTTTGCATTTGTAATTTTAAGGAAGGTAATCCTTTTTTTTTTTTTTTTAAATAAAATATTTTAAAAAGCATGGTAACCATGAAATTATTTAAATTGTGTTTTTTTTTAATTGTTTACTCTAAATAAAGGGAAGAAGTTATTGAATGGATGTTTGGACTGGCCAAACAATTGCTCACATCTGAGGATAAAATTTCAGGTAAGTGAATCTACTGATTTTTAAATATATGTTTTTATACTTATTTACAATCAGAATCAGATATTTTATGACTTTTTATAGTATACCCAAACACTTAAATCTAAAGAAATAAGGCTGAATTTATTTTGTATTGTATAAAATGAGAGTTAAACACTATAGACTGATTCTAAACATCCTGTCATATTATTTGCTCTACATGAGATTTCTTAAAAGCTTTTTTGTCTTCTTAACATATTTGTCTATCAGATCTGTCATGTATTAATGATGTGCATGAAATCTACTCGACCATTGGGAACACCAGCAACAAACATTCAGGCTCACCAGAAAAAGAGGATCAAAACAAGAACCCAGCGTCTGAGAAGAAGTTTCCAAGCTACGAATTCTCAAATGAATCTAAAACCAACAAGACAACACAGAAAGAAAAGTTGTGCTTTACAAGTGTAGAGGATCCTGTCAAATCAAACTCAAGCCTTGAAATTAACAGAAAAACACAAGGTTTGGCCTGATTCATGAAGATGAATTAATAGAAAGTATCAAAGTAGAGATCCAAATCCAATTTCTATTTTAGTGCAACAAAGTTTTATGTTAAACTGCAGTTACCTTTAGTTGTTTTATTTTTGTTTTGTTGCTACTCTTTTTTTAAAATCAAAAGTTAAGAATAGCTCGTTTAAATTTTTATTTAAAGAATTCACTCTTGCTAAAAAAAATCTTTGAATCATAGTCAAAGAATGGAAAGAAAAATACAAAAAAAAATCTTTGAATCATAGTCAAAGAATGGAAAGAAAAATAATCAGAATAAATGTTGTGATTTCTCAACTTGAAAAGGCGAGCCACATGACAGGAGCCATGCCACAACTCTGTTTGTACCTAGCCATACATGCACAATATGTTATGACCTTGTCTTTCAGACCTACACAAAGACACAAAAGGCAGCTCAAATCAGATCACTTTCATATCTGCACCACTCTCATCATCCCCTGTTGAGAAGCAAAGTCCACATATACGATCAAAGCGCAAGGGTAGACAACTGAGCTGCTCCTCACAAGAAAGCCAAGAAGATAAGGTGATTGTTGATAACTCATGTCAAAATTGATTTATTTATTTAGAAAATAAATGAGATTAAGATAAGATTCTTTGTTGATCCAAATAAATGGAAACGTTTTTTGATTACAGTGTACATATTCATTTTCAGCACATAAATAAATACATATTTAAGCAAAGACAACATTTTACAATTATAACAATTTAAACACAAGACATCTAAAGTATTTCTCAAGCGAAGCAAGCAGCCATCATTGAACTCCTTTAGTGACAATAGTGACTTAATTAGTGGCAATTTAGCTTTGGTAATCGCCGGGGGGGGGGGGGGGGGCATGCTGGTGAATTCGTGCTGGCTGGGGGAACAATAGAATTTTGATATCTTTCTGTCCTAGCTTCAAGAGAAAGAATTCACCTCAATCGAGCTAATCTTAGGTATCTGTGATTAAGTTGTTAGGATGTATCATCTAAAAAAAATTGTTAGTGTTACAACAGCATTTTTCTTCAATCGTTCCTCAAGTGAAGGATGTTTAGGGGGGAAAAGATACGTTTTAAGATTATTATTTATTTAGCGAGGAGATAAAAAAAGTTGTGTTGGGTCCAAAACAATTATTGTGTTTATGAAATGTCAATAAATATTTGAGTTCAATCTCTCCATCCCCTCCAGTCTGACCTGTTGGCTGCTGAAGAAGAATCTCATGTAAAAACACTTCTTGAAATGTTCCCTGGGGCATGTACAATGGAGGCAAGACACTGCCTTCACCTGTCAGCTGGGAATATGGATCGTGCTGCCCAGCTTATCATGGACAGACAGGAAACGGGCCAGGCGATCACAGGGAAGTCCAAAGTTCAAACTGTGGTAAGATAACAACTGAGAGAGAAAAAACATTATTTATGAATTGTTAAACTAAATAATAATTTCAGATGATGAAATGGGGATGTTAGAATTGTACTTCAATGATTCACTGCAAAAAATTTTATGTTGAAGAACTGAAAATTATTTTTAGTTGTAAATATCTAATTACATTAAGTATCTCTCAACATAAGCACAAGATGATGTGAAATATTTGTTTAAAATTTCTCGCTGCATTTTTTTGTCAATTGTTTCCCGCAGAAAAACCACAAAGTAAAGAAAGTAATAGACTACAAGCTGGATGATGAAAGTATTAAATCCTGTGTCCTGCAAAAGTGAGCTAAAAAATAATTGTAACAGCCAGGAGATCTGATTGGTCAAACTTTTGATCAACTCTAGCTTTCAATAATCCAAATCAAATCTAGAAAAAGAGAAAACTCAAAAACATTTCCTTCCACCTTTACCTTTAAAGAAAGCTGTATGCAGTAGATGACAAAACATGTTTTTCTCGTTACATCTCAGGTATTCATTTGTTGACACAGAGGAGGATAAAAAGACATTCAGGCCACCTCCTGTCAAAGGGGTAAGATCTTACTACATGATGGCTTCTTCACTGTATCTTAACTTTTATACATGTGATGTTTAATATGTGTTTGTTGCCATATCTTTATGTCCTCTCAAAATAGGTGGAAAGCGTGGGTCATCCCCTGTCAGGCCTTGTAAATATACCAAAGGCATTTAAAAATTAACAGTGGGATAATTTTCTTTCAGGGGAAATCATTTACGGCACATATTTGTTTTGTTTATACTGTTTAAGAAAAATATTTTTTAAAAGACTTTATCTGACAAAAGTTTCTTCCATAGTTCACCATTGCCCACTTAGTTCTAGTTGGGTTTGCAGGTGGAGCCCTAGAGTGGTCTTTATTACAACTATCTATGTTTTGTTAAGTGATGAGTACAAATGTGTTGTCCTCCAGGAAGCCAAGAAACTGGTGAGATACAGGGATGGCCAGGTTGTCAGCATGAAAGGGGAAAAATTCTCTGAGGTGTCCAAGAAGGAGCCGGACAGTGTGAAAGCCACTTATGTGAATCTAAAGCCAGCCAGGAAGTACAGGTTTCATTGACCTCACCAGCTGGAGAAACCTCTTTTTGACTGAGGTCCAGCGAACTTGATTGGTTAGACCTGGCAAGTTTGAGAGTATAGCACCAAGATAAAGATTACTTTTTCATAACTACGAAGGATGACGGTTGTTTGAATTTGTAGTTTTTAACATTTGTTTGACCGATTCATGTTGTGAAAAATGTCAATATAATTGTAAGAACCTTTACAACGTGTATGGTAGGAATTTTTTTAACAAATGCCATCATGATTTGCCAAATTGGACTTGACCAAATAACTATTTTGTGTTGAAAAGAGCTCAAAGTATTGTAAGCTGTTGGCTTTTGGTGGTAGCTTTATTGTACTGCATTGATTGGAATGATGTTTTTTCTCAAACATTTTTGCTTGAAAACATAAATTTGGTGTCTAATCCTTTCAATAGTAGGAGCTCCAATATTTGGATTATATGACATTGTGAATTATATGGTGTATTTTGAAAAATGAAAAATATTTCATTGGGTTTATGAAAAAGCTTTCATTGGGTTTATGAAAAAGCTTAACAACTTGTCCATGAAAAATAAATTAAAAATATGTATCTTGAAGCAATAAAAAGGATAATTAGCCAAAAATCAATTTATTTTAAATTTGATTTTCTCACAGTTTAAATTTCAAATGGCCAAAATTTGATTTTATTCAAAGTATTAATTAATATATTTAATCAACAAAGTAATTAAAGTTACGGCATTACGGGCACATCACCATTTTCCTTTTTCTCTCCTGACCTCTGATATTCCTAGTTAAAGGTTTGGTTATCAACATTGTTTGACTTGTAGCCTTTAGCCCCAATTTACTTGCAGATCACCACAAAAAAAAAGATTTTTATATTGATACATTCCAGTACCAAAGTACTGCTCAAAGTCTTTGAAATGATATAATTTGTTGACCTTTAGAGGGATATGTACTGTTGCCTCTCCTGTATTCTTCATGAAGTCCACCCACTGATCCCACCCACACATAGTGTACATATCCTTTATGAACTGTGTACACGTTTTTTTTAAATAAAAATGTTATCATCAATGTGGACTTTAAAATAGTAATTCAAAATGCAATATTTTAGACAAGTCAAACTCTTTAAAGCATGTATATCTTTATATATATATATATAACTGACAAAAAATGTATCTATATATACAATGTGTGTACATTCAGATATAAAAAAACTATAAGGTTTTGTTTTTCTTTCAAGCTGAAAAGCTTAATTATTTTCATGTATGGATGCTCTTGACTATAAACCAACAACAAATTATTCAACGATTTTTCCATTAACTTCATATAAAAAGGGTATAAAATTAATGCCCATTTTAATGGTGCATTAGATTTATTCAGGTTTGCATATTGTTTTCCATGTACTTAGATCTGTGTTATCCACTTGGGATTGGCATGTTTTTAACACTGTTTCAAAATTTTAAATGTCAGGCCTTACAGTCTTCCCTGAACTTATTTAATCACACTTGGTAGTACTTTCTCCAACAATGCACTTGACAAGGGCTACATTTTGACATCAAGTTAGAATCATCTATTAAAGGTTATAAATTATGAAAGTGTCTAGTCAAGTCTATACTGCCAAAATTCTACTTTTTTTTTATTCTATGTAATCATTGAATGAATTAATGACACAATTTGTATAAATAAAACAATATATGTTAAGCTTTAATTATAATTTTTTTTTTTAAATACTAATTCAAACGTTTTGGCAAATGCCTTTATCAGTACAACAAAAAACGATTAATATATTTACATTAAATTTACATACTATATGTACATCCTACCTACATAAAAATGAAAGAAAATAATAAGAATGGGCAAAAGTCCCTAATGAAAAAATCATTGAATGACATGGATTCAATTAATATTAATATCTACTCAGCTAAAACTGCCACCAAAAAAAAATTATTTTTCCTAATAATCTTATAAAATCTGAATTTAGGATCTAGGGGATAAAATTGTCTGAATTTAGGATCTAGTGGATAAATTTGTCTGAATTTAGGATCTAGTGGATAAAATTGTCTGAATTTAGGATCTAGTGGATAAAATTATCTGAATTTAGGGATCTAGTGGATAAAATTGTCTGATATTAGGATCTAGTGGATAAAATTGTCTGAATTTAGGATCTAGTGGATAAAGTTGCAGGATTTTTGTGAATTTAAAAGATGATTTTATTGCTTGTTATTCTGTTGTTTTGTATTTTACCAAATGTCTCTTCCATATTCCATGTATGGAAATAATAGATACTCAAATAGACCAATTCTTCCTCATGTTAATGTATTTCTACCACGGTATTCACTGCTTTTAAAATCTGGGGACAGCTTTGGGACATTAGCATCTAAAAGACAGCAAGGATACTTATTTTATGAAGTTTACAAAAAAGACATTTTATTTTATTTAGTTGAAAATCTGATGTCACGAAACTTAATTGCATCAAAAGTCTTTTTTAAAAGATTAATCAGTCCAACTAATATCCCTGCAAGGGTTTTAATAAAATGGCTAATACTGATGCTGCAGAATTCTGGGAACGTTAATTTTCATTAAAAAAATACATGCACCAAATTTGTTCAAACTTTACAACAATGTTCCTTGGAGCTTATTGTTATCACCTATCACCATCTTTTAAAACTAGGATTTATCTGCTAAATTGTAAGCTATGTTAAAAGCAGCTGTAGAAGAAAAAATTGTGCACCAAAACTGTGACTTTATTAACTTCAGTTGAGTGTTCATGATACTTAAAATACCATTACCCATACAGATATACCATGACATTGCTATTGCATCACTTTCATTGTTTCTGACATGCAATTGAGGACCCCTAATATTAATCACTGCCCACCGGATTGGGTTTTTATCATCTACCATTATTCGTTTTTCACCACAATAATTTTTATGAAATAATTTTTATTTAAAGCAGCCAGAATATTTAGAAAGGGTGTCATAAAACATTGAGATGTATAGCCAAAGAGTAAGCCATGAGAATGTCTGTAATAAAACATTGATTTGTGTAGCTACAGATCACGCCATGAATTCTTAATGCCATTCATTTTTGTTGCACAAACTGCGGTGCATTTTAAACTTATCCGTATTTTAAATGGTTTGCTTACATTCAGTGTCATGTTGTCAAGTTGCTTCCTTAAATATATTTAGCTTTTGTCACTTGTTCTTCATTGCAAAATGCTCCACATATATATATATGCCATTTCAGTAGTTTCCATTTTGGACAGGTTGTCTAGATTCCCTATTTTGACTAGCCTTAGCATAACAACATACATGGCAAGCTGCCACAAAGTTTTTATCATATTTACTCATTAGAAAAGAAACATTTATTTTTTAACCAAATTTAGCAGAATGAAGTAAATACTTAATTTAATTCATGAAATTATTAACTAATATTTGAGCTGACTCATGTAAAAAACAACAAAAGTTCCATTTGGGATTTTTATTTTGCTAAAAATGGAAGAAATCAAATGTGCTTTCTGCTGATCTGATCCAATGAACCGAATTTGTTGACCTGAGCCATGACAGTTCTTGAGAGGGGATAAAGGTAAAAAAAAAAGTTTCTGGTTCGTAGCTGAGTTTGGAGATATATGTAAATCATTTTTTGTGAAAATATTTTTGTGTGTATTCAAAATCTCCATTCTATTTTTATATTTGAGGATATATGTTGTATGTTAATGTTAATAGTACTAAGATGCTTTAATTATTCCACTGTATTGCTTTAGACTCAAATCATAGTTGTTGGAGTTGAAATAATGTGTGCCTATTTGTCCTTCAAATTTAGGTGGAGAAGAAGAAGACTATTTGTTTTTATTGCTTTGAAAAAAAAAAACCAATGTTTTTAAGTTTTAAGTATTAACAATTTATTGTTGGTTTGAAATTAATTTGTTGTGATCAGATTTAGCAGAATGTTGAATAATTTTTCCCCAACGTTTGATCTCAGAATTTCATGAGTGATTATACATGTCAGTTCAACGTGAGTGTTTTTAAACTTTTGCACGTTGAAGCATTGCTTGTGGGATTAAATGAACATGACAAGTTGACAAGTATCACTGACAAACAAGGATTATATTTTTTTTTTTTAATGCTTGATCTTCATTCATGAAGCTGTAATTGCTGTAATGAAGATAAAGCAAATCACAAATAAAAATTCTGTGTTGGAAAAAAAAACCTTCTAGTAATCTACACAGTACACCAAACTACCTCTCTTCCCCATGACCCTGCACCCCACACCCCTATAGGCATAGGGGGTCATCGGGATATCGACCTGTGTACAGTAAGTCATCATGTTATGGAAGAGGAAAAAATAAAAGACTTATATAGAGCATATAAATATTAAAAGCTAATCTGATCTTGTTCTATTGCCTTGTTATAATTTACCGACCCCACTTTTAGGCAGTAGACTGGCTTACAATATCACAGGTCAGCCAAGAACTTCTGTCATTTTTCTATGGCAACTAACCTATCCGTTGTAATTTTTAAGTTGAATCAGATTTGTGTCGTGTTGTAGTGTGTTCAGCTCATTTGGTGTTCAAATGTTAATAATATTAAAATCCATGTCAATTAGCTGGCATTGTAAATTTTTTTCACTGGACTGGTCAATCATGTTTCATAATTGGCCCATTGCTTAACAGTGGAATCTTCTCCTGGCCAGATTTAGGTAATAACACTTTTGTTTGGGTTTTATTCCTCTAGATTTTTCTCTTCTATGTTTCAAATAATTTTTGTGTCCAATTGTGTATTGCGTTGGTTTTGTTCATTCTGACACTTAATTCAGAGCTTAATTAATGTATTTTTTTTTTTAAAAATCAAAACTTATCTCCCTTTTACTGATTATTCCCCTTTTGACCGTTTTTCCCCCTTTTGTTTTTGTTAATTATCATGTGGCGTTTATTCCCATTTTGCTGCTTATTTCCCTTGTCTATCAACTTATTTTGGTTGTACTGAAGTTGTAATGTATTCCCACGAATGGTTTGATTTATCTTGACATGGATTATTTTTAAAAGTGTTAATGAGAACTTAGTTTTGCCAATATTGGCAATATGACTCTCCCAGCGTTGCCAGGATGACTCACCAAGTGTTGACAGGATGGCTCTCCAAGTGTTGCCAGGATGGCTCACCAAGTGTTGCCAGGATGAATCTCAAAGGCTCCACTAAGGGAGTGCATCCTGTTTGTGCTGAGAGCCGCATGAAAAGTATTTTTGTTTTTTATTGGTGGGCATCATTATTTCCTCTAGACAATAAAGTGATAGAAATGTAATCCAATGAAACTAATTTTAATGAGATGATCACAAATCACAACTGTTTAATAGTTGGGTGCAGCTGGTGAAACATCTCAGTTGATGGAAATTCTTACTTACCGGCCGAATTCAGTGTTTGAGGCCGTATGTGGCGCGCTGCCGAATGTGGCACGGGGCCGTACGTGGCGTGCTGCCGTAGTTTGCCCAACCTTGCTCCATACAGTTTCATAAGTACCAACAGGTTGGCTCTCCGAGGCTCAATAGGGTGGAATCCTTAGCAAAATCTGTCCACATTTTATAACAATGTCAGTCCATTGTAAAAAAAAAAAAATTAAATAAAATTGTTTTTAGCATAATGTTCACGTGTTTATTAACTTCTTTAACATTAATCATTAAGTATATATATATATATATTTATATAAGAGGGCTACTGGGCAGTAACAGTAATGACATAATTGAAGCATTCGGGGGAACTTGAAAGTGACCCAGTCAAAACTGGTCTGTCAATGAAGCGAAGACGAAATATATGACAATGTCACGAAGCTCCCACGCTGATGACAACATCACTATAGACAACCACAAATTTGAGAGAGTGGCTCCATTCAAATATCTAGGGCAGTGATTCTCAACCTTCCTTATGCCGCGACCCTTTAATACCGGTACAATTCCTCATGTCGTGGTGACCCCCATCACAAAGTTATTTTCATTGTTACTTCATAACTGTGGAGTATATGTGTTTTCCGGTGGTTTAGGCGACCCCTGGGAAAGGGTCGTTCGACCCCCAAAGGGGTCGCAACCCACAGGTTGAGAACCGCTGATCTAGGGGCAACTAAAAACGAGCTCAATGAAATAATGTCTGAGGTGAAAGAAAGGATAACAGCAGGCAACCGTTCCAACTTAAAGCCCAGAAAAGCTACTGGGAAGCTAAAAACCTCTCAAGGGGAACAAAGAAGACAATATACACTATTATCATAAGACCGGTAGTAAGACTTGGACCCTTACCAGGAAAGGAGAGATACTGCTCAATAAATGGGCGAGAAAATCCTCAGAAAAAATATATGGCCCAGTGATAGAAAATGATGTCTGGAGAATCCGTACAAACCAAGAGCTATACCAATTGTACGAAGACCCACTCACCCATAGTCGCAACAATAAAAAAAGGCAGACTGCGCTGTGCAGGACATGTGGAAAGGATGCTAGAGTGTAGAGCAGCAAAAGTGATATACATGCAGAAACCCAGGGGCAGACTACTCACAGGTCGCCCAAGGCTGAGATGGATCGACGATGTAGAGAAGTATTTGCACCAGTTGGGGGTTCGCGCGTGGAGGCGGAAAGCCATGGATTGTTCCGAATGGAAGGATGTGGTGGAGCAGGCCAGGGCCATACATGGGTTGTAGAGCCACTGATGATGTGAAGTTGAAGATTGTTTAAGCCTGAGTCTGAATACACACTACTAAAGAGCGCTGAATACATGAACCTCTCCTGGCCCAAATATAGGTTATATTTACATAAAGATTTCGTTAGAAGTGGATAAAAGTATGTTCATTGTTTTGACTCATAAAATCAATAAATCTAAATAGGGTCAAAAACTTTTGGGTGTTTAGTCGCACACAAAATCGCGATTGTCCACCACTTGTCACCACAGACGTCACACACGCACAAAACTTTGTCCATTATCAGACTTAAAAAACGTCACTTATTAAACAGCGTCCATGACTACTGACTACGACGGTTGCCTATACGAGAAACTGAAATCTTTGGATACGTATTTCTATTCAGACATGCCATGTGTAAACTGTGACATTCATGATTTTATATAACGAACTATTCCATAATATATCAACAGGCATTTGATTATGTCTAGAGGCAGTAAGGTGTATCAGGCAGAGGCGTATCGAAGGGGGGCGGGGGGGGACAGATGTCCCCGGGCGCCAGCTAGTTAGGGGCGCCAAAATGTGCTTTGATATTATTTTATTGATGAAAATAATGGGTTTGAGGGTTGAAAAAAGACAAAAGTGGCGCTTTAAAATGAACCTTGTCCCCGGGCGCGAATCTCGTCCCCGGGCGCCAAACACTCTAGCTACGCCTCTGGTATCAGGAGTCAGGTGGATATATATATATACGGAGTGAGTAGGGTGTTTGTAGTTAGACGGGTTTATCGGGCGTCAGTGGGGTATATTTAGAGATAGTAGTAGCACGAGGAGTCAGTAGAGCACACATGGAGTCGGGTTACTTGCACCTGAGGCAGTAGCGTAGCTAGGGCTAGCGGCAGATTGGGCAGTGGCGTAGCTAGGGTTAGCGCTAGCTGAGGCAGTGGCGTAGCTAGGGTTAGCGCCAGCTGAGGCAGTGGCGTAGCTAGGGTTAGCGCCTCCCGGGGCAGGCCAAGCATTTTGCCGCCCTCATTCCACGAAAAAAAAAACTACAGTAGGCCGAAAATGCCGCCTTCCTCATTAGGAAAAATGTGCCACCTGGGGAGGGCGGCCCCCCTCTCCACACCCAGTGTTTCTTTCATAAAATGAAATTAGAGGCATTTATGGTGTTCGGCAGGGAAGGGGCAGTGCATTTATAAACACGGAAAGTATAGCAACCAGCACCAGCTTGAATCCAGCGCCCACGCCCTTCATAACTGAATGCGTCCAGATTTGATACCCTGGGGGTATGCTTCTTATCCCATCTTATTTTCGCCCCTGGATTCTATAAAGACAAATCGTCCCCTTAGAATAACAATGTTCTAAGTCGATTTTTTGAAAAAAACGAGTTATTGCCCCTGTGCAACAGTTAATCAACCCCTCTATCATGTTACAAAAGATGGAAGCTTTATATTAAATTATATTGAGCCGATTTTGCAGGAGATACAAAATAACAAGGTTCTAACTCGAGGTTGGCCTTTCAACGGAGAATAACAAAGTTCTAAATCATATTTTTGTTTTAACAAGGTACCATTTAGGGTGAACCAATGCAAATTAGGCTTTTTAATCGAGTTCGGTATCTTCAGCCAATCATAAGACTTGTTATGTAGCTCAAAGGTCGCGGTTCAGCTTTGTTTACATTCAAAATGGCGGACGCCTGGCTAGGAAATAGTTTTTTAAGCTCCTCGTCGAGCGAATATGATACTGATAGCAGTGAATACTATTATCCATTGCCATGCGACAGTTCGTCTGACATAGGGAGTGACGATGATATGTAAGTATTATTATTTGTTTTGTTTCTGTATAAGTTGTTTCAACATAGTTCCTAAATATAAAATAACTACGACTGAGTCACTCAGTGATTGCGAAACGAGTTCAGGTGTGTAGACCTATTCAGTTTCCAGTAAGCGGCTAAGACTAATGAAGCTAAAAAATAAATAGTGTTTATACTGCTAAAATAGATTTAATATTAATATACAAATTATAAAAAAGTATCGTTGTAGGTACATTAATGCCTTAAATTATAAGTATTTTATTTTTAGTTAACTTGGAAAATTTTTCTTCATTTTACAGCATTCCTCCATCACCTGAGACTCAGCCTCACTTACACCTTATGTTGCCTGCACTGCATCATCCCTCCAATGTTAGTGAACTTAAGACTGGACAGCAGATCCAAAATTCCTGTCAAACTCCTTCTGTACCAGTATTAAATTCAAAAGAGACCAATAAACCTTTAATGGCTCTAACTCTAAGCAATTTAGATAGAAGCCTCTAACAGTGAAATGGACACATGTAAGAAGCTGAGAAGGAAGAGACTATGCAATCCTGAAAATTGGAAATGTAATAAAAGGGAAAAGTTGACTGAAGCTGGAAAGGAATATGTAAATATGAGAAATAACATTGTACCTGCCAAGAAAATGCAAAATCTGAAGGACTGTCAAAAAACTTGCAAATTTAAGTGTGGACTTAAAATTTCAGCCATTGAAAGGGAAAACATTTTCAAAAACTTTTATTAGTCTTAACTTTGATCAAAAGCATTCGTTCATTTTAAGTACTAGTAAATGTTGTAAAAAAAGTTCAGAAAAAGAATCTAGGCGCCTCAACACCTATTTTTATTATTTTACTGTTGAAGGTTCCAAGGTGAGAGTTTGTAAGAATTACTATATGGGAACTCTTTCAATCAGTCAAAAAATGATATACAATACGCATCATAAAAAAAATCCTGTTACTGGCACACCTAGCAGTGATGGAAGAGGGAAAGACATAAAAAAAATAATATCAGATATAGACAGAAAAACTGTAATTGATCACATCAATAGTTTTCCTCGTGTAGAATCACACTACTGTAGAAAATCTACCCAAAAAGAGTTTTTACAGAGCGAACTTAATATAAATAAAATGTATGATCTCTATGTGGAGCAGTCACTTGAACTTGGTCAGACACCTGTAAAAGGTTCTTATTACAGATACATTTTTAACACAGAATTTAATATTAACTTTCATCTCAGAAAGAAGGACAGATGTGACCTCTGTGAAAGTGTTAAAGTAGCTAAAGAACAAAATACACTAACTGTGCCTGAAGCAGAAAAGTTTGCTACTCACATTGATAATAAAAATAAAAATGCAATGAGACTGGCTGCTGAGAATGATCTGAAGGATAAGCTTGTTGATGTTGTTATTAGTTTTGATTTGCAAAATGTCATTTCCCTACCCCGGGCTGACATAAGTTCATTTTTTTTTACAAAAGAAAATTAAATGTTTATAATTTGACTGGCTATTCATCTAAAAATAAACAAGGTTATTGTGTTATATGGCCTGAGAGTTTATCTGGGAGAGCAGGCAATGATATAGCTTCAGCTTTTGTTAGAATTTTAGAAAGAGTAACTGAATCAGATAGGACCATTAAAAACATTATAACTTATAACATGGAGTGACTCATGTGTACCACAGAATAAAAATAGCATAATATCATATGCAGTCTATCATTTTTTGAGCACACATACACACATTGAGTCAGTCACCATGAAATTTAGTGTTCCTGGTCACTCTTGTGTTCAAGTTGTTGATAATATGCATTCACAAATTAAGAAAGCCCTAAAAACGCATGAAGTGTTTTCACCCCTAAGTCTAATTAGAGTACTTAAAACTGTAAACAGGAGAAAACCGTATACAATCATTCAGATGAGGCCAAATGACTTCAAAGATTTTAAAACATGTGCTGATCAGTTTCAATACCAGAGTGTCAAATATTACAAAGTATGTGTACTGAGATTTACAAATGAGCCAGTGGTTGGTTGTAAATTTAATCATAAGGAAATATCATTTGAAAACATCAGTATAAGAAAATCTAAAAGCACTAGAAGTTGTGTCCTATTTAAACCAACTCAAGTATTTTTGCCTGAACCAAAGATAACAATGTCACCTCATAAACTTCCCGAAGACAAGAAATCAGACTTTAGAGACATGCTTAAATTTATGCCTGAGGTGGACAGGCAATACTTTAGCAACATAATTATGTAACTTGTAGTATGAAAGCTGCTTTTGAATGAAAATAATGCAGAAATTTCAAGAAGAAATCTTTGTTAAAAACATGTTATTGTCTCATGAAAGCATTCATGTTTGTAATAATAAATTAAAACAAAGAAAAATCATACAAGAACAAATTTTCTGTTTTTATTTTAAATATAATTGTTAAATGATTTTGTCCTGTTGTTATTGTGTGATCTAAGTAATGAATATTTATTTATTCTCTAAAGAACCTACTTAAATCATAGTGTTAAATGAATAGAACCTTGTTATAATTAAGTGAAATAGCATTTTCAGAATTACAAGGTTCTATAGAAAATTTCAAAAATTTATATAAAATTCAAATCAACACATAGAACCTTTATTTTAATGATCAAACCTTGTATTGATAATATGAACATAAAACTTCAACAACTTCGATAAAAACGTTTCTAGTTTAGCCAAACCAAACATCAAATTTTCAAACTCGATTATCTCGGTTCGACCAAAAGGTCACTTAGAACATTGTTATTCTAGGGGGACGAAATATAGTCCACCTTCATTTACAATAAGAAAGGGAAATTACATTTTCGTCAGTTAAGAAAATCATTACAGTACTAATATCTACAGGTTTCTTTGTATAGATACGAAGTTGCCAACACCTGGAGTAATTATTACAGAGTTCCGACACAGGAACCAATAAAAATGTTAGTTTTATTCAAAGGTCAGGGCAAGATCACGTAATACATGAAGTAGGCCAGGAAAATAACACATTTTGCTAGAAATGACCGCGTTTGAAAAATTTGGCTGCTTTTATAATTTTATTTATGACGAAAAGCTACAGTTATCTAAAACCGGAAATAACCAGCTTTCCAACCATACCAAATACATTGGGATCGGGTGATTCCATATAATCATAACATAGGGGTAAAAACACTAGACAATGTGCATGGCGATTTTGACAATGCGCTGATTGATGGGGTCTGTAAAATTGTAATTTTTTGTATTTTCTAACTTATTTTTGTAAAAAGAAATATAAAAATTAAATTAAGAAATGGTTAATGAAACCAAACAAACAAAAATATTTTTAAAAATATTCAAAATTAGACATTTTCGCCCATTTCTCACCCGCACATCCTCTTAAAATATTGCTAGTATTTTAACAGAAAGATTATATGTATAGCCAGCCCTATTTTAAAAGTTGATCGCATTTTTATTAAGAAAAATAAATTTTAATCTGACTGTCAATGTTTGATAATTAAGATAAGATATAATTCGTTTATTAGTCTAAATAAAAGTGTTTTAATTACATTGTACACATTCATTTTAGCACATGGATATATTTTTTTAGCAAGAACTATTTCTAAATATTAGAGTTAGACATTTATATCTTTAGGAAGGCAGGTTTATTCAAAAAGATTTCAAATATTTGGAATAAAATACTTTATTTAGATTTCTCTTAAATATTCGGATCATCGTATATATCGACCGCCTCTATATTTGCTTTATTTGGTTGCAGCATTTCAATAAATTTAATCGTTGACAGTTAGACCAACCATTTTGTAAATTTTTTAATATGCCTATATTGTTACGTTATTGTTGCACTCATTTTTCTTGGGGGGGGGGGGAAGCTTGACCAACTCCGGGGGACACTTACACCCCCCCCCCCCAAGACCTGCCTGCAAAAACACTTTCCATACCCCACCCCCATTTTTTTAACGCCATTGAGCTGAGGTCTTAAAGTGTTACATCCGAAGCCTCTGACCTGGTTTGACCTGTGCTCGGGCCACGTCTGAAAGTTGTGTCACTAAATGGCCGCCCTGTCAACTTTGTCACGTTCAGCGAGTCATCCTGGCAAAGGAAGTTTTCTGTTTAAAAGAAGGACATAAAGATTATTTTTTTTAAACCGTTAACCTTTACATCCCTTGTTTTTAACAGTTCGTGTTGTTTTCCAAATGATGTTTTAATCACGTGACATTTTCTTTAACCATGTGTAAAATATTATATGATATGCCAAAGCATTGATTGCCTAATTTTTTAAAAATATTTTGTTATATCCCTTTAAGAGTCACTAATAACCCACCTTTAAGTTTCACTAGTAACCCATCTTTAAGATTCACTAGTCGACCACCTTTAAGATTTACTAGTAACCCACCTTTAAGATTTACTAGTAACCCACCTTTAAGATTCACTAGTAACCCACTTTTAAGATTCACTAGTAACCTACCTTTAAGATTCACTAGTAACCCACCTTTAAGATTCCCTAGTAATCCACCTTTAAGATTCACTAGTAGCCCACCTTTAAGATTCACTAGTAACCCACCTTTAAGATTCACTAGTCACAGACCTTTCAGATTCACTCGTAGTCTAAACCACCTAATCACCTTCTCTGGAGGGTACCCATACCCAAATTAAATAATAATGTTTAAAATTTATATAAATATGTTTTCTTAAAGTTGTTTTCATTTGATTGATATATATATATATATATATACATTATTTCATGACGCAAAACATGCCCTGAAAAAAGGGCATGTGTGGGGGGATGATACATACACTACAGTGGGCCTATGCTACAAAACATGTCGAGTGGGGGAGGGGTCATGATATAAAAACAACAGTGGGCCTATGCTACAAAACAAGTCGAGTGGGGGAGGGGTCATGATACAAAAACAACAGTGGGCCTATGCTACAAAGCAAGTCGAGTGGGGGAGGGGTCATGACACAAAAACAACAGTGGGCCTATGCTACAAAGCAAGTCGAGTGGGGGAGGGGTCATGACACAAAAACAACAGTGGGCCTATGCTACAAAGCAAGTCGAGTGGGGGAGGGGTCATGATACAAAAACAACAGTGGGCCTATGCTACAAAGCAAGTCGAGTGGGGGAGGGCTCATAATACAAAAACAACAGTGGGCCTATGCTACAAAACAAGTCGAGTAGGGGAGGGGTCATGACACAAAAACAACAGTGGGCCTATGCTACAAAGCAAGTCGAGTGGGGGAGGGGTCATGATACAAAAACAACAGTGGGCCTATGCTACAAAGCAAGTCGAGTGGGGGAGGGGTCATGATATAAAAAAAGCTGAGAGCTCTAAACTGAGTCAATCACAATCACAAGCTTGTGGAATGGGTTTCAATCCCCAGCAAAAGTCTAGATCTGAAAAAAAATCACCATCCGCGGTGGATGGGACTCGTCAACACAGGATGGAAACTCATCTAAGAGAAGGCAAGCTCTGAAATCAAACCCGGAGATGGTATGACATCGACGCTATGAAAATTCTGGCAACTCCCGCGACGCGGAACGCATAAAGAGCACAGTGTACGTGTAACACCAACAATCTAGCATTGAGTCAAAATGGACCCGGACACGCATCGCCACCATTCACACCCGGGTCCTATTAGACTCAATGCCATTCGGATGTCATTTGTGGTAGTTTATTTTAGTTAAAGTTAAACTGAAGAAGTAAGTTTACAAACATATTGTCCATTCAATTATCTTTCATTTGATACCTCATTTTTGTCTTACAAACCCAACAATAATATTTTAAATAGTTTTTTTTTAAATCCCAACGTCTCACTTCTGGTACCCGGGTACGAATAGCCACTTCGTTAAACAAAATTACAGCTCAAGTTAAGACCACTGCTACAAGTCGAAGCCAAGGTAATCTTCGCATGCGAAAAACGAATGAAATCATCTCTTATATATATTTTGCTGCCGGTGTGTCCTGCTTCCTCTTAGAAAACCTCCCTATCCCCTACTCCACATGTTTTATATCAATAGTACTGAGTGAGAGAAAAAAAAAGCTTCTCAGTGACGAAACGTGTGACGTCATGCGTGATGGCTGAACTCAGGTAAAAAAAGAGCTATGGTTAGGGTTTAGAACGGTCTTTAGGACTGTCTGTAGGACTATTGTTTAAAGGCCGACAGATATGGTGTAGGACTGTCTGCAGCCTTATTGTTTAAATGCCGGCATATATTATAGAAAATGAGAGTTAACTTTTTGGGTACCACTTGGACCTACCTGGTACTTTCTCAAAATACCCGGACCAGGTGTAAAAAATGCACCTGGTTGAGCCCTAGTATAATATAATATATGCATAAACTAATGAAATCCTCCCCCCCCCCCCTTTTTCCCCCACACAGATGTCTTGATTACCATAGACTTGAATTTCTCCTCCGAACCCGCCTACGAAAGAACCAGACTAAAGTCCTCGCATCAAATGAATCTACAGTCCGAAAATTTGGCAAATATCGATCTCAGATACCTCTCAGTGAGCTTGACCAATCTGAGATCCTGGGCGCCTCCTTTGTGCTGAACTCAGTGTGTCTCCAGCGTCGGTTCGCCTACTGTGTGCGACGTTTTGGAAGCAGACCCGTAAACTCAACCAACGTAAACAAATGTACTTTTTTAAAAAAAATCCAGATTATGGGCTACATTTTATTTTTGGAATGCCTGTTAAAAATATGAGTTTTAAAAATGAGTTTAAAATATGAGTTTAAAAATACGAGTTAAAATAATTAGTTCAAAATATGAGTTTTAAAATACAGGGAAGGACAAACAATTTACGAATCAGAACATGGAAACTAATACGATTTGTTTAGCGGGACTGCATGAGAACCCAAAGAAATGTGAATGTGATACCCCACGATGACTTTACATACATGAATTATGAAGTTATTGAAAAAAAATATTCTCTTAAACTTAGATGTTGAGTACTACAACCATTGCAATATAGAATGATCAACGAAAGATAAGGAGACATTTTAAAAAAATGGACAGTACAATAATAACATGTGTATTTTATCCCATAATTTATGTACTCTACAAGTTTACATGTGTATTTTGTCACATAATTCGTGTACTCTAGGAGTATAAAATTTTAAAGAAGGGAACAAAAAACGATAAACATATTTTACAACCTTTGTCCCCAAAGTTAAAAAATCAATGGGTTTAAGTTAAACTGGAAAAAATATATATTAGAAACAGTAAGACGCAGAAATCGTGTGTCGACCGCTACCACTACCAGGGGAGTGTGGCCATCGCCACTGGCTATGCACAATTTGCCAGACGTGGGCTCATCCATCAGCCGAGTTTCCGTCGCCTAATATAGTCGTAGGTGTGTGTACGAGAGAGGCGCCCGTCTTGTGACATCTTCTCTAGGAGCCGTTCACATTGTAAAACATGGCTTCTCGTGCCGTGCTGTGGTGGGCTGTTGTGCTTTCTGTGTGTTTGACCTGCCGGGCTGTCCGAGTCACTAGTTGCAGTGAGTACCAAACATTAGACACGTGACCACAGTCATAGTCTTGGTGTTTCATGAACTGTTAGAGAGACGTAATGTCTGATCAAATTCAAAAGTTATTTGTATGCAGAGAGTGAGAGACAGAGAGATAGAGAGAACAAAATAATAAGTGCCAATTGAGATTACTATAACTATTATTAATTTAAAAATACCACACTAGTAGTTAACAGTGTGTAATTTTATTATGTGTGATTTTTTAAAAACGTATTTTCCCTTTGAATCCTATGAAAATAACGGCCATATCTTCGAAAAGATGCGATTATTGGTAACAAAAAATACTACAACTTAGACACACACAAAATGGACATTAAAATGGAATATTTTTACGTAATTATGAATTGAAACAAGTGTTGCCAGGTTTCCGGTGAATCCGTAATCTCGGTATTTCATCAAACTATCCGGAGATAAAAAAAACAACTATGGATATCAACATATCAACATCGTGTGATATTCTAGGACTCCTCGCTTCGCCCCGAAGTAGGAAAGGTGTACGGTGTGCTTAATGCTTTTTTTTCCCCTGCTTTTTTCTTTCGACTGCTTCTCTTTCAAGGAATTACTTTTTTTAACGTCTCGAAGCGCTAAAATTTAATGCATTTTTTTGTTAAATTAAGTTTTAATGAGGTTAACTTTGGCAGAATATCCATTTACTCATTTCAAAATATGTGTAGGGAAAATTTTAAATCAGTCGACACTTAAAACGGCAACCATCAGAGAGCATGGTGTATATTTTGCCCCCTTGCGTCTTAGCGTTGCCTACGGAGTTAAAAATCTGAAAGTTTTTTTTTTTTAAAATGCCTGAAATCACGTAACCTCATCATGGGTCAGCGGTCCTCAACGTGTTTAATATCACGATTGAGAAAATTTAGCAAAAGATCAGCCTAAGTGGACTATAAACCGTTAGACTATATATTTATATAAATATCTGAAAAGAAGACTCGACCAAATTTCCGTTCGATCAATTTTCCGTCGAAGGAATTTCAAATCGCCTCTCTCCACGCACCTGGTCAGCCCAATGGAAACCATACACGGATGATACAGCCTGGCGCCTGTGGCGTCGCAAGGGTTGTCGGAGTTTTTCTTTGTATTAATGTATCTGCCTATGGGACTCCTTCTCCGGAGTTTTGATTCAGAGTTTTGATTCCCATTCACCCGCGGTGCTGGTGTTGCTTTTGCTTGACTTGGTCTTTGGTGGGGATTGAACTCCAGACTACAAGCTTGGGATCGACACAGTTTACACCACTCGACCACACAATAATTTTTTTTTTTAAAATATATATATGCACACGCACACAAAACCCTTCTCTCTGAAGATCATTATGAACGATCACTTAATCAATCTTAATTGAAAATAAAACTTCTGTAAAATAATTTTTCTCTCACGCGGGAAGCTAGACTTGCCGGAGGCGAAAACAGTTTGACGCTGACGTTGCTGATTGGCTCATTTGTCATCCGCCCGAGTTATTTTTATATAAACAGATAAATATATAGTTCGTCAATTGCATTCGACCATAAACACTTTCATCCTCGTGAATTTTTTAATACTGAACTTGGGTGTGTCTGGGACCCTGTCCTACCATTTGATGTTGAGGATTTTCCCGAGGCTTAACGTATGAAATTGGATCATCATTCTTGCTTGTAGTTGATAGGCCGTCTACGTTCCACAGGTGTAGAGTGTAGGCCGTCTACGTTCCACGGATGTAGAGTGTAGGCCGTCCACGTTCCACGGGTGTAGAGTGTAGGCCGTCAACGTTCCACGGGAGTAGAGTGTAGGCCGTCCACGTTCCATGGGTGTAGAGTGTAGGCCGTCCACGTTCCACGGGTGTAGAGTGTAGGCCGTCCACGTTCCACGGGTGTAGAGTGTAGGCCGTCCACGTTCCACGGGTGTAGAGTGTAGGCCGTCCACGTTCCACGGGTGTAGAGTGTAGGCCGTCCACGTTCCACGGGTGTAGAGTGTAGGCCGTCCACGTTCCACGGGTGTAGAGTGTAGGCCGTCCACGTTCCATTGGTGTAGAGTGTAGGCCGTCCACGTTCCACGGGTGTAGAGTGTACGCCGTCCACGTTCCACGGGTGTAAAGTGTAGGCCGTCCAAGTTCCACGGGTGTAGAGTGTAGGCCGTCCACGTTCCACGGGTGTAGAGTGTACGCCGTCCACGTTCCACAGGTGTAGAGTGTAGGCCGTCCACGTTCCACGGGTGTAGAGTGTACGCCGTCCACGTTCCACGGGTGTAGAGTGTAACACGTGACCAGGGCGTAGATTCGGGGGAAAGAAACAAAAGATGAGGGAATAGTTAAACTGACATCGAAAGAGTTTATGGTAGTACAAGGGCAGGGGAGACATGACAGCTTTGTGGCGGTAGTACAGGGGAGACATGACAGCTTTGTGGCGGTAGTACCGGTACAGGGGAGACATGACAGCTTTGTGATGGTAGTACCGGTACAGGGGAGACATGACAGCTTTGTGGCGGTAGTACCGGTACAAGGGAGACATGACAGCTTTGTGGCGGTAGTACCGGTACAGGGGAGACATGACAGCTTTGTGGCGGTAGTACCGGTACAGGGGAGACATGACAGCTTTGTGGCGGTAGTACCGGTACAGGGGAGACATGACAGCTTTGTGGCGGTAGTACCGGTACAAGGGAGACATGACAGCTTTGTGATGGTATAGTACTGGTACAGGGGAGACATGACAGCTTTGTGGCGGTAGTACCGGTACAGGGGAGACATGACAGCTTTGTGATGGTATAGTACTGGTACAGGGGAGACATGATAGCTTTGTGATGGTATAGTACCGGTACAGGGGAGACATGACAGCTTTGTGGCGGTAGTACCGGTACACGGGAGACATGACAGCTTTGTGGCGGTAGTACCGGTACAGGGGAGACATGACAGCTTTGTGGCGGTAGTACCGGTACAGGGGAGACATGACAGCTTTGTGGCGGTAGTACCGGTACAAGGGAGACATGAGAGCTTTGTGGCGGTAGTACCGGTACAGGGGAGACATGACAGCTTTGTGGCGGTAGTACCGGTACAGGGGAGACATGACAGCTTTGTGGCGGTAGTACTGATACAGGGGAGACATGACAGCTTTGTGGCGGTAGTACCGGTACAAGGGAGACATGACAGCTTTGTGGCGGTAGTACCGGTACAGGGGAGACATGACAGCTTTGTGGCGGTAGTACCGGTACAGGGGAGACATGACAGCTTTGTGGCGGTAGTACAGGGGAGACATGACAGCTTTGTGGCGGTAGTACTGGTACAGGGGAGACATGACAGCTTTGTGGCGGTAGTACCGGTACAAGGGAGACATGACAGCTTTGTGGCGGTAGTACCGGTACAAGGGAGACATGACAGCTTTGTGGCGGTAGTACCGGTACAAGGGAGACATGACAGCTTTGTGGCGGTAGTACAGGGGAGACATGACAGCTTTGTGGCGGTAGTACAGGGGAGACATGACAGCTTTTTGGCGGTAGTACAGGGGAGACATGACAGCTTTGTGGCGGTAGTACATGGGAGACATGACAGCTTTGTGATGGTAGTACCGGTACAGGGGAGACATGACAGCTTTGTGGCGGTAGTACCGGTACAGGGGAGACATGACAGCTTTGTGATGGTAGTACCGGTACAGGGGAGACATGACAGCTTTGTGGCGGTAGTACAGGGGAGACATGACAGCTTTGTGGCGGTAGTACAGGGGAGACATGACAGCTTTGTGGCGGTAGTACAGGGGAGACATGACAGCTTTGTGATGGTAGTACCGGTACAGGGGAGACATGACAGCTATGTGATGGTAGTACCGGTACAGGGGAGACATGACAGCTTTGTGGCGGTAGTACCGGTACAAGGGAGACATGACAGATTTGTGGCGGTAGTACCGGTACAGGGGAGACATGACAGCTTTGTGATGGTAGTACCGGTACAGGGGAGACATGACAGCTTTGTGGCGGTAGTACCGGTACAGGGGAGACATGATAGCTTTGTGATGGTAGTACCGGTACAGGGGAGACATGACTGCTTTGTGGCGGTAGTACCGGTACAGGGGAGACATGACAGCTTTGTGGCGGTAGTACCGGTACAGGGGAGACATGACAGCTTTGTGATGGTATAGTACTGGTACAGGGGAGACATGACAGCTTTGTGGCGGTATAGTACCGGTACAGGGGAGACATGATAGCTTTGTGATGGTATAGTACCGGTACAGGGGAGACATGACAGCTTTGTGGCGGTAGTACCGGTACAGGGGAGACATGACAGCTTTGTGGCGGTAGTACCGGTACAGGGGAGACATGACAGCTTTGTGGCGGTAGTACCGGTACAGGGGAGACATGACAGCTTTGTGGCGGTAGTACCGGTACAGGGGAGACATGACAGCTTTGTGATGGTATAGTACTGGTACAGGGGGGACATGATAGCTTTGTGATGGTATAGTACTGGTACAGGGGAGACATGACAGCTTTGTGATGGTATAGTACTGGTACATGGGGGACATTACAGCTTTGTGGCTCCTGTTTTTAAGAAGAGGCTCGAAAACTATTTTACGTTGGCCCCTTCTGACACTCCACTCCCCCCCCCCCCCCCCCAAGGTCTCTTTCGTGAGAGGGCCTTTTGGGAAATTTGAAATGAATTGTGCTTGAAAGAAAGATGGCTGTGATGGTGTCCTGCAACTGTTAAACTTTATACTCAGAAATATAACACCATTACTAATTGACCCTTCTCACGAACCAGGTAAAGATCCATCAACAGATACAGTCAAGGTGAGATCGTTCAGTGCCAGTCCAACAACAATCCGGTTGCCAGGCAACCTGACTATTTCCGGAACATTCGCCGTCAGCCAGCCAATCACCGGCAACCTTCTAGTGGATGTGACCATCACCAAAAATATGGGAGGCATGTGGATTGACCTACCCTGTGTGCCAACACCACTTGGAAACCTTGGATCATGGTAACTTACCATTAGTCATTTAGTTTATTATAAGGAAGGTTTTTTTTTTTTTTTTTGGTGACTTTGTGCGAACTAGCAACACAATCAAATTGTATTTACAGACCAGCATGGGACTGTGCGCCATCTTTATACAGTCTTTTTTCTCTCTTTTCCACAGGTGGTAAATTTCAAAATTAAAGCATCAAAAAATATGATGAAGAAATAATTGAAAACCAATCTATATCATGGGAGACCAGCTTGTCGCAAACTTAATATTATTTTTTTCACATTATGCCAGCCTTAAGCAACTTTGATATAATGTATTTCTTGAATACAATCCGGTGGCCATTACAATTTGTATACCATCATTATTTTACACATTTAACCGCCATTAGGTCATATGGATGCCATGCTCACAATCTGCCCATATTGATGATTCTTCTATGAACTGTTTTTAAATTTAGGAATTAATATAAAACTTGGGTTAGGACACCACAAAATGACGAACGTTTCGGCCAAAATCCATCTCAAGCAAACAACAAACGATGGCTCATAGAGCTGTTTTTTTTTTTCTCTGAGCCAAAAATCATCGTTGTTCAGAGCGACTCTGTTCAGAGCAACACTACTCAGAGCAACACTGTTCAGAGCAACACTGCTCAGAGCAACACTGTTCAGAGCAACACTGGTCAGAGCACCACTGTTCAGAGCACCACTGTTCAGAGCAACATTGTTCAGAGCAACACTGTTCAGAGCAACACTGTTCAGAGCGACGGTGTTAATTCTTATTTTATGTTGTTTTTTTTTCAAAAAAAGCTGTTCAAGCAAATTGCATGTTTTTATTTTACTTGATTAAATCTCTATCTGGAGCGGCACAATCAAGTCTGTTTTCTTTTCCAGCACTTACAGAAATGTCTGCCAAATACTCTCCAAGGCCAACAGCAGCTGCCCCAAGATTGTGACAGACATGGGATTGCCGTGCAGTTGTCCGATACCCGCAGGCACATACGACTTGCAGCAGACGACGATCCCACTTGACCTGAAGATTTTAGGATTCCGCATTCCTGGCCTAAGTGTAAGTCTTGACGACTGTCCCAGACAAGTTGTGTCACTGAGGCCATAGCATGTCAGCTGTCCAAAACAGGTTGTGTCGTTGAGGCCAAGATAAGTCAACTGTTATAAACAGGTTGTGTCGTTGAGGCCCAGATACGTGAACTGTTATAAACAGGTTGTGTCGTTGAGGCCAAGATACGCGAACTGTTATAAACAGGTAGTGTCGTTGAGGCCAAGATAAGTCAACTGTTATAAACAGGTTGCGTCGTTGAGGCCAAGATACGTGAACTGTTATAAACAGGTTGTGTCGTTGAGGCCAAGATAAGTGAACTGTTATAAACAGGTTGTGTCGTTGAGGCCAAGATACGTGAACTGTTATAAACAGGTAGTGTCGTTGAGGCCAAGATAAGTGAACTGTTATAAACAGGTTTTTTATCAAGGAGTTGAAGATTTTAATTCTAACAGTTCTGTCTTGGGCTTTTATTTTAATTTCACTTATATATATATATATAAATAAATAAATATATATATTAATGTATTTATTTATTTATTTAAAATTCCACTCGTAAGCTGATTTTTACAAGTTCAGTTTAATCAACAAATATCAAGGCTGTCCTTAAATTCACGGACGGCCGGCAGTAAATCCACACAGTGCTAGCTCAGATTCTCCAGACTGATGATACGAAGTTGCTGAATATCATATCGACAGCCCAAAAAGGTCAAAGTACAGGTGTATTTTTTTTTCACGCTTCTTCAAGTATCCCAAAGCCTGGTCCACTAACCACAAGAGAAATTCTATCATGAAAGTGTACTCTGCTGTCCGTTGGGTATCTTCTCTAGATTGAATCTGCTCATTTCTTCGCCTAAAGTGACATTCTTTTACATACCGCCCGGACGTTCTTTTCTGATGCAAAAATCCTTTGCGGGTGTTCATTGCTGATGCATAACCTTAAACTCTGTAGTTGGTGAAGAAACGGATTTGATCTTAGACATTTGTAATGGAAACATACATTTGAATTTGACCAGACTAAGCAGGATTTCCAAAATAGTTTTTTGCAAGACAAAAGCTTCAATATTCACTTCTTCACTTGTAGTTGTCCGATAGTGCGGATAGTATGGATAGTACTGATAGTACCCATAGTACGGATAGTACTGATAGTACATGGAAAAGACAGACCGATCCTATGATTATCTCGTACCTCTGTGTTGACTGGAAATTACGATTTATAAATAGTCACTGCCTGGCTATAACATTAATATATATTGTTATTAGGGCTACTAATATCCCCCACAAACTCTGGGCCTTGGGCAGTCGTCCCGTTAGCCACCCGCTATCACCGGTCCTGAGCTAAAATTTCCATTATATCCACAATTTTGCCATGCCTTACATTTTAATCCATTAAATTATAACGTATCCGCAAATGCCATATCCGTTAGAAATAACCAAAATGTAAGTTTTTTTTTCCAAAAACAAACAACAAAAGGTAGGGAGCATTGTCCTGAGTTTAATATCCCACTGTCTATGTTTGAATAAGTAAAGAGATCCATAGAAGCCAAGTCTAAACAAATAATGTATTGCTTTGTTTACTACTTTTAATTTGATCGTGTAGGTAAGCGAGGAATTTGAAGTTGTGTGCAGAAGTGCAGAATAACACGTGTGATCAAACTCACCGTTAACTTGTTTGTTTTCTCTGACCAGGGCGAGTACCAGGCGAGCATCAGAGTCACTGACGCCGACACGATGACGGAATTCATTTGTTTCGATGTAGAACTTGAGCTATCAGAGCCAGCAGCGCCGAGCCTATTCCGCAACATTGGGAAGTTCTTCGTCAATCTTTTTGGTCGCTAGCTCGAGGAGTTGTTCCATGGGTTGATGTAAAATGTTGGTGTTAGATTTGCATAACATTAAACGAATGAAATGTCTTAAATTTAAAACTGTTTTGCTGATTTATTTGTATGTCTGTTGTTTTTTTTAGTTTTTTTTTTTTTTTGGGGGGGGGGGGGGGGGGGTGGGGGGGGGACTTTTAGTATGAACATAAATTTACTTGAGTATGATTGACAACGTTACAGTTTGTAATGAGGGGGGGGGGGGGCATCCATAAATGACGTCATGCATCTAGGGCAGGGCCGTCTTACAGCAGCAGAATTCCAGAGCACAGTAATGTGGCCCTTAACCCTCTGTATACTCAAGGCCGTGTTCAAAGGGTGACCGATACACCATGGTCAAAGTTCTCTCCACAGTTACACCTATCATGGGGAAAGTAGGAAGACATGTATGGTGGTCCCTTCAGGGTGTGAATGCATGAATGTGGGTGTGGATACAGCTGTCTTTGAATTACGTTGACGTGGCTTGGGGCGTTGTTTTATCGTTGCCTGATGGCAGGATTTAATTACCACCTGAGTGGACATTGGCGACTGCAAGGCGTCGTGGGTAAAAGTTGCGGAGGAACGAGCGGCTGTATAAGCGACACTGAATTTAGTAGCTTCACTGACCACCGCAGTCCGCACATGAGACTTCTCTCGTGCGTGTTAAGATTTAGACTTGGACCTACCGTGTAACAGTTTTGCCACAGTATCCCCATAGAGAGGTAAGGGCAGGGCCGGATTAAGCCATTTTAGTGCCCAAGGCACAAACCCACATGGGTGCCCCCTTCTGCCCGGGGCCCCTGATCTTTCACTGACCGTGACCGCTGGTATGTTCAATATTATTCAAAGAAAACAGTTGTTAACAAATATGTTTGTAGTTTGTACGACTATCACTTATATAAAACCTACAATAAAGTATTTCTGTATTAAAATTAATAGTTAATAAATTTTGAAATAATAATAGACAAAAATACTTTATTTTTTATTAGATGAAAAAATCATAGAGATATTGTCGTTTACATTTTAAAGGTTTTTTTCCTAGATCTAGCGAAGTTTTTGAGTATATCGTCATAGTTAATTTTGCGCAATACATCTGCCTTGATCATAAGCAGAGATAAGGAATCGAGCCTTTCTTGTTTCATTGTTGATCTATTTGGATTTTTTGTACGTTTCAACTGAGAAAAAGAGCGCTCAGTTGAACAGTTAGTAACCATTAATTTTAAAAATATGCGCAAGGCGATTTCAACATTTGGAAAGGCACACTCGATGTTGTCTCTGACTATTACTTTGTATAATTCTCCATGATTGAACGTGTTTTTTTCCGATTTTGATGCAGGAAACTTGTGGCGAATATATGAAGGAAACTGTTGTAGTTCAGTACATAAATTATTGTTCAGATCTTTAGGATAAGCATTTGTTAGTTCTTCACAGCACTGAGATGTTTGTGATAGTGTTACATCGACTAAACAAGAAAATCGAACAGCTACATCATTATATACTTGTCCTCGTCTACTCATTTCTGTCTCAAGTTTGTCAACAATGGCGTAGAATGCAGATATACGAAATTTGTCTATGGCATTCAGAGATACCTCAGGGGCATCACCATCAATGACCACTGTCGTTCGTTTACGATTACGGGTCAAAGTTGACTATAATCTTCACCTGGTGTTATTATTTTTGCAACTTCTTCAAATCTTTCAAATTCAATCCTAGATTTATGCAAGTGATCTGCTAGTGAAGAATACAAATCAGCACACGTTTTCATGTTCACATGCTCATTTTGTGTCTATTACTAAGGGGTTCCCGGTCGAATGAATTAATTAATGTTATTATTTTAAAATTATTTATTGAAAATATAAAAATGGATTAAAATTTTATATAAAACTTCCCAAATATTTTTAAAATTCGAATACGAACGCATTATTTATTTACAAGCCGAGTGAGTCTGCATGGTCCGCATTTTGCTCATTACCATTTACCAGGAGTTTTTTTTAATTTTTTATGCGCTTAATTTTTAAGCATTCAAGATTGTACCAAACTTGAATGTGAATTTTTATTATAATGTATTTCTTAATTTTCATAGCACTTGTTAAAGTTTCATTTGTTTCTTGGCTTAAACTTGTTCCAAAAAATATTTCCTGAGGACTTGTGGTGCCCCCAAACGCTTGGTGCCCAAGGCACGTGCCTTGTTTGCCTAGAGGTTAATCCGGCCCTGGGTAAGGGTATGTATGGTGTCTGAATGTAGAAGATTTATGGTAGGTCATGTGACTGATACTTACTTTGTCTAGACGTTTAGAAGACTACGGTAAGTATTTAGGTTGGGTTTAGTATAGATCACATAATATAAGTGATTTCCTTATATATTTCAGGAGTATCCACCCTTTATTATTGATACTAGTAAGAGAAATCATTACAAGCACCTGGTCGTGTTGACGGTGAACAGATGCCAATACAGAGCGACGACGAGACACAAGAAAGTGCCGATACTTCACCATAGGACAAACGTTTACGCAGTAGAGAGGTGACAGTCATACAAGATTCCGCTACATAGAGGTGTAGCGCCTCGCTTGAATCATAAGTCAGAATTGTGACTTACGTGTTTTGTACGCTGCATATTATATTTATATGACAGGCATCCATATTTCGTAGTATATCTTGTAGGTTAGTTCTCAATCATATTTCATGCGTATCTCATAGTGTATTTGTTGTATATCTCATATTATGTAACATAATGTATTTAAATAATAAATTAGCTTTCGTTACTTTATTATATGAGGATTTATTTTGTTTATTGTATTGTTATTGTGTTTCCTTGGGCACATGAAAACAAGGTGGTGTCAGAGGCGCTGTAGAAATTAGACAAAGTGTCACTTGGCACAAGGGAGCTCGTGACAGCCGCGCTAAGGAGTGGGCGAGAGGACCAATGACTCCTGGCGCTAATATCAGGGGGCGGCAAAATCGCCTTAAGATAGACCTTTAATAGTGAATGAAACGATAAAATCCCCTGTACTTCACATAGACAAGGGCGGAAAAATCGTCTAGGGGACTACCAATCAGATCAACAATGCGGATTCCGGGAGAATAGGTCAACCACGGATCATATTTCTACTATAAGATGTCTCCTGAAGAAATGTTACGAATATAACATCGACATATACACCAAGAATACGTGGATTACAAAACAGCATAGGATAGCGTACACAGGAATTACTTATACAACGCTCTACAAGAACTTGGAGTACCTAACAAGCTTACTCGGCTTGTATTTATGACGATGGCTAACTCCAAAATTAGAATCAGGCTGCAGGGAGAATGCTCAAAGGAGATCCTAGTTAATCAGTGCTTCAGACAAGGAGACTCACTATCATGTATCCCGTTTAACATCACGCTGCGCGTGGCGAAAATTATATCATTATCAAGAAATTTTTTTTTTTTAAATACTGTTTTTATAGTCGACATTAGTTAGAGGATAGACACCAGACTGAGATACTATGATTGTTTACACACATACACATTGAGATACCATTGGTGATTAACAAAAACAAAAAATATAGATATTTGAACACACCAAAAAAAAAAAAACAACGTAGAATAAGGAAATGGAAGTCGATTTTAATAATAATAAAAATAATAATTGGTTTAATTGATCTTAGGAAACCAGTGCTGGGGCGATGTACATTATCCTACCATTGCTACCATATCCAATGAATGTGCATTACAAGCTGGGGTGTCGGTGACAACACTCCCCATCCTCACCGCACCCAACTCTCATGCCCTATTCCCACCAATGGTTTATAGATACAAAAATACAATTTGGAGATCCCAATACAGTAAAACCTCCGTTTTACGACCTTTAAATTGCCATTACAACGAGGTCTTACATTGGAGGGGTCTTAAAAAAAGAGGTAGGACATTTTCGAAGCAAGTAAAATAAATACAAAAACGTATACGCACCATTAAGTAGAGGCAATATATACTATCTTTCTATCAGAAATATAGATTAAACTCTGTCTCACAACCAATACAGTCACTAAGTACACGCACCATTAAGTAGAGGCAATATCTACCATCTTTCTTTCAGAAATATAGATTAAACTCTGTCTCACAACCAATACAGTCACTAAGTACACGCACCATTAAGTAGAGGCAATATCTACTATCTTTCTTTCAGAAATATAGATTAAACTCTGTCTCACAACCAATACAGCCACTAAGTACACGCACCATTAAGTAGAGGCAATATCTACCACTACCATCTTTCTTTCAGAAATATAGATTAAACTCTGTCTCACAACCAATACAGTCACTATCTTCCTATTCTTCATTAATTCCAAAATGGAAATCAATGCTGGTATACGGTATGGTAGTTGTTTAAGAGCGTGTGTAAGTGCCGAGTGTATGCTTAGAGTTATAAGTATTTATAAGATAAGCGCATTAATATTTGTTGTAATTATTTTGTAATTGATGTTGCGCCGGGCTGGAAGGAGATGAGTGATGTTGCGCCCGGTTAGAATGAGATGAGTGATGTTGCGCCCGGTTAGAAGGAGATGAGTGATGTTGCGCCCGGTTAGAATGAGATGAGTGATGTTGCGCCCGGTTAGAATAAGTTGAGTGATGTTGCGCCCGGTTAGAAGGAGATGAGTGATGTTGCGCCCGGTTAGAAGGAGATGAGTGATGTTGCGCCCGGTTAGAAGGAGATGAGTGATGTTGCGCCCGGTTAGAAGGAGATGAGTGATGTTGCGCCTGGTTAGAAGGAGATGAGTGATGTTGCGCCCGATTAGAATGAGATGAGTGATGTTGCACCTGGTTAGAAGGAGATGAGTGATGTTGCGCCCGGTTAGAAGGAGATGAGTGATGTTGCGCCTGGTTAGAAGGAGATGAGTGATGTTGCGCCCGGTTAGAATGAGATGAGTGATGTTGCGCCTGGTTAGAAGGAGATGAGTGATGTTGCGCCCGGTTAGAAGGAGATGAGTGATGTTGCGCCCGGTTAGAAGGAGATGAGTGATGTTGCGCCCGGTTAGAAGGAGATGAATGATGTTGCGCCCGGTTAGAAGGAGATGAGTGATGTGGCGCCCGGTTAGAAGGAGATGAGTGATGTTGCGCCTGGTTAGAAGGAGATGAGTGATGTTGCGCCCGGTTAGAATGAGATGAGTGATGTTGCGCCTGGTTAGAAGGAGATGAGTGATGTTGCGCCCGGTTAGAATGAGATGAGTGATGTTGCGCCCGGTTAGAAGGAGATGAGTGATGTTGCGCCCGGTTAGAAGGAGATGAGTGATGTTGCGCCCGGTTAGAAGGAGATGAGTGATGTTGCGCCTGGTTAGAAGGAGATGAGTGATGTTGCGCCCGGTTAGAATGAGATGAGTGATGTTGCGCCCGGTTAGAAGGAGATGAGTGATGTTGCGCCTGGTTAGAAGGAGATGAGTGATGTTGCGCCTTGTTAGAAGGAGATGAGTGATGATGCGCCCTAGCTGCTTTAGTGCGTCGTCTGCTGTTAAAACTTGTAAACGAAACTGTTTTCTCCAAGCACACAAATGTAGCATTGCTTTCAATCTAACTTTATCGGGTGCTGGGTCGTATTTATAAGATAAGCGCATTAATATTTGTTGTAATTATTTTGTAATTGATGTTGCGCCGGGCTGGAAGGAGATGAGTGATGTTGCGCCCGGTTAGAATGAGATGAGTGATGTTGCGCCCGGTTAGAAGGAGATGAGTGATGTTGCGCCCGGTTAGAATGAGATGAGTGATGTTGCGCCCGGTTAGAATGAGATGAGTGATGTTGCGCCCGGTTAGAAGGAGATGAGTGATGTTGCGCCCGGTTAGAAGGAGATGAGTGATGTTGCGCCTGGTTAGAAGGAGATGAGTGATGTTGCGCCCGGTTAGAAGGAGATGAGTGATGTTGCGCCCGGTTAGAATGAGATGAGTGATGTTGCGCCCGGTTAGAAGGAGATGAGTGATGTTGCGCCCGGTTAGAATGAGATGAGTGATGTTGCGCCTGGTTAGCAGGAGATGAGTGATGTTGCGCCCGGTTAGAAGGAGATGAGTGATGTTGCACCCGGTTAGAATGAGATGAGTGATGTTGCGCCCGGTTAGAAGGAGATGAGTGATATGAGTGATGTTGCGCCCGGTTAGAAGGAGATGAGTGATGTTGCGCCCGGTTAGAAGGAGATGAGTGATGTTGCGCCCGGATAGAAGGAGATGAGTGATGTTGCGCCCGGTTAGAAGGAGATGAGTGATGTTGCGCCCGGTTAGAATGAGATGAGTGATGTTGCGCCCGGTTAGAAGGAGATGAGTGATATGAGTGATGTTGCGCCCGGTTAGAAGGAGATGAGTGATGTTGCGCCCGGTTAGAAGGAGATGAGTGATGTTGCGCCCGGTTAGAAGGAGATGAGTGATGTTGCGCCCGGTTAGAAGGAGATGAGTGATGTTGCGCCTGGTTAGAAGGAGATGAGTGATGTTGCGCCCGGTTAGAAGGAGATGAGTGATGTTGCGCCCGGTTAGAAGGAGATGAGTGATGTTGCGCCTGGTTAGAAGGAGATGAGTGATGTTGCGCCCGGTTAGAAGGAGATGAGTGATGTTGCGCCCGGTTAGAAGGAGATGAGTGATGTTGCGCCCGGTTAGAAGGAGATGAATGATGTTGCGCCCGGTTAGAAGGAGATGAGTGATGTGGCGCCCGGTTAGAAGGAGATGAGTGATGTTGCGCCCGGTTAAAAGGAGATGAGTGATGTTGCGCCCGGTTAGAATGAGATGAGTGATGTTGCGCCTGGTTAGAAGGAGATGAGTGATGTTGCGCCCGGTTAGAATGAGATGAGTGATGTTGCGCCCGGTTAGAAGGAGATGAGTGATGTTGCGCCCGGTTAGAAGGAGATGAATGATGTTGCGCCCGGTTAGAAGGAGATGAGTGATGTTGCGCCTGGTTAGAAGGAGATGAGTGATGTTGCGCCCGGTTAGAATGAGATGAGTGATGTTGCGCCTGGTTAGAAGGAGATGAGTGATGTTGCGCCTGGTTAGAAGGAGATGAGTGATGTTGCGCCTTGTTAGAAGGAGATGAGTGATGATGCGCCCGGTTAGAAGAGATGAGTGATGTTGCGCCCGGTTAGAAGGAGATGAGTGATGTTGCGCCCGGTTAGAAGGAGATGAGTGATTTTGCGCCTGGTTAGAAGGAGATGAGTGATGTTGCGCCCGGTTAGAAGGAGATGAGTGATGTTGCGCCTGGTTAGAAGGAGATGAGTGATGTTGCGCCCGGTTAGAAGGAGATGAGCAATGATGCGCCCGGTTAGAAGAGATGAGTGATGTTGCGTTCGATTAGAAGGAGATGAGTGATGCTGCGCCTGGTTAGAAGGAGATGAGTGATGATGCGCTCTAGCTGCTTTAGTGCGTCGTCTGCTGTTAAAACTTGTAAACGAAACTGTTTTCTCCAAGCACACAAATGTAGCATTGCTTTCAATCTAACTTTATCGGGTGCTGGGTCGTAAAATTGAATTATTCGAAGGTCGCAAGCCGCGTTTTAGAGGAAGTCGTTTAAGAGGAAGTCGTTTAAGAGGAAGTCGTTTAAGAGGAAGTCGTTTAAGAGGAAGTCGTTTAAGAGGAAGTCGTTTTAGAGGAAGTCGTTTAAGAGGAAGTCGTTTAAGAGGAAGTCGTTTTAGAGGAAGTCGTTTTAGAGGAAGTCGTTTAAGAGGAAGTCGTTTAAGAGGAAGTCGTTTAAGAGGAAGTCGTTTAAGAGGAAGTCGTTTTAGAGGAAGTCGTTTAAGAGGAAGTCGTTTAAGAGGAAGTCGTTTAAGAGAGGTCGTTTACATAGTACAAAGCATTGGTCAATTTTTTTTTCCATGCCGTATGTTGAAGTCGTTCAAGAGAGGATCTCAAATCGGAGGTTTTACTGTAAGTGGATACTAATCAAACCACAAAAATAATGTTTTAAAATTCTATAAATCTAAAGTCAAATGCACATCTTGGTGCACATGTCACATGGCTCGAATAATAGAACTTGTATATACATTATCTAATAATGAATCATAATGTCAAGTTACAGATCCGAAACAAATTGGGGCGACACAAAAATGTCAGCGAATCATGTATGTTTTAATTATGTTCCTGGCGTTGAACATGTTACAGATGGAACAACTTAATACAGTTTCTGCAAACAGCACATGCATATAGAATTTTATAACCAGGTAATTTTTTTAAAGAAAGAGTCGGGGTGGGTGGGGGGGGGGCGCGGGCATGTTCTCGTCCGTTAGTTGCCATTCACAAAGAACTCAAATCTCGGCATGACCTCTCTGCACAGGAGTTGGAGCCATGCAGTGGCGTAGCTAGGACAAGTGCCTCCCGGGGCGGGCAGAGAATTTCTCCCCCCCCCCCCGCCCCCTTATTCCACGAAAAAAACTCTGCAGTTCACCGAAAATGCCGCCCCTGCATTAGAAGTAACGCAGTGCTGTTCTGGGCGGACCGCACAATTCGCACTGGTGTTTTTTCTTTTAAACAATTTGCTCCTAGGGTGGGAGCAATTCATATATTCGGACGGGCTGTGCCAGTGCCGTAGTAAGCGTGGGCTGGAGCAGTCCGCTCCCCGGGGGTGGGTCATTTTATAGATCTGTGGTATTTTCAGCCTATTTTTTATCCTGGAATAGGGCGTCAAAAATCTTCGCACTTAATCTAGTTACGCCACTTGGTGACCAGAATCACCTATGAGCCCCCCCCCCCCCCCCACTCTTTTTCGCCCAACATAAACGAAATTAATTTTAGTTGTGAGGTATTCTTTAGCCCTAGGTCTAAATTAAATCTTCCATTTTGAATCTATAAACTACTAACACTAACATCCAATATTGTTGTTTTTTTGCAGGCAATTTTCATTAAGAAAATACATCCTCATAGGGGCATCACTCTCACATGGGGGATGACACCTTCAATTTGTATATTTGTCAGAACTCGATAAAGTTGGTTTCATAACACATCGAATTTTCATACAAGAGCAGGGTGCCACCTGTCACCAGCGTAGTGTTTCACCAGAGCAGGACGCCACCTGTCACCAGTGTAGTGTATCACCAGAGCAGGATTCCACCTGTTACCAGCGTAGTGTATCACCAGAGCAAGACGCCACCTGTCACAAGCGTAGTGTATCACCAGAGCAGGACGCCACCATGACACCAGCGTAGTGTATCACCAGAGTAGACTGACTAGGAGTAGGTCCATGGAGAAGACTAGATTGGGGGGGGGCACCATGATTTTACCCCCTGGGTGGAGCCAACTCTAGTGACGCCACTGAGCAAAAGATAAAATGGATGACTGGTCAAAAATGACGTACACAAAACGTGACGTGAGCACTAGCCGCTGAGCCACTAGTGAACACAATACTTTTGGGTGCGTTTGGCTATTACATAGCCCAGATGTGCTTGGCCATTACATAGCCCAGATGTGCTTGGCCATTACATAGCCCAGATGTGTTTGGCCATTACATAGCCCAGATGTGTTTGGCCATTACATAGCCCAGATGTGTTTGGCCATTACATAGCCCAGATGTGCTTGGCCATTACATAGCCCAGATGTGCTTGGCCATTTCATAGGCCAGACGTGTTTGGCCATTACATAGCCCAGATGTGCTTGGCCATTACATAGCCCAGATGTGCTTGGCCATTTCATAGGCCAGATGTGCTTGGCCATTACATAGGCCAGATGTGTTTGGCCATTTCATAGGCCAGATGTGTTTGGCCATTTCATAAGCCAGATGTGTTTGGCTATAACATAGGCCAGATGTTTTTGGCCATTACATAGGCCAGATGTGTTTGGCCATTTCATAGGCCAGATGTGTTTGGCCATTTCATAAGACAGATGTGTTTGGCTATAACATAGGCCAGATGTGTTTGGCCATTACATAGCCCAGATGTGCTTGGCCATTACATAGCCCAGATGTGTTTGGCCATTACATAGCCCAGATGTGCTTGGCCATTACATAGGCCAGATGTGTTTGGCCATTTCATAGGCCAGATCTGTTTGGCCATTTCATAGGCCAGATGTGCTTGGCCATTCATAGGCCAGATGTGCTTGGCCATTACATAGCCCAGGTGTGTTTGGCCATTTCATAGGCCAGATGTGTTTGGCCATTTCATAGGCCAGATGTGTTTGGCCATTTCATAGGCCAGATGTGCTTGGCCATTACATAGCCCAGATGTGCTTGGCCATTTCATAGGCCAGATGTGCTTGGCCATTACATAGCCCAGATGTGCTTGGCCATTACATAGGCCAGATGTGTTTGGCTATTACATAGCCTAGATGTGCTTGGCCATTTCATAGGCCAGATGTGCTTGGCCATTACATAGGCCAGATGTGTTTGGCCATTTCATAGGCCAGATGTGTTTGGCCATTTCATAAGCCAGATGTGTTTGGCTATAACATAGGCCAGATGTTTTTGGCCATTACATAGGCCAGATGTGTTTGGCCATTTCATAGGCCAGATGTGTTTGGCCATTTCATAAGCCAGATGTGTTTGGCTATAACATAGGCCAGATGTGTTTGGCCATTACATAGCCCAGATGTGCTTGGCCATTACATAGCCCAGATGTGTTTGGCCATTACATAGCCCAGATCTGTTTGGCCATTTCATAGGCCAGATGTGCTTGGCCATTCATAGGCCAGATGTGCTTGGCCATTACATAGCCCAGGTGTGCTTGGCCATTTCATAGGCCAGATGTGTTTGGCCATTTCATAGGCCAGATGTGTTTGGCCATTTCATAGGCCAGGTGTGCTTGGCCATTACATAGCCCAGATGTGCTTGGCCATTTCATAGGCCAGATGTGCTTGGCCATTACATAGCCCAGATGTGCTTGCCCATTACATAGGCCAGATGTGTTTGGCTATTACATAGCCTAGATGTGCTTGGCCATTTCATAGGCCAGATGTGTTTGGCCATTTCATAGGCCAGATCTGTTTGGCCATTTCATAGGCCAGATGTGCTTGGCCATTCATAGGCCAGATGTGCTTGGCCATTACATAGCCCAGGTGTGCTTGGCCATTTCATAGGCCAGATGTGTTTGGCCATTTCATAGGCCAGATGTGCTTGGCCATTACATAGCCCAGATGTGCTTGGCCATTACATAGCCCAGATGTGCTTGGCCATTACATAGGCCAGATGTGTTTGGCCATTACATAGGCCAGATGTGTTTGGCCATTTCATAGGCCAGATGTGTTTGGCTATTACATAGGCCAGATGTGATTGCCTATTACAAAGGCCAGATGTGATTGCCTATTACAAAATCCAGATGTGTTTTGGGCCATATGCAGTATCGCCAGAAAAACAAACACTTCTTTGTAAAAAAACACAATTTATAACTACAATTTTATCTATGTCTATTGAGCCCTCATTACCCCCAAGATTTCCATTTGTGACCCATTTGGGGGTAATCGGCCCCAGTTCGCTGACCACTGTCTTTTACTAAATATTTTGCCCAAAAATAATAATAATATATATACTGGTATGAAAAATTTGTGAACACTAACAAATTTATTGAGCGAAGAGATTTTTCATTGGTTCGATCAATCCCCCATTTTAAATGGTTACAAGTTACATTTAAACACCTGAAACATGAAAATTTCGTGCTTTTTAAAAATATTTTTTAAAATTATATTTGTTTTATATTTTGAAAACGTTTTGCTCCGGGGTGTGGTGTGGGCAGTTGACCCCCCCCCCCCCCCCCCACACACAAATGTTTCAAATAAACACTGGTAACAAACAATAATAATTTTTTAATGCCTATATAACCGGAAGTAATGGTGCGACTTAAAATAGAGAGCGGACTATTTTTTTGGGAACAACATTATGTTATTTAGATTCGAGTACTGTACAGGTGTCTAGATTTACCTTAAATGTATCGGATCATCAAATTGTTGAGCTTAGCGATATTTCAATGGTTCCACTCTTTCACTAATTTTATTAAAATATTTATTAAAATGAAAAATGTGTAGTTGTTTTTTTGTTTTTGTTTTTTTTTTAATAGATTATATTATAGTTTCGCCTTCTTCTTTCACACATTTTTCTCCACGGAAAAGGGGCGGAGACGCTTGTATTTTCCCGAGGGGGGGGGGCAGTGCCAACCAGAGAGATTTCTGAAAGAAACACTGCCATTGCTGGACACCCCACTTCCTACGCGACTGGAGCCATGTACAGCATGTCTGGATTATTGACCTCCCATTAATGCAGGTCAGTGCTGTCATTAAAACATGTCTGGATTGTCGTCTGCTGTAATTTAATACGCATGTTCGTTAGACTGTCGAGAAGACTTCTTTTTTTTTTTTTTTTTTTTTTTTTTTTTGTAAGTAAAAAAAAATTTTTAGTGATTAAAAATTAAAATCAGTAATTAATGCTATATAACACTGACCGGTTTACGTCTCCATTGTGCTGGATGTAACATATATAAAGAACAGTGCCAAGAACACTCGCCTGTAAGTGTAAGCTGTAAGGAACAGAAGATTTTAACACGGATTTTAAAAAACAGAAGTTGTCTGGTATTAACGTTTCTCATCTTAATCTGAATCTCATCTGTGTAAGTAAAGAGTTTGTGATAGTCTTGTAGTATCTTATGATAGTCTTGTAGTATCTTATGATAGTCTTGTAGTATCTTATGATAGTCTTGTAGCATCTTATGATAGTCTTGTAGCATCTTATGATAGTCTTGTAGCATCTTATGATAGTCTTGTAGCATCTTATGATAGTCTTGTAGCATCTTATGATAGTCTTGTAGCATCTTATGATAGTCTTGTAGCATCTTATGATAGTCTTGTAGCATCTTATGATAGTCTTGTAGCATCTTATGATAGTCTTGTAGCATCTTATGATAGTCTTGTAGCATCTGATCAAGTGTGCACAGTATCTTGCCTCAAAAAAGCAAGGCCTTACAGTTTGCAATGAGATAGGATGAAATGACGATAAAACATAATAATATTACAATGTAGATAGAACATATTTGCCTGAAAATGTAACAAGCTAATATCACAATCTAACATGATCAAATGTATGGTCTAAGCAAAAAAAATGTATTACTGATTGAAAAACTACATTTTACACTTTCACAACTTATTTTACAATGTAACAAATGCATATTAAAGGTAACACAAATCTATTACAATTGAAATAAATAATTGACGATTTAACCAGCATGATACGTGGGCTTACATTTCACCAGCATGATAAGTAGGCTTACATTTGACCAGCATGATACGTAGGCTTACATTTCACCAGCATGATACGTGGGCTTACATTTCACCAGCATGATACGTGGGCTTACATTTCACCAGCATGATACGTGGGCTTACATTTCACTAGCATGATAAGTAGGCTTACATTTGACCAGCATGATACGTAGGCTTAAAATTTCACCAGCATGATACGTGGGCTTACATTTCACCAGCATGATATGTAGGTCTAAGTTTAGACTACCCATGTTGTTCATCAATATTTACTAATATTTTTTTCCATCACAGTGTTATGGTAATACATTTGTACTTGATGACTGCAAGGCTGAACATACATCAGAAATTAAGTGTAATTAAATACGGTGATTTGAATGATATTATCTCGTTGCTTTGGTTTTCATATTTGTCGCCACAGAAGATGTCCGGCCTAGAAACTCACTGGCGTGATATGGACACTGTCTGTAAGCGAGCCGAGTAAATATATTTTGTTTGTTGTTTGTTGATACAGAAGATGTCCGGCCAAGGCACTCGCTGGCTTGATATGGACACGGTCTGTAAGCGGGCCAAGTTCCTGGCGGATGAGGTCCCAGACAAAGAACTGTTTGTGTTCTATGACGGAGACCGACGGGACGCCTACACGGCACGGGAGCTCTACACGCTCGCTGGACGTTTCGCCAACAGACTGCGTCAGCAGGGATTCGAGCGCCAGGAAGTCATTGCCAACACGCTGACCAACTCACCGGAACGGGTCATCACAGACCTGGGGATAATGCTGGCCGGGTGTGTTACCATGAATGGACAGGTCAGTGGCCACAACGTGACAGGAATGACAAGACTATTCCTGCTTGCAAAAGTTACTTTTTTAAACAGAAAAATAGTATTTATATTTATTTAATTCCTTTTTATATTACCTGACATGACCCTTGCCCTTCCTATTCAGTATTTTAGCTACTTTAACAAATTATCCCATTACTAAAAAAAAAAAAAATTATTATTCATTTAAATTCATCACGTTTCCAACTTTCATCCGTCCACTTTTGGAGTATCCTGGCTTTACCAGAGTTTAATTATATATATATATATATATATATATATATATATATATATATATATATATATATATATATATATATATATATATATATATATATATATATATTTCCTTTAGACGTTTAAAATGTTTCAAATTCGGAAATATAAATGTATATAATCTTATACAATTATAAGTAGAGTTATGTCATCTTATACAATTAAATATAAGTAGAGTTATGTCATCTTATAAAATTATAAATAGAGTTATAAAATTGTATGTGCTATGTAAACATCACAAACTTCACGTTTGGTGTTTGACTTAAATGGCCCAGTGCCTCGGTTTATATTTCTTTTCAGCATCAAATATAACCCTAAATAAATGTCATCTAAATAAGTTAAAGAAGTTCTCATTTTGTGGATGTCGAGGGTTTGATTCCCCACATTTGGGGGTTTTATTACTCATCTAGAATGTATGTTGTTTGGCGAAATTTTATTAAGTCTGCATGGTGTTAGGTTATGCCTAAACTTGACATACAAGTTGATCCTCTCGTCTGAAACGTCTGGCTAAAACGTCCCTAATATAGATAGCAGATGTTTAGATGTTAAAGTTGTCTTTCCATCTCTTCATTTTTCCCCCCTTTTCTTCCCACTCAAGCTTCTGCTGGCAGACGGCTCTGACTTCTTTCAGTCAGTTAAAAATAGCAGATGCCGTGGAATCGTCGTGGCTGTTGGTGACAGCTCCGCGGGGTGGCAGCTCCTGGGCAAAAATATCACAGTCAGCAACTCACCTTACGTTGGGGATGTCTGTATCAAACAAGCACCGGAAGTGAAGACCGCCATCTTGGTGCACAGAGAGAAAGATAGGTTTGTCGTGATTCTATTGGTTTAAATTAAGTTAAAATAAATTAGGTAAAAGGAATGTTTGAGCCTTTCATCCAACAATGCTCAATTTATATGCGCATCTGTTGTTTCTTTTCTTCTAATCTTGTTGCTTTGATTTTAATTTTTTTTTATGTGATTGGTTTTTGTTGTTTTTTGGGTTTTTTTCCTAGCACCCCCAAAACCCCCCCCCCCCCCCACCATCGTTCGATAGTTTAAAATATTTTACAACAATATTATTTTCAGCAAATGATTCAACTATCGAGCACGATGGCACATATTTATTCCAGACATTACAATTATAATATTACAGAAATCTACATAAAAATACAATAATAAAGAATTGGCCAACCTTCTGTAATAATATATTAGATTATTTTTTGTAAAAACCCTTTCCTTTTTTTTTTTTAAAGTGCAGCAAAAGCCATGGAAATAAGCAAAACAAAGTATGTGAAAACCTGATTTAAAAAAAGAACGCAACAAAACAACAAACGCATCGGCAAAAAGCCTTCATAAGCGAACAAACAACAATAAAAACAGATTTTTTTCAAAAAATATTAAAAATAACACTTAGATGTAATGGACAGCAGGAGGAATGTGACAGAACATAAGTAGGTGAGAGATTAAATACAGGCAAAAAGGGACAGAAGAGATGAAAATTGAGCCCACTGCGATTGGTTGGAACGAGGAGGGCGGAGAAAGGGTTTAGCAGGTGATATCGAGGTTCCAGTTCCGTAACTCTGGATCAGCTTGTTCTCCTAATTCACCTGGTTGGGTGTGTTTGCACATGACACGATTGCGCCAATCGTAAAATCACATTGTTGCCCCCCGCTGCCAGATGTCGTGTATAGGTGAGACAGGACGCCGACTCGCTGACAGGTGTATTGAATACCTTCGTAGTATTCCGCAAGATGAGCAGTATCCCGTCTCTAAAAACTTCAAATTCAATGGAAGCGACCATAAGGGGTCTGAGGATTTTACTATCAAATTATGGGGCCGGGGTGGGCGTTCGCTAATAATTTATAATCATAATTTAATGCGGGGGAGGGGGGAGGGGCGTTTCGAAAAATGAATTTAGTTTAAACTTTTACAAATAAAACCTAACTTAAGTACTTAATGATATGTTAGCAGTACTTTATTTTAATCTTGTTTTACTTTTCACGCAGTCCGAAGAAACCTTTCATAGATGACTTGAGGACATGCGACGCAGACATCTTTGACGACAACAGCATCGTCCCAGAGGCCTTGGTGATTGTGAACACAACTTCTGGCAGTACGGGCTACTCCAAACTGGTGCCACGGTCCCACCGGGAAATCTTAACAGTCATGGACTTGATTAACAGCAGACGTCAGTGGGCTCACCCACGTGATAATAATAGCAAAATTTACAGTGAGAGGCTCCTAGGTAATAAAACTTTGGACTTAGTCGGAACATTTCCACAAACCCATGTTAAGCTTTAACGCTTTGTAAATATTTGCTCCTTGCTTCGTTGCAAAATTGTGACATACACAAAACCTGTTAGGAAGATATGAATGCTATTCTATTGATTTGTCTTTAAAATTTCAAAAAAATTTTTTTTTTAAATTATGTTTTTAAAAACAACGTCACCATCTTTAAAGGTAATAGAACCAGTTTAATCAGTCGGCCAATTCGAACATTACAAGGTAACAGAACCAGTTTAACCAGTTGGCCAAATCGAACACTACAAATGTCACATCATTTGCACCAGAAGGAAATGATCTGAGACGTTATGCAGAGTTCGAGCCCTACATGAACGCACGGGTGCAGAGTTCGAGTCCTACATGAACGCACGGGTGCAGAGTTCGAGCCCTACATGAACGCACGGGTGCAGAGTTCGAGTCCTACATGAACGCACGGGTGCAGAGTTCTTGTGCTTTTGTTGTTGATGCGTAGAAATAAATGCATATTTATTTTGGTAGGTCGCTCGTAGATGAGCTCCCCAAAAATGTTCCTCAGGACCTGGCCCCTGACTATATATCTACTTGGTTTGTTTTTTTTCTGAATCATACCGCGATGAATTGGACCGTGGAAAAAAATGTTTCAAATGTTTATCTTAGGATGGGCTGCCGGGATGACAGCGAAGACATTCTGCAGTGGAGAGACGCGCGTTCTCAGCGATAAAATGTCGTCCCCGGGTCCACTGAGCGGAGCTGCCATCTGGCGGTTGGTCATAGCTGAAGGGTGCAACGTTTGCTCCTTGCCGTTACAGGACTGTGAAAGTATCTACGACCACGTGACGAGAGCTGGAGGACCGAAGTATAGACTGGACGACGTGGAGCTCGTTGGTCAACCGGTCACGGTGGTAAATAAGCAAATAATCTTATGTCCGCACTTACCTAAGCCACGTTGTCTACGCCCGAGATGCGTTTTAATTGGTATAAACAAATCAATTCTTTGCAATTATTATGAACGTGGGATCTGATGTAAACACATATGAATCAAAACAATCAATTATTATAAGCATGGTAGATATGGATCGAAGACATGTTTATGAAGATAATGTAACGCAGCCATAATCTATAGCTCATCTAAAAAGATTCTTGATAAAGAACTCACGATGTTGAAAATATTTCTGTGGAAACAATGACGAATTGTTGACAGGGAAAACCATAGTCGAGAAGTAATCTACTTTATGTCTACATGTTGTCTACTTCATTGTTAAGTGGTTTTGGTTTTGAAAACTTCCTCGATAAGGCTCAAGTGAAGAAAACGCTGACATTATCCAAAACAGTCGCAGTGGCCTACGGTTCAACAGAGACATATCTAGTCACACTGAAACTTTGGCAGGGTACGTACACATTAGGCATTCATTTTTTTTTTAAATTTGTCAATTATTAATACTAGCTTAGGTGACGTTATTTTGTATAACATAAAAATTAGTGGTATTATTCCTTTTTACGTACAGCTTATATGACGAACCATATATATATATATATATATACAGGGCCGACCCTAACAATTGCGGGGCCCTATGCGAAACGGATTGCGCGGGGCCCAGTCTGGGTAGGAATAAGGATAATAAGTGAAAATTAAGATTTTGCATTGGAAAATAAATTCGGGGCGGGGCCTATGAAATTGCGGGGCCCAATGCGGCCGCATAGGTTCCAGTGGCCTAAGGCCGGCCCTGTATATATATATATTTCTTGGAAGCATGCAAAACTTACAGCCAAGACGTGCTAGATAGATTCAGGCGTCACATTTCTAATCACGACGTTAAAATCCATGTAACTCATATGTTTTCCTTACAGTAGCAAAATCTTTGTTGACCAGTATTGCAGAGGAGCGTATCATTACAAGTAGCACTTTTTGAATGAGACCAATCTTTGCGAACTTGAACAACTCTCCCTATAAGAAGATATCTTTGCCTTCCTCATTGCAGGAATTCTGGTGTTTAGAATAAGAAAAATGTATTTGGATTTACACTAAGATGCACAAAGACATATGACGGTAAAAATATCATTGAGCATTATGCCATGTTCCAGATCTGGACGACAATTATCAGTCCAACAACTCTGGTCAGCCCATCACGGGAACGGCTGTCCGGGTCGTTGATGACAAGGGCAAGATTTGCAAGCCATGTGTAACTGGGACTATCCACGTCAAAGGTTTGGTGAATTGGATGATGGATTAGTTGACGCTTGGTTTGACGGGTGGCTGATTCGGTGGATCAGATGATTTCATGGGTTAATGTTATTGGATAGACGGAACAAGTGGGATGATGGGGTGCGTTAATAGATGATTAGGCGGAATAAGTGGGATGATTGGATGTGTTAATAGATGAGGGATTTGATGGATAAGTTGAGGATGATTTTATAGATTATATGGCGGACGATAGGATAAATGATTGAACGGATAAATCGTATGACGATGTGAATGGTAATTAGATGGATTGAATTGAATGGACTCGTTAATGGATAATTTGATGGATTACTCTGCCATAGCTATGTAGTCATTCAGCTAATTACATATTTCGAAAGATTTGTCTCATACATAATTCTACAAAGTTTTTCTTTCTTTTAACTTGCCTTGCATATAATAATGGATAATGTGGATACAATTAATTCCTTGTTGTTTAATTGGATTTTTTTTTTTTATTTCTTGACAGGCCCGCTTGTATTCAGGGGATATTTCAACAGACTGGAAGACCCAGACCCACAAACCAAGCAGGCGTTCACCTCAGATGGCTGGGTCAACACCAATGATTACGGTTACGTCGACGACTCTGGTGATCTCTTTGTCCTGGGCAGAAATAATGACATCATCGTCTACGGGACTTACCTCTTCTATCCGAGCTGGATGGAGAATAAGCTGATGGAACACCCTGACATCCTGATGGCTTGTCTGGTGCCTGTAAGTAGACATCTCCTTTGTTGGAGACGAAGGTTAGTCACGAGGTCTTTCATATCTAATATGTGAGATATGTTGACGTATTATATTATAAAATATTTATGAGAAGTCCAATTGCAAACCTTGCTAAATAACTTCTTTTTTATTTAGAAAAAAAAAGTTTTTGTAAATTAATTTATATAGCGAATATTGCATTTATATATTTTTTAATGGTGAATTACATAAAGCTTTTTGATCATTAAATACACAAAATACTGTAGATTGACACTTAATAAACCAGCCAAGATAGATAACTCATTTATTTTAAAAAAATTGACTTTTAAAAACAGTAAGGAAGCAAGGAAGATCACTACATTGAGAATAAACCAACGTTAATATTTATTTCATTCATTTTTTTAAAACCGATAACATTTTATTATTATTTACATTTTTCAGGTGTCAGATCCGGTGGTCTATCAGAACATCTGCGCATGTCTTCAGCTTGCACCCGGAAGTGAACTCACAGAAGACAAAATTAAAGCTTATTGTCAAAGTACTTTTCTACCCAACGTGTCAACTAGTATGACACCAGTGCCAGGCTTTTACATCGTGAGCGCCAATTATGTCATATTTTTCAGAAAATTTGAATACGAAATAAAAACATTTAAATGTAATTTAAAACTAAAATTTATACACATGAACATCTCAACACCTCTGCAGTATGTAGTGGAACCACATTAATAATTCCGTTGAATGGCAACACAATTCAAAATGCAGTAAATTCTTAATATAAATTCATTTTTTCCCATCCATAAATTAAATCACGCCATATTGGCAGATTTTGGACGCCCCCCAGCATCACCATAAAAATCGTTACAAATGTGTACACAGTAAATACAGATATAGTCCCTTCCACCTAGTCGCATGACGTCACTTATGGATGGGCCCCTTATGTGTATTTTAATGAGATTACTAATATTTACCCTCCACACCACAGCTCTTCAACGACGAGTTTCCAGAAACAGCCACAGGGAAACCAGACAAAGTCACCCTGAAGAAGATGGCCGAGCATAAATTTGGGTACATAGGAAGATCCAAGGAATCTTCAGGCGCAGCGGCGTAGATAAGATTTTGCGTCATTGGAGATTTATGAAATACTGAGTCTAAATGATGACTTACTCTGATTTCATCTCCTGACTTCATCTCCTGACTTCATTGCTATTTTTCCACTTCAGAGATACAAAAAATTTACGTTTACACATTGCATAAATTGAGCTTGTATATATTGACATAGAATTACAGTATCACTTATTCAGCTTTTATTGATTAAAACTTACATTTCTATGACAACTTTATGATTGTTTAGGATTTTAGTTATTTCTAAAAATAGAATTAATTTAAATGGCAAAAACACCACCAGGAAAGAGTCCTTTAGATTCGTGATGTTAAAAACTCTTAAGCATGGAAAAATTTAACTTTGATTTTTGTTCTTTTTCACAACACATTAATAACAAATGTTCCTTGTTTTGAAAAAAAAATGGGAACAACTATTTTAAAAATTCTTAGCGATTTCAAAATACAGTCGTCCCGTGCCTTTTCGCGGTTCACTTTTCGCGGTCTCACTGGACCGCAGATTTGTTTACTTGTATATGTCTAATATTGTATCCAGATTTTTACCTAAATATATATATATATAAATTTTATTTTGTGGAAAATAAGCCTTTTCTATTTATAGCCTGAAAAATTTGAAAACAATATTAAAAACTGATGATAAAGATTGCTGGAAAGGTTAATAATCGTGTGGTGATGGTGTATAAGAGTGTAGATACGCTTTAAAAAGCATAATATTTATTTTATAATATATATATATTATGTCACCACTTCGCGGATTTTAGACTATCGCTTGGAGTTCTGGAACCTAACCACCGATCTAGACCAGGGACCATTGTTCATCTTCCATTGGTTGTCCAAAATATATTCTCTTTACATTGCTCATAACAACTGGCCATAGACTCGTACGCATATCCTTTTGGGTAATTAATATGGATTATTTCCTTTGATTTTAAATTGCCTTCAAATACGGGGCCATTGCAGTAATTAATAGGGCATATGCAAAAAAAAGTCAGCATTTCCCGAACCCCTCCCGCTGTTGCGCACGTACACTTTTGGATACCCCCCTCCCTTTGCGAAAGTAATTTTGAGCTTTACCGTCTCCCACTTCCAGTTTTGTAGGGGGAAAAAATCAATATTTTATAGACAATCATGACTTGCAGGACAGTGAAAACCGATTCACAGTCAACAAGTCTTTCCCAACATGTGGTGTACGCCCCACATGGAGGAAATTTGATGATCATGGGGTGACATTTTATTCTCTGAGATAGGAAATGATTTCAAGTTTTGAAAGGACGGGGTCTGGGGGATGGGGGGTGCTGTAATGTTAAACCTAACACGAACACATACAAACCGTTGTTTGTAATGCAATACACATTTACAGCAGGCACCAAAACAAACCGTAAACTGAAACTGCCGCACCTTGAACGCGTGCGTGCGTTTGTCACCGTTGCGTAGCTTCAGCCACCGTGGTGTTCCCTGGGGCTGTCAAGGAAGTTGTGAAGGGCAGTTTGTTGTTGGGAATTGGTTTCTCTACGGAGGGAAAAAAATGTCATAGCTGAGCACTGTTTTCGCTCGTACGGAACTGGTCGTGAAAAAAAAAAAGGGGGGGGGGCGAGTTTGAAAAGGGTTGCGGAACAATTCCGAGAGATTTAATAAGGCGGCACCGAGTAAAACTTGTATTATGTCTGTTGTTAAGAAATGTTATCATTCTCCAAGTGCACCGTCACAAGGGAAGGTTAAGCATGGTCGGCAAGTAGCTGTTTCGACTAGTCAGAATTCCACCTCCCCCCCCCCACGCGTTTTGCAGCGGATTCTACAGCCACCCCTAGGATGTCTACGACGATCATCTTGTAAACTGAACATCAGCGATATACAGGTTGGGCAACGGATACAGGTTGGGCAACGGATACAGGGTGATAACGGATACAGGTTGATAACGGATGCAGGTTGATAACGTATACAGGTTGATAACGGATACAGGTTGATAACGGATGCAGGTTGATAACGGATACAGGTTGATATCGGATAGAGGTTGATAACGGATACAGGTTGATAACGGATACAGGTTGATAACGGATACAGGTTGATAACGGATACAGGTTTATAACGGATACAGGTTGATAACGGATACAGGTTGATAACGGATACAGGCTGGACAACGGATACATGTTGACAGCCGATTAAGGTTCCTATCCACCGGGAAGCTGGTGTTGTTTTGATTGTCCATACTTTTGCTGGGGATGGAACTCCAGTCCTAGACCTTGGGATTGACTCGGTTTAGACCGCTGGGTCATCAGACACCCAAATACACTATAAAAACATTTTCGACAGCATACTCGCTTTTCAAAAATGAAGAAGAAATTTTTTTTTAAATTTTAATCTTTTTTTTTTTAAAGTAGGCTAACCAAAAAAAAAAAAAAAAAAAAAAAAAAAAAAAAAAAAAAAAACCGAGAGATATATTTTCAAGAAAGATTTTATTTCAATTTATCCAAAAAATTATTATCAGCTATATAGGATGAGTTTTATTTTACACCAAATTATTCGGCCGACCACTTGGTATAGCTAAAAGTACATTGGTAAATAAAGGATAAATTCTGTATTGTTTCCTTTTAAAATCACTTTCCTTAATTGTTATTTCGATAACTTCGTCTTCCAGCTTGATATCAGACCAGTCTACTAATTGTTTGGCTATTACTATTAGACCAGTCAACTAATTGTTCGGCTATTAGACCAGTCAAATAATTGTTACAGACACAGTGTGCAATATTAATGATACAGTCATGACGGCACCGTTGGAATTGTTACAGACACAATGTGCAATCTTAATGATACAGTCATGGCGGCACCGTTGGTATTGTTACAGACACACTATGCAATATTAATGATACAGTCATGGCGGCACCGTTGGTATTGTTACAGACACAATGTGCATAATATTATTGAATCAATCACTGACTTTCTCTCGAAATCATTCAAACATAACTTCTACAGTAGACGATGTACAATTTCTACATTAGACGATGTATAACTTCTACAGTAGGCGATGTACAATTTCTAGATTAGATGATGTATAACTTCTACAGTAGACGATGTACAATTTCTACATTAGACGATGTATAACTTCTACAGTAGACGATGTACAATTTCTACAGTAGACGATGTATAACTTCTACAGTAGAGGGTGTACAATTTCTACATTAGACGATGTATAACTTCTACAATAGAGGGTGTACAATTTCTACATTAGACGATGTATAACTTCTACAATAGAGGGTGTACAATTTCTACATTAGACGATGTATAACTTCTACAGTAGACGATGTACAATTTCTACATTAGATGATATATAACTTCTACAGTAGACGATGTACAATTTCTACATTAGATGATATATAACTTCTACAATAGAGGGTGTACAATTTCAAACGCATATCAGTGGCTAATGAATTTTATCTGTGACAAGTCTTGGGCATAAAATGTAAGCTAAGATTTAATGCGCTATTTAAAGTGTTATTGTAATGCAGAAGCAGCTCAGATGCCCCAAATATCACCGGTAGAAGCGGCTCAGGTGGCCCAAATATCACCGGTAGAAGCGGCTCAGGTGGCCCAAATATCACCGGCAGAAGCCGCTTAGGTGGCCCAAATATCACTGGCAGACTGCCAAGGTGGTCTAAATATCACCGGCAGTAGCCGCTTAGGTGGCCCAAATATCACTGGCAGACCGGCCAAGGTGGCCCAAATATCAACGGTCTACGTGGATTTTTTTCCGGTTTCCCGTTGTGCGAGTCCATCCTTGTAATAAATAAATAAAGTATATTTAAAATTTACGGATACAAACAAATTGGCGAGACAAATATTTGAGCTAATCATTTGTGTCCGTGGCGTGTAACATATTAGACTTACAGCTGGGATTAATGAAAATATGATAAATAACTTAAAGTTACTAGCTAACATCAAAATCTTAATCACTGTCGGATTATTATAAGGAGCCATCCATATTTTAACTACACTAAAATGTCACACACACACACAAAAACACAAAAGAAAAATGGAATGAAACTAAAGCAGCACCTGTTAGAATAAATGAAATGACAATTGTGACGTAGAACGACAATTAAACGAAATCCCAGCATGCCATGTGGAAAAAATAAATCACGGCTTTTCTCCTTTGACTTTTTTACCTAGCCCAGTGGTTCCTATTCTGTTTCTCGTGTAACGTCAATGCATTTACTTAACCCAGGCGTATATTAGGATGTGTAGGTTCCGCGTATGGCGTGTTATCAGAATTGGGGGGAGGGGGTGTCATAATGTCTCTGTTCTCTCGGAGGGGGGGGGGGGGCAGTCCTTTCAAGCTCTTTCACCTGGCTCATGAAAGATGGTCTCTTTGGTCAACTTACAAAAATACCAGCCAACCAGTTATTCCGCATTTGTAAGCTGTGTACCTTATGTTTGAGTCTGCGTTACCTTTCCGCTGTTGTCAATATCATCTTTTCCAGCTTCTTATATCAAGTTGTTCTACGCCAATTAAGTCTTGCACGACAATTGTGCTAGTGGTCTTAAATGTTTCACAGATGAATAACGGAGATTGGTTCTGGATTATGTATATTTTTTCTAATGCAGTTTTTCTTGCCAAATATCGGACGAGCATGCTGCAAGCCATCACCGACCTAGCAAAACCCAGAAAGAGCGTGCTGTAAGTCATCACCGACCTCACACTACCCAGAAAGTGCGTGCTGTAAGCCATCACAGACCTCACACAACCCAGAAAGTGCGTGCTGTAAGCCATCACCGACCTCACATTACCCAGAAAGTGCGTGCTGTAAGCCAATACCGACCTCACACTACCCAGAAAGAGCATGCTGTAAGTCATCACCGACCTCACACTACACAGAAAGAGCGTGCTGTAAGCCATCACCGACCTCACACTACCCAGAAAGAGCGATCTTTGCATGCATGCGCCGTTGCCCAAGTTAGAGCAAGCACGTTTTTTTTTCTCTTAGAATGAGCTGTGTGGTTGCATGGGCATTCAGGTATAGTACAAAATTATCCAGCAGTTCCTTTAAATGTTCACTAGATGGCGCTTACTCACATAAACGTTTGATATATTTTTAGCCAACAGTTTAATTTAAACTAATGTTTTCGCTAGTGTAGTTGTTCAAATTTGAAATCGGGCGAGTGGGGGAACCATAGATTCGGGCCCTAAATTTCTTTTATTTTCTTATATGAGCTATATAAATATAATTTCAAACAGAGCTATTGCTATGTGTGTGGACTAAATTTTGAAAATCCTTGCTTCTCACATGGACAGCTTTGTGTGGTCTGCTAACTTCTCCCATGGATAGCTGTATGAGGCCTGCTAACTTCTCACATGGACAGCTGTATGAGGCCTGCTAACTTCTCCCATGGACAGCTGTATGAGGCCTGCTAACTTCTCACATGGACAGCTGTATGAGGCCTGCTAACTTCTCCCATGGACAGCTGTATGAGGCCTGCTAACTGCTCACATGGACAGCTGTATGAGGCCTGCTGACTTCTCCCATGGACAGCTGTATGAGGCCTGCTAACTTCTCACATGGACAGCTGTATGAGGCCTGCTAACTTCTCACATGGACAGCTGTGTGAGGCCTGCTCACGCGTCGAAACAACTTGTAATAAGGAAAACCACCCCCATAAAAAAATGCAATATAAAAAGTAATTCAAAAATCATAATTAAAACACACAAAAATATATTCCTAGCGTGGCATTGCAACGCATGCCGGGCACTCGCTAGTATATTATATTTGTGTAAATGCGTCTGATTTTCATACTTAGTTATTTTCTTCCTATCCCTTTTCTTCCTTATGACGTTTGAACCCAATTAATGATAATTTGTCTATAATAACATTTATATGGGATTATAAATAAAATTACGGTTAATAATTAATTATTTGTCATTGAATTTTTCCGCGTGACTTTTTTTTCCTGTGACTTTTCCCCCCTACAACCTGGTAGGGGTGGGTGCAGTAATTCCATCATTCCCATGTTATCACCAGGCCAGGGAGCCATGCCATGAATTCCATGTCAGTGTCATTGACTTCTAATTGTGTCAGGTCAATGCTGTTATTAAAACCTGCCTGGTGTCACTCATCACGTATGTTTAGGAGATCGTCAACAAGTTAGTTTGTTTTTTTTTTTATCAGTTTCGGGTACTATTTAAGGCTGTCCGGTTCGTGGCTCAGCTGAGATGGGTGTCGTACTTATATAACGGCCATTGCAAACAACACACGCCTAGAAGCTTTGAGGAAAAAAAAAGATTTGAAAAATAAAATTAGATTCTCCTCGCTACTTACGTTTTTCATACTTCCAAATTTGGCCGTGCAACTAAAAGTAGTTTGAGATGTTCATAATGTTTCTAGGTTTTTAATCTAAGCGCCCAAAAGTTTAATTTGGCAATTTGAAATGAAACATGTTAAATCGGCCAATAAAAATAGCTTCCAATTTTACAAACTAATATTAAAATGTAACCAACATAACAATATAAGATACATTAAAATATGATGCAAAAAATAAGTTATTATAATTTAAAGAAACTAACTTTACAGTTTAAAAGCTTAATTTTACAATGTAACAAATTCATTTTACAGTGTAAAAAATGTTACATTGAAAAAAATTGATTTGATAATATAACCAGCATGCAATGTATGATGGCCTACAAATGTATAATGGCCTACAAATGTATGAAGTGAATGTTGTCGTTCCAAAGGTATTTTGTCGTTGTTTTGTTGATACAGAAGATGTCCGGCCAAGGCACTCGCTGGCTTGATTTGGACACGGTCTGTAAGCGGGCCAAGTTCCTGGCGGATGAGGCCCCAGACAAAGAACTTTTTGTGTTCTATGAAGGAGACCGACGGGACGCCTACACGGCACGGGAGCTCTACACGCTCGCTGGACGTTTCGCCAACAGACTGCGTCAGCAAGGATTCGAGCGCCAGGAAGTCATTGCCAACACGCTGGCCAACTCACCGGAACGGGTCATCACAGACCTGGGGATAATGCTGGCCGGGTGTGTCACCATGAATGGACAGGTCGGTGGCCACAACGTGACATAATGACAACTGACAAGACAAATCATGTTTGTTACATTTTAACCATCTTTTGACATGAACTTTTAAATTATTTTAAAACTATTTTAACCAATTTTTCCGATATACTAGAGAGTATATTTGGCAGGCAATTTCCTATCGTCTAACAATTTCATTTTGTCTAACAATTTTATATTTAACAATTTCATATCGTCTAACAATTTCATATCGTCTAAAAATTTCATATCTTCTAACAAATTCATTTTGTCTAACAATTTCATTTTGTCTAACATCAATCATCAATCGATACTCTTAAATCAATATTCAATCAAAAGTGATAGACGTGAGCTCAGGCCTAGGCTTGACTTTATTTAAAAGTTGATCATCTCGCCTGACTGAAAACTTTCCGAACTTGCCAATATATTAATAACAGAGCGGTGTTAAGGCTGTCATTCTCCCCACCACCCACCCCACACTCGCAGAAAAAGAAATCTACATTTTCCTTGTTTGTTCTACTAAAGCTTCTGATGGCAGACGGCTCCGACTTCTTTCAGTCAGCTAAAAATAGCAGATGCCGTGGAGTCGTCGTGGCTGTTGGTAAGAGCTCCGCGGGGTGGCAGCTTATGGGCAAAAATATCACAGTCAGCAATTCACAGTACGTTGGGGATATCTTTATCAGACAAGCACCGGAAGTGAAGACCGCCATCTTGGTGCACAGAGAGAAAGATAGGTTTGTCTTAATTCCATTGGTTAATTTTTTTTAAAATTTAAATAAATTATGCCCATGTCAAAAGTGAGTCCCTCAACCAACGAACGCTCTCCTAGTGAAATGTGAATCTGTTGTTTGTGTTCTTACAATTTTCTTGATGTCGTTTGTTTTTATTTCTTTTTTTTTTCTTCTTTTTTTTTCTTTTTTTTTTTTGGTGGGTTTTTTTTAATCGCTATTTTGTTACAATTTATAAATATATTATTTTCAGCAATTATTTCGTCATATTCGTCGATTGCGAGGAGGGTAAAGATAGCTTTTAGGCGGTACAACTATAAAATGTAATTCTACATATATTAAATACAAAAAAATGTTAATGGCAAACCTTCTGTAATACAGTATATAATGTTTCGGCATAACATGTAAATATAATATTATATCCTTTAGATGCGGTTGTTTACAACGGATTTTTGAGCATATTATTGTACTAAAGCCATGAGGCTATCCTGCTAGTGCGAAACATGGAATATTACTGCATTTACGCACTTTGGAAAAAAAAAAGGGGGGGGGGGAGTAAGGAGGGTTTAGCCAATATTTTTATATCATAAAAAGTAAATTAAATGTGAAACAGTGTAGGCTAAAGACTATTTTTATAATGACATATTATGTTTTACTTTCATGTCAGCAATATTTTACTTGTATGATGTTTTATGTTTCACGCAGTCCGAAGAAAGCTTTCATAGAGGACCTGAAGACATGCGGTGCAGACATCTTTGACAACAAGAGCATCGACCCAGAAGACATCGCGCTCGTGACCACGACTTCCGGCAGTACGGGCTACTCCAAACTGGTGCCACGGTCCCACAAGGAAATCGTAACAGCCATGGACTTGTTTAAAAGCATACGACAGTGGACTCACCCTCGCGATAATAAATGTATAATTTATAGCGAGCGGCTTCTGGGTAATTTAACTTTATACTTGGTTGGTAGATACAGTCATAGAATTTAATTAATACTAAACTTTACCCTTCGTGATTTATTTATTTATATTCATTTCCGGGTTGCTGGTTGTATTTTTTTTTTTAAATAATTCGATGAGAATTTTTCGAAATATTTGAATGACAATCTTTAAGTTTGCCTTAAGAATATCAAACGATGCTATTTTCATTTTAAAAAAAAGGTAAGTACCATCATTAATGGCAACTGAAGCAGTCAGCAAAATCGAATATTGAAAGTGTTTCAAGGCATCTCAAATTGCAGCAGAAGGAAACTGGATGGGGATCTTTTCTGTTTGGTTTTTCTTAAACTTACCGTGATCAGTTTGGCTTTGAAAAAAAGGTTTGAAATGTTTGTCTTAGGATGGGCTGTCGGGATGACAGCGAGGACATTCTGCTTTGGAGAGACGCGCGTCCTCAGCGATAAAATGTCGTCCCCGGTTCCACTGAGCGGAGCTGCCATCTGGCGGTTGGTCGTAGCTGAAGGGTGTAACACCTACTCCATGCCGTCGCAGGAGTGTGAGCGTATCTACGACCACGTGACGAGAACTGGGGGACCGGCGTATAGACTGGACGTGGTGGAGGTCGCTGGTCAACCAATCACGGAGGTAAATTAACAAATCATGTCTGGTCTTTTATGTCAACATTTGAGCCAAGTCTGTCTACGGGATGTCGGATTGGTACAAACAAATCAATACTTTGCCATCATTACGTTGGGTGACTGATGTAAATAGAAATAACAAAACACATGCGATTATTGGTTAATATGTGAAATTAGTAAGACATATTTTGGACGGAAAATTGATCAACGAAAGTTTTTCGAAACAAAATAACAACAACAAAAAAAGGAAAAAAACGCCCAAAATATATTAAAAAGTCGAAATTTTCATCATTTAAGAATATACATATAAAGTTATCTCCGTTAAACATATTTTATTTGGAACAATTTACCTATTTGAACAAATTTCATTTTTACAGTTTTCCGAACACGGCAATTTTTTTTAAAAATAGTTACGCGACAAGATGTATCCCACAATCTTACAGATTTAACATGGTAGTGAAGATAATGTAATTGAACAGTTGACGCATAGTTTATCTATTCGTTTAGTAACAGATTTACAATAGTAATTGACGAGGAGGAAAACATTTTAAGTGGAGACAATTGGGGACATTTTTTTTATTGATGTAACAACTGAGATTGGAAGTGTTATAAATGATGTAGACATAGAAAAGTTACCCAGTATTTAATTTTATACTTTTTAAAAACTTCATGGAAGGCTCAAGTGAAGAAAATGCTCACCTTGTCGAAAACAGTTATTGTGGCATACGGTTCAACAGAAACATATCTAATCACACTGAAAATAGTAAATGGTACGTACACATTAGTTTTCGATTAACTAATTAGTCGTATCATGTTTGACTTATTTGAATTGAAATAAAGTTCGTTATAAAAACGTAAAGACCAAAGCTTATTATCGACGCGCATACCATATACGATAAAAAATGTTTTTTAATAATTTATTTATTTTTGCACCAGTGGCAGAAGACCTATAAATATCGATAAGCACTGTTCAATGTTCCAGATATTGGTGGCAGCTATAAATCCAACAACTCTGGTCAGCTCATAAAAGGTGCGTCCGTCCGTGTTGTCGATGACATGGGAGAGATCTGCAAGCAAGGCGTCACTGGGACTATCCACGTCAAAGGTTTGGTGGAGTGTATGCAGTGAAGTGGAGTTTGTTACACCACCAGTGGGAGTCCTTTGTTTTTTGCCGCCCATAATTTATTACCTGGAATGAATACAGATTTCAAAAAAAAAAAAAGAGAGAGTAAATTATTTGAAGTGTACCGAAAAGGCCTCCCCAAAATATGTGCCACCCGCACCGCCCTCTCCACCCGGGGCCGGCGCGTAGCCCTTATAAAATTATATATTATTGAGATTGCCAGGACGTGCCTATTCATAGTTTTTAATTTCCAGTCAACACAATGTTTTAAGTAGAAGATAATCCAATGATCCGTCTGCCATTTTCCCGTACTATCCTTCCTAGTTCAATCGAGTGCTTACCCAAACGTGAATAGTGCAGATGCTTGTCTTTTAAACTGCAGGCTGGATACTGTTGAGCGTCTGCTTGCCATGGCAATATGCTATGATGCTGTGTTGTCTGTCAACACCTTCATCAAGATCTTGCAGACCTCGGTTATACAACTTGATGTAGCCATCTCACATTTCCAAGGCCTAGTCCGTTTCTTCATCAAGATCTTGCAGACCTCGGTTATACAACTTGATGTAGCCATCTCACATTTCCAAGGCCTAGTCCGTTTCTTCATCAAGATCTTGCAGACCTCGGTTATACAACTTGATGTAGCCATCTCACATTTCCAAGGCCTAGTCCGTTTCTTCATCAAGATCTTGCAGACCTCGGTTATACAACTTGATGTAGCCATCTCACATTTCCAAGGCCTAGTCCGTTTCTTCATCAAGATCTTGCAGACCTCGGTTATACAACTTGATGTAGCCATCTCACATTTCCAAGGCCTAGTCCGTTTCTTCATCAAAATCTTGCAGACCTCGGTTATACAACTTGATGTAGCCATCTCACATTTCCAAGGTCCAGTCCGTTTCTTCATCAAGATCTTGCAGACCTCGGTTACACAACTTGATGTAGCTGTTGCACATTTCCAAGGTCCAGTCCGTTTCTTCATCAAATACAGAGAACAAGTATATGCATCAGCAATGAACAGTGCAAAGAAAATCGCATCAGAAAAGAACATTGCGCCGGGGTTTAATGTACGCCACAAAAGGTGAAGAAATGGACAGTTTCAATACGAATCACAACACACGCCTTAAGACTCTTTCAGGATAGATTATGTCTTGTGGTTAGAATAGACCACGGCTTGGGATCCTTTACAACACGTCTCCAGCAATTTCAGCTCTACTTTGACTTTTGTTTTGTGGGTCATTTTTATGATATTCAGTAACTCCTTACCGTGATTCTGGATCAGGGTTGTCGACCGTCCGAAGGGAAAATGGAGATACTGTAAACACATCTTTTGAAGCGAAGCATTTCTACTTAATTAGTTCTTGCTTTAAAACTTGTCTGATCGTCATCAGGAAAATTTCAACACTGATGGGAATTCCATTTAATAAATGCACGTTATAAATTAAGTTTATGTGAGTCACGCCTCATGTTCATAAGTCATACCTTCATTGAAACACCACCATTGAAACGTTGTCCAAATGACACCTCTATGAATGGTAAAAAGTGAGAGAGAATGCATTCACAATAGGTGAATAGGTCTTTTTTTAATGTAATATTGGCTGTGATATAAAAAATTCAAAGGCCCCGCAAAATTAAATTCGTCCAAGGCCCCGCACCTCCAAGCGCGCGTCGCCGCACTCTTCTTAGGCCTGTGACTAGATTGATGGATGCTTTGACTGATTTAATGCAATGTTTGAGGATGATTTTTATGCGGGTGAATTGATGGATGAGTCATCGGTTGATTTGACTGATACCTAAACAATTTATTTGATGGGTTAGTCAATATATTAGTTAAGGAACTAGTTAATGGATTCGTTAATGGATTAGTTAATAGCTTAGTTTACTCTGCAACAACTCTCACTTCTCAAGCCTCATCATATTATAAGTCTACTTCTCGTGAATAATTCTAACGCACGTTATTCTTTTACAACTAACGATGAAAGTAAGCGATATAAAGATATATTTTTTAAATACTAGTTGTTCCTATCAGGCCCGCTTGTATTCAGGGGATATTTCAACAGACTGGAAGACCCAGACCCACAAACCAAGCAGGCGTTCACCTCAGACGACTGGGTCAACACCAATGACTACGGTTACGTTGATGACTCTGGTGATCTCTTTGTCCTGGGCAGAAATAATGACATCATCGTCTACGGGACCTACCTCTTCTATCCGAGCTGGATGGAGAATAAGCTGATGGAACACGCTGACATCCTGGTGGCTTGTCTGGTACCGGTAAGTAAACATTACTTTACTTTATTCTTACAATTAAATAGTTGATGAAACAAATATATATATATATATATATGACTGTTTGGGCATACAACAGTATGCCGCGCACGTCACGCTTTTTATTTTATATTGTATGCCATAAATTTCACGTTTATTTACTGTGTTTTATAAGATAAAGGTAACGTAAGTCCAGAGGTATTTAATTGCCCGAATTCTATAGAGTCTAGAAAACTTTAAATATTTCAACGTTAATGTAATCAAATTATCCGGAGAACGTCAATATCCCAATGTTTAGAAATCGAACTTCAGAATTGTATCAGTCCCTGCTGAGGTCGAATTCTTTCAAAATGTCAGCTTCAAGTGTTGATATTAAATAAATGACACACAAAATAGAATGAAGTTAGACGTAAATGTGTAGGGTAGGAACCCCCCACCAAAAAATGTGTGCTATTTATAGGCTTTACATAACCCGCTGCCTTAATAAAAGATGTAAATATAATGACAAAGAATTGATCACTACCCTGAATATAAACAAAGGTTCATATTTTAAATGTTTCGTTTGTAAAACAACAACAACAACAAAATCTGTATTATTATTTTGCTTTTTTTTTTTTCAGGTGTCAGATCCGGTAGTCTATCAAAACATCTGCGCATGTCTTAAGCTTGTATCCGGAAGTGAGCTCACAGAAGACAAAATCAAGGCGTATTGTCGAAGTATCTTTTTATCCAACGTGTCAACCAGTATGACGCCAGTTCCAGGCTTTTACATTGTAGGCGCCAATTATTTGTTTTTGTTATGTACCATAACATCAAATACGTAGAATTTTTTTTTAAAAATCATATTCAAACTTAAAATTTTATGCTTTTCAGAAATAACAGAAAACCAATAAATTATATATATATATATATCATCATCATGATCATCCCTTAGTCCTTGGACCGTTGGGGCGCCACAGATGACATGAAAACTATCCTTCTCCATTCCTCTCTGTCTTCTGCACTGCGTAAAGCATCGCCTAGTTTTAATCCCGTCCACTCCTTGATGTTATCTTCCCATCTTTTTCTTTGTCCTCCTCTTCTTCTCCCTCCTCTAGTTGTGCCCTGCATGATTTCTTTGGCGAGCCCTTGTTTCCTTGTTACGTGGCCAAACCATTCAAGTTTTCGCTTTTTTACCAACACCAGGAGGTCATCGTACTGCCCAACTGCCCTTTCTTTCACTTGTTCATTGGACAATGAAAACTTCCCTATTCTCCGCGCAGAAGTAGAAGCAGCATTCCAAGCACTCCAAATAGGAAAGGCCGCAGGAGTGGATAATATCCTTGCCGAATTGGTGAAGCAAGGAGGAGAAGCAATGATAAATGCCCTAACCAATATTTGTAACCAAATATGGCTGACATGGGAATGGCCCAATTCATGGACCCAATCTCTCATCATCACCCTCCCCAAAAAAGGTAACCTACAGCTATGCCAAAACTATCGCACCATTAGCCTAATAAGCCACCCAAGCAAGGTCATGCTGAAGGTCATACTGAACCGACTAAGACCATATGCCGACAGAATCATTGCCGAAGAACAGGCAGGCTTCAGGCAAGGACGTGGCACTACTGAGCAGATCTTAAATCTCCGAATACTATGTGAGAAATATGCTCAACACCAACAAAACCTATACCACGTCTTTGTGGATTTCAAGAAGGCATTCGACAGGGTCTGGCATGCTGCTTTATGGGCCACCATGAGGTACTATAATAACATCGACACAAACCTAACCAGAATGATATGCAGCCTCTATGATAAGGCCACCAGTGTAGTCTTCTTCAACAATAACATCGGAGAATGGTTCATGACCACGGTTGGAGTACGACAAGGGTGCTTGCTCTCCCCCACCCTGTTCAACATCTTCTTAGAAAGAATTATGTCAGATGCACTGGAAACGCATGTAGGAACAGTCAGCATTGGTGGCAGAACAATCACCAACCTACGCTTTGCGGATGATATAGACGGACTGGCCGGAAGCGAAGAAGAGCTAGTCAACCTTGTAAAGCGTCTCGACAAGACTTCATCGTCCTTTGGCATGCAAATCAGTGCAGAAAAGACTAAAATGATGACGAACAGCACCACTGGCATCGCCACTGAAATTAAGGTCGGGGAAGAAAGACTAGAGACAGTTTGCAGTTTCAAATACCTAGGAACAATTGTTTCGGAAGAAGGCTCCAAGCCCGAATTGATGGCCAAAATTGCACAGACCACAACAGCACTAAAGAGGCTCAAGAAAATATAGAATGACAAAAATATAGCCCCCAGCACCAAAATCAGGTTGATGCGCTCACTAGTCCTCTCCATTTTCTTGTATGCCTGTGAGTCCTGGACATTAACAGCAGAACTCGAACGGAAAATAAAGGCGATGGAGATGAGATGTTTCAGAAGCATTATTGGCATCTGCTATAGAGACCACATCACCAAATGAACAAGTGAAAGAAAGGATATATATATATATATATATATATGCTTATGTGTTTGTGCGAGTTAGTTTGAGGTCATCCATAAATGACGTCACGCTATTTGGCAGATTTTGGACCCCCCCCCCCTCCCGCACTTAATTGTCTCAAATGTGTCACACAATTCAGATACCTTCAAAATAAAACTTCCCAAATTATCGACTCCATCCCACCTAGTTGCATGACATCACTTATGGATGGGCCCCTTATGTATATTTTAATGAGATGACTTCTGACTTATATTTACCCTCCACACCACAGCTCTTCAACGACGAGTTTCCAGAAACAGCCACAGGGAAACCAGACAAAGTCACCCTGAAGAAGATGGCCGAGCATAAATTTGGGTACATACGACGATCCAAGAAAGAGTCAAGTGCAGTGGCGTAGATAAAAGTTTGTGTCATTGGGATCTGTGTTCCTTGAAAGGTGCCACCCTTCAGGAAGATTTATCATTTATGAATTATATGAAATGTCACAGATGCTCTCACACATTGCATAAATAGTGTATCGACCTAGAATTACAATATCAAATATTCAGCTTTATAAAAAAAATGTATACGCTTTATGACTAAATCTTCATATTTCAGACCATTTGTACTGTACATGATGTTAGTTATGTGTAATGCTACCCTTGGAGTACCAATGTTTTAACTTCTGCCTGTACAAGATAATATGCTGCCCTTAGAGTATCAATGTTTTAACTTCTGCCTCTACAAGATAATATGCTGCTCATTAGAGTACCAATGTTTTAAGTTTTACCTGTACAAGATAATATGCTGCCCTTAGAGTACCAATGTTTTAACTTCTGCCTCTACAAGATAATATGCTGCCCTTAGAGTATCAATGTTTTAACTTCTGCCTGTACAAGATAATATGCTGCCCTTAGAGTACCAATGTTTTAACTTCTGCCTCTACAAGATAATATGCTGCTCATTAGAGTACCAATGTTTTAAGTTTTACCTGTACAAGATAATATGCTGCCCTTAGAGTACCAATGTTTTAAGTTTTGCCTGTACAGGATAATATGCTGCTCATTAGAGTACCAATGTTTTAAGTTTTACCTGTACAAGATAATGTGCTGCCCTTAGAGTATCGATGTTTTAAGTTTTACCTGTACAAGATAATATGTTGCCCTTAGAGTATCGATGTTTTAAGTTTTACCTGTACAAGATAATATGTTGCCCTTAGAGTACCAATGTTTTAAGTTTTACCTGTACAAGATAATATGTTGCCCTTAGAGTATCGATGTTTTAAGTTTTACCTGTACAAGATAATATGCTGCCCTTAGAGTACCAATATTTTAAGTTTTACCTGTACAAGATAATTGTCACAGTCAGATTGTGTGTTTACTTTTTTGTGGGTATGTTTGGGGGACGGAAAGGGAGTGCTCGTGGTATTGGCTGTATTTTCCCACGAGTATGACCATCTTGGCAGGGGGGGGGACCCCAGGGGAGAAAGTGTTTGTTGTGAGTTGGGAAAACATTAGAGTGGTGAATGAATGTGAACATTTTTCTTGTTATCACGAGTGCATGGTCAATAAGGGTATAAAAGGAGAGACAGATTATTATTAGGGAAGAGAACGATTATTATTGAGTGTGGATTCGACAGAGTGTTTTTTGGAGTGAGGACTTAGTATAACTTCATAATGCTGTTTTGTGTATTCATTGGATTTTGAGTCACTTTAAATGGCTATCGAGTAGAAAGTGATGTGTTTGAACACTTATATCATAACCAGAAATAAAACTATATTTGATGACGCTTAGACGACGTTACGTGTTTTCCCTTATAAACTATCGGCTTTATAGGAGCCAGGAAACGTTACAAGCACCAGCTTTCCAGGAGCTGAATAACCAGAGTCTTTTTAGACTCTGAAAATATTGTCTGTGGCTAAAGAAGGGACCTCATCCTCTAGACGACGTACTTTTCGCCACAATAATATGCTGCCCTTAAGAGTACCAATGTTTTAAGTTTTACCTGTACAAGATAATATGCTGCCCTTAGAGTATCGATGTTTTAAGTTTTGCCTCTACAAGAAACGCTTACCTTTAAACAAGTAACCTTTACTGCGGCTCTGCAGATATACTTGATAGATGGCGCTTTACTCAAAAAAGTTTGCTGACCCCGGACTTAAGATTGAGAACCAAAAAAAATGGGGAAAAAGGGGGGGGGGGGTGGTGTTGAGTCCATCTCCAACTCAGACAATTTTACTGTGGCTAACGGGTTTTTACCTTAGTTACGAAATTTACATGGAGGATGTGAGCTTTTTCCCTGAGATGGGATTAGATGAGAGAATTTTAGCTTTTCATTTTCATAATGTGCATGATAAGATGGTATATTATGTTTGAGAGCAGGAGCTGCTGAGAATTAAATTTTATTTAAGGGTTTGACTTTGTTAAGTAGGTGAGTGTTTTTCCAGGAGTTGGGAGGTGATGCTAACGATTTTTATGTTGCCAGGTTAGTTAAACATTTTGGTGTGGCCATGTGTTATAAGTTTGTTTGTAACTTAATGTACATTTTGCTTAATTTAAAATGTAATATTGAGATTGATTGGTTTACATTTGGCACTTGCTCTTGCATTGTTGAGATAATACCAATGTTTGACGTTTGTTGACAAATTTTATGCTATGTCTTTGTGTGTGACATCACTTCTCTAAGTGTTGTCAACGAAAAGGGGAGGGGTGTTGTGAACTAGATTTAGGGGCGTGAATGTTTGGTATGGAAAAGATATTTAGTGTAGAGAGTATATATGCTGCTTTGTCTATTATGTTGAGATTTTTGTGATGTATTTGGGTAAGGGGAATTGACGTGTTAGTTGTTGTTATGATGTGGATCGATGGCTGTGCTGAGGTGTTGGACTATCGGAATGGATTGTATTTGAATAAAGAGACGTCAGTTTTATGAAGCATTGGCTTGTTTAAAGTTAATGAATAACCACTAGACAAGCGAAGCTAACGAACCTGGTAGAATCGGTCTCGTAACACACGGATACATACAATCCAGTACAGCGTACTAAATTGTCATTTGGCTAAGTAATACTGTTTCTTTATTTAGGGAGATATTGGTGACATCACAAAGCAAGAGTATGAAGATAGTTTCGATACATTGCGGTGATATTTTTAAATCCTTTGAAAAAAATGTCATGGATTTCACAGATTTTAGGTGAAAATTGGCTTTATTAGAGAGAAAAAATATGCTATTTATGGACTGTCAGGTTAATTATTGCAGAATCTGTGCATAAATGCACGTTACATTCTGCGGGGGCCCACCTCCCCAAACATTACGCAAATACTCCAAAATCTATGACACCCCCCCCCCCCCCGAGAGTGCATAATATAACATCGGATGGTCAAGTAACGTTTTTTCGAGTTGCGAGGACAAAAGATTGTAAGAAAAGAGGAGACGATTTCTTGGTATTGATATTAATTAATGTTTATATTTTAACGTTTCTTTCTTACCATCTTGATTTGTATGTAATAATTCTCACGTTTATTTTATTAGTTGTACAGTTCTCTTTGTAAACAACAGAGAATGAGACAGTAAACATTACAAGCTAAATCTGATTCTTTTATTTACGCTTGTGTGTGCAGAGGAATGCATTCAGCTCAAACGTTCATTTGTCTTGTGTTGTTATTCAAGCAGTCAAATATCCTTTCTCAATTATTTTATTCAAACGGCCAGAAGAGTCTATATGACATCATTGGCGTAGTGAGGAGGGGGGGGGGGGGGCAAGGGGGGCATCATGCCCCGGGCGCTACTCACAAAGGGGCGCCAAATGATATATTTTACTATAATATTGTATGGTTTTCGAATGGGGGGGCGCTAAAAAGGTATTGTGCCCCGGGCGCGAGTTAAGCTCACTACGCCACTGTATGACATATTATATTATCCATGAGCAGTATCAACGACACATAATATCCCTGAACACCATCTCTATTATACATATTATCCATCAACTGCCCCTACGACATGTCGTATTATCCCTGAATAGTCTCTACACATACATTTTATCCCTGAACATACTCTACGACGTATATTATCCCTGAACTCGGTCTCTATCCATCCCTGTGGCGCTACAGCCCATTAAGGGCTATGGCCTGCCTCACTACTTCCTTCCACTCGGACCTAACTAATGCTTTTCTTTTCCATGCTCGGATTCCCAGTTGTAGATCTTTATCCATTTCATCCACCCATCATAGCCTAGGTCTGCCTTTGAACCATATTCCCCTGGGGCTTTGGTGATGCACCCTCTTCACTCCGTCATTCTCAAAGTGTCCTGTCCAGTGTAGCCTACCCGTTTTTTTTTCTCATTATTTCTGCTATATATATCTAGTCTCTACTAGTAATGTAGTATTATATTATCCCTATACTCTTAGGCAGACCAGCACAATTGAGAGCAATGTTACTCTATTATTACATAAAAGAAAAAGATTTATGCAGGTACAAGAAAATAGAAAAGGTGGAAAAGTTATTCTAGGAAGAAATAAAATATTTTTCTTAAGCTATTAATACATGACTATATTTACTTTATGTGTCTTCACAAAAAAGGGCTCACGGAGCAAGCGGGCCACATGTGGCCACCGGAGCAAGTGGGCCACATGTGGCCACCGGCTGTAATGTTGTGCAGGCCTGCCCTGAGGGAATAACCAGTTCAATAGACTAATGTGTTTCCAAAAAAATGATATTCTTTAAAATAGCAAAACTACAGGAAGAAACCAAAGCAAACTTCCAGGATCAGCAGTGTTGTTTATTGTTGAAATATAGCTGTAGTCATCTGGTCATGAATAGATAGGCAAACATGCTACAGATTGATAGATAAAGTCAAATACAAGCAAGAATCATTGGCATTGATATGATGGGATGAATTTGTTCTTATATTTATTTGCTTGTGTCAATCATGTATCACCCCCCACCTTTTTTTTTTACCATTTACTAAGCTGGGAGCTGACTATGTACATGCTGCTGGGGGGGGGGGGGCACCAAAACTTAAGTAAGATTAGCAGGGTGTCTTTAGACATTACATTATGAAGATGGGATTACAAGAAATTTGTTACCAATATGGAGATAATATCATATACAGATATTTGTAGGTAAATAAAAGAACCAGATCTCAGTGATACAAAAATATTAATTTGCTTTAGATTTATAGGAAATTTATTTTAAACAATTTAGACAGATCAACATTTTAGGAATTACAAATTTGAAAGTAACCTGAAAAGAAAAACAATGTATGAAGCACAAGAAAGGATTGATTGACATAAACAAGGCTATGTTACTAAACATTGGTGACAATGCCATGTTCTGTCCTGTGGGTCAGGGCTGTAGTTATCAAAATATCTGCAATGGGTCGTTTATCATCTGTGATGATAATGGAAGGGAAACTATATAAAAATGCCATGTGCTAAACTATTCATTGGTGAAAATATATCTAGGATATGGAAGTAACCAATACTAGTTCACTGACCTCCGAGTTGAGGAGGACATCAAGATTATCTAGGCAGAAAGTGATTACAGCCATACATAGGATGAGTATGGAGATTTGATCCTGTCATGTGGGGACAGAAATCAACAAAAGAATCATATGGAAATAAATGCATCCATGTTTTCCCTTAATATGTGGTTAGCCCAATGAAGTGAACAGGGGCCATTTAGTTTTATTATAATGAAACAAAAGTTGGCAATGTATCACTGATAAGACTGATGCCCTGATCCTAGACGTGCACTGTATTTCTAGAAACTATACTTAAGTTAGATCTGGCCATTTTTATGTAACATGTTTCTCTTTTTTTTTAAAAATGTGTAGCGATATATTTTTTTTTTTTAAACCAACAAAATTTTTGTACATATTTTAGTATTTACAAATAATTAATTTAAAGTCCTCAACAAAGTCCTTGAATTAAAAATAACTTAAGTGGCATGTGTACTTTTATGAATCATTGAATAGAGCTTAGACCTTTGTCATTTACTAATTCAGGTTATGTGTACAATTCCAGTTTCATTTTATCATTAACCATTTTTCTTAATGTTTTCTTAAGGGTAACAAATATAGTAGTCTGATAATTATTTGATACACATTTAAAAATGTAATTGAAGGATTAGAAATAAACAGTTCATGTATTAAAGATGATCAATAAATTAAATTCTATTCAATTTTATTCAATGTAAATGATTTTTTGGCTCTAATTACTTCAAAGTTAATCTTTATCAGACTAAATGTTTGCAATCTAGAAATACTCACAAATAACTACGTATCAAATAAATTATCTATAATATGAACATACAAACATGAGTTCATCAATTCAAAACACAGGACAGTAAGTGGAAGATATTTAAAATATAATAAGAATCTTGATGTCTATATATGAAAAACCTTTGATTTGATAACTTATTTACACTGTCATGTTATCAAATGACAGCAGTGACCTACTTGGCTGTTTAAATATAAAGTTATCATTTGTTCAATAATAATTTCACAAAACTATTTACAGAAAATATCTCTTGACTCTTTTACCAGCAACATTAAGTACAGAAAGACACAAAAAAGACAAACGTCTCAGGCAAGCACCTTCTTTTCAAATCTACTACTGTTTTATGGGGATACACTTGATCAAGGCTATACATGAAGTTAAAATGAAAAAAAAACCAGCATCATCTACAAAATAAGATTCATAAAATCTACAACAGAAATTAAAGGGTTAAAGTGAAAGTAATCCACTGTCAGATACTGAAACATCTAAGATTTTTCCCCTCACAAAAATCAACAGGAAGAAATACATTTGTTAAATGATTAATTAACTGAGCACTAACTGGTGTGCACACAAGCACTCTGAACTTGTATAAAACTTACCGCCTTGGAAAACATGTCTTTAAATAATTCTCTGAAATAAATGTTATTTAAATATAGAAGCTCAGACAAGCAGTGTCAATGAACACTTACCTTGTACTGCAAAAAACATTTAACAAATAGTAAATTATATGTCATAGCTATTTAAAAAATGTATGCATTTGCAAAATATGTTTATCAGGCATTTTATATTGCATATTATAACAAATGTCATTGACAGTATGGAAATGGTGACCATTTCTACTGGTTATTTCAAACGAAATACATGCTGAGTGAACAGAAGGAATGATGGAGCATTGCTTAACTGAGGAATTAATTTACAGACTGAATATAGAACTGAATGTGATAATGACCTTGTGGCATTATATTATTAACTGCCTCCCTTAACGGGAAAATAGCAGTTACATTGTATGAACTGGTTGATCAAACAAATCAAAAAGTTATTAGAACAATGAAGTGTACACTGCCTCTACAGGAATAAATGTCTCTATTAACAGCTTACAAAACAAGAATCAACAAGTTTAAAACTATTTTCTTTTGTAAGACCTTGAACTGGTTTAGATACAAAAAGAGATATAAGAACAGTGTCAAATTTTGGCCTGCATTATCAAATAATTACAAAAGTTGAATATTTTTTTCCCTTTACAATTAATTTCTTAATTTACATAATATGTCATCAAAATAACATATGTCACATAACTTCATGTGAAATTTAAAGATCTTTGATTCATATTTAACAGACAAGAAGCAAAAGAAACTATAATATATTTATCTATTCATCATAGTTTCTGAGAAAACAACAAAATTTGTTTCAAATCATGTCATGGAATCTTCACAACAAAGCTATTTCATAGCACTCTTAATTAACTCAGCCACACACACATTGATTGATAGGATGGCTCTAACAATGCAATGCTGAGTGTTTTGAACACTGGCCCAACCAACAAAATACATACATCAACATTTTTAAACAAAAATATATTGTTTCAACATGAATGAGAAAATCATCAAAATATTGTCATCAAAAGTGTTAAAATATTTTCCAATCAAGTACTGGGTCATCTACGAGCTGGTACTGGTATGATCTGCAAGAAACTACTCTATTACTACACTACATGCCCACAGTGTATGGTCTAGTCAAGGACTTCAACATCTCCTATTGTGCTCATTCTTTACATGTAATGACTTCTCCCTTAATTTCTATTTTAAAAACGGTCCAGGTGCCCTTGAGAGAAGTTCTATTCTTTAGGTTTTCAGACTTCTTTTTTACTTCAAGACCAATGAATATAGGCCACATATTTCCAGAAGGGCCAAGGCAGAAATTAAAATCCATTGTCAAATATTTTATGACATTTCATGCATCATTTTCTTGAACTTTTAAAACTACAATATTTCATGAAATTAGGTCTGACAATCATGAAATTTCTACATGCCTCCATCTGTCTTTGGAGCAGCTGTTGAAAACCACTATACTATTACATCCCTTGGCACTGGATGAGTTCATGCCCAAACAAATTATTTTTATATCAACAAAAACTGTCAAATGCAATGAACAAGCATTTGCTGGCAAGTTTCTACATCACTTTGGCACAACCCTGCAATATGTGTAACATAACTAAACAAATATGTATAGCACTCTTTTCATGATGCACTTGCATGGCTTTAATCAGCATGCTCAAATCACATGACATCATGTACTTTAATCACATTGTGTTATGTTGAAAGTATAATACACAGATCCTGCACTCCTCACATTAAGAGTTGATCCTATTATTATGAACAATGACTGTTATAGTTCTTCATGTGTAAAAATAAGTTTATCAAGTTTACAGGCTTGCATTTCATTTTAGTAGTTAATTGTTTGGGGAAACAAATATAACCGGGTCTACTATTCAGCCGACTTCAACATAGAAATAGGTTTTATTTATTCCTTGTGGTATCCACAGGTCATTACCTTTTTCCATCAACTTCCAATGAAATTAATTTTTGTGCAACATAAAATGTCCTGTTTTTCAAAGATGCTATGCTGAAATTAAAAATGAATTTCGTTGTGTTGATTTCTTTATTCTAAAAGTTATGTGAAATGCCAGTTCAATGTAAGTGATATTGAATTGAAATGTTTGATAACTAGCTTGAGTACAATCACATCGTCTGCAGCTATTGTCATTGACCATTGAGTTGAGATTCAATAGTTCTTAATGTTTTTGAAGATTTAGGTTTGTATTTGATTGAGTCTTCCCCTGCCTCAGCTGCAAAGTACTTCATTTTTTCCCTAAAGGACATTCTGTCTGTGCTTGGTGTGCGACCGGTGGACTGTGAAGCTATTTTGGCTTCAATTCTAGACCTGGGGTCTCTGTATATCTCCTGTGCCCCTATGACGTTGGGCGTGTTGCTATTTGCGCTATAAACAATGTCCGACTGCCTTGTATCACTGTGTGGTGTGCCGTTGCTCCTCACGAATGGAGGGTTGGGACCGTCAAACACCTCAGCATCAGGGCTGTAGTTTGGGGGTGGAAGATCATCAAAGGACTGGGAACCTGTGGGTGACTTATAGGAAGATGAAGAGTGGCTCGGGGTGCGGTCTTTGTAAGTGTTCATTTGAGTATTGAAGGACACTGATTTCTTGGCAGGGGGTGGAGGTTCCTGGGCGTTCCGTAAGGCCGAAGGAAGAGCACTGGAGGCTGTTGCTGGAGGTGGGGGAAAGTCAGGGTTGCTGCTGCCTCTGAATGAGGCTCTCTGTTGGTGTTGATTGAATGTTTCATAAGATGATGCGCTTCTGGCGGGGGGTGGTGGTGCCTGGGTTGTTGGGTCAGGCTGACCCTGGGCATTGAGATTTGCATACTGGGCATATCCGGGAGATACTGGGCCTTGCTGAGAAGAAATTGGAGTGTTCAGTGAATCTAGCCTTTTTCTTTCATCAGAAACTCGTATCGTACGATTTTGATCCAGTTTCTGCTGCCTTTCTAGAGCCAGTTGCTGTTGCATATATTCTTCTTCTTCTCTGCGAATTTCTGCCCTTATCCTCTTCTCTTCAGCGTCCCGTTTATCTTGTAGCTCTTGTCTGCGTTCACGCTCCTAAAGAGAGAACAATGACAAGTTAATGACAGCTAAAACTAAAATGGCAGAATGTTTACACTGCAAGTGTGCAATGCATAGATGAATGCACAAAGAAATGAAATACTTTTATACAATTACAATGCAGATTTTCTCTCTGCAGTTTCATGACCGAGTCAAGTTCTTCAAGCAGTTTAATAATGCACCAAGAGTGCTGACTTCCAGACAGAATATTCCATGCTAATTTCAACAGTTTTATTTTGAAGACATTTTACACCTCTGGATTTTACAAAAATTAAATTCTTTAATTATTGAATTGTAACAAATCTTTGGGTCAAAAGCCCTTAATTAAAAATAACTATCAACAATGAATTAATACAGGGAGGTCCTGTATGCAGCTTCATTATTCTGAACAATCCTAACATGATATTTTATTGCTGCGGGTATATCACAATAATCACATGGATATGCCATATTTTATTTACATTTATTATTTATTCTCATTTTAAATAACTCATCATCAACTTACAAATTGCCTTTTCTTTTCAAGTTCTTCTTCCCTCCTTTGATTTAGTTTTTCTTCCTCCTTTTGAAGCTGGCGTTTTTGTTCTTCATAATTCTGCCGTTGCTTTTCTCTTGTTTCCTGATCCAAATAGAAAGGCACAATGAGTATTTCCTTGAAATGATCAATGTATAGAAATAATGCGTTTCAGGACTCACAAGACCTGTGACTATTTTATGATAAGGACTCTGTGTGGGACAGCATCCACAGAATTTTTGTAATGAACACGGAATGCATACCCTTTGTTGCCTCAGTTGCTCCTGGTGCTCCTTTGATCTTCTCTCCTGTTTTTTCTGCATTCTCTGGCGCTGTTCTTCTCTGTCTTTTTCATGCATTTCTAGCCTCCTTTCAAGGCTGTGATATATAACACAAGCATGGAAGTTAATGCTCTTCATAAGAACATATTTATTAAATAGCAGTACAATAATAAAGGAATAAACTAAATCATTTCAAGGTACTTAAAATTTGCTTTAGAAAACATATTGCAGAGACAAGCAAATATTCTTTAATTATTTATAGTTTTAAAAAAGTAATTATTTTGCTGTAACTTACGACTTCAATCTCTCTGCCTCTCTGGAGGCATCATTTCTTTGCTGGGTATGTTCAAACTCCAGCATTCTGAGTCTAGACTTTTCTAGATCCTCCTTCAAAGTCTGGATGATCCTCTCACGAGTCTGCAAAAATGTGATTTTAAGGTCAACAAATTAAGTAAACAGCAACAAATACTATCATTTAGTAACTATACTTGTAGAAGCGTCTTTTTTATAGTCCAATTAAATTAGCTTTTTTCTATTACCACTTTAAACAGCAGGAAACTATACCATATATTTAGCTGGGTTGATATATATTACCATACATAGATTTAAAAAAAATTAAAATTCATACTGAAATTATCAACAGAAAACTCACAAATAAACGTTCTGCCATTTCTTCATCATCGTCATAGTCATAATCTCCCCTTTCTTCAATTTCTCTTACTCTGCGTTGAAACTCCTGCTCCATTTTTAGTTTACGCAGCCGTTCTTGATCCTAAAATTAAAAAATATAATTATTTAGCAAGTTTTCTTTAAGTTGTTACATTTTGTCGTTTACTCGAGGAGTTCAATAATCATTGTAATTTCTAAAAAAGAAAATTTGAGGCATATAATACTCACAGCTGGAGAGAGAAAAGATCTAGATTCCAGCTCAGCTATTTCTTGCTCTCTAGCCCTGAAAAGCTCTTCCTGCTCTTGTGCTTCAGCTTTCTCTTTGGCATCTCTGTCCCATGCAGATCTGTTGTTGATATCTGGTCGGTCTTTCAACTTGGGCTTGGAAATAGGAAGGGCTGGCTTCACCTAGACAGGAAATTATTTTCAAGATTAACAAATTTTACACAAATAAACATATTTATGCTGACAGTGTTTTATACGTGATCACTAAAATTGTTGATAAAAATTACATTAGTGTGAAGATTTTGTTCATAGACAGTCCTCCCGGTGTTAAGAAATTAATAACATACCTGAAATCCTAGAGCTTTCAAAGCCGGGTTGTTGATAGCATCATAGTCAGATGGAGGCTGGGGCAGTGGAGGAGGCTGATCAATGCCAGTGTCAAAACTAATGTTCTGGTAGTTGGGATGTGAGAGTGAATCATTGGATCTGTAACTATCTGGTCTAGGCTGGTACGCCACAGGGACAGAATCTCTGGGATCATTGCCAGGTGGGAGCGCTCGGTTCATGGAAGCTGGTGGAGGGTATTGCTGGGCTTGTGGTGGCTGTTGAGGTGGCGGCTGGTACTGCTTCGCTTGTGGTGGTGGCTGTGACTGGTTCCCATATCTCTGGTTCCTGCCATTCCAAAATATATAGTGTATAAGATCTTTATGGTGAAATAGTACAAAAGTATTCCGGCCCAGAGCTACTCAAAGCAGTAGTCTTCTGAGCGGCACCCAACGAGGTGCAATCTGGAAAATATAAGCAGCTGAAAATGACAATAGGTTAATTGAATACTGGGCTCTGCTGCAAACGTGTTCATTCTTGCCAGAAAAACACAATAAAATGTTAACAAAATACTGATCTAGATAACACCCCAGTTCAATAAACTATGCAGATGATGATGTTTTTCCTTTGCATGAGAAAATATAGATATATTACCAAAACCCAAGTATTTTATGTTCAATTTTGTCAATAACTGCTTCTATTTTTATAAATATGTTATATTTTTAAAAGATAAGATGAGATTCTTTTACAGATCCAAATAAATACACATTTTTTTGTTAACCATATACATATTCATTTTCAGCACATGGATAAATATTCTTACCAAGACAGCAATTTTTAAACTAGAATAATTAATTTAAACACAAGACATCTAAAGTATTTCTCAAGTGCAAAAGTCAGACACAATATATATATATATGTAAAATAATATTAGAAACAGGCTAATTTGAAGATTTCCATAATTATAGATCAATATTACCATATGCCCAGTAGATTGAGCTACTCAATATAGATAGGAGCCAGAATGATCAATTCATTGATCGTGGGCCCTTAAAATATAGAAGAAGAAGATATCTTTTTATGCAGACCTTTCACCCTCAAAAACCGGTAAGCTCTAACCTGATTATCAAGTCTGATTGGCAATATTTTAAAAAAAAAAATAATAATAATTGTACCTGTCAGTGGCTAAAAACTGGTTTGTTGCATTTATCTGGAGTAGTAGCTTCTGCTGTTCCTCAGCTAACTTCTGTTCAATCAGGGCTTCATGGGATGGTGGTGGTGGGAGTGGTGGGAGCTCTTCCTGATAGTCATCAACTTGAGAGGACAAGGGAGCCACAGAATGAATGTCATTGTGCATGGGTGGAGGTGGCAGTTCACTGCTGTCAGGGTAACCATATTGATTGAGAGGGGGGTCCACAAACCTATGCTGGTGCTGAAACAGTGGATCCTGCTGCATAGATCTATTGGAGTCTGGTTGCATAGCCATGTTAGAGTCCTGATACACAGGGCTGGGGAGATTGTTAGTGCTGTTACGCATGTCTTGTTTAGGGTAACCACCTTGGCCATTGTGCTGCTGAAAGTTTCTAGTATCTGGGTTCAGCCTCTGATCAGGGACGTTTCTTGGGTCCTGCTGCATGCCTCTGTAGTCCTGCATGGGTCCATTTCTAGGGTCAGGAGATATTCGAAGATCCACTTCAAATCTGGGATCATTTCTCAAATTTTGCTGCCCAGAATTTCTATTCCCGGGCTGTTGCAAGTTCCTTTGGTCATACTGAGGTATTCCTGAATTGACATAGCTTGGCTGCTGGGATGTTTGGGGGCTTGTTGGCTGCACTGATTGGAGAGAGCCCGTTGATCTGCTGTCTCCATAGAAATGAGGCTGGGTTTGACGATTATCTACCCTCACCATTGGAAGGTCAGAGTGCTGGACACGAGGCTGATTCTTCTTGGCTATGACCGGAGGCTTCGGTCCTGGTCTGGGCTTGAGGTCACTCTCACTGGGCAAGCGCTGAAGCTGATGAAAAGCGGGTGGAGGTTCTTGTTTCAAAGGAACTGTATTTTCATAGAAATTGGGTTGTCTGTTGTAGGCGGTGTTATTGGTCTTTTGGGGGACACCCTGTTGACTGAAGAGCCTTTCATGGGCTGTAGGTTTAGGTGGAGGGTTGTGAAGAGGCTGAGGAGGTGGCTCTCTATTCTGAGCCCCGATATTGCTGTAGGGCGGACTGTTACCTCCACTATTTTGGGGCTTGTTGTAAGCACTACCTCGAGGATCTTCATATTTGTCCTGCCATTCTTTTAATTTGCTGCCAACATCCTCTGACTTCGGCCTTGAAGAGTACTCCCCACTGTTGGCACTGTGAGGATCATAGTATGCAGACTGAGGTCTAGAATCTTTATTGCTGTTGGAGGATGTTTTTGATGAAACTGACGACCTGTCAGAGTTTTTCTGTGGCGCATAGGCCTGGTTCTGAGGTTTGGGTTGTCCTGGAATGTTTTGTCTTGGGTCAACAAAGTTATAACCAGGTCTGCCCTGTGCTTCGTAAGAGTTTCGTTCCCCGGTGCCACCAGGCTTGGTGAAAGTTGGCTGATTCTCATAATCATTTGGTCTGATGTCTTGCCTTCTACCACTGGGAGAGTACTGACCATATCCTGGGGATGACGGGTGCAGCATACCTACAGACTGGGCAGGCTTCATCTGTGGGTGCTGCATGTCAGGGCGGTCAAGGTTTGTGTCAACATGTAGATTGGAAGTTGATTTGGAACGTGGGTCGTCGCGGCGATAGTAAGGTTCATTCTGCTGTGGTCTCTGGTTGGCCAGGTTACCGGATGATGGAGCTCTCATTTTATTTGGCTCACCTGGGGACATAAATGAACAGGTCAGGCTCAGTTAATGTTTTATAAGAAAGTTTACAAAAGACGGAAAAGATGCTCATTTCAGGATAGTAAAGTATTCACATTTGCTTGTTATCTCACCATAGCCATTGACAGACTTTGTATCCGGACCATCATAAGGCGGGGGTGGGCCATCATCATTAGGCAATCTTTTAGGTCCAGGTCCTTTGTTCTGCGCAGCTGAAATAGTTAAAGAACTTTCATTAGCCTTTTTGGTAAATGGCATTTTGCATTTTAAAAATTAAAATGTGAGTCCTTTACTGTAATTTATGACTGCAAAACTTATTTTTAGACTTGAGTTCCTTAGACTGACCTCTCTGACTTGTTGGTGAGGGTTGACTCAGCAGAGAGCCCAGGTTATGGTAGAGAACTGCTCGTTTAGCCACCTTCAATTTGATCACCTGCCCAGTTTTGGTCATTAACTCAGCAGCCCTGAAGAAAATATATGCTCCAAATTAGTAGCAGTCAATTCCCGTTTTTAGAGTATTTATTGGAATACTTGATAATCTTAAGGCAACTTCTTAAGCATGCTTACTTGTCCTGAGAGAGGCCCACCAGAGATTTACCATCAACTTCCAACAGTTGGTCCCCTGCTTGGAGCCGCCCATCCTAAAATAAGTGTAACAAGAATTGACTTTAGGTATAGATGAGGTTTGTATTGCAATAAAGATAAGTAGATTGACGAGTATTTATGAATTTATCCCCCCCAAAAATTCAAAACAACTATTTATTTTAACAAATACTGGATCATTAAACATATATATTTGACAACATACACAAGATAAAATCAGTTAATTCTGTAAAAATGTGAAAACTAACAGACTTGAGTAGACTCACCAAGGCTGCTGCACCACCTTCCACCACTGACTTGATATATATACCTTGTTCACTTTGACCTTCTCCCTGCAACAGGAAAACATAGTTCATTACATTATTCAAATATAAAGCAATTATACAAGAGAGTGGAAGTACATAGTTCATTACATTATTCAAATATACAGCAATTATACAAGAGAGTAAAAGTTCATAGTTCATTACATTATTCTAATACACAGCAATTATACAAGAGAGTAAAAGTTCATAGTTCATTACATTATTCTAATACACAGCAATTATACAAGAGAATAAAAGTACAGTTCATTACATTATTCAAATAAAAAGCAATTATACAAGAGAGTAAAAGTTCATAGTTCATTACATTTTTCAAATATACAGCAATTATATAAGAGAGTGAAAGTACATAGTTCATTACATTATTCAAATATACAGCAATTATACAAGAGAATAAAAGTTAATAGTTCATTACATTATTCTAATACACAGCAATTATACAAGAGAGTAAAAGTTCATAGTTCATTACATTATCCTAATACACAGCAATTATACAAGAGAGTAAAAGTTCATAGATCCAGAAATCTCAACTCACCGACATTTCAGATTTTTAAATGTTCAAATTTTTTTTTTTTCATGAATGATAGCGATAGTGTGTGTAATTGGTGCAAGTTCACAAATGAGCCACTATAGGGAGGCCCATGCCAAAGGTGTGACTGTTGGCTATATCTTTCTAAGAAATGTCATTTACTTACAATGGCTGCTACAATGCTCAGTCCCATGCTTCCCTTGACTTTGTTGAATGTCACAGTGAATATCTCAGGTGTGGGTGGAAGTCCAAGGCCAGGACTAGTTGGGCTGTTGTCTTTGAACTAGGGAGTTTAAACAACAACAAAAAAAAGGTTAAACTAAACCAACAACTGTAGAGGGTAATAACTTTATAGGATCTTGAGGAGAAGACGTTTTTTGTTTAATAGATTTGATGACACCAGAGCGCAGTGAGCATGCTAAAGTAGCATGGATACCAGCGCTATAGAAGTATCCAATCAATCAATCAAAGAATAGTTTTATCAAAACATCTCAGGTATTTGTTCTGAGGCATTTTGACCCCTATTATAAAAAATGTATATTCAATCAATTGTAATAATAGAAAAAGCTTTAAAATAAAGAGCTACATTTAATGACAATGATTAACAAAATACAATCAAAATGTAATTTTAAATGTGTGGAAAGAAAAACTACCTCAGGAAGGGGGCCATCTCCAAAGTAGACAGTCCAGCTCCCCGAAGCGTTGTTGTTAACAATGAATCTACAGATGCCTGCAATTGGAAATTAAACGATGAAAATACATGAGATTTTTTTTATAAAAAGAGAGACAGTTTGTTTTAAATCCGAGTAACACAATTATTTGTTACATAGTCTTTCAATATTTAAAAGAAATGAATGGGGTTTAAAAGAAATATGAGTGGCTACATAAGGTGGACATTACCTAGACTTTCAAGCTGTCTCACAAAGTCGGGAAGCCCATTCGGAATGCCTCTAATTGTGTCACATGAGTAGCCATCTTCTGGCAACAAGAAAGGCAGATGAAGGTCATTGTCCTCTTCTAACCTTACTTCTCGCCCATCAGTACGAGTCAACTCATCTGCCATATTTTCAGCTATGGACACAACCCTGTCGATGAACTGCGGGGCTACTGGCTGCTCATTGGGCTCTGGAATGTAACGTCTGAGCAAAGCCCGCAGCTGCAAAGAGTTGAGCTTGAAGCATGTTGAGCTGATGTTGGTAATATCATCAGCTGTTGACTTGGAGGCTTGAAGTAAGTGCGCAGCCTTTAATAGAAATAAAATTACATTTGTATTGATATAGCACAGTAGCTTTGTGATTGGTGGTAACTTATGTTCTAACAAATAATACAACATTGGAGTCATTGTAAATAATAGAAAATTATGCGAAATCAATCCAGGAAAAAATGTCACTAGAAAAAAGCATCTCCTTTGAAAGCATCTGTCCAAATGCAGCTGAATTCTATTTAAAGCTATAAAGTCACATATATTTGAAGGGGATATGTCTTATGATATATCTGGTAAAGGGAATACATTTTTTAAATACTGAATCATTGTAAGAAAGGATAAGACAAGGCCATTTCATATTATTATTCTTAAGTTGCAAACTCCACCTGTATGATTCTACACAGATGGCAATCAGCCGCCAACTCCAGGCCTTGCTTCTCTGCCCATGCCTCCACACTTCCGAGCCTCCTCTTCAGACGCAGTCCCCATGCCCTGGTGCACAGCTTCAGTTGCGGTTCGACCACCAGTATGTTGAACAGCCACATGTTGATGAAGTGAAATAGTTGAGAGAACAGCTGGATTGTCAACGCTGCATTAACCCGGCAGCGTCGTAACAGTGTCATGGCCGCTGTCAGCGTGTTCAGAACATCAGCTAAAGTCGGCCTTCCCATGTTGTAGCGGTGACCCATTTCTGAAATTAAAATGTTGACATGGTAATTATGACGTGATATTTCTAGCCTCCCTTCTCTTGCATTGGCAATAGTTATTAGTTAGAGAAGTGGTTGACAGCCTTTTTTTTATCTTGTTTGCCACACACTAAAGCTAAATTTCTGTGACACATTCAAGTAATAAAATGACTGAATTCTATTTTAATTTATACCATCTCATCATCCTCACCAGTAGATTACATAAAAATATGCATATGCAGACCTGTTTACTCTCAAACTCTTAAAATCGTACAATATCATCACAAAATCATTCAATGCATTATCTTAATAGTAAATAATAAAACACAGTATATATAATGTATACACCTCAAAATCATACACTGTAGGCCAAAATCGTAAGAGTAAACAGGTCTGCATATGAGATTATTATACTTAGTATATATATAGTAGTAGTTTTGACAGATGACCATAAGTGAAACAAAAGTGTTGAAAACTGCAGAGTTAGAGAAGAGATAGAAAAAAACAATGTACAAGAACTGACCGTCCTCAACATCGTTACTATCTGAAGGGTCAAGGAAAGCGGGCATAACCCTCTGTAGGTCTCCCTGCAGGCATCTGACCAAGTGGTGAAAGGCTGCTTGAACCGCTTCAGCCAGCATCTCTTGGGATGTTGTGCTCAGGGAATGGATATCTCGATCTTGCTTGAACATGTGGAGAATTTCAGAGCAGTTGGCCATCCAGAAGGCAAGGGAAGGTGGATCATTGTGATGTTCCTAGAAACAAAAAGACATATATAAGGCAGAGATTAGAGAAGTAAAACGAAGGTAGGTCATCACAGAAATTACCCCAAGTTCCATAAATTAATTAATTAATACCTACTCTCTTGACCGCAACTGTTTAACTATTTTAAGACATAGCACCAAATGAATGTAAAATATTTGTTTCAGGAACTATTCCACAAAATCTGTGTTTACACAGCATCAATCTATTGATCTATTGTCTACCTGAATACTCTGTTGAGTCATCTTTGCTGTTTTGCTGGCAAAGTCAGCCACAGCTTGAGCCCTGTGTGTGACAGGTGACCTGGCAGACAGCAGGTTGCGGACTGCCATGTACAAAGTGTATGTTGGTGCCAGTTTGAATTGCAGCTGTTTGCTGTTCACTTCAAGGATAGAAGCGTGCAACAAACGATCCTCAGCTAGTGGGAGAGAAATTCAATGGTTGAAAACCTTGTTTCCTAGTTTTTTCACAGACATGGAAAAGTGATTGTTTATTGCTTAGTGGATGCCAACAAGTAACTGTTAGATTATTATGCTTCTTTCTGTGGTGTGACTGACACATTTGGCCTGGAGGATGCACTATACTGAAATGTCAGAGTAGCCCCTCATGCTGCCAGGCTTTTAGGAATTATCAAACAGACCTTGGAATGATTTTTAATAATGTAAAAATTTAGATTTTAAAATGTTTATTTCCAGGATAACCATTCCCATTGCACTATACAAGATTTATTGCATAAGACTTATATACAAGACTTATTGAATGACAGACACAATACAACTTATTGAATGACACAATATAAGACTCATTGAATGACACAATACAAGACTCATTGAATGACACAATACAAGACTCATTGAATGACACAATATAAGACTCATTGAATGACACAATACAAGACTCATTGAATGACACAATATAAGACTCATTGAATGACACAATATAAGACTCATTGAATGACACAATATAAGACTCATTGAATGACACAATACAAGACTTATTGAATGACACACTCAGGAGACTAGATGAGGACTCCTTGTCTTACCATCTATAAAATATTCCACTGAAGCAGGAAGCAAATCTTCAGGTCCTTGAGAAGAGCCTGGAGACCTGTCAGATCTGTCAGAGTTGCCCCTAGAATAGAAAATAATTAGTTTATTAAAATGTATAACAGCTTAACATCAGAAAAAATGATATTACTGTGTCAAAGTCAAAAGAGGAAATAACTAGCAAAAGGAAAAATTAAATTAAATTAACAGTTTTAGCTTAGCCTACTGTGTGAGCATTCAGGTTTAAAAATAAGGTTAAAACAAAATATTTACCTCCTTGGTTGTCCTTCCCATGATGGTGGCCCCTGGCGAGGGGAAGATCCCTGGACAGTTTCTATGTGACCATCAATGTCAAAATTAGTCTCTTGAGGCTGGCCTCGAGATTTATTAGGCAGCTGATATGGCTGATTTTGCATAGGTGGCTGCAAAATAAATTAAACAGCTCTAAATAAATAATATAGATCACTACAACACAAACTTCTTTTAACTTAAGCTACTGACATGCAAAGAAGACGTGATTAGTTTTTGAAAATATTCATAGTCTTTCATCATAATTATCATTCAGACTCACTAGCCATTTCAGTGTGTGCCCTAAGGCCCGAGGCCAAAGTGAAGAATTTACAAGTATCTCGGCAACTGTTATTTGTATATCATAGTCTCTAAAAATATTCAAGTTATAACAAGCACTAGATTTCAGGAGGGCATTGCCATCTTGATTAAATTTTAAGTGAAATAAATTTCCATACTTCCTCTTACATTTCTAATATAAGTACATTTTTACACAGGATGTAGTTTACAGCATTGACAGCTAGCATCAGACTGAAACTATCTCACCTCTTAGTGACATTTATCTCATCTGACCTTAGATCTGAAACTATGTCTTACTTAGCAGTATCTACCTCATCAAACCTTGGATCCAAGAACCTGTAGACCCTGTCTTTCCCAAACTGTACAGTCATGCCATGCTTGAGCATAGTTGTTTCATAAATCCTCTGTCTCTCCACATAAGTTTCAGCATCCTGGCTGTTGGGTGTGACTGTGACGATTCCTTCAGTGTGTGCTATCACACAGTGCCGAGGACGGATGTCAGCCCCAGAGAGCTGCAGTATAATTAGTTTTATTCAGCAAATAATTCTTGCGCTAAGAATCCCCCCCCCCCCCCCCCCCCAAAATAATTTTAGAATAAGACTGTTTTAACTTTCAGTTACCAACGAAATGACCTACAGAAAATTAATGTAAGAAAATCAGTGTAATGATTGGTAGAGTGTTGTATTTGAACCTGGCATTAAATAATGTACCTGTAGAAAATGTTTCCCATTATAGTCTTGTCTGTTGTTGACAACCTCAGTAACATTTACAACTTCTGTGACATTGAGTGGAAGCACGTGTCTTTTAGGTTTACCTAGAAAAGATCAACAACATAATATTATAAGTTCAGTCTTTCTTGTTGAAATTGAGGGGCAACTTGAGTTTTAAAAATGTAAGTGAATTGAGTGACATTTTTCTCATCTTATCTGATTGCCGTGCATGCTTTTACCTCGAACATTTAATTCAGTTAAATAAGGCAGCATGTCCACATTTGTATGCCTTTGGTCACTCTGATGATTACGGAGGTCATCTTGTGATACGGCTCTGGGACGTTTACTCCTTTTCTTGTAGTCAGCAGATCGTTCTCTTAGTTGGAAGATGATATGACCTAAAATAGAATCACACTTATGATGGAATTTTATAGACTGATGTGGAAAATAAAAGATTGAAAATTGTTGAATATGTTTTCAAAATAAAATGTATTCTCTTAAATATTTGAAATTAGGAATCACTTCACCATAACAAACTTGAATAAAGTTATACTTATTTAATTAAAATTCTTATCTCATAAGGAATTCTTAATTGCGTTTTAAATAATGAAGTGAACTGCAATCTTTTAAATAAGTGGCTAGGATTAAATCCGGGTAAAATCTCAGCAGAATTTAATATATTTCAGTGGTAGTGTGAGCTTAATTTATGTTTTGTGGTAATGAAAATGTGACATATATAAAGAACCACAATAGGGTGGTTCAACTGTAAGTAGGAAATAGGTTACATATAGAATAATATTTTTAAAAAGATATATTAGAAGAGGAAAGAGAGGGGTTTCAAGTATATACATTTCTTTAACAGCCATGGTAATTTCAGTCACAGATACCTTTTCAACTTCCTAAAGTGTACTATTCATATCAGCTTAGATAAGCTTCAGAACATAAAACTTTGTCCCATGTTCAGAATACCCTTCCCATAAAATTCAATGTTTTATTTTCAAATATTTGTGTAAAAAAAAATTAATTACAAAAAAAGGAATGAAGTATCATTTTTCTTTAATGAAAATGTTTAAATAAATCTAATACATTGAAAAGATATGTGAAACAGCCCCCCTCCCTAAAATGTACAACTAAAGGTAAACTTACAAGAACTTAGTCACAATCAATAGAAAGAAAATATGGTATTGAGGTGCAAATGGATATGATAAGCACACGTTTTATACAATTATTAAAGAAAACCACTACACCATCAACTTTTAAATTCTTTTTACCCCTCAACCTTTCAAAAGTCTTAATGGTCACAGACAGCTGCTTTGATTGCCCTCAAAGAGGTCTCAAAGTTTTGTAAGTTAAGTAAAGTTGATTGAAAGAGATGCTACCAATGCAATGTCAAGAATTGATTACATAAATTTGTGTCACTAAAATTAACATTTAACTACTATGTTTATTATATTCAGTTCACTTTCAAGCAACTAACTCTATTGTAGGTCCTCTTTAAAGCAATTAACTCTGTTTTAGGTCCATTTTAAAGCAATTAACTCTATTGTAGGTCCATTTTAAAGCAATTAACTCTATTGTAGGTCCATTTTAAAGCAATTAACTCTATTGCAGGTCCATTTTAAAGCAATTAACTCTATTGTAGGAAAGTGAGAGCTTGCATTTAATGTAGTATCACTTTGGTTAAATATTAATGTGACACTTCTTTGGTAAAATAATAATGTTGTAACCTCTCTTTGGTGAGTAATGTAGTATCTTTTTTGGTTAAATATTAATGTGACACTTCTTTGGTAAAATAATAATGTTGTAACCTCTCTTTGGTGAGTAATGTAGCATCTCTTTGGTTAAATAAGGTTGTCATTAGTTAAAATCAAACAAACATAAAATCGTTAATGGGAATATGTGTGCATGCCATTTGCAAACCTCTCGTACCCTGACCTCTGTGCTTCGCATGCTGCATGACGATAGCCAGAGGACATTCATTGTCATCCAGAACACGTTCATCACCAACAGTTCCACCATGGTACTCCATACCCCCGGGTGGAAGCAGAACCTGAAAGGTTATAATTAACAAATAAAGTCAACACCACCAACCATCTATGGTTCAATTATCTCTCATTTATATTTGTTTTGATATTTTTTTACTTAACAGAAACAACCTCTAATGTATTATAATCAATGATCAAGATTTAATGTTTTGTTGTACAAGTTAAAAAAAGTGTTGTAGAATTTATGAATAATTTAAATATTCTTGTTTAACAAAATGAAATAATTGTCCAACTATTTACCTCCACAAGACAATAATTATTTGGATCTTCTTTCTCACGGCCATACTTCTCCAATGCTTCTTTGACAACAGCTGAGGCTGGGTCAGCAGTAGAAAGAAACAGTGTTTTGTAGGGGACCTCTCGTTGTAAGGCTTCACCATAGATTTTTAGAGTTCCACCTGAGGATGATCATTTAAAACATTATTTAAAAAAAAAAATTAATTTAATCATTTTTCAATTAAGATGAATAAAGAAATATTTATAATCACCTTGTTGTAAATTTGGAAAATCAAAACAATTTTTTTCTCTGACTTAGGTATAACATTTTTAATTAGGTAGAATTTTTTGATGAAAGATTTAATATTTTTAACAAGAAACATTTTTTTGTGGTAAGTTTAAAAAGGTGCAACCCAAAAGAGAAATTCTATTACACATCTTAGTTCATACTGTTATAATACATTTTTTATATCTCCACTGTTACACATGTTAGTTCATACTGTTATTTTACATTTTTTATATCTCCATGTTTTTTTTTCTTGTTCTTTTTTTCAATTTAATTTTTGTTGGCCTTTTCAATGTAATTCTTACATTCTGCAAAAATAACATACTGAAACTTCTTTAAAGGTATGTCATCATAGGTTACCTATACCGGATAACATGTACTACAGGAATTCTAATGCAGGGAACACAATGTTGACAAAATGGAAGACTGACATAGTTTAAAGGTATGTCATCATAGGTTACCTGCCCCTCTCCCAAGCGTTTGTGAAGAGACGGGCTGGCGGGGCAGGGGTAATCCCAGGCTTAATAGTGTAGCAGAGGTTACCTATCTTAAACTAGGTCACCAGTCACACCACCAACAAAAACCGTTTCACTGCCACACCAAGGTGCACATTTGAACGGTTCGACATTTTTTAAAAGTGTGTGTGCGGTTTTTGTTCCTTTTTTTTTAAGGGGGGGGGGGGGGGGGGAGAAGGGGAGGGGTGGGGGAGGGGGTATAAATGTCGGCGGTTCTATTTCTTAAGTAGTTAGTTCAACATCTGCCAGCATGAATACGGGTTAAGTGCATCACAGAGGAAGGCCTGTAAAGGTTACAGTAATCACAGTGGTGTAGCTAGGGTTAGTGCCACCCGGGGCTTGGCCAAGATTTTTTGCGCCCCACTTTCAAACACAAAAAAATTCCGTTGTCCGAAAATGCCGCCTCTACAAATCATATATTATATGAAGACAAATGTGCCGCCCGGTGCGGAACGTCCCCCTCCTACGCCACTGATCAGTCATCACGTTCACACGGCTATAATATTTTGTAATACGAATAAGAGCAGACATTTGTACTTTCTTCGCAATGTGAAATTATTTATTTTTTAATTAATTTTTTAAAAATAATTTAAATTCACAACATTGAACAACAAACAAACAAAAACAAAAAAGTGTGGGGGGGGGGGGGGGAGACGTTTTAAAAAGCTTGACAATCACACCTTTTAAAAGATATTGATGCATTAGTGACGACCTTTTTTAAGAACTAGTTTGCATAAGTTACTTAGACATCGTCCCGTTGATAACTACCAGTGAAAAGAACCAGTGCGACTCATTCAATGGTTAGGAATCCAACACCCCCCCCCCCCCCCCCGGACTGAAACCAATCAATATTTTGAGCGTATCAAACATGACACACCAGGGGCGTGTATGCAGAGCAGCTACGATACCAAATTTTTAATATGATGGGCCTTATATTTAGAAAACAATGTTGAGAATGTGATGTTATCCCACGTCAAAACACTGGCCCACCTGTCAGACGTTGACACAGGTCAAGGAAACACATCTCCACACTCCCACAGAACAGATTAGTTACGGGCAGACTCAAATCTTCAGACGGCTCGGTCAGGTCACATCCCGCCACGAGGGTCAACCACGAAATCCATGCTCGTGGTGCGCAGGACCGTCGTGTGTGGGGGGGGGGGCAGCCCACCACGCCCCACATGATTCCCATTCATTCAAAATGGCCAGTCTTTAGCACACATTGGAGGATCCCATTTAGTTAAACATAATGCGATAAGTAATTATCAAACCACAATATGTGGAGAGCCACTGGGCTTTGGATTAAACCAATGTAAATAAGATTTTTTGGCTAATGTGCTTCTGTGGTCCCCTTTTTGGGAGTCACTTCCCTTTGTTTATGATAGATTTAGGGTTCGGGTTAGGGTGAGCGACAGAGGTACCAGTAGCGTGCAATTACCGATTTTTTTATTTTTTTTAAAGGAGAGAACAAGAAAATGTGGAGAAAGACAAACTTGAATTTCTGGTTGTCTCCTCTCTAAGGCCAAAAGGATTTGGGAATGACGCCACAAGTTGTAAGCATTAATAATTTTAATGCCGACTTCCTGTATCCATGTGGTACAGCAATATTTCAACAAGCCGACTTCCTGTATCCATGTGGTACAGTCATATTTCAACAAGCCGACTTCCTGTATCCATGTGGTATAGCCATATTTCTACAAGCCGACTTCCTGTATCCATTATGACTAGTTGAACAAATATGGTGGCAAGTTTGAGAGGGGACTATTTGACGAAACAATATGATATATATAAACAAAGAAATGCTTGCAAGGCTCATACTGCTAATAGTAATATTTTATCCAATATCCAGATGGTCATATGAAATATAGTAGTTAATGACACCAACATGCGAGTTCATTGACATAGGCGTAAGCAGGGAGGTGACGCTATCCAGATATGATAAGACAAAAGCCATTTCAAGAGAATCGTTTGTTCAGGGGCGTGTTTTTTTAAATCAAAACTATAGTTGTATTTTTAGAGATCCTATTTAATACCCGGATTTCACAGAAAGACGCCCAGTCGTGTTATTTCATCAATAGTTATAGTGGAGCCCCCCCCCCCCCCCAAACGTATATATACACGCCGTGGACAACGCTGGTTCTTCCTTAAGAAAAATCAATTAACCGTTTTCAATTTAGATTTATTTTTTCCGGAATGCCAAAAGTCGATTGGGTTGATGGTATGGCTGCAGACCTGGGTCTCAGGTGTAGGAAGACTGAGTAGCGCCATGTCCGGTGTGTGAAGAGGCGTGTCTTATGAAATATCATAGAAGGCGCGGTAAACCAACTTTCATGTGCCCGTTAAACGATCATCTCCGATACAACGAGTGGTTCAAGCAAACACTTGGCTGACTCGGGGGCTGATGTTCAACCCACAGGGCGTTTAGCGCTTATTTGTTCAACACAAACTACCCACCAAAAGGTAATAATATTGAAACACAAACTACACGTGAAAAGTTAAGCAAATGTGGTTTAAGCCGAAAAATATATTCTATATGGTCAAATAAAAGAACCAGCTGACGTAGTTCAAAGCTCACAATTCTAAATGTTGAAATTGAGGCTATTTCTGGGCTCCTGTTTTTTGCTTGCAATGTGTGTTCACCCGCCTTGCCTCCTCTTGTGATATTTATCAGAACAATAACATTCTGGCCAGACAACAAAATGCTGACAAAACGATATAGGACCACGTATACACATTTAAAAGCGTGGAGAATTCCGAACAACCTCTGCGGCCATGGTTATGAAGGACATATATATTCGTCTATGCTCTAGGCTCCAGGCATCATTAATTGTGACAAATACTGCAAGGCTAAGCTCAATGCTAGTTATTTAAGCTACTGTCCTCGCCTCAAATGTCAGAGCCATTTTCCTACCGTTTCTAACGTAATACGTGGCCCACGTAGGAGTTTGTAAAAAAAACGTATGGCGACTTTCCTTTCTGTTGCAGTTCCAGGTGCAATAACATCTGAACTTTTCTTTTATTTAGTGTTCTAATTAACCGACCACAGGCGAATACTCTACATTCTATATCACAAAGTAACCCTTATATTCAATTGTACAAAGAGGGAAAGCACAAAACTTATCACATGCAATACGCTACCCCAACGGTTCAGATGGACAGTACACGGCACACATAGATTTATTTATTTTGCATGGATAATGGAGAGCTGATGAGGAGGGAGTAAGCTACTATAAAAAATCCTATCAACACCCCCACAATATAATTTTGGATATATACTGGAGTCTTGAAACATGAACAATGATTTTAAAATCATTTCGATTGAAATCATTTAATTTATATGTACACGTTTTAAATCTCTCGCTCTCTCTCTCTCTCTCTCTCTCTCTCTCATACATACACATAGAAACATACACAACGATAAATATGGGCACAATAGACCTACTTATAACGTATGCATATTTTTAACAGTCCTAGTGACATGACCATTCCCATAGATAGCATGAATTTTATAACATTAAAACACCGTTAAAGCTTATATAACAGCGTTAAAGACCCCCACAAAACACACCTCCTAGTAAGTAATGGACTTATATAACAGCGTTAAAGACCCCCACAAAACACACCTCCTAGTTAGTAATGGACTTATTACACCGTTAAAGACCGCCAAAAACACACTTCCTAGTAAGTAATGGACTTAAAACGGGGCTAAAGACAAAAAAAACACGCTTCCCGTTAATTTACTTAAACAAGCTCTTCTCTTGAAATGGCTTTTGTCTTATCGCATCTGGATGGCGTCACCTCCCTACTTTCGACGGCCCAGTGCCTCTCAATAAGTATATTATATATTACAAGACAGCCCCCACCGAAGTCAGCATTTCCGTCAGTTCTGTGAGTGTTTGGTGTACTGTTAAATGTTGTAAGTGTATGGTGCATCTGTAAAGTGTTGTAAACGTATCGTATATTGTTAAGTTAAACTTACTGTAAAGTGTAAAGGACAAATGCCTGGTTAGGAAACAATATTTTATTCACTAAGTATTCAAAGTACAAACACAAGCGAGTTCTGTTCTACAATGGTATTTAAGCAGTTATGTAGAGTGGTGCACTGTCTGGGGTGCGGTACGTCTTGCGTTCACGGGTTGGTGTAAGGACAAGCAGGAACCTCGCTGACTTATCTCCACGTCACAATCACGTGACCCATGTTTAAACAGCGGTGGTTTATCCCGTGTGACCGGGAGGGATCGTGATGTTGTCAACATTTGGTGGAACATGTAGCGTTCTGATCATGCCCTGGTTACTTCACCGTGTATGCTGTGCTAACGACTGGCAGTGGTGTACCGACTACGGTACATGTAATGATTTACTGACTTCAGGCAATGGTGTACAAACTACATTTATTGGTCACGGGTGTGCACGTTTATTGGATATTTTGAACTGCAATATTTTATTACAAACAATTATCAAACACTCCCAAGTGACCCCGGTAACCCCACACAAAAAAGCTAAGATTCACTGTATCCATAAGAATGAGAGTTAAATGTATGATAGTGTTATGAGGGATGACGTGTTTTGATACACGCTTGGCACGCCTTCCACGTGCATGACCTCTTTCAATCGAAGCCGTGTTGGGGGCGGCTAGGAAAATATCACTTTGTTGACATTTTAGCTACTATCGTCCGTTTCAGTCGAACATGATAGAATGATCTCGAGAATGCGGGAAGCAGTAAGACTGCGTATTCCATGTCGAGAATGATCATTTGAAACAGGGTATAAAAGGGATAAGATTAAATGACGAGAGATAATTTTTCCTTTCCTTTATCACGAGATGTGCTGTGTCATTATTTAATAATTTGTTGTGTGTAGATTTTTCTATTTCCTCTTAATACAATTTTATGCTCATTGTATTTTTATACACAGTACCGGTACCTGCAAACTGTAAGTTAATTATTTTTAATCATTCTTTTGCTGTTGTAATTTAGTTGAAATGCATACATTAAAAACGTATTAATTGTAATTAACTCTGGCTTTGTGTGTCGTATTATTTGTTATTATTTTTAAACTTTGGCATCGTCCTTTATTATGGACTGTTATTAGAACGAGCCATAGACAAAAGATAAGAGATTAAATTCTCCATTTATAACGATCCGTAATAATAGTTATTTAGGGTATCAATGTCCAATTATGTTAAACATAATTCACATACAAGACTTAAACAAGAATTTACGTTTCCATGTTTAAAAACAATGTCAAATATGGATACATTGAGTTTTGGATTAGATGGATACATGGAGAAAATTTTAGAAGATGGATACATGGGGTAAAATGTGAAAGATGGATACATGGGGTAAAATGTGAAAGATGGATACATGGTGGAAAATGTAAAAGATGTATCAATGGAGAAAAATGTATACATGGATAGAAAGGACCCAAGAGCAGAAATCTCTTGTGGTCGCTACACATGCGAACCAGGTTTAAATTTGTAATTAGAAACGTGCCCTCACAGCGGGGGGTCAGTCTAGAAAATTGATGATCGCACGGCGCGATGTTGACTTAAAAGGTAACTTGTTCTAACCCCCACCATACTCCCCGGACATCCAGAACAGATCTTGATATCAGTTGATTAGAACGGTAGATTTAGAACAATGTTGTTCAAATCCCTGAGATCAAGGCGGAACGTCAGGAATAAGAAGAAGTGTATGACATCGGAACAATAGCTAACAAAGCTGTAATCAAAAGGTTAGTCTAGTCTGTATGACATCGGGATCCTAGCTAAGAAAGATGTAATCAAAAGGTTGGTCTGTATGACATCGGGACCCTAGCTAACAAAGCTGTAATCAAAAGGTTAGTCTGTAAAACATCGGGATCCATAGCTAACGAAGCAGCAAACGACATGTTAGATGTACCGTGTAGGACATCAGGACCCTAGCTAAAAATCTTTAATCAAAAGGGTAGTCTGTAGGACATCAGGACCCTAGCTAACGAAGCAGTAGCCAAAATATGACTTGGACTCTACTTGTAAATAAAACAATGAGAAACGTGACGTGCTTATTGCCTGAATGTAACCAAGCCCTTAAGGCCAGCGTTTCCCAAACTTTTAAGTTTGGCGGACAGGTGGACAAGTTTCGAAATTGCACCAGGGACCGGTGGCATATTATTAATTATTTTTATTTGGACATATAGATATGCATGTTGCGCAGATAACGTAAGGCTCGTGGGCTGGTCCCGGTCCACCATTTGAGAAACGCTTTCTCACACGTGCTTTAACTTGAACGGCGACTTTCTGATACGCCTGTAAATAAGTGCCAAATAAGACTAGCAAAACTGTTAGTTCGACCTGGTCATAACATGCTGAATTGCAACTTTTATTGACGAAAGTTTGGATCTGAAATGAACGTTGACCAATTTAAGAAGGATTTTATACTGTCTGGAATTTAAAAAAAAAAAGTGTAGCCATTTTGACGCGCGTGTAAAGACGACTCCCCCCCCCCTTTCCCCCACACACACGCGCGTAAAATCGTTGGTTAATTCTTTTTCTGCATATAAGTTTTACTGGTAATTAAACCATCGTTACATCTGGTCAACCCTATTTCGTATGGTTTCTACACTTAATCTGTTTATTAAAATATGCACTGCAGTTACAACAGGTTGCTCTACAATCAAGACACTCCCTATGTATAACAGTTATAATGAGTGGCGGCAAACCCAACTGGTCCTGGTGCCACACTCGTCAACTGACAACGTAAGAGGATCTACCCTTTCAGACTGTCACAACGCTTTAGTCCAGACAAATAGCACTGACAAAGATGAGAAAGTCGATCAGTGATGGAGATGATTTCATCAATACCTCACAGTGAGAAGGCCAGGCCTGACCCACTATTTGCCACTATTACATTGAGATCAGGGCTACGTAAACCTAGTGCTAACGAGTGCTTGTCCAATGCCTATTTTACATATCCAACACGGAATCTTGTCTACCTCAGGTTTATATTCTGATTTTAATACGTTGTTGATGTCATGTCAGCGAGAAAACCTTTCTCTACCTTCAAGACATATTTTTATGTCATAAATAACTTTCTCTTGTTGTCTATCCAGTGAAGCGGTTGTCAACGCGCATCCAGGTGAATTAAATCCCATCACCGGAGCAATAGCCTAATAAAAATACAGCCTATTCCAGAAAAGCGTTTCTTCTTGACACGTTTAGGTAAAGACTACGTTTTACTTCAAACTCCAGGTTCTCACCATTCACTTGACCTCACACTGATTAGACAGAACAATCGCTGCTTTTGTTTCACGGGAAACGTCTGCTGGGGGAGATTGCACGCATGCTCAAACCGCTACACTGGTCATTGTATACGTCGCAGTCCAATCAGACACTCGCTTGTTAGTACCGCTATGGACAGGTGTGTGGAGGCATAATGATTTGAGTACCAATAACAACATGTCTAGAGCACGGGCAATAGACATGAAGACATATAGGACATGGGCTGAGATACGGGCAATGAACTCTCAGACATACATGGCATGTTCATGTGCTGAGATACGGGCAATAGACATGAAGAAATATAGGACATGGGCTCAGATACGGGCAATGAACACTCAGACATGCAGACATATAGGACATGGGCTGAGATACACGGGCAATGAACACTCAGACATGAAGACATATAGGACATGGGCTGGGATACGGGCAATGAACACTCAAACGTCTATGTTTTGAACGTCTGGCTTGTAAAAACACTTAATTTTTCGAATTGTATTTTATGTTTGTACCTTTTATATCTGTATCGCATTCTCCGTATAAATCAATTGAATCAAACACTTTGAATGTAAAAATTATATGATTTCGGATTTTAAAAATCTAGGTTTGACGTTGTCGTCAACAAGAAGACGATGAAGGAATAGCTCAAAACATTACCCCACCCTTGCAATAGATAAGACACCAGAAGCTCCAGAGACTTTACTGTTTAGATCGATAGTAACTTTCTTACAAATATCTTTCATTTATCATTTGAAGTTTGGCAATCTTACATCGTGTAGAATTGAACATATTTATAAGTATAAGAATGTGTATCTTGTTACGGATCAGGGAGTCTACAAGTCGCCAAGGAATTGGAGAAGAAAATAAAAAGGGGAGGGGGGGGGAGAGGCAGCTCCGCTATTTCAAGTCATGCACTAATGACACGACGATTCGATCGTGGCGGGCGATGACACACAACATCAATCAACCTACTACGACTACATGGCAGCCCCGCCTCCTCGCCGGAGTTTAAACCCAATTCCAGTTGGCGCAATATTGAAAATGTGTGTATATTACTATGAGAGGGTCGAAGGAATAACAAGGGTTAGTGCCAACCATGGCGGCCAAGATCCCTTCCAAAGAAAAAATTATGCAGTAGGTCGAAAGGACCACCCCTCAATCTACAGAACAAGCGCCGCCCGGGGCGGTTCGCCCCCCCCCTCCTGACTATAAGTCAGTGTGTCGATGTTAATGTAAAATGTGCTGAACTATTGGTAAAGAAGGTAAGGAGGGCAACGTATGTTGTTGCTATGTTGTTTTTTGGTGGGTTTTTTTGGTGGTGGATGGCAGAGAAGAAACTTCCATTGTAATTAATGTATATAAGTATTTGTTTTTAATTACAATTGAAAGGTTCGTATTGAAACAGGTGAATATGACGCTCCAGATACGTGTGTATTGATTCGTCTATTCGATGACACACAAAGTCCATCCTATCGAAACTACACGCCTACACATTCCATGAATGAGTCAGTCAGTGACCAATAGGTTTAGGACGTAATTAATGCATACCAGCGTTGTTACCCTTTTTTTTTTTTTTTTTTTTTTTTTTTTTTTTTTTGCAGTTTGGAGTTTTAGAAAGCCTCGCCTTGACAGAAAAGGTGAACCTTTGAAACAACTGGCGTGGTGTTAAATTTACGTTATCTAAATGTAGGCCACAAGCTCAAGGCATTTAAAACAACGTTGAACCAATGCGATCACACAAAGACTATAAAAAATAAACCATTCGAGTGTACTCCTTCACCTACACAGCCAGCCTTGAGCATTTCCCCAATCCATTCTCTAACACTAACAATTGACACAGTCAGGCATGAGACATAGTTGTTTTCTTTATTTTTTTATTTTTTTTTATTTCAAGAAAAATCCATTTAAAAATGAAAACTATTTCTAATAGCAGTAGCAGCAAGCTATTCATTTCTTGAAAAAATCTTCAAAGAAGCAGACGAAACAGATACGCATAACTGTATAGATTGAACATCATTGGGTTTGTGTTACGGCCTTCCAGATGTCAGTGGAGCAACTCTTACCTTACACCCACACAGTCAACACATCAGACAATGACTGGCAATGTCGACACAAATAACCGTCCATAAACCTGAGGTAGTTGCAGTTATTTTCTCAAGTCGAGATTATAGAAGTGAGAGTGGTTGTTTGGTATGTGTAAAAATATGAATGAAAGAGGCTAAACCAAGTCGTCACTATACATTATTCAAGTTGATAACAATGTAGCCCAGTCGTTCTCCGCAACACGCTCGTCCGCATTGTTTTTAATGAGCCAATCATTGCGACTAAAATAGATTACACGGGAATATAGTGTCACTATTTATACTATCTCACACACAACAGAAATGTAGTAATTTATAAACTGTCTCAACATTTATGAATACTATTATGTTCCCCATCTCCCCCATAATTATGTCCCGCTCAAATGCTTCAAACCAAGGGTATGAAATCGAATCAACCTAATACGCGAATTCAAAACTCAAAATAGGGCCACAATGTGTTTTCGCTGGTCAATCTTTGACATAAGAGGTCATAAAACCAGAAAAGAAAAAAATCGGGAGACGGTATTCTTAACACCTTTACGTGCCGAGAAACGGCCATTTGATATGAGCTACGTCCACCTTCCCTTCACCTTCGCCACAACAGAGGTGGAAACAAATACTCGTGCCAACCAATTTGTGTCCCGCGGGTTGCGAACACGGAAGGTATTAATCTGCCAACGCTCCATCTTCCCAATTCCCATTGTGGTTAAGTACAATTTGTTCCTTACACTTTAGCAGTATCAATGTCACTGTTAGATCCTTCAATTCTGTACTATCACACAGCCGTTCAGCTAACGCATCAAACCGCTGCTTTTTTTTTTAATGAAAGATCCCGCTACACTGTTTTATTTAACCATAACATCGTTCGGCTACAAAGATATTTTTTTTCTGCGGATATATAAGTCAAATAATTTACAAAAATGGCTTCTTATACAATGAAGGCAGTGGCGTAGTGAGGGGGCGGGGCATCATGCCCCGGGCGCTACTCACAAAGGGGCGCCAAATGGTATATTTTACTATAATATTGTATGGTTTTCGAATAGGGGGGGGGGGCGCGCTAAAAAGGTATTGTGCCCCGGGCGCGAGTTAAGCTCGCTACGCCACTGAATGAAGGTTGCCGACTCCTGAAACAGAGCAAAGTTTGGGTGGTGTAGAATTACGTCCATGAAATTGTAATCTAGAGCGCAACAATAGAGGGAGATAAGTCTGAAGGTGTGTCATTGGTGGGTTGTTTACAGCAGCGTTGCCACTCCTATTTTGAAAGCACAGAATAACTTTTGAACACACAGGCTTACTTAAATATACCCTGAAAAGTTCAAAGATAAAAATAAAAACGAAGAGATGTGCTGGGGCGGAACAGAGTGTGAGGTTGGCATCGGGTTGTTCTGGTAGATTCGGGTTGTTCTAGTAGATTCGAGTGCAATATATTGCTACACGTCAAAAAATGTTTTTTCTCTTCAGCATCGTGGACCTTTGAATTATCTTTATAAAATTGTAAGCCAAGAATGTCTACAGAACAAGCTTGACATCTGGGGACTTCGACTTCAGACAAAATCTCCACTTCACCACCCCAACGACGCCGACGTGCAATATAAACATGATTTACTTGATTGGTCTATTTCAATTGGGTTTTAATTTGAATTTTGCTGTTACTACTTTAGGGGCTCCGCACCAGCTGACAACCTTTCTCAACTTGTGCTAGAAATGCACACGGAAATTGGAGTGTTCTAAAGCATTGGATATTCTCGTTAAATATGATAACCACCGCAGTAGGGACTCGCGTGTCAGTTTAAGAACTGATTGTCTCTAGATCAACCATCAACCATGCAGGTTTTTATTAGGCCACGCACGTCGGTGAGGTGAGAATTCCTGGGTCAACTTGTTCTGGGTTGTATAGAGCTGACCATACACCTCTAAGGCCGCCCCAAGCCCCTTTAATGAAACAAACTCCGATGGCCGGCTAGCACGTATAAACAAACACTACGAGCCATACACACAACAGAGGCTGAACACACAGAAAGAATGAACACATTTCAACAACACCACCCCCACCATCACACACACACACCCCACACACAGTCCTTTGGGTTTCTCCTTGTACATTACAAATAGCTCTGATTTTGACTGACATGCATCAAACTAAACACATACACAACAGACATCCCATAAGTACTGCAATAGCATAAAAGCTGATGAAACTGTTCCAGCTTGGATGATCGCGAGTTGAAAAATCAGGAAATTATAAAATAAACCGTTCATTAATTAGAGCGGTTTACATATCCTAACAAGATTTAAGCAAGCGTAAGGCATGTCCAAGGGTACAATTAACATTTGAGGTCGCCCTCTTCCCCGCTCACCACATAACCGTACCATGTACATGAACCAGTTTACCACACAACCATGCGATGTGCATGAACCAGTCGGGCCTTCCTAGTAGGAGGAACTTTAAAATCTCAGCAGAATTGGAATGCAATGTTTATAATAACAATGAGCCGCGGAGAACATATTAAATGAATAGGAAGTGAAAGATTTATCAGAACCAAGAGAGGACTTGTTGGGGTTGGGTTTACAATGGTTTAACCAAGTGAGGACTTGTTGGGGTCGGGTTTACAATGGTTTAACCAAGTGAGGACTTGTTGGGGTCGGGTTTACAATGGTTTAACCAAGTGAGGACTTGTTGGGGTTGGGTTTACAATGGTTTAACTCTCAATTCTAAAAAAGTCACCACACTTTGAAATTGACCCGAAATGAGCTAGACATTGGTTAGATCCTATTCATGCGACTGCCATGCAAATGTTTCTTGAGCAAGGGTAAAACATTTATAACTCATGGAGCGAATTTAGTCCCGCAGTAAAAATGTATATTATTTCCGCTACAAATGCCAGTTGATTTTTATGAAAATTGGATATTGACCTCGTATGGCTCAATGCCATTAATGATCAATATGCCTTTACAAAATGAACGGTGGTACTTGGCTCATTTAATGACAACGCCGATTTTACCATAGGTGGAATAGGGAGTCACTCATCAGATCTTTCAACTGGACTATGTTACATATGGGCATGGGAGACGCATGCCTCTGTTGTTTAATCCGAGTGTGTTGCTTCGTCCACACCCCCGATGTGGGAGGAGTTAAAAGAAAACAACCTTGACATTTTGGTGTAATAGATCCAAAGCGCCTCAAGATGGCGAGGGTCTAGCCATCAGCCGAGGAGAGCTGACCCTTATAACTAACATGGCCGCAGTGATGGAAACTGGAACATTTATCTTGGCAACAGTTCCCTTCATTTAAAGGCTAACTATCACATATCCCAATGACTGACATTTTTTTTAAAACGCCCATTATTTAAAGTAGGTCACAAAAACCACAACAAGTAGCCATCCTTTCAAAAATAACAACATTTTTTTTTTTTTTTCGAACCAACGTTAAATAAAAACCTATAAAATATCATAGAATAAATATAGTTGACATAATCTAAAAATGTATTCAAATGAATTGGACTTGGTCTTTCCATCCATGGAGACACACTTTACAATAAGTGTCTGAACTCTCCCATCAGTCGGTGCCAACATAACCTGAGACCAACAATCTACATCCAGAAATTCTTTTATTCTGATCTTCCCCCCAGAAATCGGCTGGTCTATTGTTCCCTGATAATGGGGGCATCTGCAAGGCTTCACCCAGACAAGATACCAGAGAGCGTGGGGTAAAACGAAACCAAGGAAATAGTAATCCCTAGAATTAAGGTTAACAAGAGGTCCTTCTCATCTCCGATAAATGACAAGATTGGAGAGGGCGGAGCAGTAGGGGAGACGGTAAAAACAAAAGAAATGCCATCAAGGGTGGGGACTATTTTAATACCTCGCCGTGGATAGCCAGAAATCCCTTCCTCATTTTGCGTTAAAACAGAGGTTCTCAATCTAGGGTCTAAGGAAAGTGTTGATGTTCATGGATAGGTTTCGGGTTTCTATAAATGCAATACAAAATTTATTTCTACTACCCTCAAAGAACAAGGGATAGGAATTTTTGGAAATGTTATTTTTCTCATATAAAGGATTTTAGATGTTTTTTTTTTCATCAAGTCAACAATGTCTATGGGGGGAAACCCAGTGTTAAAATAATCTAAGCTGATTCAGCCTATGATTTACTAAGACACAAACTAGACGCGTAAACCTGTGGGCCCGGTGGGGTGGAGGTGTAGGACAAAACAAAGGAAAGAGATTTCAGGTTTAAAGCTTTCTTTAGCAGACAAAAGATATTTACAGAATACTGAAACCAAAGACTGAACAAAGGCATATAAACCCAACTAAAGAAAACAATGTTGTGAGGGCACCACACACAAGCACAACTTAAAGATAAAAAGATAAAACGCATTAGCTAAAGAGGAAGTGAAGCAATATTAGATTCACAATAGTTTAATAGCTTTGGTGATTGTAAACCAACACACAGCCACAATGATGCCGATATGAAATAATGGTGACGTGAAATACTTATGCTGATACATGATGGTGATATGACTTATGGTGATATGACATATGATATGACATGATGCTGACTTAAAATCGTGGTGCTATGACCTGATGTTGATGTCAATGGAGTACTTACCACTATCTGTGCCCCCTTCTATTGCATTCATCTGAGCCAGTTTTTTCTCCAGCTTCTGCTGCCTCCTCCTCCTCATGACGGCCTCGGGGTTGGAGATGCTCCTGGTGAAGCTGGTCTCCGGGGCTTCCTCGTACAACTTGTTGGCAACACTGTCATCTCCATTGATATTCTCCTTGCGACCGTCCCTTTTCTTCTTCTCTTTCTTCTCTCTTTTGGAAAGCTTCCTCTTAAAACCAGGCTGCTCCTGCTGTAGCACCGATTTATCAAATCCCAAGGCAGGATCCTATCAAAGAAGTAGATACGGATATTTTAAGTTAGTGGTTGGGCAAGGGCCAGATCCTATCAAACAATTATGGATGTCATGGGTCAGACAATATTATTACAATGGCATAACCTATTACCCTCAGAGTTACTTGTCAAATAAAACTAAGAAAATTTCAATCTTTGTTTAATGGGTGTTAAGAAAATTATAAGTATTACAGGATAATCTTGAGAAGCAAATAAACCTACCCTAACGGTTGGGTGATCCTCATTCCTAAGGAGAAATCTCCCCTCTCGTACATCATTACCCCAGTTGAGTTGGACATAGAGAGGTTTCTCATCATCTGCTAGTCGCCTTTCCTCTGAAATGGTATCATTTGGAAACTATAACTCAATGTGCCTAAACAATGAATGTAGGTATCTGAAAGAATACCAATCTAGTAGTGAACTCAATATAATACACATTATTAAAATAAATATACCATTAGAGGGGGGGGGGGGAATTAAATAACAGATTAGCACTGAGATCTATTTTAATATCTAAACAACTTATTTCACTTAATGCAGTGGTTCTCAACCTTCCTAACCCTTTAAGACAGTACCTCATGTTGTGGCGACCCCCAACCGCACCATTATTTCCATTGGTACTTCATAACTGTAGAGTATATATGTTTTCTGATAGTCTTAGGCGACCCTTGTGTAAGGGTCATTCGACCACCCACAGGGGTCGCGGCCCACAGTTTGAGAACCGCTGCCTTAATGGAATTACAACAATAAAATGATTATACACCAGCTTAGAATGCAAACCAAGAACATCTAAAATAAATCTCTGCTCACATATTCTCATTAACCACATAGTCCAAATAGAATCGATAGATCTAATCTGGCTGAGCAGGGATGATATCAATTAGGCTTAGTTATTTTTAGAACAGGATGGAAGTAATCAACGTAAGAACATAACAGGTACAAAAGGTTGGCGCAGATTCTCAAAGCTATCACTCTATAGTATAAACAGAACAGGTAAAAAAGGTTAGCACAGATTCTCAAAGCAATCACTCTATCAGCCGAAGCACATTATTAGCATTGGAAGATGAAACACAAACACTTGGTAAGGATGATGAGGTGGAAGAGGTAGGAAATGTAATAGTTCTGTCCAGAGCTTATAAAAATTCTTGAAATGCTAAGAAAACCAGAACTCAGAAGGGCCAAATCTTCAAGGCAAACACGGCATACAATCAAAAGATATATTTTTTAAAAGTTTAAACAAATGAAAAACAAAAACAAAAAACCCAGAAAACATGAGTCATGTACACAGTGAACAAATCAGAGGCAACATAAACACACAACTGCTACAGCAGAGAAGGCGTGCACCCTATCAACATGTTGAGTTGATTACCAAGCAGAGGAAACAAGAGCAGCTGTTCAGATGTACCCCAAATATAATAGGAAAAAAAAAACTTTTTAGGAATAGACCACGTACGGTCATAAACTCAATATATATCTTACCATTTTTAACAATAGGCTTTTTAAAAAAATTCATCTATAACCAAGCTGTTGACGGACACTAACTGTGGTGTGTATACATGCAGAAACATAGGTGTACACAGCTACAAAAGTATACCCCACTGGGCGTAATATGGGACAACACAAATGGGGAAAATGCCACTCTATGGATCATTGCTAAATGTTAGCAGAACATAAACCGGTTTCTACAACAGGACATTCACTTAAAACCAGCAGCTTTTGGCGTCAAAAATTGTTAAAACTATGCGACACATTTTAAGAATTGTTATCTTTTTTTTTTTTACTTTTTCGTTGTGGGGATCTCAAAGCAATTGTTATTAAGGCTATTATTTTACATAAAATAACACTACACTTTAGGTCACGTCTCACTTCGTAAGTATAATAACTCAATTCTTGTTTACATCGACTGTTATTCCTTTCCATAAAAATCTTGAGAAACACCCACCCACCTTCAAAACTCTGCCATATAAACTATAATGAACCTATGGGCCAACCACGCTAAACCAATTATAAAAAGGAGTTTGAATGTGTGTAGGGGAAAAAAAAGGGGGGGGGGGGTTTGCATTAGATGGGCATGATCACGGTAATAATAACGCATAATGGTTGTGGTGTGGTTTTAAGAACAACACTTTAACCACCAGAAAACTTTGACTGCCTAAAGATACGGGGCAACCACTCACAAGGCTAATACCGTAACAATGATCTCTCTTATTTCACACAGGCACGCACCTACGCACTTGCCCGACTGACTTTTGTTTACGTCTTGAGGAATGTTTCTTTAAAATGCGCTGCTCTACAGCTGGGCTCTACACACAAGTTGTTTTGTTATTTAATTAGTTCAATGCACCCAAAGAAAGCACGTCAATTATCAAGTGTTCCAATTTCAGCACTCCATATAACAGTTACATCTTCTAAATTGGGGGGGTCGGCGAAATGCGGTAAAATGAAAATCTTGGGGCAATAGATAAATTATCAACAAAAAGCGCCTTCTTTGTCACCACAGAACATTTTGCACTGCAGCTGGCAGTTTATTAAAGAAACGCATCCAACCTGTTCTGGCTCGACAACTAACGTAACGCAAGACCTGTCTTTTAGATGCCCACGTCATTTTGGCCTAGTCGCCCACCAGTTGTTTTATGTTACGATCTAAATTTTTAAGAATTTATTTCTATACCAGCTATAATGGTAATTCTATTCTCCGTATAAATAGATTCAATTAAGCAGGGATTTGGAGCTCGGAACTGGAGCAGGGTCTGTTTGCCTGGAACTGGAGCTTGTACAATTTTCTACCGCACAGAGCTTAAAAATTTATAACAAAATAACCTGATCTTTTACATTTGTAATGAATTAATTTCTACACCTATGTTGCTGGTAAAAGCATTTCTATGGTCTGGTTAATAAGATGGGTTAGGGACAATAAGAAACACATTTCTTTAGCACCTCTCAGCTACCCCTCCTCCCTGTTTAAATATTGCCGGAGCTCGGCTAAAAAACAAACATACTTCTATGAATTATATAGTCTATAATTTTTTTTTCTCTCAAAGCTTGTGGGATTGCGTCGTGCGTAAACACAAAGTTTGTGGGAAATATCTACTTTAAAAAATTGGACCCCTCATTAAATTGTACTGACTTGACTGCCTGTATAATATACAACTAAAAGAATCCAGAGGTACGGTTGGTACAAAGACAGGGCTCTTCCTTTGCTGTGCCACCCAATGCGTCCAGCATAAATCATTGCAATTTTCTTTAACTTGTCAAGATTAATGAAGATCATACGGTTAAGTAAGCCAATTTCAGCCTTTCATCATAGCGTGATGTGAGGCACTGACTTTTGTAGGATGGGTGCCACGTTTACAGTCTTTCAACAATTTATGACTTGGCACAGTCCAACTTGATTTATCATTTTGAGGCACTACACGACTATGAAACACGGGTGAATTCAATTAGGTTAGATACAAATGTGCGACTTGCCGGAATTTTTACGGGAAATTAAAAGATAAATGATGGCAGAATTAGAGCGTTGAGAAATACGCCTAAAAACTGTGATCTCAATCGAAATTCTTTATTAGGATTAACAACCAGCCGAAGATTAACCAAAATGTCTCTAGGGCTTTTTGAAGAGAGAAAAAAAATTGAACTTTGAGTGTCCCCCCCTCCTTCCCTTTTCTTCATTTTCTTCTTCCTTGTAAATTTGTATGATCATTAGAAGGAGAAATTATGAACTGAACATAAAGCCATACACTATAATATACTACATACTAACGTTACATATAAGACTCCGAGTTCAATGTGAAGATGTCCAAATATTTGTCAGTAAATTTTATTTTAACCGAGTTGGCTACCATGACGTGTAACCCTTTGAAACCACACATAGCAGTTAATGCGGCAATATTTTGTTCAAATATTAGAAGAATGTAGAGCTCTAATGTTCTAACGCCCTATTTTCAACACTAAATATGCTAACAAAAAGTAAGACAGTAACAGTAAACGACAGCCTGCTCTATCATCCATCGTTTAATTAAGTTTATTGTTGTGCTACAATATATATTATAATTGTAGTTACGGCACTAAAGGGCTTGGTTGATGCTGTTTTATAACGGAGATACGGGGGGGGGGGGGGGTAGATCAGGAGGCGTGACAAAGTTTGACCGACAACATTAGCGTAAGAACGTGTTTATTATGCGATAACTTGGCAGATATCTAACAAGTTGGAAAAGAAATCTAGTAGAGCACATGCTAGATCTGTAGATAAAACACGACTTCACAATGGATGAACCTAACTGAAGCCAGATTTGGTGGTTAAATTGATAGGGGGAGAAATGTCCTAACACACCGAAACACCATTTTCCCCGGACATTGAACGACTTCAGGTAACTGCAATGAACACTGCTGTCAGGGAATACATCGACCAATTATTACATACCGTTTCATCTAACTATTTAGATCCCTACTGTCTTAAATAAATCAAATAGAATTCACTGTAAAAGAAATATTAAATTTAAAAACGTAGAGCATACAAGATAAGAGCACATGCATTGCATGGTTCATGATAAATGCAATACGTTCATTAGGACATGGCGTCAGTGAGTCATCGAGCTAAAAATCTCTTAATGCCCTGACCCAAAGCACCCCAGCCTGAAAAGTCCCCCTAACGATCGGGCCGCGAAGCGGCACTCTGGAGTCCTCTTCCTGCTAAGACAGTCCCCACAGTAACTCCAATCCACTGACGGTTTACGGGGGTTATCTCAACCTAAGGACATCCGGTCGGTCGGTGACGTTTCGGCATCAGCAGTAGACTTTCCCCGGGGTCGGGATGGGACATTTACATGTAATACAATTGTTCGGTTCTTACGAACGGATTTATCCGGATTTCTTCATCCGTAAAGATTAGAAAATAAAATAAGCGAGCCCATACATCAGTTGTTTTGTTTTTAATGACCATTAGTGACTTTATTTTACAAGATGAAGTCACACAATTCTGTTCCTACCCCAATCCTTAGAACAGGTACTTCCTATTGCTAGACATCACGGAAGTAGTGGTGCAACGATAATTACAATGACGGACATAGGCCTTTTTAACAGATCTTTCCTAAATGCGCATTCATGATCGTTTTGTTAGTTTCCTAGAATACATGCGATGATAAACCTCACAAGTTTCAGATGTTGCATCATTATGACGGAAAGTTGTTTTTGTTGAACCGAGACCTCCTCAGGTGGAATCTTATCTTAATTAACGTCGGTTTTCTAAACAAAATAACATGTTCAACAAATGTTACCCATCCCCAAAGTCCACTACTTATTTTCACTACAGCGTTATCTCACGACGGCGGACAATTAAACGGGTTTCAATCTCAAAGCACTGGAAAAGTGGTTCTTAGCCTGGGTTCGATCGAACCCCTAGGGTTCGGTAAGTCAGTATCAGGGGTTCGGCGGAGCTCAAGACACACACCCAACTCATATGATTCGCGATCGGATTTATATTTTATTTTTCCTATTAAGAAGGGTTCGGTGAATGCGCATATGAAACTGGTGGGGTTCAGTACCTCCAACAAGGTTAAGAACCACTGCACTAGATTGTAAGAAACTGTGCTCTAAAAATACACTTTGAGCTGAGAGACAATGTCATGAAACGGAAACGACACCCATCCAGAGCTCAGGTAACGAGACTGTCACATACATCTTACACAGACTGACACACAAAGCTTGCAAAAGGAATGTCACATACAGCTTACACAGAATGTCTCAAAAATACTAAGGGAAAAGGTTTCCCGGTTAAATTGCTGTATCAGTCAAAAACAAACATAACAGATAACGTCAATAGAATTGAGATATGTAATTATGTCTATACCCCCATTCTATCTTGTGCAACAGATTAGGACATGAAGCTATTTGAATCTCATTTTTTTTCTTTTAACACTAAGTACATGCCATATTATAATGCCAAATTATAAGTCTTTATAATAATTACCTGGTGTTCTTACAAACGGAACAATAAAACACATAGCCCAGCAACAATTTAACAACAGCTTATTTACAATTTATGTTATACTTTGTATTTAAAAAATTCTACAGGCTGAATGTATGGGTTATAGTTAATTTTCCAGTTTATGTAAGGTTTATCCATATAACAAGTAGCCTAAATTTGTTCCAAAAAAAAATTAAAAAAGACACAGGAAGCAAGAAAACATCACCACAAAAATGTTTTTTGTCTTTTGTGTAGACATCAAAATCATCTTTAAGAGATGTGATACGTGCTTTAAAAGAAATAAAATATACATAACATTGCTGGTAATATGGGGGGAAAGACTGCAATCAGGTTTAGGTAGAATGAAATATGTTAAAAAATGTATTGGAAAACCCGAATAAACAAACAACAAATGTTTCTGCAAGAAGCCTTCTTCAATGAACAAACAAAGACTAACACAAATATAAGGTTAAGAACTTAGCTGAAATGTTGTATCCGAGAGGACAGCAAGAGGAAAGTGGTGTTTTAGGAAATTTCTTGCCCTATCAATTTAACAGCCAAATTTGGATAGATAGATTCATTCATCATGAAGTGGTCTTTCAACTACATATCTACACATTCTTCTTGCAGCCCTCTCGGATACAACGATGAAGTTTTTATTTTTCATATATGAATATGTGTTGATCTTCTTGCTAGCACATTCATTATTTTGTTACCTCCTTTTTTCAGGTTTTCGCATACCTTGTTTTACATATAACATCCCTAGAAAATGTTTTTATGATCTTTTAGACCAGTGGTTCTCAACTTTCCAAATGTTGCGACCCTTTAATATAGTTCCTAGGGGTGTATCGACCCCCACCCACAAAATTATGTTCGTTGCTACTTCATAACTGTAGCATGTAGATTGAGAACCGCTGTTTTAGACAGAAGGAAGAAGAAAAAATAAACTGTCCATAGTCAACCTTTCAGATGTAATTTGTTCCAATTAAAACATTTAGGTTAAAGATTCCTAGATATAACAAACAACATAGATAATTGTTTCTATTTAAGGAGATAGCAGCCTAATAAAATTCCGGGTCATGGATAGTTTTTTTAACAAGTTAAATTCCCAAAAACACAGTATAAAAATATGATAAATACCCAAGTTAATGTTATAAAACTTAGTGACAAGTTCAAAAGCTTACCTCCATTAACATGGACTTCATAAAGAGCATATTTGTTCTGAGAAAGCATGCGCATGTCTGGCCTGAACTTTTCTATCAGCACGTCTATGACTTCCCTTGTCGTAGCTGTGCTGGATACTCTGATACATTTTGTTATGACATTAGCACCAATACCACCTTGGAAGAAAAATCTCACTACTCCATGAAATTCTAAATCCTGAAAGAGAAATTATGTCTGACTAAAATCATGTACCTCATACTAGAATGTGTGAACAGCTTAGATAAAAATAATAACACATGCATGTGATGCCTTTATCTAATGGCACTAAAATACCAGGTTATTATGAGAAAAAAAAAGGGAGGTGGAGGAATTATTATTATTATTACTCCTACAAGACATAAATGAGTATGATGACACTTAATGAAAATCCATCTTTCTTGAAAAGAGTTGAACTGTATTCTGAATATAGTGTTTTATGAAAAAATAAAGGTTTTTTTTTTACTCCGTGCTTTCCTCCCCAAGAATAGCTGCCTTACTTGGCCAATTTCCTCTGTTAAGATTTAACTCAATTACATTAATTTTAACATTATTTTAAGAATTAAAAATATTGGATGCCCATAAAATACCCTGAATAAAAATATTTAACTGGATGGAATTCGGAATATGCTAGACTAATACCTTCTAATCTTATAAAATGGGAATTTTTATAAGGAGCAGTTTAAAAGCACTCTTTTACCCGCAATAAATGAATAATCCTTAGGCCTAGCTATTGAATTAGGCAATTTGTTTTATGCAGGCAACTAGGTTCTTTATTTTTATCATATGAGTTAACCACTGCCACTGGATTTATTATTCTGGGATGTTGGAACTGATCTAATCATCTATGCTAAATATGTAGCTCTGATTTTCAAATGTCTGATTTTGAATTGTGTAGAACAAAATACATAACCAATATTATTCAGTGTTTAGTACATTGACTGGGATGAGTGGGTTAAAGTTAAAAATTAAGTTGAATTTGTTCTTGTGCTATTTTAAAGTATATTTTAGTATATCTTAAACTAAATGTTTAGAGTAATTAATTAGCAAATTTTGACTATACAGTGCTAACACTAACAGTAGCTACTAGTAGTCTAGCTCTACTTACTGATGCCAGTGAGTAAAGTTAAAGGTTAGTACTACTAGTACTAGTACATCTTTAATGACTTTACATTTAGATCATGCCTACTATCGGCCTAGTCCTAGTCATTTTAACATTAAATTTAATTAATTATGATTTTGTCTTTCTTCTGTCTCAATTTCTCTTTCTGTCTGTGGTTAATTTTTATTTAAATTGGGCAATTAAATGTGAACTTAAAAGACCCCACACTTTTTTTTAAAGAAATAGGAACTTCCGTTTTGGTGACAGATTTCAAATGAATGGATATTAAACAATGATAATATACAGTCAGTCGTACGTCTCGTACTAGATGACATTTGACATGTCGTACACCGTACTGTGGTCTGTGGATAACAGAAGCCAAAAGTAGGCGATATAGATACTACTACTTAATACACTGTCCTCTCCAATATTAAATTTAGAGCTAAACAACCATTTTTGTTAAGAAAAATCTAAAAATGAAAACGGTATCATGTATCGAATTTCTATATGCTCAACTTATGATATAGTAAAGAGTAAGATTTTTATGTGGGACAGGTATGTTTTCAAGGTCGGCCATTTTGGATTGTTGTTGACGCTTGAAAAATGGTGTCACCTGTGTCTCCGGCACACAGGTAAATTACGAAATGTACTTAAATCTACATTTAAGTTATTTAGATGATATCAATTAAAATAGGAACATATAATGTCAAGAAATAAAATTAAGTTGCATTTTGTGTTTTTTTTTAATCATACAGAAGAATTACTTACTTCATTTGGCTGACTCAATTCGAAAATATCGTAATGATCAACATTCCACTGATTGATGAGACCACGCAATCGCTCGTATTCCTCCTTTTTTGAAAGCGACATTTTCAAGTACTCCAATAAATAGAAAAGACACTTAATAAGTAGAATTCCTCACATTACTGAATATTCACAATAATCCCATAGCAAGTAATTGCGTTAAAAAAAAATAAACAGTCGTCTCAGAGTCGGCTGTGGCAGTAACTCCAACGATCTCCCATTGCTTCTGAAAGGTAATAGCGCATGCGCATGGGGAGGGGTCGAATGCTAACCGACGAGTGCCCCTCTGTTACCGTAACGCGTAAACTATGAACTGCACCCCTCTACTTTACCTTTTTGGTAGAGTAGGACGCGGCCCAAGGTTCACTTTGAAAGTAGACTGGGCTAACGCGTTCTACTATACGTTAAAAGGCTTTTATTAAAAGGAAACTCCTACAACTGTTCATTACGCATTTCCATCCCCCGCATCCTCATGGGCTTTATTTTTTCATAAATATATTTAATCGATTGGATTTGTTTTGTTATTGCTCATCACGGGGACTCCCATGTGAGTAATGGGGATTTTGGGCCACAACTGTTGCAGTAGCCTACAACGAGCAAATTCTCTTTTCCATTTATATAAATACTGAGACAAATAAATTTCTCATAAATAGGCCTATATATTAAATTAGTACAATAATTAATTATATTATAGAATAAAGGGATGTCCATAAATTTAAAAATATGTCACTCTCCGGAAAGTGTGTGGGGAAGGGGGGTCTAAGAAAGTGTGAGTTTGTGACACGGGGGGGGGGGGGGGGGGGAAAGGATATTTTGTGACGTAACACATTTGATTATTTTTATTCTTTTTATAAATTGTATTATACAAATAAAACCTAAAATAACTTTCAGTTGGGATGAATAGCCTATATTCTATCAGAAGATCTCACTTTATACAGTTCATAGTTGAATAGTAAGTGACATTAATTTTTCTTGTAGATAAATTTTAATTAGTCTAGCTGTTAATGTTCTTTTAAAATCTTTATTACGAAAGTGTGACGTACATTTTAGGGGGGAGTGGTCTGAGATTTGTGACAGATTGTAACAGGGGGGAGGGGTAAAAAAAAATAAAAAAATAGTGTGACGTAGGCCTACTTTGTGGACGGCCCTTAAGATAGCATAAAAGTTATTTTACGTCATAATTTCACTTACAAAGTCGGTATTAAAAATAATTACTTTCTTATGATCATTATTATAAAGTTAAAAATTAAAAACTATTAAGAATGTGTTTTAAATAAATACATTTTAAAAAGTAGGTGTGCTTGTTGTTTTACTTCAAATTCAATGTGTTTGGGGGTTTTCCCCTAGTTTTAAGATGTAGCCTACTGTTGTGAAAGCGTAATGAAATGAAATAATAAATAGGACCAGTAACATGTGAGCAATGATTACCTGGTGTAACATAACTTTACCAATACAGATGACATAGTGACATTTTCGAGATTTCTGCTCGACATATGTTACTGAAATTTTGTTATACCACAGTCTCACTGGCATAAAGTTACCAACTACAATTTTATTGATTTTCTCGGCGTGTAACAGTTATTAGCTCCCCTGCAAATTTATACTTAATTTTCAAACACACCCCACCCCAAGATGCATAACTGTTACTTTCCAATAATTTGAAATCAATTAGGCCTACGTCATTTTTAAAATTGATTTAATGGTTAGAAATTGTAAAAAGTTAGACATTTCCATTTACCATTGGTTAGTGCTCATACCGGTACCTGACTGATGGAGATGTTATTGTTGGATTTTATTTTAAGTGATGCTGATGAAAAATATTCACTTTATTTTTAAGATTATTTAAGACATTTATAAAGAGAAAAAAAAATGCTTTAAAGTTGAAGTAAAGTAGGTCATGGAAAATTATGTATTAAATATTAGATTTTGTTGTGTATTCAGATCATATAATGAGTACATAAAACAAACTACTGAAGTTTTTGTTAGTAATAGTAATATGGCACCTAAAATAATTTTTTTTCCTTAAAAATAATTTTTTAATCTGAATGGGATTCCTCCTTAATTAAATAATAGAAAGCAACAACTTGTAGTTGTATGTTAATCTTTTTCTCTACTAATTACTAATATAGGATGTACTGCAAATTATGGAATCTTAAAGAAATATAACAAAATTCTCATAATTAGGCCTCTAGTTTAATTCATATCAGTGTCTGAAATATAGGAGATCAAAATAATTAGTTCAACTTTTGTATCTTCATACATGGGGAAGATAACTAAACCCCTTTCATAATTTACTATAGCTTTAACTTTTACATGATTACAAGAAGATTAAAGCCTGTCTTCAAATATTTACAAGAAAAGAATTTAGAGTTAACAAACTAAAGATAGAAAAAAGAAAATTATTTTGTATAAAGATTTATTAAAATGAAATTTTATAACCTGAAATGACATTACACATTTTTCATTACATGAAATATACAACTAAAAAACTGATGGTTTCATCAGGATTGTGGACTTTAAATGTTTATGAAAATCATAACATTAGAAAAATAATATGTTTATCAAAAACTGTAAAACTGTCTGTCATACACGTTTTTCACAAATTGTTACACTGGTAATTAAATTATGAAAAACATATCATTCAAGCTAACAATCTGTAAAGGGTAATCTTAGTAGACTTTTCAAACTGCTATTTTATTTTATTTTAAAATATGAAAAGGTCCACAAATAGTATAGCTGCCAGTTTGACACATGCTCAAATCAACTTTATTTTTCATTTTTTCACAACTAAACTATTTGTTTCTTAGCCAAAAGATCTTTGATATATGGGTTATTCCTCTTGTCAACTTCCGCCTTCAACTTATTTACTTCAGCCATCAATTCATCAGATGATAATGTTTCACAAGAGAGCTGTTTGACTTTGGCAAGAAAGTCTTGGATTATTTCTTCTCCCTCCTAAAACAAAATATTGAAGAAAATGTATTTTGATTTTCATTATTCTTGACTGAAGAACACACATTTAAACATTGAATTAACATTGTTAACTAAATACTAATATGACTACAGGACACACAAGTTTTAACATGAATGAACATTGCAAATATATTCTTTGATTAAAGAACGCACCTCTATAAGTGCATGTTTCAACATTGAATTAACATTGCAACTAAAGTGTCTCACTAAAGAATAAACCTCTATTAATAGTATACAAATTTAATTAACATTGCAACTAATGACTAAAGAACACACCTATACAAGTTTAAACATAGAATTAATATTGAAACTAAATGCTCTGCTTTGGATAGATTAAAATCTATATCAATTACTAAGATATATTTTACTCGTAACAGAGCTTTCAAATATGTCTGCCCTTTTTAAAAGTCAGAAAATATGGCAGATAAAACGCTACATGTATTTCTATAACCATAGAAAAAATGTACCTTTTTTGCTAGTTTCCTACGCTTGACAGCAGGCTCATCATCTCCTTCTAAACCAGAGCCCTCCAGACCCAGGGTTTGAAAATCTTCAAGTTCAACTGCTATTTTCTTTGCACTCTGCAAAATAGTGTTAAAATTAATTTAAACAAGTTTTCCCTCATTTTCCAGGAACCCATTATTACAAGAGATCCAAGAAAGTTATAAAACGATTATCTCTTTAGAAAATAATACCTCAATAACTTTTTTAGGAAAATGAGCCAGCTCTGCCACATGAATTCCAAAACTTTGATCGCAGACACCTGAGCAGGAAAATTTTTTTTTTAAAATCACATGAATGTTTAAAATAAACTTTATAATATAACTGAACAATTGTAATCTTGTATTATGTTAGTAGTAGTTTTTTTTATATTTTATAAACTTAACTTCATTTGTCATTTAACTTTATGTTTATGAAGTAAAATTTGAATCCGTTATGAAGGGAAATTTATATCCTTTATGAAGTAAGATTTGTATCTTTAAAAACCATATTGCCGTGCCTGGTTTTACACGGTACAGAAGAGTTAACGTATCATTTGTGGTTAAAGCTGTGACTTGTAGATTGTTTACTGTGGATACTTCATCAGATAGAGCCGTCAGCTCATGAAAATGGGTAGCAAAAAGACAGATACAGTTGATCTTGGTTGCTATGTGCCTTAAATTGAAAGTGAAGAAAAAAATACATTTGCTGTGTTCCTATATGAATAGTGTTGCCATTTATTACACAAATACACATAAGCATACACATTCCCATTCATATTATTTTGCTTACTGGTCATTTGGAATCATTTCAGTATTAAAATTTACCTTCACTTTCGTGAAATAAAAAAATATACAGGTAGTTAAAATAAGATTTTATCTTACTCTGAAATGGCCCATGCAAGGCCAAAACCATCATATGTTGAGGTACCTCTTCCAAGCTCATCAATAATTATCAAAGAATCTGAGGTAGCTACCTAAACGTATGCAAACAAAAATCACTATTTAAAAATAAATAAAAGATATGTAATGTCATATTTTTTACCATGAATTTGTTTCCCACACAATTAAACAAGATGTGACCACAATTTTAAAATAATAAAATACTTTGCTATTCTGAATTGTGATCTTGTTCAGTAATTATCAGTATCAGGTATTTTATGTTGTTTGAAAACAAAAGTATGAAAATGAAAGGTTTAAATCAGTGATTCCCAAAGTGGTCTATATAGACCCCCAGGGGTCCATGACAACTTGCAAGGGGTCTACATCAGAGGAAAAAAAAATTGGGGGTCCATGAAATGAAAATGGGGGTCCATGAAATGAAAATGGGGGTCGAAGATAGTGGATCTCATGTAAGCCGGTCGTGACTTCTATTTTGACATTCCATGATCCATGAATGGAATAATCCACATACACAGATAGTACCTTTTTACTTCCATAATATTATCTTACAATATAAAGTACCTATGAAAGTAAAAATGTTAAATATCATGTTAGTTTCTTTGCTATTTCTTGGTTAAACTTTTTAAGAGCTATTTTAAAAAAAAACTTACATGGAAGAGTGGTACAACATTGTTTTTAAGCGAAACCAAGTTTGTTTGAGAGTGCCGGAGAAAAGTAAGAGCATTATATTTTATAAATGTTTAGTTTTGTGCTCGCTGTTAGCAAAGACAGATAAATTACGCCAATCAGCAATTCTGGCTTCAAAAAGACATATCTGTTTCTTATCCCGTATTATGAAATATCGCAAGAAAGTATTTAACTGCTTTTTCATCCTCATACCTAGTGGTAAGGGGTTTCAGAGCAGTTACCAATCTCTAACAAAAAAAAAAACCAAACAAACTGGACATGATTAACCGAGGAGATTTGAGATTCAACCTAACTAAATTGATGCCAAATGTTGAAGATTTATTATTAAAGCACGAGGTTCATCCCTCCCACTAAAAGCATATAGTTTTTGCTTTGTTATTTTATGTTGCAGAAAGTAAATTATAATTTGGTTCGTTTTAATTTAAATTTAATTAATAAATGTATAAAACATTAAAACTTAACCTGTTCTTTTAAAGTTTTTCACACTACACTTCACTACCGTTATAAATTTAAATATTTCAAAGTGAGTAGCATTATACCGGCTGTCAAAAATACATTTGAAGTTAATGAATTTGCAACAAATCAATATCAGGTAAGCAGGGGGTCTACCCAAAACCGAAAAACATGTCAAGGGGTCTACGAGACAAAAAAGTTTGGGAACCTCTGGTTTAAATTGTCAATATCAGAAATACAAAAAGGGGCTAGAATAATTATAACCCTTAGGGTATTTGTAATAAATCTTATTAATGAAATTTATTTAAATGATATTGGTTAATAAAACCTGCTTTTCTTTGAAGCTCTGAGTGGAAGTGACACTGAAGAGAAAAATACCAGGTATAGCTTCTATAACAGTGTCTCTCTTACCCTGAGTATTGAAGCTGTCTCTAACATCTCTGCCATGAAAGTAGAGACACCCTTCAGCTGGATGTCCCCTGCACCTACTCGTGCTAGAATGCAGTCTACAATGCTGATCTCTGCACTCTGACATGGCACATAACAACCAAGCTGAGCCATCACAACACACACTCCAACCTCAGATTTTAGACCAAAAAAATTTCATAATAAGATGCTGGCTTTCACACTCGAGTCTGAATCAAGAAATCCCCATAATTAGATCTTACATAGCTGTTTATTTCAAATGAATTATTCAGTTCTATAGCATTATTCATGCATGCAAATGAAAGAAAATCAGATCATCGACGCAACTCGATATGAAAGTCCAATTTGTTTCAGATATTTTTATTTTTCCTACCAAATTTATTTAGATCTCAAGTGTCTACATGTCCTGTAAAAATTTCATTAGTAGAAAAATAAAATTTTTGTTGCATGATCTAACCAAATGTTTTCATTAGGTTTTTAGTATTTCCTGTTAAATTTGGAAAACCTGCTATACACATTTAGAGTAACATCAAAAATGTTCATCAAACAGAGAAAGGTTTTTTTTTTTAAAATAATGAAGTACATAGTAGACAGATGTTGAAACAGTTAATGTGCGCATGGATTAATATTAAGTTAAAGCTATTTTTCCTCTCCAGGCTGAAAAAACTAGATTTTTTTTAAATTTTTAAAAAGACAATTTTAATACTAAATAAAAATATTGATAATAGATTCAGCAGTAAAAGACAAAAATGAGAGATAATCACATACTGATCTTATGTAAGTTGATTTGCCACCCATATTCGGCCCTGTGATTATGTGAAACATCTTTTTGTCTGAAATTGAAATACTTTTAAGATAAATTGAGTTAAAAAAGTTATTTTTTACAAATAAAAAAAAAAGAACAAATAATTTGGATGAGATTAAAACTTTAAATGTTTAAAAGGTGTCAAACAGAAACTAGGCTGTGATATAGATGAAAAATAATGTCAGTGAACCCAGTCATATTGTCTAGGCTTACCTTTCTCAAAGATGGCATCATTTGGTATGTATGACACATCATCTTGTTTTTCTAAGCATGGGTGTCTCACTTCTTGAAGACGTAGGATGCCTTCACCTAAATTAAGGGAATGAGCCAATAGAATGGTCACTATCAGGGTGCAGGCAGATTTTAAAACACCATTTTTTTAAATATCTAAACATACATTTATATACATACATTTATATACATACATTTACATACATACATTTCATAATTTGATTTAAAAAAAACAATGAAATTTTGGTTTCACAATAAAAAAATCAGTGAAATCTCTAATTTTATTATTTACCCTTAGAGTATAATTTAGGCCTGACATAAGGGATAGGGGCAGATACTGAAGCAATGGAGAAAGCCACAAGAACATCAAGTTGAGCTAGGAAATCACTCATGAGGCTCATAGGTTCTGCATAGCCAGCTGAATATGAGAAGAAGAAGAATGTGTGTGATCAATAATAACTACAGAGTTTTAAATAATAATCTCATCGACTAAAGCTTTGACATGAGACGCTGCCTGATTTGAACAAACACCATGGAGGCGTATTGTTAAATGACTAAAGACAGTATCAACATAAAGTTCAGTGGCCTAGTTTAATCTGAGCGTACCGGCAATGTTAATAACCTCCGCCACCACACTTTTCTGCTGCTCCCCATACTCATCCCGTGCCCGTTGGTACTCCTCGTTATATTTCCGTGTTGCACTGTTGTGAAACCGGACTCCATTATTTTTGGTGTCAATGGTGTAATATTGCTTATTGTTTCTCAGGGCTTTTTCTTCCTGATGATGAGAACCAGGCAGATGATAGAAGTTAACATAGTTGGCTTCGAAATAATTATATTATTAAAACCGAGTTTAATTTGATATAGTCCCTAAAGTATCATCTAACACAATGTAGGTGTTCCAATTTTTTGTAAAAAAATGTTACATTGATTTTAATGAGTCCTTTCATTTCCATGATTACTTTGATTATATTGAGCTCTTTCATTCCTATAATTTGTATCCTACTAAAAAAATCTGAAAGCTTTCTGTATGGTAAACATAACATTAATAATGACAAGGTTTGAAAAAAAGGTTTGATTACCTTTCTTGTCACTCTAAAAAAATACCCCAGCTGGCTACTGCTCTCCAACTTGACAGTTTTATTGGGTTCAAGACCAAGGTCCCTTGCCACCTGAAATATACAAGTCAACAATAGCATTCAATACACTGGGTGTGGACTGTGGAAGAACTTAAGACTTGTCAGCACAACTTTAATTACAGTAATTCGTTGAATGATTCAAGTGCTGTCTAATTACTAAGTTTACTGGGATGCTCAAATGTTTAATCGGTAACAGATTAAATCCCAAAATCTTATTTAAAAAATATATTTTGATGGATAATTTTATAACTCAAAAATAGACATCCTTAGATAGGGCCATCAATTTTAAAATGTAAAAAAAATTCATCAGAAGTGTAAGAGTTTTCGGAACAATATAAAGCTAATGGTTTAAAAGTACATTATATTTATTTTAACCTTATCACCTTATTGAGTTGGCCTTTGATATTCTCTTCCAGCTCATCTATTTTCTTCCGCAGCTCTGTAAGAGAGAAGCCAGATTTTTTTTGATTACATAAAGTTTTGGTTTACAGATGAATCATTAGAATATTTAAACTTTTAAAAAAATTTGAACTACCCCAAACCAGCATATTTAAATTGCTCTTGCCATTTTTCGGTTATACAATATGTAAAATGCATTTTAAAAAGTTCAAGACAAGTTTAAAAATGTAAGTGAAATTTTTAAAAATGTTTCCTTCGTGCAAATATTAAATATTGTACCTGTTAAATTTTCATCAAAGTCAGCTCTGATCATATATTCATGGTTCTGAACTTGTTCCAGGTCCACTGTAGTCTGAACCATATCTTGAAATTTGACAAAGTCAGTCAGCAACTCCTAGTGAAGAGAAAATTTGTTTTATCAACTATGTCTATATTAAATTTTAAAAGGGTCTTATTGAAAATTCAAATTCAATTGCTATGACTTTTAGTAAATTATTGACATTTTTTCAATCAGTTATCAAGAATTTCAGCTTGTGGTAAGTAAAATATGTTTTTAGATTTAATGAAATGGGGGCGGGGAATATGGTAATCAGGAAGATTGTTTAGTGTGGGAGGCTGGGAAAGTTTAGGCCAGTGGTTCTCAACCTTCCTAATGCCACGATCCTTTAATACAGTTCCTCATGTTGTGGCAGCCCCCAAACAAAAAATTATTTTTGTTGCTACTTCATAACTGTAGAGAATATGTGTTTCCCGATGGTCTTAGGGAATAGGTCGTTCAACCCACAGGTTGAAAACCACTGGTTTAGGCATTGGTTTAGGGGTGCTGGGTGGCCGAGCGGTCTAAACTGACTCAAACCAAATAGCTAGTGGCCTGTATTTCAATACCCACCAAAGCCAACATCCCAAGCACCCTGGGTGGATGTGACTCATTAGCCTTGGACAGCAACTCATCTAAGAGAAGGCAACCTTTGCATTCAATCCAGGAGACAGAATGATCAACGAATTGGTCGTGGGCCCTCAAACATAAGAAGAGAAGAAGAGTACTGCCAATACCACTACTACTACCACCACCACCACCACCATCATCACAACCACTACCACCACAACCACTACTACCACCACCACCACTACTACCACCACCACCACTATGACCACCACCACCACTATGACCACCACAACCACCACTACTACTACCACCACTATGACCACCACAACCACTACCACCACCACCACAACCACTACTACTACCACCACAACCACTACTACTACCACCACTACTACTACCACCACCTACCAAACCACCGTACTCAAGATGACTACTAGCTTCAATGAATGGATCCAACACTAAAAGAGCAAAGGGGATGAAAGGCTACAACCATGAGTTATTAAAAGGGTGGGGAGAAAAAAAACAAGTTAGGGTTTGCAGCTAGATTCTACAGCACACAAGTGATCTATCATGCTTTAATTCCTTTTCAACTTTAGAACACCGATCCCAGCTCCATAAGTCTGATTCATTGAGGACTTGATAATGGATATTAGCATATTAAAGAGAGCCTTTTAATAACCTTGGCTGGGAAGGAAAGAATTTTTAACTATGAATTAAATGAAGGTGCCGTTGTAATTCTTTAGTAGAAATTTGACTTCTGGCAGACACTTCAATGAACGTGTTGGAGATTCAAAAATGCAGTAGCATCTGTTCACATTGAAATGAGTTTCAGCATTGAGATGTAAATTAATGAACAAGAATACTTCAAGGGCATGTAGGCCTGTCACTCATGATATTGAGGATAGTTTTAAGCACGGTAATTATTTTAACAGGTTAAATTAAATTTTTTTACTTCCATCCACTGTTATATTAATTTATAAACCATCTGATAGGACTAGATTTTTTTTTAATAGATAAAATGTTTAAACCCAAACATCAGGGCTTTTTAACCAAGGGTGCCTGCAAACCCCACCGCCTTTTTTCTGGGACAAGAGGCAGAGACAAGGGTTGCCAGAAAAAAGGTTATTTGCATTTTTTACCACGTAAAAGGGTCAAAATTATTTTTATAAAAATAAAATAACGGTAGAATATTATTTTTTCAAAAAAATAATAAATCGTCATCTCTATTTTGATAGGCTGATTACTAAAGCACATTTCTCTCAGATTGTAAATAATTAATTAAACTATTTAATAGCTTTTGTTATCACCTTGCAACCAGTGAACTATCCTCTTCAAAACCATGCACAGAAACATCGCGAAACCCCCTCTATAAACATGGGAGCCAGAATTATCAATATGTTGATCGTGGGCCCTCAAAAGATAGAAAAAGAACTGTATTATGCCATATGCGGATGTCAGCAACCCCGGAGGAAGGGGGGGGGGCACATGCAGACAACTGGTTGAATGGTTGGAAAAGATACATATTTGATGCAGATGTCCTTTACAAACAACCCCTAAATTACAAAATCCCTTTACTTCGCTTGAAACCATTTGTTATATGACACAAAATATTTTATTACAGCAACTGATTAATGTCATGTAAGGCTTAGCTTCCTGGTGGTCAGCAAAGCCAAGTATTGACTTAAGGACTGATGTGTCCTTTTTAATGAGTAAACATTTGGACCAAAAATCTTGCTTTATGCGTCATTTAAAAAGTGTTGTCTAAACTAGGGTTTCTAAAGGAAGGCTGCGCAGGGGGATAACAACAAATTTTTTTTGGGGCCACAAAAACTTTGAAGAAAAGAAAAAAAAATGTAGATGCGGGCCACACAGCTAAATAAAAGGAAAAGTGGGCCATAAGCAAAATAAGGTTGAGAAAAGCTGATCTAATCATTTTCATAAACCATCTTCATTACCAAATGCCAATCCAATGTTACTTGCTTAAATAGGTAAATAGCATTTGTACATCTACCTTTTCATAAAACCATAGATTTAAAGCATTTAATAATAAAAATGCAACAAAGCTTGATAGAAATAGAACATCAAATAAAAATATATAATAATAATACTACTGTTTAAGATAAGCAAAGATTGAACATATAATATTATACTTTTTAAAAACAATGTATAAGAATGTTTTTATGTAATTAATTTATAACAAACTGCACCATTTAAACCATTGTCAGAGGGATCTCTTTTAGATCTAAATAGCATTTAATGTTCCTTCAATTAAAATTTAATTGAATCATATATATGTATCCTTTCAAATAGAATTTAAACCACTCAACTTATTAATGATGTGGAATATACAAGGTTTCAGTGCTTCATACAAACATCAATTTATTTGTATTGTAAAGGAGATAATACATAGAGCCTCTGTATAAAAAGAAAGAGACATGCATAGAGCCTGTGTTGGAAAAGATACATATTGATGCAGATGTCCTTTACGAACAAACCCTAAATTACATACCCCTATACATACTAGAGCCTGTGTATAAAAAGGAGATCTTCATAGAGTCTGTGTATTATTTTTCAGCTTTCGTAATAGTTTTAGAGATTTTTACAAAGTTTTCTTTGGAATCAAGGCGTGTTGAATGTGTTTTATCTGCGTTGACTGATAATATTGTGTTTTTGTGTGCAAGCAACAGCATTTAAATGGATGTTTTGGACATTGTTGACATAAACCAAGACAAATCCATATCCACCATATTGGAAAAAATTGATATGCCATCTTGTAAACAAATGGCAATATCAAAATAACCATTCAAAGACAAATTGGCTACAGACAAAAGTATTTTCGGGACTGAAAAAAAAATGTATGATCAATGAAAAAAAAACAACAAATTTCTATTTATTGGGATCAATAAAAATATCTTATCTTACAAAATGAAGGAGATATACATAGAGCCTGTGTGTACAATGAAGGGGTAAGGAAAAAGTCAAGGGATTGGGTGCTAAGGATATTGATCATTAATAAGCTTTTAAATCAAGTATAATTCATAAAACAAATGGGATGGGACATGAACTATTAGCAATGATTGTCATTTGGAGGAAGCTGGGACTTGATTTTTGTTAACAGATAAATTGTAATAAAAAAATTTTGTTTACTGCATTTCATTTGATGGGTTTGAATTCTATACAATAAATGCATGCCATACAAATGCCTTACTCACTAAACTAAACGTCACACAGAAGGATCAAGTTACATGGCAGGGAACCTGTTTCCCAGTGATACTTCGACTTGTCATTTTGAGGTCAGAGTTCACATGGAGCTAAGTCCAATTTTGAACAGCTGGCATTTTTACAGATGCTGATCTTAACATTACCTTGATAGGATTTGAGAAAAGCTCCACCAGAAGTCCCTTATATTCTCCCTCATGTTTCTCCAAAATCTCTAAAAGGTTGGGAAGCTTCTCTAAAGCCTGATAAACCTTGTAGCAATCCTGAAAATAATAAAAATTCCAATAATCATAAAGGAAACATCACACTCTTATGAAAACCTATTGAAATATTCAATATTTTTTATATTAATAATTTTAAAAAAAATGTAAAAAAAAGTAAGGCCCTGAAGTAACTACACAGGCTTTCAACATACTCTTACTGTACCTGTAATGTAGCTTTTTTCCTCTGGAACTTTTTTGCAAGTCTCTGAAAATCTGGAACTTTCCTTAGCTGGTCTTCATGCAAAATCTGTCTTAACTCATTATCACTGAGCATTGCTTCAACAACATTTAACCTCTCCTCTAGAAAAATGAATCAAGATTTTTAAAAATTATATTGATTGTGGTTCATTATGTCGGCCACTGAAGAATGAACATGTCTTTGACAGTTTAGAAAAATTTTTTTGTGTTATTTCATACCTACACTTGTACAAGTCAATATTACTAAAATAATTGTTCTATGAGTTCATCAAGATGTATAAGTTGGCTACAGTGCTCACTGTAATAGTGAACTCTGATCTCTAAAAATGTCTTTAAAAGAGAAAAAAAAAAGATTTTCCTAACACATTTATAAATATATATATATTTAAATAATACAGGATAAAAGATTTTCCTAACACATTTATAAATATATATATATATATATATATATAAATAATACAGGATAAAAGATTTTCCTAACACATTTATAAAAATATATATAAATAATACAGGATATTACTCACCAATCTTTTGGAAGTCCATGAGAGGTTGTTTTACCCACTGTCCTAAAAGCCTTTGACCCGGGGCTGTCCTGCAGTGGTTAAGCAATCCCAGTAAGCTTTGGTTCTTGTTGGCTGCATTGAAACATGAAATTCATACACTTCAAAAAGAGTTACAGAACACCGACTCTGATCATTAGAGCTGTCACAACCCAAGATGGATAAGTGTCTTAATGTCTTCAAACAATCTAGACAAAACACACTGGTTGTCATAAGTAAAAGCAAATTAATATTTAAATACATTTTAGTGTTGAAACACAGAACAAAGTTTTATTCAAGTTCACTCCATATTGTAAAATAAAATTAATGAGTAACTTGCTTTAATTACAATGCAGTTATTTACTCAGCAAGAAACAAACCTTCATTGGCCATGGGGAGTAAATTGAGTGCTTTCACTGCTGCTGCATCTAATTTCATATACAGATTGAGGTCAAACGTTGAAATTTTAAATTGACCAAAGTTGTCTTCATTTGACAGCAGCTACAAGTTAAATTTCAAGGTTAGCATAACAATTTATCAATTTCAAAATTCTTACAGGTATAATTCTATGAAACAGAAAAGTCAGGTTTTATATTAAAAAGAGATTATGTCAAGAAGTCTAATTTTATATACAATAATTACCAATGTTACATTGAACAATTTTTTTGTAACTCCCAAATTGTACAACTGTTCACAGCATACAAAAATAATAAAGAAAAGTCTTCACCTCTAAATATCGAATGACTGCTGAAAGGGCACACATTGCTATGGTTTTGTCTACCTCTTCTGAAAATGTTTTAAAATTATTTTAGTAAAAATAAAAAAATTAAATAAAATGATACAGTTACCTGGCATCAGTATTTCTAAAAATTGATTATTAAATATATTATTTTTATTTTTAAAAATCTGTGTAGTAACCACTCTCTAACCTAGACTTCTGCAACCAGAGTTTTTCAATTTATCAACACATTTGTGCCGCTTCTTCAAGTAAAAATATTTTTTTTTAATTGATTAAATGTTCTTCTAAGGGCAGGGAATGAGAGAAATGGATAAATACAAAACAATACTGTCTATTTTTGTGTGTGAAACTGCATTTTTGTCATACTTTCATAAAATGAAAAAGTTTTCTTTGAGATAGTGAGATAAACTCAGCATAAACTATATTAGTTTCCTTTGAACAGTTAACATATTCAGCTAGTCAAATTAAGTTTATCTTTACTTTAATGCACTATCTCTAGCTATGCCACTTCAGAAATAGTGCTTTTTTAAAGACTGTCTTAGAATAAACTTAAACTTGTGTTTTAAAATATCTTTTAGACACTAACCAAGTGTGGCACTATTAGGTTTCTCTCCTTTTTTGGCTTTCAAAAGTCTGTTTAAGTCCTGTATGATATCTTTGTTGTTGAATTCAGCTGAAGAGTGAGAGAAGGGAAAGAGACATATTTTTAACAAAAAGTTACAATAAAATAAACTTATAACAAATTCAGTGATGGACTGGTAGGGGGGTGGTATTGAAAAGACAAGACCTATTTACATTTCTTTTTCTCAGTAAGAAGCACACCACTCCGTGTAAGAACTTGTTTTAGCTTGTTAGAATCACCAGGGGTTTCTCCAGTTGGTATCAAACATTCTTTAGGACCCAGCTGTACAAGGAGAGCCTTCAGAATAAAAAAAAATAACACAACTTAAAACTATCTAACGAGCTGTCAAACTCATACACAATATTTAAAGTATTAGGAGAAAAATATTCTAAAAAATTGCACATCAAACAAAAATATCAGTACCTCAAGGTTGGAAAATTGATTATTGTCTGCAAACTCACTGACTGTGAAGGTCCTAAGAATGGGGTCAACATAACCAATACCTACAGACTGACAAGAGATAATCACTGAATTTAGAAGTGAATAAAATGTGAAAACTGCTTTGATCACTGAATATAAGTGGATTATTAATATTTAAATTATTACAAATAGATTGTATAATGATAGACTCCCTTTTAAGTAAAGCACATCTTCAAAACAAAAAAATTAATTTAACCTCAATTCTTATGTAAGAAACATTTGAAAATTATTTGTCCTCTTTAAGTCTTCATACGTTAAGCCTTTAAAATATTTCATATAAACAGCTGTAACTTTGTAGTGGATGAATTTCTTACTTTAAAAAAATGTAAGTTTTTACAATTTTATATTTAACCTCTTTGCCACTTCAATGGTCAGGTTATTTTACTAAAGATTTAGCAACTACTTTTTAAAAGATGATGAACTGAAAGTTTAGAGTTATATAAAAGTCCTACCACTTGTCCATCATCACTGGAAACTTTAAGACCAAGAACCCCTCCAGATACTGACATCTCTGAGCTTCCAAACAAAATGTCTTCAAACTGGGAAAGGTTGCCAGGGGATGCCTAAAGAAATGCAAAAAATATGAAAAATTTACACTGACAATATGTTATTTTTAGGAGTGAATTTCTCAATAAAACTAAATAATTATCTTTTACCTTGAAAGCAATCGACCAATCATTTGACTTCGATCCACCTTTGTTTGCATAGACCTCAATTCTATACTGGCGAACTAGTAGTAAGTCACGCGCTAAGGCTTCAAAATTCATTTTGCTCAAAATAACTGACTCCAGTTTCATGCTTCCTGTTTGACAGAAAAAGTTAAAATAGGAAGTTAATAATTAATGTATTGAAAAATGCATTGAAACTATATCTAGCATGACGCCTTAAAATCCATATATAAGAAAGTACCAAAAGTATTTTAAAATAATTAAACTTCACACACTTCAGTTTTCAAAACAAATTAAAGTAAGAAAGAAAATGTTTCATTACATTGTAGACAAAATATATTTTTGAAAGTAATATTTAGGAAAAGCATTAGCACTGATTGGAGCTATATTAATGGATTTATTAATAATATGACCTACCACTGGTTTTTATGACACCAGTAGTCTTAAAGACTTCCTTAGCAACGAACACAGCATCCTCTCCATGTACAGTGTAGTAATCCTGTGAAATTAATGTTTATTGTTATTCATCTACAAATATTCAACCAATTATCCTCAACTCCATTTTTTTCCTCAAAATGACAATATCACTGAGAGCTAGATAACCAAAAGTAGCTTGTGAAAAGAAGCCTTGCTGAAGGGTGGATTTAGTGGTCAGTTTCCACCCTAGCTTTTCTTTAAAAAATGTTGTTGGATGAGTATTGAATCGTTTTAGGAAGATGGGGGGTGGGCAACAAGCTCAAGGACCACCCAGGGTGGCAAAAACTGTATAAGTACACTAATGTATACCATCTAGTTCTCTCTATGAGGCCATATTACTTGTGTTTTTTCATATGTAAGATTAATGTGAGGTAGAAAACCTGTGTGACACAGTGTCTTATTAAGTTTATTGATTCTGAACACTATTTAATGTATATGAAAAGAACACACTATTTCTGTAAACTTTGTACAACCCTTTCATTACCGTTTATTTTTTGGCATCGATTTTTGCTGGCCCAGCAATAAAAAGCTTTTAAAAAAAAAAAAAAAAAAAAAAAAGAAATTTTAGGTATTTTTCATTCTCTATCCGATTCACTTTTTAACTTCTCTACAGATTAACGAATAAAGAAATATATAGCATTGAAATATGACGTTGACGTGACGTCCTTGGTATTTCAGAAAAGTTCTTTGCCTCTTTGTTATGACGACAATGTGACATCCTTGGTAATGAAATTGGGTGGTCGTGACGTCGCGTCGACGTCATTGGTAGCGAAAGGGTTAATATTTTTGGCTTGCGTAAATGGTCTGAAAAATCTTTAACTTAAAAAGAAATGGTAAAAAAGATTTTTAACACTACTCACTGTTCTATCAAATACACGTAAAGTTGTACCAAGTTTCTGAAAATAAATTGAAAGGTTTGATTTTAGGTAGATTTAGATCTTTAAATAAGCAGAAGGTATATCAAATAAGCAGAATATTCATCAAATAAGCAAAAAGGTACATCAAATAAACAAAATGTACATCACTTAACCTAATGTTGACAACAAATATGTGAACAAACCTTTTATTATAAACAAAAATAATAATTTATAGCTTCCCTATCTATTTCTAAAAATGTAACTAACCTCAGGTAAACTTTTGAAAAAATTTATAAAACCCACTTCTTGAGCATTGTCTGGAATAAAAAACATTAAAAATTACCAATACACTCTTAGATTTTTTAAGAATATCAATAATACCAACTTTTATTACTACTGATATTTAGTCTATTCATTGGCCTCATCATTTGATTAAAAAGCTAAGGACTAAGGTTATTTTTTTTAACTTGCAATACAATAAAGATAAACACTGTGTCAGTGTGTGTCTAAATAATTTTATTTTTCAAAATATTTCAAAAATATATTATGCAGTACCCGGTACAGTTGAATAGAGTTCTAGCTCAAGTGCTTCAAAAGTTATGAATTTGGTGACCCATTTTTCCCTTCATCCCTTTCACCCATGTTCATGCATATTTCTCCATACATGATTTATTGATAATATTATATATTAAGGAATGAAAGTATAAGTATAAGAATAGCACTTTCTTATTAAAATAAAATAATTTAATGTCAAGTTCCTATTTTTTCCTATATAAATTATATATTCTTTATTCAATAAACTGCACATTTTTTTAGTGAAAAATAATCAGTCTGTTAAATGTTAAAGATAAAAAGCTCAAATTTGGTGTGGTGGTGCAACTTAATATAAAAAATGACGCCAAGGAGGAGGAGACTCGGGGTGTAGTTGCAATAACAGTCGTGAGAATTTATGGCTAAATGTGGACACCGGAGTCATAGAAATCGGACTACCACAGGAAGTGGGATGGAATGATAAATGGTTGACGGGGCGGGGGTGGGGTGGTATCTTAGTAAATTATCAAGGGCAGGGATTCATAACCCCACCCGCCACCACACGTATAAATTATTTTGTAATAAAATGTAAAATAATTTAACAATTAGTTATCACTCTGTTTTATTTCTTTAATTAACTTTATAAACAAGGGAAAAAATTAACTATAAAAGCAATGCGCCAAAAAAATTCACAAGAAAAACATTTACTGCTGCTAATCAAAATGCACACAAACTAATTTAAAAAAAAAAAAAAAAAAGCAGCAACAGCTAGCAATGGCAACAATTACAATCAGTGGCATAGCTAGGGTTGGTGTCACGCGGTCCGGTAAGCTCATGGTGTCAACCCCACCACCTCGACTTCCACGATGTAAAAATTCTTCTTCTTAAACTTAGTCCACAGTATAACAAATACAAGAACAAAATGCATGTGTCATCTGTTATCCTTTTATGAATTTCGGTTAGACCAAGCAGTGTGTGCTCTGTATATGCAATTTTTCAATTTGATGTCACCCCCTGAGATGGTGTCACCCCTGTGTGATCCGCACCCCCCTAGATACGACACTGAATACACTTTTCTGGTCTTCCACACCTCAGGGCTAGAGAGGTACTTTTACGGCTGGATAAGAACCACTGTTCTAGCGAAATGTTTCTGACACAGGGTCACAGGTGTAGTAATCTGATATCCATGGAAGGAAATTTCTTAAGGGTTTGTAAAGGACAGTAGTGGACACAGGGACTTTTTATAAGGGGGGGGGGGGTGTAGAGATTTATGACGTTATATTTTAGGGGGTCTAACTTTTTGTGACGATGGGGGAGGGTGTCTAAAATCTGCAAAATTTGTGTGACGTCATTTATGAAATTTATGGATGGCCCCTTTGACTTATTCTTATGTCCTTATGTTGTCTATCATTTGTGGTACGGCCTTTCACTTATAGAATGTAGGCAGGATATGCTATATTTTATGATGATAATGCATTTTTATTTTAAGACTTGTCAGTTTAAATTATTGTGTTGACAGTTGAAGCCTGTGCCAAATGTTAGGCCTGCAAACTGTGAGTATGACTCCTGACCCCCCCCCCCCCCCACACATCCTATGATCAGAAGAATTTGAAGATAGAGTAGTGTATTCAGTGTATTGAGTTTTACAAGTCAAGTAGCCTAGAAGTAGAAGAAGTAGTAATATTCTTGAGTTAAGACACGGCATACCCATACTGATAATCTGATACCATACAATGCCAGGCTATTTCATACAAGGAGTACCTTGAATTCATGTGCGTGTTTATTGGGAGTCACTTCCCTTTATTTTATTTTTTATAGAGTTACATTTTCATTAATATGACAGTGGCATATTTTTATTGGTTGATTAATTATAATTTTAAAATTGTCATTGGTTGGCTTATTAATATGTTAATGTGCCCCACCATTTTAGAAGATTCGTTTGGAGGTTTGTCAATATTGTCATGCTGTGTTTCATTAATTTTTGGATATTATTTTCGATGGAACCTGAAATAAAGTGTGCAAAAGTGTATTCCATGAAACTGTAAGTTGGGTTTTCATTACTTCTTTATTTTATAATTAATTTTGGCCACTTTTCTTTGTTTTTTTTAAATTTTCCTAGTTTTCAGGGTCAAAACCCAGCGCCACGTTAGGCTAAGGAGAGTGTCAAAACGCTGGTTCCGATAGGGTCAAAACCCTGGTTAGGGAGAGGGTCAAAACCGGGTTAGGGAGGAATTTAGGGTTCAGGTTAGGGTGAGGGATAGATTTAGGTAATTTTTAAAAACTTTTTATTCGTAATTTTAGCAAAAACATGAGTTATTTTATTTTTCCACGGGCGCCATCTTGGTTGCCCCGACCCGTGAACACGTAAAAGTTTGCGGGTCGAGGCAACCAAGATGGCTGCCGTGTGAGACATCGCGGTACTTGTTGTCTGAAATTACCATGCCACTACACTCACACTGATCGTCATACTGACTCCATCATATGATCATAGCCAAATCAAAATCATAAGCCAAGCATATTAATAATAGTTTATATATTGTCCAGATTGAATTCTGCCAAGCACTCTCACTCATACTATTTAATTTATACTAGGTAGGACTAGGCCCAGAGGCTAGGGCTAACCGCTAACACTCTTAGTCTTAGCTTAAGAGTTAAGGAGTAAGCTGTAAGAAGCGCTAGGCATACTAATTTAATGACTAATCATACTAAGATTTAGATAAATTTTAATCAAAATTTTATAAATAATAATATTATATAAGTTAGTTACAAGTACCTAATTGCAATCCACCTTGTTTAGGCTGAAGAGCCATTTTTTAAATTTTAGTAATCAACTTTAAATAAACGTTTCAAAAATTTCTTGATAGCACTATCACCATGTCCAAAGGCAGCTCAGTATTGAAAGTGGTCCAGACTAGACAATCAAAAACAGTATCAGTATCAGATCATTAAAAATTAATTTAACGAATTATTGTTGTATATTCCGGATTGGCGGGATGAAGTAGTTTTCATTATTATTTCCCTTATTCTTAAAAATATATATTCGCATTTTATTTAATATTATTATTATGATTTTGTTTGCCATTAAATGTGACATGTAGCACTTTCCGTAAGAAATTACGATTTATACATTATTTACTATTTGTTTTTAAAAGATATTTTTTATCCCCTACTGGCACAAGAAAAGCAAATATAAATTATTGTAATTTTAAGTGTTGTTATTGTAATAAATTATAGTGGCGACAATGTAGACTACAATATACTACCCGACTCAACGCAAATCCCTTGCCGGCTTGCCGACCAAGGTCATTGGGCTTCATTAATACGAATTTTACACTCTTTAATTAAACTTTAATTCTTATTTACCACCCTCCCAATCAGTGCTCTTTCCAAACTTCCCATTTCTCAAAAAATAAATAAAGGAAACTTCCAAGAATGGACCCAGATTGAATTTAAGTTAAATAGGGCTACTTCGAGAAATGTTTTGACCCGTCATCATTCGTTAAATCTGGAATGTTCATATTTGGTAAAGTGTTTGCTGCAGTAGACTTGTAAATAATTTCACTAATTTTAATTACATGTATATGACAAGGTTTCGTCATCTTGAATAAACGTAAATATTATTGTAAAATGGCATTATTATTTTTGAAGTTCTATCTGTAGCCTACACTTGGGCTGCTCATCATCACCACTGTCGTCTAATTTTATATTTTAATGTTTGTTACTGCTATCTCTCGTTCCATTGAGAGTTTTTAGAGCAAAAAAAGGGGAATGGAACAGGACTGCTACAACAAAATATTCTGCATATTTTCTTTCTTAATTTTTAATTTTTAAGTATGTGTTCGTCAACCAACATTTCCTCATTGCTAAATCTAGATGTAAAGATTTTTTTTAATGGTTCCCAGTGTGTAGGGTAATTGAAAACATTGTTATGTTCACCATTTCAGTTCCTTTAACTTTATTTTTCTTTTACCAATAGGGGCAAGGGCAGCATGAAACATGTTTGAATGCAGTGTTTCGTTCATGCTCCGAGCCCAACTCATCTGCATGATGTTTCCAGTCACCGGCTCAGTAATTTAATGGTATGCAGTGGTTGTCACAGCTACTGAAAAATTAAACTTGCAGAAAACCTTGGAGAAAAATGTGTACAACAATAAAACGAAAACATATTTTTTAAATTAAAAATGATTAAATTGTCATTTTAAATTAAAAATAATTGTCACTGGTGCCTTAAAAAGCTCACAATTAGTGGAACTTATGAAACGCTATATATATTGAATGATATGTATATTTAAGTTAAGGCTAATCTTGTTACATACTTACACTTTTCGATTAAAAGATCGTAGGCCAACTGGTCGCTACTAAATATAAGCCAAAGTCTTACTTCTTTTCGTTCGCATATATCATATCATATATCGGTACTTTTATTGATTTATTTTTTGCAACTTCACAAACTTGAGCGCTTTAATAACCCTGCATTAAAATACCTTTACATCACTATAAAGGTCAACAATTAATAGTTCTTGCTAAGTATCAAACATGTACAGTCTATTTTCAAATAACATTTCATCATAAAAGCATGACAAATAATAATTAACCTATAATCCCAACTGCTTTTTTCTCATTTCCCGCAAACCTATCGAGCTGAAACTTCGCACATTGACTCATTGCCGATGACAACACATTCTACTATCAAATTTACAGCCCCACCCCAAAAAATCAGTTTTATGTGTTTTTCAAGTGGAACAGTAAGAATAATTCCTGATAACTGCGCTACTTTCTTACAAAAAAAATATCGCAAGTGCGTTTGGTGGGTAATAAGATCTGTATATTTCTTTTCTTAAATGATTGGTGAAATAAAGCTTATTTCAGAAAACGTGACCAGAAAACAAGGGCTCGCCAAAGAGATCTTGCAGGGCACTACTAGAGGAGGGAGAAGAAGAGGAAGACAAAGAAAAAGATGGGAAGATAATATCAAAGAATGGACTGGATTACAACTAGGCGATGCTATGCGTAGGGCAGAAGACCGAGAGGAATGGAGAAGAATAGTGTACATGTCATCTGTGTCGCCCCAACGGTCGAAGGACTACGGGACCTGATGATGATGATGATGAAATAAAGCTGCGATGTAAAAGCGGGTGGGTCATTAGAATATTAATATAGTTCAGGGGTTGGCAAAAATGTGCGGTTGCATGCCTTGAGTTTGGGGCGTGGGGGTGGGGAGAAAGAGCACTAATGGGATTCTTATTAAGTGCTTACTTGTATGCAAGTTCAGCCCCAGCCCCCATTGCTCGAGATTACAGTCTATAAAGGATTTATACGAAAAAATCGGTTTTTAGGGATTCTTTAATTTATTTTGTACTAATTTTAGAAAAAAATCCTACTCCTAAATTCAGAGTAATATTTGAACATTAATTCAATTCACATAGGCTATAGGAGTCAACCACTTTATACTATTACATATTATTACTATTACATAAGATTAATGAACATGTCAGAAATAAAGATTTAAAATGAAAAAAATGATTTACTGAACATAATTTTTCGTTTAAAATTATGCATCATTATCCCTCATAACAAAAAAATAAACATGCTTTACCATGCATACTTCATGTTGGAATGTGATAGATTACATTTATAAATCACAGAAGAAAAAAACAACACTATTTTAACCCCAATGCAAAGTTTTTTATTGTGGCAAATGAAGATCAAATAAAAGAAATCTTAGATAATATATATATTTTATTATTTTGGGCTTTTGATGATGTATCACATGGAAAATGTCAAATTAGTTGATGGAAGACATTTGGAAAAAAAAATGCAAGTCAACGAAAAAGTAATTTGATTATGTAGATATATTCAGACAAAGCATATTAGCCAAACAAGTTTGTTCCTTGGGCACGTTTGGTAAGTATATCTAGCTTCATTTATGCAAGAAAGAGTTTCCAACAGTCCAAATGAATTCTGCTACAGGGTATCAAAAGAAGAAGTGCAGGTCTTGATAAGACTTTCCGTCAAATATTTAAAACTCAGATTGACTCAGTCATCAAACAAATATTGGTATCTATATTTACAGCAACAACAGAGTTGATAACATTTTTTAAAAAAAAAATAAATTTATTATGCTAAAGAAATGTAAATTATTCACAACTCAATAAAAAATTAATTTACTTTAAAAAAATTAAAATCTTATTTTTTTAAGAAACTAAATTTATCATGCTTTACCATGAAGCCTAAAATTAAAGAAAAAATTAAGTGTAAAAAGACTGAAAGAATAATACAACACTATCATGTCACAGCCAAAGAATTTAACTTTAAAAAAAAAATCTATAGTCTCAAAATAGATTTTTCAAGATGAAACATGTAGGCACAAAATTGAATTACTTGAATTTGCCTTGCTGAATAAGCATTTTCCAGTAGTTATTTCACTGTCACAAATTAGGAATGTATATATATATTAAATACAAATATTTAAAGTTAATGTCAGCTTTTGTCCTGACATATTTCTCAATAAAAGGAAGAATAAATGTGAACATATAAAATAAATATTATTTTGAAACATGAGTCAGCAACAGTTGTATCGATACAGAATTGGACTTTGTGATTCTATACTAAGGCCACATCATGAATGCATAGATTTGAACAGTGGGATTCAAACTTGTAAGCCTCAGAAATTATATCCAAGTCTTACGGACAGTTTTGTTTATACTTATCAGATATTTACAATGATCAGCAATATCTTGTTGTCATTGGAGCTGTTTGAGGGCCACTTTAGACGACTCCAGTATGAATGCTGCTTAATCATAAAAATGCCACCATTCAGCTCAAAAAAAAAAAAAAACTTTTTAGAAAGGCATAGTTATTCACATGCACATAGCTCCCTGTTTAAAAGGTTTAAGTGAAAATAATGAACAATTTAGTACTGGTATCCAAAAAACTAAGCATAGCTGAGTTCTGGATTTATTATGTTTGTTTATATGAATGAGCAGACGCAACACATTTCAATCAAATAAACATGTGCTGCACTGTTCAATGTTACACTTTCACCCTGTTTGTCCAGATTCATGTTTTAAGAAAAGTCACAAACAAAATGAACTGTACACCACTTGAAATTGAAAACATGTAGAAATGGAACACAATTTTTTTTTTTTCCAATCTTTGCCAAAAATATTTTTTTTTTCAGTGTAAAAGTAACTGAGTTGCATATAATTTTTTTTTTGGCCACCCATTTGATACGTCAGTTAATATTATTTTTTTAAACACAAGTCTAATACAAATAATTAGATTTTAATGAGTTCATCCATGAATTGGAATCTTGATCTGTATGCTATTACCTATTTATAAATCTGTTGGATCTTATGAAATTATTTGCCATTTATATACCGGGTATCTTGGGAGTTAACACTATTGAGCATTTGAAGAATTTATAAGTAGGCTTGAGTTTCTGTGAAACTAAATGGATGGACATGACTTAAATTAATTCATAGCTTTATTATCAGAGCTATGACTGGAGCATTGAACTGATTCATCAATCCAACTTTACAAAGCCCACCTCAGCCCAACTCATCTGCATGATGTTTCCAGTCACCGGCTCAGTAATTTAATGGTATGCAGTGGTTATCACAGCTACTGAAAAATTAAACTTGCAGAAAACCTTGGTTTTATCATTAAATTTTCGAGGTAACTAAAATTTAAAATATGCATCCAGTCAATCAAGATAAAGGTCAATGTACAGGTACATTAATCTACATTAGCTCCATAACAAAACAGCTCTTTAAAACTCTGCAACCATCAAGACATATTAAAGATAAATATCATTGGTCTGCCCCCAGGAACTTACTCAAATTAAAAAACAGGCTTTGGTGGAGACATTTTGTCAGTAGCATTTATTTTATAGGCTTTGGTGGAAATCTAATTTGGTCAGAGAGCTTCTACTTTATGGGCTTTGATGGAGACTTACTTTTGTCAGGATAGCAGTTGATAGATACAATAATCTTCATTTGCTCCATAACAAAACAGTAAGCTATTTAAAACTCTGCAAGCATTAAGAAATGTATAGAGAAATACCAGGAGTTTATAAGAAACAGGCTTTGATGGAGACATTTTGTCAGTAACCTTTATTTTCTGGGGTTTTGTCAGGTACATCTATTTTGTAGGCTTTGAAGTCCACCTACTTTTGTCTAACATTTATTCTAGAGACTTTGGTGGAGATCTACTTTGATGGAGTAAATGTGAAAGTACAACTCTATGCTGCTTTCCTTGATGATGCTTGGTCTATATTAGACACAGGCGGCTTAGGTGCAGGTCTCAGTGGAATAAGGTTTGCTTTTCTCAAAGTGCTGAGCTGTGATGGAGAAGTGCAGGGCTGTGATGGAGAAGTGCAAGGCTGTGATGGAGAAGTGCTGGGCTGTGATGGAGAAGTGCAAGGCTGTGATGGAGAAGTGCTGGGCTGTGATGGAGAAGTGCAAGGCTGTGATGGAGAAGTGCTGGGCTGTGATGGAGAAGTGCAGGGCTGTAATGGAGAAGTGCTGGGCTGTGATGGAGAAGTGCTGGGCTGTGACATTTCCCCTTGATTCAACATTTCCCTATTTGACTGATTTACTCCAGACATTGATTCCACTAGGTTGAGAATTGTGATTTGTCTCTTGCGGATTGACTCGGATAACGTTGGTGCAGGCCTTCGAGGTGAATGGGTAAGGCTATTGATTGTTCTCAGCTGTCCTGCTAAACCAGATCCGACATCTTTTGCCTCAGGCACAGTTGGGATTTTCTGAACATCAGTTGATAGTCTTGAAGGGACTGTATCAAGGAAGATGGTTGGCTGGTCACTAGTGTAAGAGTTGACAGTTTTGAATTCAGAGAAACTGATGCTGGGCTGATCATCCTTAACGGAAAGCTGCCTTATGCTTTGGTACTGCGATACAGAGTTGTCTCTGAGACTTTTCTCCACAAGGAGATCTGTGTCTTCCTTTTGGCTTGATGCCATGGCAACCGTCACAATAGGAGGCTGCCATCTCTTCTTTTCCTTCACGTCAGACAGGCTCCTGTGCATGGTCTTCAGAGCTTTTTTAAGTTTTGTTTTCTTGGATGGCTTGCTACAGGTTTCAGCATGCGGCGCCTCACTGGCACATGCTGGCTCACTGAAGCAGTCTTCTGTGGAGACACTTTCATCCTCCATCTCATAACAAGACGACAGCTTCCCTGACAGAGTATTTTCAGATATACTTTGGCCGCTTTCCTGTTGTTGTACATTACTTTCTCCCGGGGCCCGCAGGAAGTGGAATGAGTTGGTCTTCAATTTGGGGTAAAGCGGGCGGGCAACATGATCCTGGCTGTGCGACCCCAGAGCTTTCAGTCTCGCTTCAGCTCGGCACTTCCTGCAGCCCTTGCTCTGGTTGGAGCTTGAGTGTACAGACAGGCTTGCCCTCTTGTGAGAGTTGTGTGCCAAAGAAGAATCATGTTCACTGTGGTTGCTGTGTCTGGACGGGTTCTTCAAGAGTAAGCTTCTAGGTCTGTGAGAAACATGTCTACCCATAGTGGTTGAAACACTGCTCCTGGCATTGCTGATGTCCAGATTATGGACTAGACCATGCTCAAAGGCAAGCTCTGAAGCTTCTCTGCTTGTGTCCTCGTCGTTGTGGCACTGCAAGTGGTTCTGATGGTGGGAAGGCAAATTACAGCTGTAAAAGAGAGTAGGGTTTGCTGCGGAGTCTCTGTCCATCCTCACTATATCTCTTCTTGAATAACTCAGTGGGCTTTCTGTTTGTGCTTGTCCCATTGTTCGTGATTGCAAGAGATTCTTTGTTTCTTCCACTGATCCATTTTCTCCTCCATGATGTTCTGTCTTTGGCTCCTTGTGAGATCTGGCTGTTGACAGCTTTAGCTCCCTGTGAGATCTTGCTGGTGAAAGATTTAGCTCCCTGCGAGATCTTGCTGGTGACAGCTCCTCAACAGGTGACGCACCATGGCTGTGTCTTTTCCCCTCATCTGTTAGCTCCACTATCTCTGCAACTAAAATTTTACCAATTTCCCCCGCAACATGATCAAGGCATTCCTCAATTGTTTCAAAGTAAGGAAGAAAAGTTTCCAAGAAAGAAAACCAAGAAGTCTCTGCACCTTGCTTCCTTAGGTTGGGTGCAGGTGCACCAGGTTTGATTTCATCTCTATGAGATGGATGAGACGATTTGGCTTGTGCTGCATTTGACTTCAGTGGCACTAATTCATCTGCTCTAGTTGTCTTTTTCATAAAGTCTGAGTTAGTCTCAGCCTTAGTGAACTTCAAAGGCATGGGCTTGTCATGTGAACTATGTGCAGCCTTCACTGGCTTTGGTTTTGATGTCTGAAAGTGTGTATGAGATTGAGATTGTATATTACGACTGTAGCATGGCATATCATTCACTGCACTACCTTGATGGCTGTGGAGGTGATGATGTAGTCTCTCCTGTATGCCGGATGACTCAGATTTCTGGACAAGATGCCTCATCTCTTGCCTCAGCTCTTGCTTCATCATCTCTGTTATCTCAGACTGGAACTTAGATTGATCTTTCAGCGGCTGCTTGGGAACAGTCTCGTTGTTCCTTTGCCTCAGATGTGCTTGTAAGATAAGCCTCGCAGCTTGATAAGTAGGGGTTTCTTCAATAGTCTTCTCCCTGGCCAGCTGGCTCTGGCTAGGACCTGGCGAGGGCTCAGCCCCATCTGATCTGGCAACAGCTGTAGTATTAAGAAGTTTAGATTGGATGCCCTCGACATTGGTCACAGTTCCTGAGTGACTAGCTGGAGGAGACCTTCTAATGGAGTGGAGCGATGGTCTCTTAGGTTCTTGTGCAGAGCTTTTCTGACCCATCGGACACTGATTGTACCTCTGACGTTCAATAATGTTCAGAGCCGTTTGTTCAAGTAAACCTTGAAGTGCTGCCACTTTAGACTTGACCCCGGCATGTTCTGGGGAAGGTGATTCTTCTGCAGTCTGTTGTACTACTGTTGATGGAGGGTTTCTCAGTAGTTCAACTCTTTGGAGGGAACTTTTCAATAAATATTTATGCCTCTGGAAAAGGGTGTTGTCATCAAAGTCTGTGTTTTCAGTGGTTTGAGGGCCATGATTGAGATGATTAACTGGAGCCGCATTGTTTTTTAACACTTGGGATAGAGGTTGATGCGGCTGAGGTGGCTGAGAGATGATAGTTTCAGGTGGCCGAAGTGTGACAGTCTCAGGTCTATCAACATGCCGAAGAAGTGGCTGAGATATGACACTTTCTTCTTGAGCTATAGCACTATTGGTTGCAAGGTACGTCCCAATGACATTCCTCCCAGTGAATCTAACTTTCACTTTTGATTTATTCTCAGCTATGTGTGCAAGGGGTGGAGGTGGTGGTGGTGGAGGAGTTGGTGGTGGAGGTGGTGGCGGTGGAGGAGGTGGTGGTGGTGGTGCTGTCCTAAGAAGAATGGAAAAGGTTCTTCTGTCAGAATCAGAATCATATATTGGTAAATGTTCCTGAAGGGTATTCTTTGTTAAGGGTAAATCTGCCATATCTGAAAGTTGTATGGATGCACCTTGAACATCAGTCAAATTTCTATTTAATTCAAAGTCATGACTTGCACAGTCAGACTGCAGAGCTGCCTTATCTGGTGCTGATGAAATGAGGTGTGTACTGACATGACCTGTGAGGTTACAGGGCCCGACTGTAGGAGTGTGTAGACAATCTGTTGGAACATGGAGACCGTGCGGGAGTGTTGTCGCAGCTACTTCATCTGGTGCTGATGGTGATGAAATGACTTGCCCATCTCTAGGCTCATAGATGTCTTTGGGACCCGTGGCATGATGAGACCCATGGGTAGGAGAATGTGGACCAGGTTTAACTATTGGAATATTGAGAGTCTGTGGGAGTGCTTTACCAGAGAGACCAGATTGGCTATATGTATCTGACGACATCAAAGTTTGTTGTTTAGTCGTGACACTGTCTGGCAAATCCTGATCTCCAGTAGAGCTGATGAGCTTTAAGCTTTGAGAAGACTGGTAACTGTGCTCTGAAATGGAACCAAGTGGATTGAGGCCACGGTACCGTCTGTGAGCATGTGCTGGGGACATGAACGGCGGGCTACTGAGGAATGGTGCATTGGGCGGGTTTGTGAGCTGTTGGTGTGGGAGGTTTTGCAGTGTGTCCGCCACAGCTTGAGCAGCAGAAGGTTGTAACCTGTTAGCATAGGATGTTCTCATGTTGATATGAACATGCTCAGTTGACGACTGATGGTGGAAAGACCAGGACCTCTGAATATTACAACAAGCAAACCCGTCCTCGGTCGTGGGTGCCTGTGGTGAACGACTGATGAACATAAGCTCTAATTTTAAAGAACGTGGGCGCATCATGTTGATGGCTTTTGACAGATCTTGAGTCCCGGGTTGATTGTCCGTTCCTTTGATTTCTTTCTTTGTTGACTGGCTTTCTTGAGCGGACTCGTAGTAGCTGAGTTGAGAATGCTCAGTATCCTCAAAATCAGTGGAACTTTCTGGAATCAGAGAATTGCCAACACTTGGATTACATACATTTCTCTTTTTATTCCACATGGCTTGTTTGCACACATGATGATCTATGTTGACCATTCTCTTAGAAAACAAGTGTTGACCAGAGACTTCATTCTCTTTAAGACTATCAGTGAATTGTTTGTCCTGGGAAGAAGTAGCAGCTAGCTCTGAGCTATGCAAATGCTCTTCAGGGCTATCAGTGAATTGTTTGGCCTGGGAAGAAGTAGCAGCTAGTTCTGAGCTATGCAAATGCTCTTCAGGGCTATCAGTGAATTGTTTGACCAGGGAAGAAGTAGCAGCTAGTTCTGAGCTATGCAAATGATCTTCAGTGCTATCAGTGAGATTTCTGACTTGGGACAAACTAGCAATTGGTTCTGAGCTATGTAAATGCTCTTCGGGGCTACCAATGCACTGTTTGGCTTGGGACAAACTAGAAACTAGTTTTGAGCTATGTACTGTGCTATTTACTAAACTATGTACTGGACTATGCACTATGCTATGTACTGAGCTATGTACTAAACTATGTACTGGACTATGCACTATGCTATGTACTGAGCTAGTCATTATCAAAGCCTGTTTCTCATCAATCCCTTCTCTAGCTATTACCGCACAGGTGCACTGAGTACTTTCAGGAGTACACTGAGCACTGTCAGAAGTGCCCGTGTGCGTGGGCTGAGATAACCCTCCAGTCAGACTTAACATTGTATTCTCGGGCTCTAAATGACCAGGAAACTTCTTCATTACAGTCTTCAAGTTTGGACTGACACAATCTGAACACTGACCCAAATCTTCTCTCCCGACATTAACATATCCTCTGCCTACACTCGGCTGGACTCCTTTCCGGAAGAGTGCCCCATAGCTGGACTATTTCTTGACATTCTGCTTGCCCATGGAGGCACGCAGCGGTAGTTGGGCATCAATCCATTCGTTTGGATGTTCCATCATGCTCTGCCAGGCTTCAACCTCTTCACCTCTGGCATCCATCCAATCTACTGGCTTGCCTTGATGTGTTCCTGGAGTGGGGAATGAGAGGCAACACCTAAGGCCAAGTATGTATGACTAAATCCATAAATAAATGTTTCAATGATACCCATTACAGAGACAGACGTGTAATAAATGAATAGAAGCACACTTTCTTTTCTGTCTAATCTTTCAGAAAGACATTTGTTAAAATACTTACTAACCAGAGAAAAGAGGCGATCGCTGAAGATATGCAAACTTAAAATATTAATGTAAACAGCTATTACTTCTTGCAGTTTAAAAAAAAAAAAAATTCATCATCATCATCAGTGGCGCTACAGGCCATGGAGTGCCCTGGCCTGCTCCACCACATCCTTCCATTCGGACCAATCCACGGCTTTCTCCCTACATGCACAAGCCCCCATATGATGTATGATCTTCTCTACATAATCAATCCATATAATTTATATATTTTCACTTTAATCCAAATGTCAAGTAATTTGCCTGACTAAACATTATTTGTTTTGTCTTTTTTTTAAAAAGATGTAATTGTTGCTCATTTACATTTTCACCCTGCTCAAAAATAAGTTTCACAAGAGATTGTAAATAACACAATTTGAATTGACTAGTACCCATTAGATCATCAGTGAAAATATATAAATACTATGCCTGTATATTTGATCTGGACTTTGTTTAATTCATGATGGTTTTCTCAAAGTAAGTTAACATTTCAAACTCATTATGAGCATGCTGTCATGGCAGTTTGCTACATAAATTATGCTGGCCCGTACCTTGTCCCAAGTTAAGCCGAACACCTCCCAGGAAATCATTACTGGACAATTTCTCGTGGTCCCAGATGGTCAGCTCCAGGCCGTGCTGGTGGAGCTGGGACTGGTCAACACCTTCAAATGTCAGAATGTGTTGCCACTGGGGGTTGGTGGTCTTCTTGATGACTGGGGTCTTCTGTTTGCTTGTATGAGACACATCCGGTAGGAGGTAGCTGAAACAGAAACATTTCATCATGAGACACATCCAGTAGGAGGTAGCTGAAACAGAAACATTTCATCATGAGACACATCTAGTAGGAGGTAGCCTAGTTTTGGAAACAGGCTTGACATCAATAATGCATCAAAAGCATGAGATTTAGTGCCAAATGGGGTACTGTCATTAATAAATATAATGATTTTTACATTTTAAGTTAACTTTGTTTCTTTAATTGTCATAATTAAATGATGGGCGCAATACTTAAACTCTTTACATTCTTTGAATTTTTCTAATTTTGTTTCCTTAAGACTTCTGGTGACCCCCACAAAAAGAGTCAATAACTTATAGAATCAATGTCTAATATCCATGATGTTAACGTCAGTTTGTGTGGAAATGCATGCAGCTTTTATAAGTTATTGTTTCTAAACAAATAAGTTCAACACTTTGCAGTTGTGAGAAAAATATTGCATAATTTTGTTACACTTACACAAATGTAAAAATAAATTGTTTTGTTGATCAGATGCAAATCGGGAAAAAATAATAGACTACCTGGATTTTTATCATAAAACCCGTTTACTCAGAAACAATATTCATTTTTATATATCATATGAGGAAATAGAATATTTAATGAGCAACTGACCATAATATGAAAGATTGTATAAAAATTGTGACCAAAAGGGGAGATAATAAAGATATATTGTAAAAAAAACAACAAGCCACCACAAAGTATTCACAAGAATTACAGGTCATTGTGATTGTACCTGTTTGTAATTATTTACACAGAAGAAAACATACCAGAAGACATTTTAAACTTAAAGTTGATCAATTATACAGTTTCTTTACTGTATGTGTCTATACAAAGGGGAGTGTCAAGGGCTACTTTTGACAATTTGAATGTGGATTTTTCTTTTTTGCATTCTTAGTTTGTATCACAGCTAACAATTTCTTTTTTAAATCTTTCCATTCAGAAACAATGTGTTGATGTGTTCTATTGTACTTTGTGTTATTTAATTATGAGGCACTTGAAACATCATTATTTGTATTTTTTTTAATAATCCGGCTAATGGTCAAATAGGTTCCTCTGTGACAGCAATGTGAAGTTAAAAATTAGGTCCATTTAGTTTAGTTATATCAGGATTTTCCTTTTTCCACTCCTGAAATAGATAATAGCTGTTAACTGTAGCAATATCAAACTATTGAAAATGGTATTCCAGTGCTGTTTGTTTTCCTCATTTGGTCTGCAGCATGTTGCGGTAGAGCTTATGTGCCTTGTAATCTGCTGCCCAGCCATTGAGCCAGACTTTGACTCCCAGTTGAGTGATGGGCTGGTCAGGTTGGGACTGGGCTGCACCTTCTCCTGCAATGGTATCTGCCCTCTGGTTCAGTGTCACCTCAACTGGACAGTTAAAATCTATTTATCTCATATTGACCCCAGATCATCTCGCTTTGATTTTGATAAATTTTCTTCCGATAAACTTGGATAGCAATTTCTTTTTGAACAGTTTGTCCTCATTTTCTGTTTCAACATTAGAAACTTTGAAGAATGTCATAATTTGAATAAAATTGATCTGTGGCATGAAGATACAAGGTACCATCTTGATGTTTTGACCAGTATCTTTTAACACTGGGGACCCATGCAGCTGCCATGTGCATTAGAAGTCCTAGAAATGTGTAAAATTCATCTGCTGTAGCATCTATCAACAGCTGTTGATGATGGTTTAGAAGGTTCCATCGAAGAAGCATAGATGTTGGTGTATTTTACACATGTTAATCATCACATTGAATACACTGTATTTGGTTGAAACTTGAAAAAGCTTTGAGTATAAAGAAACGGCCTGACTGTATCCCCTGTAGCCTTGTGAACACTTCCTTTGAGTGTAAGCCTGGCTCTCTGCCAGGCTCTCTGCCTGGCTTGGAAAAACTTTGGAATGGAAACTGGTGGGCCATCATTACAAGCATCATATGAGTTTAACTGCAAACATAAAAGAAAAACTAATAATATATATGCTAATTTTAGGGATGAAATGAATATAAAGTATATTGGGGCTACTTAACTTGCAAATACAGATTCCATAGTTTCAAATATTGTGTTACAGCCATGATGACTTTCAAAATATAACATCACTGAATTTAATTTTTACAACACACAAAAGTCAAGTTTCATTTTCTTTAGAATGAAATATATCCTCATCAGCAGCTCCCACTGTATTATTTGCAGTCCCTGGCAAACAGTCACCAAGAATAAGACTTAACAAATTATCTAAAATGTAATAGAATATTTACACATTATATAATCATGAAATTCAAGTAATTTCATTTTAAAATGGCAAAAAAAATCTTTCAATATGCTTAAAATCAAAAATTAAACACGTGCATTTACAAAAATTATAATAAAACTCAGAAAAAAACATCAAATGTTGAAATACTTATAAACTAACCTTCCAGCATTCACTACGTCAATGCGCTGCAAAGGTCTCATCCAAATCTGAATCAGAATCACTTGATTCTGGTTCTCAATCATCAGAAGATTTAAATAGAAATCGAGCTATATTTTCGTATAGCGTTCGTTTTTGTAGATATTGCACTGCCACATCGACTTACGACTAATGAAAATGTGTTTAAGATGGCGTCTTTTGCCACGCTCCATCATATGTTTTTTCAAACTCACCAAACAAATCAAAATGATTCAAATCTTCTAATTTTGATTTTTAAAAATGAATTTCTACCAATTGTATGATTTAATAAATATAGCATGCATAAAAAAATATAAAAAATTATTTTCAAAAATAAAATTTAAAAAATATTGGGTTCCAAAAGTTAGGTTTTTTATATAAGAGAAATGAATAGAGTTAAAGAAAGAAATATTCATTAATAAGTTATTAAATGATAGTATAAAGTATTTGACTAATACTATCATGAATTAAGTTCACTGTAGTTAATTATGTTCAAGCTTTAATTATATTACTAAGTTTTCCATGTCACCAAGTTAACTGTGTCAATGATTTGTTAATTGGAGCCCAGTCAGGGCATTGGCAGACTGTCCACCCAGTCAGGACATTGGCAGACTGTCCACCCAGTCAGGACATTGGCAGACTGTCCAGTGAGATCTAAACTGCAAGCAATGTAATCCATTTACCCTTTACAGAAAGGATTGGATCCAGCAGCTGCCCTCATGGCTGTGAGATTCTGAGCTTCTCTAACCAAGACATGGACTTCTCCCTGCCCTGTCTGCGGCTTCTCCTTCTCCTTGCTCTTCTTGCGAAATGATCCAGACTTCTTCTTGGGAGCGTTCTCTACCATGTCTGCTGGAACATACTTGAGTGAGATGAAGAGATCACCCTTGTATACCATCATAGGTGCATCTTGACCAACAGCCTGCTCATTTAAATAGAAAAAATTTTACCCTTGTATAACACCACAGGGGCATCTTGACCAACAGCCTGCTCATTTAAATAAACATTTAAATTATAAACAAGTTTAACCTAGTATACCATCATAGGTGCATCTTGACCAACAGCCTGCTCATTTAAATAGAAAAAAATAACCCTTGTATAACACCACAGGGGCATCTTGACCAACGGCCTGCTCATTTACCTAAACATTTACATCATGACCAAGTTCAACCTAGTATACCATCATAGGAGCATCTTGACCAACAGCATGCTCATTTAAATAAAGGGTCACTTTATCAACTGGATCACATTGCTTCATTCCCAATGTACTTTAGCAGTCCATGCTATCATATCTTGTAATTTACATCTGCATGGAAACAAAAACAAAACAAAAAAAGCCTGTAGTATTTTGGCAATGTTTATCTTTCTTCACTCCACTCAGGCTGGAAAGGTGTTGGATAGAATACTACTCACCCTTTCTTGCAACGGGTACCATCTTGGTTCATTCTCATCAAATCTATAATAGTCTAAAGGTATGGTAACCTCCCCCAGAAAGTCGTTTCGACCGAATCGATCATTGTGCCAGACTGTGACCCACAACGTGCGAGACTCGAGCTCTGCCTTGCTGATTGAATACTGGGGAAAGCAAAAACATACTCAAGGATTTCTCAGTAGAGCAACATCTTCAACATCTCACTCATAAAATAGACAAACTACCACATAACCCTACATGCTGTATTACTGCCAAAGTATTAAAAATACTCATAAAGGTTAGTAAAGCAGTGTTGACCTAAATCAGGCTGTGCTTAGAAACATGGCCACATCTCACCTTTAAGGTCTCATCAAATGTGGGATTAAGTGTGTGCTTTTTTATCTTTGTCTTTCTCTTGCTGCTCCGAGTTTTGTCAGGAAGAAGATACGTCTTGACATAGCTGGAAAAAAATACAGTTAAGAAAACATCTGAGGAATGAAATCATTGAACAATTCCAACATGAACTCTCATTACAAATGTTTTTTTTAATAATTTCATCCGGATTGTAAATAACTTAAAAGAACTCCAGTCAACTACTTACGGGTCTGATTTGTTGTGTTTGGTATCGACCGGTCCAAGATCTCGACACTGTTTGATGTGCACTTCCAGCTGAGAGGCCTTGGCATTGTAGCTCAGATTAAACAAGATGTCCCCCGTGACGGGGATCCTACCATAGTTTACCTCCCCTGCATCGCTGTATACACTGTAAATGCTCTCTCGGCTGTCCTTTTGTTGTCAGAGATATATAATAATAATTAGGGTATTTCAGTCAGGTTATCTGATGGGTGAACTAATTTGTTTCATGGATTCTACCAGTAGGCGTAATTTTTAAATTCATTATTCTGGACCATGTCAATGACCAAGATACTAATAATTTTAAAAAATTTCATTTTACTTACGTCCCACAGCCACTAAAGAAAGGTTTATTATTTGCTATTTAAATTTCATATAAGATAAGATAACATTCTTTATTGATCCAAATAAATGGATTTTTTTTATATAGTACAATGTACTCCTAAAAAGACCAAAAAAAATATGTAAAAATTTATTTCAATAAGTCAAATTTAATTTTTCATGAAACGAAGTGATTAATTTGATAGATATATTGAAGCAGTTGTATTAAAATGAGTTGAGTGCATATGATAACTGTTATGTTAACAAACAGGCACAATCATTCAGTAGATGAATGAAAAGAGACTGACACTGACACAGAGTTTAATCCAATAAATCTTGACAACAACAGAATAGTTAGAAGATATATTAACCAATTGAGGATTTTGGGGGGTGGGGGGGGGGGGGAAGATGGGACAATTTAATAATCTTATTTATAACTTTATCAAATAACTTGTTGATTTTGTATTTTAATTAATCTATGTTTAATGCATACATTGTTAGTAAGCAAAGAGAAGCATCTAATGATAGTAAATGTATTTGAAAAAAAAAAGCATCTAAAGATACTACATGTATTTGAAGTGATTAGATCAATCCTGTTGATCTAAACATTTAACATGAATACCCCACTACCAGGCCAGCACCAACATTCATGCTTAAATCATGTTATTGCCACCTGGCAATAAAGCCAGGGACTTCTAATCAGCTCACTTTTTGCATAGAGCATCAAACGTTCAATGTCGTCTCTTGTTTTTCTCAATGAACTTAAAACTGACATTTGATGATGATGAGCACAACAGAATGAATGGATCTACTACCCCCAAGCCACAATAAGACCCCCTCGGGTCAAAAAACCGTTTAACTTTAAAATGATCTGATGTGCTCACAGTCAGATTCCATGTTTTGGGGCCACTGAGTCATGCAACTAAAGCAGTGTTTCCAAACACTTTCTGCCCTTGGCCCCCACACCAGCACCTGAAAAGGTTTATTGTCTCCCGTGTTTAACACTGGCTGCAGCCCCACTTTTGAAATGCAAAAAAACATTTCCCCCCAGAGTCTAAAGGTCAGACCAATAATCTTCAATTTTCCCCCACTGTGAGGCATACGCCCTTCGGGAAACACTGCCTTAAATTAATACCTCTTAGCATTGGGCTTTTCATAAACATCTTTTGTCCTTTAATATGCCTGATATTCTAAGCAATGCCTCTCAAAAAAAATAAAAAGCCCTTGTGCACATGAAATATAAGAACAAAGTATGATCAACTTGAATTTATAGACAGGACAAAATTTGTTGTTTTTTTAAAAACTGCATACATTTATAAATGCTGAATTCTGATTTGGTCTGAAACAGCCTTTTTTTTTTGGAGCCAAATTTGACACAAGCACAGGGAAGCCAATTTATTATGTAAGATCATTAGACTGATTACTTTGCTGCTATACATGGCAAGATATGACTTTTTTGATTTAAGTAGTTAGGACACTGACAATACACAGATTATATTATAATATAAAGTTTTTAAACCAGTTAAATGAAATTGCCAAATTTCTTTGAAAGTACATTTTTTTTTTCAATGCAATAAAAGAATTTAAAAAAAGCTAAAAATCCACATAGAGCTAGTGGTGACAGACACTGATTGAGTTAACTGGGCTGCTCCTCCATAACGGTATGTAACAATCTAACTGTACTCCATAATTAAAAATATGGAGTTTCCAAAATTAATTATATTCATTTTGCATTAATTTGTTCATTGAATTGTTGTATTTTTGGAAGGCAGCTAAAACTGCAGCACATATAATTTTACTGTAGCGCCGCCCCCCCCCCCCCCCCCCCCGGCCCAACCCCGTCCCTAACAAAACTGCATGATAAAGACAGTTGGTAAATATCAACTATTCTTTGAGTGCATTGATGTTAATATATTTTATTACACACAAATACACACCCAAAACAAAAATCATTTTAAATAATGATTAATGTGCAACTTGTTAAAACAAATGTGTGCATGATAAAACTGAAATAATATTGATAAGCACATGACGAGTATATTTGCAAATGTGCATTACACGTAAAGCGTCCCTTTAAAAAAATGGATGTGTTAGAGTTAAATTAGAGCTGAAATCAAATGTTGAGTAAACAAAAAAGTATCAACAAAAGAGGTTAGCCATGTGAGGGGGTGCTCATGCCCGTGAAAAAATGAATCCGTTTCCAGCCAGCCACATTTTATGAACTTACAGCCAAGCTGTTACGGCTCCCTAATAACTGCGGCCGTTTGTTGTCAAACAATTCATCAAAATCATCATCTTCTTCTTCCCTATCTCTCTGCCAAGACAAAACAAGGAGAAAGTAAAAAGAAATGTTTTTTTTTTTAGGTCACTTTGCATGTAGTGCTCTGGTTTATTTCAGCTAGGTCTTGCAAATCTCTGTGGAGCCTTGCTTTAGATAAGTTCATAGAGAGTAGATAGAGAATAAGGGGAAATTCTGGGTCCATAAGGTGCTAACCCCATTAACTACAACAATATATGTGCACGTAATATTGCATTTGATAAAGTCACATGCTGCATATTGATTTGACAAAAAGCCACCTGTAACTGAACCAAGTCATGACTCTTGTCTATTGTAATGGAGTGAGCTGCTCAATATCATCTTTCACAGAAAAATCTTGTACAAAAAAAAAAAAAACCAAAACAAAATAATCTCTTTCAATGTTTCTGTATAAACTTGAAACTATTAAAAAAATTAATGTCAAAATAAAGAAATCGTCAATGTCACAGTTATTAGCTGGCATTAAGCTGAATCTAATTTCATGAGGGGACCCAGAGGGGTTGAGAGGGAGAAAGGGGGGGGGGGGGGGGGGCTAGGAGGGGAATGACAGACAGAAGAAAGAACTAAATCTAGATTTTTCTGCTGCATTGCATGCTGATTAAAATAGAAAGATCCTGTTGTCTTATGGATTTAACTGCAAAAATATTAGATCTATTTGATTCTTATACTACAAGACATGCTGACCCTATTAGGTTTATTACTATGTACTTATACTACAAGACATGCTGAGGGTAAAACATAATGTGCCTTGCTGTTGTTATTGGTGGCAGTTCTTCTCCTTCTCCAGACAACAGGTGTCAGCTAGGGAAAAAATACCAACATCGTTTTGATTTCTAGAGTCATACAAGTTTCAAAATGGCCCAAATCAATGGTTAGCATAAGTCATTATGATTATACAAGGTGCAGCAACATCTAGTTGGGTGTAGTTCAGGATGAATATGGGGGAAGGGGGGGGGGGGTTGGTTTGCCTCCTTACCTCATCTCCGGCATTGGTGACTGCTATGGCAGGAACTACCAGATGTTGGTCCGCGTGTGATTTCTGCTGCGTCTGCTGGGAGGCACGTTGTTGTTGTTGTTCGGGGACACTGGTTCTACTACTGCTGTGAGTAGGTTGTTCTGGAGTGTTGGCTCTACTCGTATGACTGCTGTTGACTCCACTGTCACGTACTAACTCTGATTGTTGGCAGAAGATGTGGGATTAAACAGAGCCCAGAAAACGGGAAAGAACATGACAAATTTCTTTTACTTAAACAGAACATGGCAAATTTCGTATACTTCATCAGAACATGACTAATTACTTTTACTTTAACCAAACATGATGAATTTATTTTACTCTATAAGAACATGACAAATTTCTTTTACTATATCAGAAAATGATAAATCTCTTTTACTTAAACAGAACATGAAAAAATTTTTATTACTTTTAACCAGCGACTAAATTACCAATATCTTAATATTTACACACACATATAGATATGCATTTCAATTCTGTGTAAAAGGAAACTTAATAGTCAATTTAAAGCTCAGATAAAGTTTGTTGTATTTTGATAGACTAAAAATGAAGCTAGTTTAATAAATGAAATGGTATCACAATGAAACTGGGTAGCTATTGCATGGTATTTAATTATTTTTCATATAAATTGTTAGAGGAATACTTATTTTAGCTTCAAACATCTAAATTATTCAGCTACTTGGAGCTCGTTTTTTTGGTTAGATACAAGAATAAATAGAAATGTCAGCAATATATTAAGCCAAAGGTATGCAAGCCATTTGAAGTGCAATAATGGCCACATGCAAAGCAAAGAAAGAAAGAAGACAAAAAGAAGAAATAATATCATAAACCACAATATACATCCATCAATCAACATTTCCGTTGGTCATCATTTAACAGTTTTTTTGTTAAATTTCATAAACATTTCTTTCTTATTTTCATGAAGTTTATATAAATCTAATCTGCCATGTTTATTTATTATTATTTTTTTTTTTAAAGGTTATTTTATTTCATATATAAAATTGAATTTGTTTTCACTATGGCTATGAAAAAAAACTTTTAAGTCACTAAAATGTTATCAGGTTGTTGTTTTTTTTTTACAGACTTTGACAATGACAGGAAAAAAAAAAAGTGGGGGAGAGGGGTTGTTAAACATCTGAATCATCTCAAGATTCATATTAAGAAAGGATAATTATAATTGAAAATTCATGCCATAACTGTATCTTCAGCACTTACAATATGTTTTTTTTGTTAATGACTGATTTACGTTAGAGTGTCTTTTAAAATGACCAGTCCCAAAATATTGGTTAAACACTTGCACATTGAAAAGAAAATTTATGCACAAAATATTATCTCTGTAAACTGTTTTGTTGTGAATCATAAACCAGCATGAGAAATATGAGGCATGAGGACAAGTTACTTTAAGCATATGTTTGGTAGTTCCCATAGTTAAACAGCTCTATTCAAAACCCTGCACAATGCAAATATATTAAATGACTAAACTGGAACAGAAGTAAGATTCTTTTATTTTGATAAAGGAATTATTTTTTCCACACCAATAATTTTTTTCTTGTGATATGACAAATATTCTAGACCGACCTTTTCTGTCTGAGACAGGTCTGATGAATCAATTTTCCACACCAATAATTATTTTCTTGTGATTTAACAAATATTCTAGACCGGCTTTTTCTGTCTGAGAAAGGTCTAGTGAACAATCCAACATAAGAAATATAAGCAATTTTTAAAAAAACAATTTTCAAGCTAGACTTAAAAACCACACTCATTCCTCATTCTAGTTAATAAATCAATAAAGCAAAAAAAAGCTTTTGGGTTATAAAAAAAACAACAGCCAAATTCTCAAAAGAGATGAGTGAAATATCCATCTTAAAATCTGAGTCAAACAGCTAACTACTTAATTAAATACAGGAGGCAGTGTACACGTTCTGTTCCTACCATCTAATCTACATCTGTTTGTTCATAAATAGGAATAGTTAGATGCCATTCACACCGTTTGTCTCAGTACATAGCATGTAAGCATTCAAACATAAAGATACATTTCTCAAATGGTTAATGGTGTTAATAAGTTGTGGTTTTGGTGGAAGTTGTCAAGTAGTGCAACAGTTTGCTATAACAAGACATCCTGGATCTTTCAAATATTTTAGCTTAGCCTGTCCAGCTCATAATACAGGGACTGTCTGTAACAAAACTTTGATGCAATATCCTTTTTTTTTTTTAATGGTTTGGTCAATTCAGTTCAATAGTTACAATACCCTGCATATTATTTTCATTTCACTGACCAAAATAAACAAACTGTAGTTGTAGAAAAAAAATAATTCACTGCTTAGTTTCAATAGATTTGGACATGCCAATCTTCACAGTAATAATGAAAAAAAAAAGTGTGGGAGGGGTGTGGGGGGGGGGGGGGGGCATAACTTCTGTAAGATGTTCAAAAGTTAATGTTCTAAAAGAAGGACAAGTTAGTGTGAGCATTCAGTGACTGTGGGCAAGCAATGCAATCAGATATTTAGAATCATGCCATTTTTTAGTGTGCATACTGGAATTTGGCATGTCAGAACCAAAATGGTTAGTCTCGCTGCTCTTAGTGTATAAATTGACAACAATTCAAAGCCAAACTAGTTATAAACACACAACATCTCATTCTGCCACAGATGTGCTATAGTATAGTACCTCAACTCCTTCTATAGCTATAGTGTAAGAAATAACAACAAACCTTCAGATATTTCAAGAAACTTATTTATGTAAACACAATGAAATATAAATAATTTGTTTTTTTTTAAAAATGATTAAACACATAATTTTAGGCAGATTTTATTGGGCTGATGAATGGTTTATCATAAAATTAATACTATGGCCATATTTATATTTGGCTGGTGAATGGTTTATCATATAATTACTACTATGGCCATATTTATATTGTTGCTGAACACACGAAAAATATCTGTAAAAAAATGGTCTTCTTTTTCTTTTGTTATAATTTAGGAGTAAATTAAATCAAAATTATTTTTTAATAAATTTCTTTTTCAAAAAGTTTTCATTTAAATTGAAAGATTTTAATTAATATTTATCTGGTTTAAATTACAAATGTTTAGATTTCTATTAAATAACAAAAATTAACTGTTTTCATAAATTTCCTTTTATTATTATGTTTGAGACTGTGACTAAAATAGTACAAATCTTAGCGGATCCATTACATACCAAGAGCCACAGGAAATGGAAATAAAGATATACACATAACTTCATCATAAAATACCTGCCATGTTTTTATATGCAAGTTTTGAAATAGATGTTTCAATGGTGAAAGTGGGGCAGGGGGGAGGACACATGCCAAGAGAAGAAAGGTATATCATATAGTGCACTGCCTGCATGCAATGGAAAAATAACATGGGTATATCAGGGTATAAATCTCATCCAATCCAGGGGGGGGGAAGCTTTTGGTGTCAGAACCACAAGCTCCTCCAACACCACAAGCCCCTCCTCCAACAGTACAGCAAGCAGTCTCACCATGGTTGTCCAGGTCAAGGGTGGCCTCTGGTATAGCAGAGTAAGGTTCAAACAGGTCAATGGACATCTGGGCCTCTTCTTCTTGGTTTTTCTGGACCCAGGACAGCAAGGTGATCTTCTTGTCACCTCCCTTTTCAGGCAGCACATCTGTGACAGTCTTTTTCTTCTTAGCTCTTTCTTTGCCACCTGACAGAAGGGAACCCAGGTCAAAGATTGCTGGTTTTTCTATAAACTTTCCAAAGAGAGTTGCCTTAACATTTTCTTCACTCTTCCTCCGTTCAATATGCGTCTCACTCCTCAGTGCTTCTGATTTATTTTCAGTCCTTGCTGCAGTATCAAAGGAAACTCTGCACAACTCCCTGCTATCTGCCACCGTGCTTGTGCCGGCCTGAAACTGTGTTACTGGATCAACTTGTGCAGAGTCCTGAGAAGCTGTTGAAAGACCTTTCAACTGTCTCTCACATTCCATGGCTGACTGCTCCTTGTCATCGCTAAAGTCTTCAGGGTTTGAGTCTTCCAGAACTTGGCTGTCAACTGGGTCTTCTGAATCGGATCGGTTTCCTTCATTCCGATCTGCCTCGGCTCTAGCATCTAATCCAATAAGCTCTCTTGGGCAGTCAATTTCAGCAGATCTGGATTTCACTTCATTGTCCGAGGTAACAAGAACAGAAATAGTAATGCCCCCATCACTGTGTATTCCATCTTCAATGAGGAAACTTTCATCAAAATGTCTCTCGTGTAAGGTGCTGTCACTGCACGCATCACTCTCATAGGGCAGCGAGTCGGCCTCCCCCCACTGTTCAGATATTTCTGTGATGCTACTCAGAGTGTCTGAAACATTGGACGGGGATCTACAGAGGTTGACTTGAAGATTATCTGGCATGTCTCGGGCTCTGCCCAGTTCCTCCAACTGTTGACGCACTGAGGGTGGATGGGAATGGACAGGGTTCAGGAAAGTCTTTGGTTTCAGTTTGTCTCCTCCACTTGTCTCATTTTGACATTCACTGGCTGATGTCTTCATGTCTGCAGCCTCTGTTATTGGTTGATCATTGTTATTTACGATTGAAGGTAATTTTCTCTTGGCCTTTCTTGGGGGCGCCACCGGAGTTTCATCTGACGAGGAGTTTTTCTTGCTGGTCTCTGAAATAGTTTCTATTTTTGCTGCACTTGATTTGGTATCAGAAACAGTTTGGCTATTTTGGTTAGGCGGTAATAATTTATGATCTATTTTAATATTTTCACTAATGACTGGCACACTGCTATCAGAGCCAGCATCATCAAAACTCAGGTACTTTGAGCTTTCTGCCACCTCCTCAGAAAGAGAGAAAGATTTTTGAAGCAAAAGATGTTTTTTCTTACCGTTTGGTGGCACTGACGGCAGCACTCTTTTAGTCTCCCTGATGACCGTCTTGGGGTCATGCGTTGCGTGACCTGTATCCCCTCCATTCGTCAGCTCAACCAGTTTGTTGACATTAGAGTTATACACTTCTTCAAAACTGTCTGCACCACTACTCAAAGATGGCCTTGGAGACTTTTGTGCCATATTTTTAGCAGTTAAAGGAAGTTCAGAATCGATTGACTTTAAAAGTTTTGATCGGGACCCTTTGGTCGTATTTGATTTCTGAGAACTTGATCCGCTGTCCCATGACTGGTCATCATGCAAGCTTTGCCCTGACATGCTTTTAGTATCATCTGAGCCACTGTCTTTGTTAGTACTGCCGGAAGCTAAGCTAGAAGCGGTCGAAGCATCAGAATTCAGACGCATGTCTAGATCTACTGGTGTTATCTCTGTCTTAGCATGCACGCGACTGGACCCTCCGACTTTTCTCCAGGCCCGGAACCTATCGTTATTATTTGCGTTACCTTTGGGAAGTTTTACAGCGGCTTTCTGATTATCCAAAGCTTGAGAGTAGGAATCTCTGCGCTGGCCTGTGAGGAGCTGCTCATTTTCTCCAGGTTTTTTCTCTGCAACTTTCTTCTCCACAGTGTTTTCCTCTTTACAGAGCACTGGGAGTTTGCTGTGCCCTCTCTTGTCTGAAAGTGGAATGGCAACTTATAGGGCCATATATCAAGCATACACAGGGACACACAACGTTCATTAGCTGGCAATGAAATATAGTTTCTAAAAAAAAAGCTGTTTCAGATCATTCTTTTGGGAAACATTTTGAAAACATGCAAATATTGTTTACTTGACATAGGTTGAATGGTCTGAAATTCATATATGTTTCAAATTATTTGAGAACAAACTTCCAAATTAAAATTTACATTCCACAAAAACAAACAAGTTTAGATACAAACTCATCCAGACAGTTTGATTTTTGAATGGATGATATTTGCAAATTGAAGCAGTCAAAGTCAGACAGTGAGAAACAAGATATCCTAAATGAAGACTTTGACCAAACATCAAATGATGTCTACAAAAATGTAACATGTCATTAAATTTTATATCAGGAATAGAAGGTGGCATTGAGAATGGTTTGGGTGGAAAACATTACTTATATAGCTTAAAGGTGGAAAAGGTGGGTGGAAGGAAAATATGTACATATAAAAAAAAAACTCAGGATTTTTTCATTTAGAACATTGGTTACTCAAATAGTATTCATTGGTATCTAGAGCACACATGCTATGTTATTCGGTTTCACTCAACGCTGCCACAAGTATGAAACTGGGAAGACCATGAATTAACAATGATATACAAGAGCAACTGAGAAAGGTTCACATATTTGGTCAGTAGCGGATTTACAGATGTGATCAAAAGCAGGATGTGGGACATGGGATAGGCAACAAAGCACACGATTGGTACAACACGGTGTTGACTGACTGTAGTGTACTTGTACAGATAACTGCTGTGGCTATGAAGAGTACATTGTTGCAGTTTTAGATAAATGTGCAGAAGTTAATTCTACTTAGCACTACCTGAATGAGCTTCTAGCCAATGAGTGTGATACATATGCTGGAAAGGTGGCAATCTTTTGAAGCATACAGGGTGCCTGCGATACCTTTTACCAGATTCCCGCGTCCAGGCAGGCTGGAGCTGTTGCCAGTTTTTCTGTCTGTCTGCTGGGACAAGGACAGGCTCTTTGTCCTTGGCAGTAGACCCAGAGTTGTGTCATTTTGACTTCCTGATACAGGATTCGAGCTGAACTTTCCAGATATGAGGACTTTCCGAACTGAGCCTTTAAAATTTCGTTCATTTTTGGGGGTTGATGTTTGAAACTGATTGCCCTTACTGTTAGTTTTGGGTTTCGATGAGGGATATTGATTTTTTGATGGAGTTGGTTTAACAGACTTTGCCGATTGTGAGGAGGCTCCTGCTGCTGCTGCTTGTTCCTTGATGGCCTGAGCTTCTTTCACATACATAGATATGGACTCCTGAGAAGAGTGAGAGTCATCTTTGGACTGGTTGGGGGACAGATACTGGGAGCTGTCCATGGGAGTTTCAGTCTTGACAGCGGAGACTTTTGGCTTGACCAATGTGAATATGTCAACTTCGACAGGCGATGTCACTTTGACCTGCGGGGATTCAATCCCTGCCTTGACGGACTTTTGAGTCTTGACCAACTGTTTGACAGCCGTCTGCACAACTGACTGCTGGCGAAGTATTTCATGCCAGTGAGGGACACTTTTATTACCATTGGTTTCGGATGCAGACTGTCTGCTTCCATCTGAAGCGGTGGAGGCAGCATTAGTGGAGGAGGCACTGGTGGAGGCGGCATTGGTGCATGCGGCATTGGTGCCGACAGGTGTGGGGTTCATTTCCTGCCGACCTGCCTGTGGCATGCTTGGCTCTGGTTTTTTTCTCTTCATCGAGTACCTCTCACCTCTCTTTCGAAACAGCTCCAGCTCGCTTGTACCAGATGTTTTCCTCAGAGATGTGTACCTTGGGTTGACGCTGTGCTCTGAGTTGAGGGATGTGCTAGAGATACTATCAAGTTTACTTAACCGGGACAAGTTAGGATTGACAAGTTTAACATCATCATAATACAAGGTGTAATCCCTGCTGCTGTCGTTACCCAGGTCTGGGCGTGACCTTTTTTGACCTGGAGACAAGAGATCAGTTAAGTGGCGTCAATTCAAGAGCATCAGTCGAAAACACTTTAGGATGAGGGGGTGGGGTGATAAGAATCAATAGCTGGTGCACCAGTTGCATAGCTCAGAATATTTTGGTCCCAGATTGCACAAGCATTTTATAAGGATCAATCCCATAAGATACAGACCTATAGATTTCATTTTGATAGTACTCCTTCTCCCAACATAAGTTAAGTAGGTCTGATTTGGGGGATATTGAATCGTGTCAAGACTGGTTAATAACTATCCTGGGGACAAAATGAGAGGCCAAGGAATGTGATTTATTTCATCTTAAATAGGGCATAACAAGCCATAGAGAGGCCATAGCCAGCAGTGGGACATGGAGAAATGAGGTCCATCACCAGAAGCAGTTTTCCCTTGACCACGAGATGGCATGAGGATGACAAGATGGTAAACATGGGGCAATGTCAAGTAGAAACACATCCAACAGGCTGTAGTCAAGCATAGGTTGTAGCAATGCTTACTTCCTGCCCTCTGGCCTTCGGCCGCCAACCTAAGATGACTAAATGTTTCATTCCTACAAAATGGAGGCGAGATTCTCTCCCTTCGAAACAGCTGTAAGCTTGGCGCTGATGGGGAGGTAACCATGTGGGAACCCACTTTCTCATCAAACCCTTTTGACAGGAAATGTTGCATGGAGGAAATCAAACGATGATAATGAAGAAGGAAAAGAAAATGTGCATACTAATATACATAACTGATGTACGGTGGCAAAAGAAAATTCAAACTCTGCAACAAACGACAGACAAAAGACAATTACACACTTTAAAAGGTTCTCAAACACAAACCTAGAGAGAGGGGTCAACCAATATTACTAACTTACTTTACTTAGTTCATAAACAACTAGACGGAGGAAACACGATGACGGTGAGACAGTCATTTTTTTTTAAAGGAAAGTAGACAAACAGAATTTGCTTGTTTAGATACAAAGTCTAAAATAGCAATACAAGCAACACTGAATTTGTATGGGCAACAGTTCAAAACCTTTCAAATGGATTAAATATTGATAAAATCAACAAATAGTTTATTTTAAAAAAAACAACCAAACAATTGAAACATTTAAAAAATTAGATTTTTATGTCATAAATTAAGTGAAGCAATTTAGCACACATTAAGTTATCTTCTTCCACTGATATTAAAACTAAGGTGATAAAAAGGTCAATAGATGCATGTATCCACTGTTGTGAAACATTCAGTGTGGATCATTTTCAAATGATGAGGCACATACAGAATTATCCATAAATGTTGATTTTTTTTTCCAATGGGAACAGTGTACATTATAATTTTATGAAGTGTTAATTGTATTAGAATTGTAGCTTCCTCCCCCTCATTAGCAGAATTGACAAAGGAACACTTTTTGAGGATTAGGGACAAAATGGGGAATAACTCATGGACATAGACATTAAAAATCTATGAATTCACTATGGTAGCAGATTAAATTTTTTTAACTCAATGCTAATATAAACAATTTTGCAAGAATCAATCAATAGTAAACAAAACCGAAAACATTTCTAAACGAATAACTTGAACTTATTGTCCAAAATCAACAATGGACATTAATGTCTGTAAAAAACCTGCTTTTGCCTCCCTTGGTTTCAGTGTGGGTGGTGGGTTGTTGTTATTCATATTCCAATAGGCTTCATTCTCTAATGACACTGAAATATCACAAGCCATTGGGACTGATTAAGGTAAAGACGGTAATATGACAAGCTATTGTGACAGATTGAAGTAAGATACCATTTTGACAAGTCGACATGATGGATTAAGTTAATTTAGAATCAAGTTTCATATACTTCTTCGGTACAATTAGTATTCTCAAAATATGAGCTGGAATTTAGGTACTTGTACTATGTTATTGATTATGAAGTACAAAATACAGGAAAGTGTCATCAAACCAGTCATTCCAGAGCACTGTTAGTTATTACTTCCAATTATATGATACATGTAGTTCTGAAGCCAGTGTGTGCACTAGAAAGACTGGTGAGATGGCACTGGATGGCTGGATTTTAATGTTTGAAAACTGTTAAAATGGTCTCATGCTAAAAATAAATGCTTCAGTTTAAAACTGTTACGTTAAAACAGAAGGATTTTGACTTGAAAAAGCTGTGCATTGTCATCACAACAAATTTCCATTTGGTTGGGATCAGTGCAGGAATCTTATCTTGTTTATTATCTCAACAGAAGTTTTCTATCCATACTATTATTAGCTCAAGGTGGGAAAGAAGTGATGCTGTACCATGGATTTATGCTATTTACAATGGGTCAGTTTTTTATGTAAAAAAATTATGATAATATTGAATTACATTCAGATTTATGAAAAGGCACAAAATTAATGCTAATTTATGACAGACCACCAGACCATGGGTTTACATTACAGTTTAAGTAATGAAATAAAGAAATAAAAGAAATGACACATTTGACTAGAAAACTTTGAGAAAGTATATTGCAACAATACAAGACCAGAGGAAACGTGAGACAATGATTTTAAACAAATCTTGGCTCTGAAGAACTTGAACTTGTCCAGCTCGTCCCAACTTGTAGGTGTTTCCTTCGATGAACTTGGTGGAATCTCTCTCTGCAAACTGCTTCAGTTGTCTTCAAAATATCATAATGCAAAAAAAAAAAACAACAGATGCAGCAGTAAATCAAACAGCAAAGTGTCCCGCCCCTTGCACAATCGTTAGATGCAAACATAAGTAAATTTAGTGACAGAGCAGAACTGGCCGTTGCATGATGGGAAATTTGAAACCAGTTCAGTCATTTTGAATAAACTGCATAACACCATAAATGTTCGTACAATTTTAAAAAAAAAATATATTTGAAATCACATGATAGAAGCATAGAAACGTTAAAGGAAATAGCGGGCAGAATATCCAGCAACAGTTTTAAAAATCTACATTGTGATGACGGAGCATTAAGTTTGTGTGTTAGTGTGTGTTTGGGGTGGGGGTCAATGTACAGAGATGTCAGCTTATCAAATGGCTAAAACCTTTGACATAATACTCAAAAATGTTTGATAAATTATGACATCAGGCCAGACAAGTGTTTTCACTTTCAATAGAAACACCAGACAGATATCACCATATAGTTTATTCGGGGGGGGGGGGGGGGGGGGGGGGCATTGTTGTTTAGGTAAGTGTAAGGTTGAAAATATTTTAAATATTATTATTATTATAAGAAGTTTTTTTTATAGCGTAGTACCCCCAACCTAGGGCTGGGCTCACCACGCTGCACATACAATGTACCCCCAACCTAGGGCTGGGCTCACCACGCTGCACATACAAGGTACCCCCAACCTAGGGCTGGGCTCACCACGCTGCACATACAATGTAACAAACATAATCATGAACTTGAAAATTAACCTACATTAATTAAATACAACCAAACAAATGTGTATTCGCCCCAACCATTCCACAACTATTTAAAATGTCAAGCCACATCTAGCCAGGTCAGCTTCACAATGTGAAACCTTTCATTGACTTGTTCACTTGATTCTTCAAACAACTCTTTAGTTCAACAGACGGGTGGTGTTTTATTGCTTGTGTGGGTGTTTTTTAATGCATAAATCACATATTTGAAGAAAAGCAATGTCACAGGAGGAAAGCTAAAAACATGTCACATGATGTAACTGAAAACCTTGCTAGTAGTAGAGATTAGTTTCATGCTACCTGATACACATGAGCTGTGATTTAGTTTTCCCTTGTGGCCAACTACCATGTCACACTTAGAAGTTATCAATAACCCAATAAAAGATCAAATTTAAAACAATAAACACACCAGTATTTGTACAGAATACACAAGACTGTTTCTGAAATACAGCAGTCTTGAGTTCTGATATTTAGGAGTGTGAGTCAATTTTGGCTTCACAAGGCAATATATAGAACACAGAAACTTGAAAGATGCATAGAAATACTATTGCATCTACGATGATGGCAGGACTAACACAGCAAGGCTTACAGTAGACAGGCAAATAATTTAATTCTATCACAGTTAGGTTGTTACAGTAACCTGATATGTCAAGATGCAGAAATAAGATTAATTGAGTGAGTTAACGTGTCCTAAGGCTTATTAGATTATAAAATATTTCATTCACCTGCGGGTTGTCACATTGTGAGGAAATACAATTCTTATCCACTTTTCTTGTTCAATAAATTAATACCAGTATTTAATTAAAATAAAAAGTTGTTTCTTCTTCTTTTTTTCTCCCAAAATATTTCGGTAAACGGACTCCAACCAAAAAACCAAAATGAAATAAATAATAATTTTGTATGCCACTGGTCAGAAGCAAGCAAATAATGTTTGTTAAAAGAAGACAAAAGCAAATGATAAGACCCTCAGTATATTAACAAGCACAACTACTATTATTTGTGTAAACTACTGGATAAATTCAAGCAAATGATAGCCATTTAAAAATACAAGACCGAATATGTATAATATATAAGCCAAACTTAGGTAAAATTATACTTTACATACTAGACCCTAGGGCAGGTTTTTTATAGTCTGTTTCAATAAAACAAAGCGCATCAAGTAAAACCAGTAGCAGGAGATAAGACTAACAACATAAGACATGGCTTTTCTTTAGGGAACCTTTTTTTTATGTATTTAAATTAATAACAATTTAAATGTTTACAGCAATCAAAATCCTTAATTCTCATACAGATTGATTTGAAGATTTATTTTTGCTAGGTTCAAATTAAATATTATTGATCAAACGCTAACAGGTTGGGTAAGGCGGGATATTGAACTAACACAAAATCTTTTCAAGATGTTGACAGTTCATTATTTCAGAGGGTCACAGGTGTGGATACTGCATTATTTATAGTGCTCCAGTGAGCAGGGGGCGTGGGGGAAAAGAGGGGGGGGGAGACAGTGTAGATGGAGGGTATGACTCTGCCACTTGGTGCAGGGTGTCAATAAAAATGGAGGTTACCTGGTTGATCATTGCTAGACTGGGAGTTTCTGGAATTGCGTGAGTCAGAGTCAGCGTCTTTTGTTATGGCTGGCCTCTGGGTGTAGTTGACACTGTCTATGTCTTCATACTCTTTGTGGATCTGACCTGTGAGGCAATCGATGCTTCATTATGAGGCACAAATTTGTGCTCAGGGGGGGTTTAACTTATGCCCAGTACTATATTTCAAGGCACCGACTTCATGTGGTCAAGAGATTTAGTATTTGCCCAATAATTACATTCTACGGCCTTCAGCTTTAATACTAAACAAGTGTAGTGGCACCGACTTGATGTGGTCAAGGGATTTAGTATTTGCCCAATAATTACATTCTACGGCCTTCAGCTTTAATACTAAACAAGTGTAGTGGCACAGACTTGATGTGGTCAAGGGATTTAGTATTTGCCCAATAATTACATTCTACGGCCTTCAGCTTTAATACTAAACAAGTGTAGTGGCACCGACTTCTCAAAATTAATAAAATGCTGGGCTAAACAAAATAACCAGCTTCAAGATGAAATATCACCAAGCATTTAATTGTTAAGGCAAAAGTCTTATCCTTTCATCAATAAATTCAAGATGTAATTTTTTTTTAAAAATCTGGTTTCCTTTGATGAAAGCCCACATACGTCATTTAATCTTATTCCTATTGGCGACTCCCAGCTCACTGGTTTCCTTTGATGAAAGCCCACATACGTCATTTAATCTTATTCCTATTGGCGACTCCCAGCTCACTGGTTTCCTTTGATGAAAGCCCTCATAAGTCATTTTATCTTATTCCTATTGGCTATCCCCAGCTCACGTGCACAGCTTTGGTGCTCATTAATCCTGATTTATGCATAAGTTCAAATAAATACTCAAATACATTTTTAATGTAAGGAACGGCTTAAGCTGAGAAATCTAAAGGAATGCCTACTGCATACTCTTTTGATTGTAAGCAGAAACTATTGTTTGAGGAATCTGCATAACAAAACAATAATAAATCATAGTGGGAACAAGGTCTTCATTAAAATTGGTTTGGCTGTTGTTTACCCTATCCGGAAATTTGTTTGAAAGAAATTTCATCGACGTAAAATTGATAGAATTTTATTTTCAGTTCATACGATCAAAATATGTGTCAAATTTCCTTTTGAACGCATTATTTTGTTTTATTATATAGTATAGTGCATTCAAAAAGAAATTTGACAACAATTTGAACGTGGGAACTGAAAATAAAATTTGATCAAATTTCCGTTCGAACAAACTTCGGTCGATCAATGTTCAAACAAATTTCCTATTGCACATTGTTTACACACATAAAAAATATATTGTTCTGTTTCTAAAGGATTGAAAGGTAACCAGTGAGTTAGGCTCAGATAACCAGTGAGTTAGGCTCAGATAACCAGTGAGTTAGGCTCAGATAACCAGTGAGTTAGGCTCAGATAACCAGTGATTTAGGCTCATATAACCAGTGAGTTAGGCTCAGATAACCAGTGGGTTAGGCTCAGATAACCAGTGAGTGAGGCTCAGATATTCAGTTAGTTGGGCTCAGATAACCAGGGAGTTAGGCTCAGATAACCAGTGAGTTGGGCTCAGATAACCAGTGAGTTAGCCCCAAGTGCATGCAGCTAAACATATTTTTAAAAATGCGCATATGGTGAGCGGTTGTTACAAATCCATTATTAAAACTAACCAAAGGCGTAGAACTATTAACTTTAGTTATGGGCAACATGATTTCTCAAATTATTTCTCTAAATGAGTTTACTATATTTGTACCGATTTTGATCAAATTAAAAAAATACTAAATTAGATTATTTAATGTGAAGTTTTGAATGAGAACTGATATTAAAGTGTAGACAATAACAGAAGTTAGCATTGGATGATGGTGTGTTTCCATAATACCCTTAGGAAGTGGTAGCTGTGAAATCTGGTTGTAGCATAACTTCAACATTGAATCTATCCAAAGAAAACTGTGCCTCTGGCTTTAAATTTAAAAAATGTTCCACTTCAACCAGTTTATTCATACACTGTATATTAAGGTGAAAGGATCAGCATATTGTATTAAAATGTGATTAGCATTCAAAGTAATGAATATTTATTAACTCCCCGCGTTCCTTGTTAGCATTCAAAGTAATGAATATTTATTAACTCCCTGCGTTTCTTGCTCATTAAAAAAAATATATGCTCAAATGAGCAATGATTACTACGTGATTAGCTACGCTCAATATTAGATAGTGCTGCATATGATTAAAGGCACCATAATATGATCATCTTGATCCTGGCTAAAATGCTCAAAGCTCATGTTAAAAAAAAGAGGAATGAAAAATGTAGCTTTCACGGGCAACCCATTTGCACTCATTTTTTAAAAAAAACACCTGCGATTATTTTCTATAGCAGCCGATGTTTTAACCTGCATGAGAGTGTTGGACTGCCGAAAAATCTTTAAGTAGATTAATCAGACACAAAAAAATTTGTGTCAGTAAAACAATATATGTTCAGCTTTGATGATGATTTTTATCAAATACAACATTAAAGAGCTGAACACACGTTGTTTTACTGCCACAAATTGTTTGTGTCTGGTTAATGTGTTAAGGCAACAGTCTTATCCTTTCATCAATAAATTCAAGATGTAATTTTTTTTTAAAATCTGGTTTCCTTTGATGAAAGCCCACATACGTCATTTAATCTTATTCCTATTGGCAACTCCCAGCTCACTGGTTTCCTTTGATGAAAGCCCTCATAAGTCATTTTATCTTATTCCTATTGGCTATCCCCAGTTAATGTGTTAACCTGCCCCAAGTTACTGAGCTTAGATGCAGTTCCTCCATCAATCCCATTAACACTGCCTTCTATAAGTAGGCATAGTGATGTCTTTTTCAGTTACCTACAAGACAGTGTCATAGCCTGCCTGTCGCAACAGAGAAGGGACTATGTAAACATACTAATAAATGCACATAGAAGTTGGTGCCTCTAGCACAAGTATCACCACTGACCAGACTTCTGCCTTGTGGTGCATCTATTTACCTATTATCAAGTAAGGATATTTGTATTCCAGTTTAAAACCTACCAGCCAACATGGAAACACAGGCATGACAATATTCTCAATAAAGGGACCAAACTTCTTATAAATGATTACATCAAGTAAACCGTCTCAAGAGATAACAACTTCGGCTCTACAATTTATGTGTCACAACACTCACAACACGAGATGAATTATTCAGTTCAGGGAAACACCACATCTTTATTTAAACAGCTTACAATAAGTAGCACTTTAAAGATAATCCACTTACCTTGGCAGCAGAGAATGGCCCACATAGCTGTGACAGAATGCACAGGAGAGAAGGGGTAACAGGGAAATAGGATGAGACTACTTCTACTTTCAACAAAGTGTTGATCAATCACAACATCAACACAATGAGTTTAATCCACAGTGATGAAACACAAGCTCCAACATCTGTGTCTCTCTAAGTTTCTCTTGATAAGTCTCTATGAAATCACAGTCCAATTCTATTAGTGTTGTTTCTCAACTGGCCAATATCCACAAAGTCCAATAATCCAATGACGCTAGCTTCGGGCTATTCACACAAACTATGAGTCTCTACCTTAAGAGTGAGTGCCGTTGGTTCCATTATAAAATACTAAACTCGTGTATCTAAAATTTTTTAAAAAGTCAAACTTGTTTTGCCAATCTGCAATAAACTGTACAACCTATGTTGTTCAAGATTATCAAAGTCCTACAACTTTTGGAGTCAGCTGGTAGAGTTGAGTCCCCTGGTTGCGTATAACATAGATGATCAATAGCGTTTCAAGTAGAGCACAGCTGCTGGTCAGCCCTCTCACAAACTCTACAAGCTGGAGTCGGGTCTAGTCTTAAGGCCCCTACCCATACAACACCCTCACCCCCCAGCCTACTCTCAAACAACATGGTGCAGAAATAATCCACACCCACACAATCCCTTTACTCCCCAGTTGGAATCTACAGCAGTGATCCTCAAAGTGGGTCTCGATGCCCCATTTAACACAGAAGACAAATTCAATGTGTACCAAGTATAAAGGCCTTTTTAAAAAAATGTTCAAAATTCACAAAACCCACAAAACTTTTAAAGAAGAGAATTTATAATAATAAATGACAAGTAATATTGAAGGAATTGGCAAACACACAAACCAATATAACACTAGAGAAGCATTCACCTATATAACTCTCATCACAACAAATCCATCAAATATAACAATAGAGAAGCATTCACTTATATAACTCTCATCACAACAAATGCACCAACCTCCTTAATGACATGATGTAACTTTGTTTTTTATTTTAGAGTAGTGAGCCAATATATAAATGTCCCCACTGTTGGAATGGCCAAGTCACAGACAATGACCACTGCATAAGTGCTACTATCAAATGTAAACCTTCAGGATTATTGGTAATCAAAGCCCCCCCCCCTCCCCTCTCCCCCCAACCAAAACCCAGTTTAAAGCAGTTATTAAAACTTACCGGCCCTGTAGTCTGATTACTATGCAATAAGTGTTGCAATCCTACCTATTGATTAATTTATTGACAAAGATAAGCTTCTCAGTATTGCACAGAACCGTTTGCCCCTTGCACAAGGGACAATTCAAACCCAGCTCCTTCTCAACCCAACTTAGTCTCAACCCACCTGAATCTCAATCTCAACCCACCTCAGTTTTCACCCACTTCCCTCTCAACCCACCTCCATCTCAACTCACCTCAATTTCAACCCACCTCCCTCTCAGCCTGCCTCCGTTCTCCAGTTCCCACACTCAGCATCGAATCATTGTCAAGACCGGTTTTGTATACATGTCAAATAAATCTATAACAACCATCAGCATTGCCTTGTTCCATGGCTACAGAGACAGCCGAAACCTGTATTGATGCGTCCCCAAGCTATGATTTCATTCATCTCACAGTTATTTTCTATACAATTTATATGACAAAGCATCTCCAGGCAATAACCCCATTTCCAGGGTGAAACATTAATAATAAGCTAACGTGAATCAAAAGCTTTTCTTTCATAAAAAAAAAAAAAATAACACAATTTTGTCCTTCATAAATTATTAATGTATTATTCAGTGCAACAATCTGAGGCCTACTGAACTCCAGTATCACCTGGTGATGTGGGAATTCATTGCTTCTCATCACAAACACACATCAAGTAGACTTATCAAGAAAGCAAGCAATATTGCTCAAACAAAACTACCTTCACTTGAACTTGAAGAACTATTTAAAGCAATAATCATTTGTAAAAAATTTTTTTTTTTTAATTTGGTGGATACATCCCACTCTGCATCACCGATACTTAAGATCAGGATGAATTCTTTCCCTCAAAGTTAGGACCGAAAGATTTTTAAAAATTCATTTGTCCCCCCCAATCTATCAGAATTTACCAGTGGGCTCCCCCCCCCCCCCTCGGCTGTTGCAAAATGTAAAATAATTACTCTTAAAGTCAATATTGTCACAATATGAGTAAAGTTCCATGACCACTCAATTTTGTGCTTAAGAAATACTGCAGATGTGCTATGTTAAATTGTGCTGGTTTAAAAATGTTTTTTGTCTGTGTAAGAATATTTATGTGTGTGCTGAAAATAAATTTGTGCATTATAATTTAAAAACAACATTTACATTTATTTTGGATCAATAAAAGAATTTTATCTTTTCTTATCCTCTTGGCTTTTACTTGTGATGATTTACACTAGAATCAAACACTGTAAAACAATACCACCAGAGCAGTGGTTCTAAGCCTGACTCATGTGGGGGATCTTTGAATTAGGAAGCTTTCAAAAAAATTATGAAAAAAAAAGCCATGCAAGACAAGTTTTTTCCCCGCAATATTTATATTATATAAGACATCAATAAATATAGACGGAGAATTTAAAATTTAACAAGCAGCCACACCAAAAAAAAGTTTGAATCTGAAGCAAACTTAATCATCACTAGCCAACATCAGCGAGGTTTTTTAAGTTCATATAAACTTGACATTCCATCACAAAAAATAAGCTTTGGCGTAAAAAGTCTGTAAGCGCCTCATGATAGTTCATATTTGTACATCTATGTGTACACACACAACTGACATGTGAAACTTTTACTGTTATTGTTTACTTGATGAAATATAAATCCTCCACAAGAAACTCATGTTTCACCATCTATCAATAATCCTCACAGATAATGGTTAGGAAAAGGGCGGCGCCCCCCCCCCCCCCCCCACTTAAATGACAACTGAATCATTGTACAACACCTGTTGGCCGTATCTGCGTTCCTTTATGTAATTTTACACTTTTAACAGTTGGTCCGAATGTCTGCACTCATTTGTTCCTACAAAGGAAGTAGAATGGAAGAAGTGAGGATATTTTCAAATGTTTGTCTTTTTTAATTCAACATCCTGTTCAGCAAAGTGGAGAGGATCAAGTGACCTGTTTTTTGGCTCAGATATAGTTACCTTTACAGGAGATTACATGATAGTAAACTTTATGGGAGAGTAAACATTCTTTACAAATCATTGTTACATATAGCACAGGTACTTAATCCCTTACCTAGCATAGCACTACTCTTGATATTACATTTTAAAACATGCATTTTGCTCTGTTTATGTTGCCTGAATTGGTAGGGACTTTTTGAATATTGATCAACTAATTCTGACCAACCTAAATTGAACATTGGATAAAATACAAGCAGTGAATAAAAATCATTGCAGCAATCAAAGTGTCAAAAAAGCCTAGCTTTCATACCAGCGCCACCTTCATGAAATATTTCAACATTAATAGTCTGAGGGATCTATAGGTCATGAATGGGTTCATTTTTTGAGCCCCAGCAGGAACTTAATTATGGTGAAAAAAATTAATTAGTTCAATGGTGATGAAATGACCATAGCTCCACCTAGTGAACCATTCTAGTCAACGTTCAAAGGACATAGTGTAACAATGATGGAGCAATAGTTAACAGTTTCCTTTAAGTCTGCAGCTATTTGAAGCACAGTTTCACCACAATTTCAGCACTTATGTAGCAAAAATTTTTGGAGAAAAGTTAATTCATTTTTCCGTGGTGTCAGAAGCTGACCAAATCAAACATAGCATACAGATGAACGTAGTTATTTCTTGTGACCAATGAGGAAATTACGAGAGTAGAAGAATGTTTCTTGAAATTCTACACAATCAGAGAGAAGTATTACATTTCTATGTGACAGTAATTTGGCTTTTTAATCCTAACCCAAACACAGCATCCAAAAACTATTCCATTTCTTTGAATTTCACTCATTTTTAAATGAGATCACTCTGGAAATCCTCATATTTACTAATCAAATATTTCCAAAGGGATCATCATGATATTAACAAAAAATTAACAACTACACTACAACATTTAAGAACTAAATAAATGCCTATCACAAAATTTAAGAACTAAATATATGCCTATCACAAAATTTAACAACTAAATATATGCCTATCACATGATTTAACAACTAATAATATGTGCATCACAACATGTAATAAAAAAAGTTAAGATGCATTGTTTAAAAAAATAAAACTCCTCTATATAAAAGATTCTACATACAGATCAGAAGACAAGCATGCTACATGGCAACAGGCTGCTAGTTGCCATTGTTTAACCTATAACCCTATGACTTATAACCCATGACCCCCCCCCACCCCCCACTCTTTCAGGCCATTATATGATCCTGCCTGCGCATATTAATAAACCCATTTAAAACTTACGGTATTTGATTTCGCTCAGGATCACGCAACTATCATTTACCTTAAATGTAGTGAAAAATCAAGTAAAACAGTGGGGGCTGTTCTAATGCTTTTTATAGAGAGGTCGTCAGTGGGACAAGAGGTCAGTAAATTGGGCCACCCTAAGACCAATCAATTACAGGTTGGATACACAGGCCCATCCCAGCACTAGCCACACACTCCACACTAGCTGTCCACCACTTTAATTTCTGACATTTATGAAGATCACGTCTTTGGCTCAAGTAATTGATGGCCCTCGTTATGTCTAGACTCCAGCATTCATGATGTAATCTGCTATCTGAATGATGCATTTAATCATTTAATAATCTGTTTCACTAGAACATGTTGCGGGGGCAGTGTTTGAAAAATTACTGAGAAGAAACCTGATTTGGAAACACACTTCTACAACATCTGGTCCCACAGAACGTAACACATAAAAATGAAATTTAAACTGTGTTACCAGAGGCAAAGCATCAAAGTCTGTGTTCGTTTAGTTTTAAATAACCATAGTTCCAGATGATGCATCTTGTATAGCCAAAACAAAAAACAAAATGAGTGGGAAAAAAAGCATCAACTAATTTTTTTTTTTAATTTAAAAACTATATTTGTAGATTATACTTATTAAGTTAAGAAAGAGATAAGATCTGAAAAATAACAAAAACAATCTTTATCCACAGATAGCAAACATTTTTTTTTTTAATGGAAAATGCTTATAAGGTGAACTGGAAGCCATTCTTTGGTGAATTGAAAAACAACCAGCCAAATGTTGTAAGATTGTGAAACAATAAATCCTCCCTGAAACACATTTAGGTCACTTGTGAAGCAAGGTTCTTCCACACATACACTACTGTGAACAATTTGAAACTAACAGGTCAGGTTCTTCCACACATACACTACTTGTGAACAATTTGAAACTAACAGGTCGGGTTCTTCCACACATACACTACTTGTGAACAATTTGAAACTAACAGGTCAGGTTCTTCCTCACATACACTACTGTGAACATTTTCAAGCTAACAGGTCAGGTTCTTCCTCACATACACTACTGTGAACATTTTCAAGCTAACAGGTCAGGTTCTTCCTCACATACACTACTGTGAATATTTTCAAACTAACAGGTTCTAAAAGAAAGAAAAAAAATCTTTTTTTTTTAAAGTGTGCATTGAACCTTGTAATATTATATTTACAAAATGTGTTGTTGTTGTAGGTATCTGGGCTAAAGTTTGGAGACATGAGTCTGGGGTAGAAGCCAAGCAATGCTATTGTTTGTTAGATTTAACACAAGATTCTCAATAGTAAAACTGCAGCTGTGGCCAGCAGGTCATTCCACTAAAACACAGCACTGGCTTCAGTCATGTTTTAGTGGTGTTGTATTTGTCACAGATAATTTCATGGGATGGGGCAATGGGGGTGTGGAGGGTGTGTGTGTGGGGGGGTGGGGTGGCTTAAATAGTATTATTTAAAACAAGTTGGACATGGCTTCAAAATAGACTGAGATCATAAAATCATAAATTACTAAACTCATTTCTTTGTTCATTGATTTTAGTTAAATGAAAATGTTAAACAAATTTTAACAATTTAGTCAAACTATTTTGTCCTTAATTTTGGAAAAAAGCTGCATGTCTTGTAAGTTTAACTATTAAGAAGCTTGAGCTGAAATATTCTTCATTTCCTATCATTCTATTTCCTTGACATCCTGTTAAATATGTATGTTTCACTGACCCAGAAACACCACCTAGATTGCATCAGTTCAAACCGCTGAATAATTAACCATAAAGCATGGTGACTAAGTCGGATGTCATCAGAGTGCTGGCCAGTTTTTAAGTTAATTAACCCTTACTACATGACCCCATCAGACACATCAAAGGTTAAGCTAACCTTGAATGCCAATCAATTTTTTTTTAAATTAACAAAAAAATGTGACTTTCCTTGGAATAGAAATGAAAACAGGTACTTTCTTCCCTCCTTACAGCCATTGGGAGAATATGTAAGGGGGAGATTTCAAGCTTACTAATATCCCGTCCTACTACTTCCTTAGGACCTTAGGCCAGCTAACTTAAAACTCATCAAGCACTTACAAAGTGTTTTGATAGAGTATTTAAGAGTCAACAAAATGATGCTTAATTATTTAAAACACAAAAAATGTATACATTCAAAAAGAGCTGGGTAATTTTTTCTTATTATTTGTGTTAATAATAAGAAGAAAAAAAAAATTACCCAGCTCTTTTTTTTTTTTTTTTTTTTTTGAATGTATACATTCAAAAAAAAAGAGCTGGGTAATTTTTTTCTTATTATTAACACAAATAATAAGAAAAATTACCCAGCTCTTTTTGAATGTATACATTCAAAAGAGCTGGGTAATTTTCTTAATATTTGTGTTAAAAGTTTAAATTGTAATTTTAAAAAAAATTGTACAAGCACAGTAGCAAAATAAAGTTAAGGGAACATTTTTGTAAATTTTGTAGTAGAAAGGGGTCAATTTCAGCAAAGAGCTTTTTATTATTGAGGACACCAACAACATGTTGCATCAAAAAACTAGAATTGCTTTTAAAAACAGTAGATCATAAAACATAAATACATTCATGTGGCAAGTGTCGGTTTCCATCCATGCATGAAAGATGATCAAACTAAGAAGAGCTGCAACATGACCTCATCTACACCAATCAATAATGCATAATAAAACAGCTCTCCCTTCTAAGATGACTTCATTTATTATTAGTTGGCTCAGCTTAACACCCAGCTTTTGCTGAATCAATAACAAGGGAAAGGCTCGCCACACAAATATTCATGTCTTTTTCTCACGGGTCGCTCCATAAATCTCAGATCCCTTGCCATAAATTACTCAAAATAATTTGTTTAGAAATGACATATATAATTGTAATTTAGGGGAAAAAAAAAAAAAAAAAAAGAACTTTATCAATTTTATTTCTTAACTACTTTTGGGAGAATTTTTTTATTTTCACTGTTTTTAGCTTATCTTTAAAACTATATATCACTATGTAATTTGAAAAATTGAAGACTACCTTTGAAAATAAGTCCTCACTGCCACCCCACAACCCCCCCCCCCCCCCCACTCCCTTTTTAAAAAAAAATAACCTTGTAAAAGGGCCTGCTTGAACCTAAGACTTATCCAAGAATACTATAACCTTGTAAAAGGGCCTGCTTGTACCTAAGACTTATCCAAGAATACTAACTAGTGAAATGGGTGGCACAATTTATTCCCCATGTGATATTTCTGCATCTACTTATAAAACATGTAATACTCTCATCTTGAACCTAACAAAGCAGTTCTAATTAATGGAATGTCAGTGTACAGAAGCATTGAAAGAATGGATCTGACCTGAACAATGAATCATCAAATAAATTACAGCCGAGAATTCAAACTGAGCGATGAAACATTATTAACAGAGGCACTGAAGATCAGCGAACAGTTTTTTTTTTTGCTAACTATTTTTGATGAGTCATAAATACATGCAGTACAGCTCTATTCATATTGTTGAAATTATAGACTAACACAAACAACCCATGATCTTGGTTTGGTAAAAATGTTACAAACGTTTGGAAAAAAATTATACAACATAAAATACATATTAAAAAAACACCAAAAAAAAAACAACTTCTGTGTCCTTTTCATTACACTCTATGAACCAATAAACCAAAAACAAAAAGATGCTGCTGCATTTTGTTTACTAAAGCAAGTGAGCTTAGAAATGACAGCATCTGGACATCACACTGACATTTGGAATGGGACATGATTATTCCTTGTGTGCCTGGAGGTAATGCTTGTTTTGACATGTCGCCCATACAAAGCAATTGTTTTGTTGACTATAACTTAATACAATTTTTAAAATAAAAAAAATTACAGGAAATCTTTTTTTTTTCTCTCTGTAGCAAATGAATGAGAAAGCCAAAGTCGAGACAGGAATATACACTAATAAGAGTGAGATGACAACAAACAAACAAGTCAACAACAGCAAACGGTGATGACAGGGAAGACATTTAACACGACAGCCATCAGCAAAAGATTTCACCAACAGTTGTGTTTATCAATGCCGTCCTTTTCCTGTGCATGAATAGCTGGTGCGTGATGAATGATCAACTGACAGGAAAGAAGTTAGCATGTGTAGCTGTGCATCAGATGAATGATCAACTGACAGGAAAGAAGTTAGCATGTGTAGCTGTGCATCAGATGAATGATCAACTGACAGGAAAGAAGTTAGCATGTGTAGCTGTGCATCAGATGAATGATCAACTGACAGGAAAGAAGTTAGCATGTGTAGCTGTGCATCAGATGAATGATCAACTGACAGGAAAGAAGTTAGCATGTGTAGCTGTGCATTAGATGAATGATCAACTGACAGGAAAGAAGTTAGCATGTGTAGCTGTGCATCAGATGAATGATCAACTGACAGGAAAGAAGTTAGCATGTGTAGCTGTGCATCAGATGAATGATCAACTGACAGGAAAGAAGTTAGCATGTGTAGCTGTGCATCAGATGAATGATCAACTGACAGGAAAGAAGTTAGCATGTGTAGCTGTGCATCAGATGAATGATCAACTGACAGGAAAGAAGTTAGCATGTGTAGCTGTGCATCAGATGAATGATCAACTGACAGGAAAGAAGTTAGCATGTGTAGCTGTGCATCAAATAATTGATCAACTGACAGGAAAGAAATTAGCATGTGTAGCTGTGCATCAGATGAATGATCAACTGACAGGAAAGAAATTAGCATGTGTAGCTGTGCATCAGATGAATGATCAACTGACAGGAAAGAAGTTAGCATGTGTAGCTGTGCATCAGATGAATGATCAACTGACAGGAAAGAAGTTAGCATGTGTAGCTGTGCATTAGATGAATGATCAACTGACAGGAAAGAAGTTAGCATGTGTAGCTGTGCATCAGATGAATGATCAACTGACAGGAAAGAAGTTAGCATGTGTAGCTGTGCATCAGATGAATGATCAACTGACAGGAAAGAAGTTAGCATGTGTAGCTGTGCATCAGATGAATGATCAACTGACAGGAAAGAAGTTAGCATGTGTAGCTGTGCATCAGATGAATGATCAACTGACAGGAAAGAAGTTAGCATGTGTAGCTGTGCATCAGATGAATGATCAACTGACAGGAAAGAAGTTAGCATGTGTAGCTGTGCATCAAATAATTGATCAACTGACAGGAAAGAAATTAGCATGTGTAGCTGTGCATCAGATGAATGATCAACTGACAGGAAAGAAATTAGCATGTGTAGCTGTGCATCAGATGAATGATCAACTGACAGGAAAGAAGTTAGCATGTGTAGCTGTGCATCAGATGAATGATCAACTGACAGGAAAGAAGTTAGCATGTGTAGCTGTGCATTAGATGAATGATCAACTGACAGGAAAGAAGTTAGCATGTGTAGCTGTGCATCAGATGAATGATCAACTGACAGGAAAGAAGTTAGCATGTGTAGCTGTGCATCAGATGAATGATCAACTGACAGGAAAGAAGTTAGCATGTGTAGCTGTGCATCAGATGAATGATCAACTGACAGGAAAGAAGTTAGCATGTGTAGCTGTGCATCAGATGAATGATCAACTGACAGGAAAGAAGTTAGCATGTGTAGCTGTGCATCAGATGAATGATCAACTGACAGGAAAGAAGTTAGCATGTGTAGCTGTGCATCAAATAATTGATCAACTGACAGGAAAGAAATTAGCATGTGTAGCTGTGCATCAGATGAATGATCAACTGACAGGAAAGAAATTAGCATGTGTAGCTGTGCATCAGATGAATGATCAACTGACAGGAAAGAAATTAGCATGTGTAGCTGTGCATCAGATGAATGATCAACTGACAGGAAAGAAATTAGCATGTGTAGCTGTGCATCAGATGAATGATAAACTGACAGGAAAGAAATTAGCATGTGTAGCTGTGCATCAGATGAATGATCAACTGACAGGAAAGAAGTTAGCATGTGTAGCTGTGCCTCAGATGAATGATCAACTGACAGGAAAGAAGTTAGCATGTGTAGCTGTGCATCAGATTTAAGTTTGAGTGTGGTTGTAGAACAAAATGTTATGCCAAAGCTATAATATCTGTTTAGAAATGGTTCTTATATAGCTCAAGAAAGGCAAGGGGGTGGCAAGTCTAAAATGACTGTAATTGGTAGTTTCAACAAAAAATTTAATATATTTGTACATTATTACATAAGAAATATTGTTTGATGAAAATGTGTAGAAAGAATAAGGGGAATATTATGATCTAATGTGTATAGTCAATGGGTATAGAAATGACACCTTCTTTCAAATTGTACTAGCTTAAATTTAGAACCAGTTGTTGAATCATCAAGGAAGATCATTCACTGTTACCTACTGTAAAGTAAAATGAGAAGAGTTGTCTACACCAGAGTTCTTTTGTTTATATTTCAGAATGAAAGCTTATGAATTTTGTTAAGCGTGTTAGATTTAGCACACAAACATGAGCACAGAAAGACTTACTTCTATCCCGTAATGACACCCGTAAAAGATCGGACCCCTGCAGGCCAACAGCTTCTCCTTTAGACAGCCATTCTCCGGTCAACCATTTTTCCTGACTGAAAGTTAAAGTAGAGTTTGTCTCTTAGTGAGTCAGCCTCCAGTTACAACTATATGACAGAATTAGCTTCTGGCTAAAGCCATCAATTAGTCAATCAAAGATCTTCAGCCAACAATAGGTCAATCAAAGATCCTCAGCCATCAATTGGCAAATCAAAGATCTACAGCCATCAATGTCCAATTAAAACTACATTGCGCTAAAGATGTTCTTTTTTTTTTTAACATACAACTTTTTGTGTCCTGGAAATAAGTTTTAAAATATTTGAATATACTTTAATAGTTTTGTTAAAAAAAGGAAAAATTATTTTATTATTTATCCATCCAACTTCTCTGGTGTTTTATATATCTATTATTTATACACAAGCTTTGGTATTTTAACTTAATTTGTTTTTTTACTGACCTATTGACCATAGATTAATTTTTAAGCATAACCCTTCCCCAAATAAAGAGCTTTCTGACTCATGTTAAGGAAATTAACAAAAATGGTGGTGTTTGCAATCTACCTGTATTTGAAGCATAAGATGCAGACCCACAGTCCACTAAGCTCTCTGGTACTGCATTTTTTGCACACTCTAAACTTGCAGGTGACACACCGCTGTCCGTGGTCAGCCAGTGGCATGATAAACGATGGGAACTTGTACTTGCATCGGGCACAGATTGCGTTTTGATTGTCACCAGAGGTCAGCGCGCCCGCTTTCCTCAGCTCTTGGATTTCTTTCCTGATTTCACTGTGAATGAAGAGTTTAAATTGCATGATTGTTTTTTTCACTGTGAATGAAGAGTTTAAATTGCATGATTGTTTTTTTCACCGTGGATGAAGAGTTTAAATTGCATAATTGTTTTTTTCACTGTGAATGAAGAGTTTAAATTGCATGATTGTTTTGTTCACTGTGAATGAAGAGTTTAACTTGCATGATTCTTAACAAACATGTTTGGTACAAGTCCTCATGACATGTTCAGGCGATGACACAATGACTTTTAAAATGTAAAGTGGTTTCCAATCTTATGGAGAATTCAAGCATTTTTGCTAACAAAATAGACCAATGTACTGCTTTATAAATTAAATATTTGCCTTCAGTGTTATATACAAATAAATAAAGCTGTTACTTTTGTGCACCAATCACTATTTTGTAATGCGCTGTGATTAAATCTTTGTCAACAAAACAGAGTCAGCTTCTCCTTGTAATTATTATTGCTATTGCTTTTATATTACATATTGTTCATCCTCCGAAAGCGAGGATGACCAAGGCTTCAGTAGGAGCCTCAACTTGGGCTGTATTTTGTTTAAAGTGAGGGACAGTTGCTCAATTCGTTGACCTCACTCTCTCGTTCTTGCCTATTTGATCCAATGGCCAGACTTGGTCAAGACGACTGGATATAGACCAGGATGCAGTAGATGACCAGCAGTGTTTTTTTTTTAATGCGTTTCACTGTGCTGTTTATAAGTTCCATTGCGTCAATGTCGTACCACCTACGGGACTCCATCTCCAGGCTTTGATTTCAGACTTTGCCTTCTCTTAGATAAGTCACCATCCAAGGGTTAAACGAGCCCCATCCACCAGGGGGTGCTGGTGTTGTTGTGTTTTTTGCTTGTCTGTTCTTTTGCTGGTTATTTGAACTCCAGTCCACAAGCTTGTGAATGACTCAGTCTAGACAGCTCAGCCACCCAGCACTTTTGTTTATTAATATTATAACAACCATCCAAGTCCAATTTCAATCCTTATTATTTTATTCTATTAAGACAATGATAGCAAAGGCCCATTAGCGATAACATCAGATTTTACAAACCCAGAATTCTTATCCAACACAATTTTCCTTTACCCCAAAAGTGCCAAAATCTTTTGCTACACAACCATTAATTTTCTTTGACTTACCCATCCCCCGTGGCGCTACAGCCCATGCAGGGCTTTGGCCTAGTTCACCACATCCTTCCACTCAGACCTAACTGATGCTTCTCTTTTCCATCCTCGGATTCCCATCCGCTGTAGATCTTTATCCAAATCATCCATCCATCTAGGACTTGGTCCGTATTTAAGCCATTTTCCTCTGGGGTTTAGGTGGTGCACCCTCTTCACTCCTACGTCATTTGACATTCTTCTTTCTAAGTGTCCCGCCAAGTGTAGCCTGCCCTTTTTTTTTATTTCCGCTCCTTTCTTTGACTTATAAACCAATTAATTGGCTTTCATATATATTTACCTGATCTTGGCATCAAGGTAGCTTCTCTCCAGCTCATCCTTTTGAATGACCGCTTGAATGATCTTCTCTTCCTGCTCAGTCAACAGTGACAAATCTAAAGACTGACTTGGTATGGGAGGTACACGCCTAATGTCATCCTTGGATAGTGCTAAAGAAAAGAAAAAAAATCTCAATTATTATCAACAATCGGTTTGTTTCGTATCCGGAAATTTGATCGAAAGAAATTTGGTCGATGGAAAATTGATCGACGGAATTTTGATCGAACGGAAATTTGGTCGAATCGTTTTTTAAATTTATACGTTAAAATATTGCGTCAAATTTCTTTTTGAACGCATTATTATGTTTTACGATATAGTATAGTGCGTTCAAAAAGAAATTTGATGAAAATTTTAACGCCTGGACTGAAAAAAAGATTCGACCAAATTTCCATTCGATCAAATTACCGTCGATCAATTTTCCGTCGACAAAATTTCTTTCGATCAAATTTCCGGTAACCGGTTTGTTTTTATATGTTCTTATTTTTTTATGGAGTTAACTTATCTTCTCGGAATGTGCCTCTAGACATAACACTTTCTGTAACCCAATGTAGAAATAATATTACTTAGTTTCGCTTACTGATAGAATTTGTTTCTGTTTATACCAGTACTAAATAAAACCTGACAGTGAAATTGAGCCGTTGGACAGAAAAATCAGCAGCCTGCAAATCTACAATCATAAGGCATCTAACCACTCTTTAACACAGGACTTACCCTTTGGTCTTACAAAATTTTCAGGCATGGTTACAGCAAGGGGCTGCTAACACTCTGCATTAACAATGGATGGACCTTTTTTAAAAAGAAAAAGAAAATGAATTTAAATATTTTTCAGCCATTTTACACACAGTTTGTGTTATCCACAGACATTTCTAGCCATTTTAATTAAAAAAATTTTTTTACAGGAGACTTTTATACTCATGACTTCCTACAGCGCTGGCGTATGTGCCCTCTCTGGCCTGCTTATACTCATGACTTCCTACAATGCTGGCGTGTGTGCTCTCTCTGGCCAGCATATAATTATGACTTCCTACAGTGCTGGCATGTATGCTCTCTCTGGCCAGCGTATATACTCATGACCTCATAAAGTGCTGGCGTGTGTGCTCTCTCTGGCCAGCTTATACTCATGACTTTCTACAGTGCTGGCGTATGTGCCCTCTCTGGCCAGCTTATACTCATGACTTCCTACAGTGCTGGCGTGTGTGCCCTCTCTGGCCAGCTTATACTCATGACCTCCTACAGTGCTGGCGAGTGTGCCCTCTCTGGCCAGCTTATACTCATGACTTCCTACAGTGCTGGCGTGTGTGCCCTCTCTGGCCAGCTTATACTCATGACTTTCTACAGTGCTGGCGTGTGTGCCCTCTCTGGCCAGCTTATACTCATGACCTCCTACAGTGCTGGCGAGTGTGCCCTCTCTGGCCAGCTTATACTCATGACTTCCTACAGTGCTGGCGTATGTGCCCTCTCTGGCCAGCCTGATAAGTTGAAACTGTCGAAGACTAAGATGCTCATTACTTTCTTTTGTCTTCAATAAATCTCCATGCTGATATATACTTCTTTTTAACACTTATTTTAAATAGCTGATGGCCTTTAGATACATCTTCATATTACTTATCATTAATGCCCCCTCCCCCCACACCCCAAGATGGCATCTTCTCACCTTGCAATATTGAGACACACAAATGTGGTAAAAATAAAGACATGGATGAAGTGAGATCAGGTTCCTTTGACTCCTGCAACATCTGTGAAAAAGTAGATAGAAAAACAACATTGTTAAAATACTAGCTTGGATTTGGAAATGTCGAAAATAATTGGCAATGTGGAAAATAACATGGCAACAGATGCACAGTACAAATTAGGCCAATTGGGCAAATCAAGGTACTGACTTACATGGAGATACAAGTGTGTAGTTCTGACTTAAGTCGATTACCCCCATACTAACCCAAAGTTACAACATGAAGATACAAGTGTGTAGTTCTGTTTTAAGTCAATTACTCACACACTAGCCCCCCCCCCTATCTTCTCCCCTTCACCTCTTTTTATAGGGCTCGATTTAGTTAGGTAACAGCTAGTAGAAATCAATGTGCATTTTTTATTTGGTAATGCTCTAAAACAGTAGAGCTGTACAACAATACTGCTCTACAACAATACTGCTCTACAACAATACTGCTCTACCTACAACAATTCAGCTCTACAACAATACAGTTCTACAACAATACAGTTCTACAACAATACAGTTCTACAACAATACAGTTCTACAACAATACTGCTCTACAACAATACAGTTCTACAACAATACAGTTCTACAACAATACAGCTCTACAACAATACAGTTCTACAACAATACAGTTCTACAACAATACAGTTCTACAACAATAAAGCTCTACAACAATACAGTTCTACAACAATACAGTTCTACAACAATACAGCTCTACAACAATACAGTTCTACAACAATACAGTTCTACAACAATACAGTTCTACAACAATACAGTTCTACAACAATACAGCTCTACAACAATACTGTTCTACAACAATACAGTTCTACAACAATACAGTTCTACAACAATACAGTTCTACAACAATACTGTTCTACAACAATACAGCTCTACAACAATACTGTTCTACAACAATACAGTTCTACAACAATACAGCTCTACAACAATACTGCTCTACAACAATACAGTTCTACAACAATATAGCTCTACAACAATACTGCTCTACAACAATACAGTTCTACAACAATACTGCTCTACAACAATACAGCTCTACAACAATACAGCTCTACAACAATACTGCTCTACAACAATACAGTTCTACAACAATATAGCTCTACAACAATACTGCTCTACAACAATACAGTTCTACAACAATACTGCTCTACAACAATACAGCTCTACAACAATACAGCTCTACAACAATACTGCTCTACAACAATACAGCTCTACAACAATACTGCTCTACAACAATACAGCTCTACAACAATACAGCTCTACAACAATACTGCTCTACAACAATACAGTTCTACAACAATATAGCTCTACAACAATACTGCTCTACAACAATACAGTTCTACAACAATACTGCTCTACAACAATACAGTTCTACAACAATACAGCTCTACAACAATACTGCTCTACAACAATACAGTTCTACAACAATACTGCTCTACAACAATACAGCTCTACAACAATACAGCTCTACAACAATACTGCTCTACAACAATACTGCTCTACAACAATACTGCTCTACAACAATACAGCTCTACAACAATACAGTTCTACAACAATACAGCTCTACAACAATACTGCTCTACAACAATACTGCTCTACAACAATACAGCTCTACAACAATACAGTTCTACAACAATACAGCTCTACAACAATACTGCTCTACAACAATACAGTTCTACAACAATACAGCTCTACAACAATACAGTTCTACAACAATACAGCTCTACAACAATACTGCTCTACAACAATACAGTTCTACAACAATACAGCTCTACAACAATACAGTTCTACAACAATACAGTTCTACAACAATACAGCTCTACAACAATACAGTTCTACAACAATACAGTTCTACAACAATACAGTTCTACAACAATAAAGCTCTACAACAATACAGTTCTACAACAATACAGTTCTACAACAATACAGTTCTACAACAATAAAGCTCTACAACAATACTGCTCTACAACAATACAGTTCTACAACAATACAGTTCTACAACAATAAAGCTCTACAACAATACAGCTCTACAACAATACAGTTCTACAACAATACAGTTCTACAACAATACAGTTCTACAACAATACAGCTCTACAACAATACTGCTCTACAACAATACAGTTCTACAACAATACAGTTCTACAACAATAAAGCTCTACAACAATACAGCTCTACAACAATACAGTTCTACAACAATACAGCTCTACAACAATACAGTTCTACAACAATACAGTTCTACAACAATACAGCTCTACAACAATACAGTTCTACAACAATACAGTTCTACAACAATACAGCTCTACAACAATACAGTTCTACAACAATACAGTTCTACAACAATACAGTACAGCTCTACAACAATACTGCTCTACAACAATACAGCTCTACAACAATACTGCTCTACCTACAACAATACAGCTCTACAACAATACAGTTCTACAACAATACAGTACAGCTCTACAACAATACTGCTCTACAACAATACAGCTCTACAACAATACTGCTCTACCTACAACAATACAGCTCTACAACAATACAGTACAGCTCTACAACAATACAGCTCTACATCAAATTTAAACCAAATTTTAAAAATCCCCACAACAAATTCGAATTCATAAGAGTATAATGTAAATACAGATTACCGTCAGTGCAACATTAATTTCAAATTGCAATATTAGACCTCAGATACCCAGGACACATGCATTGACTATTTACTGAGACCTCTGGGCAAAACCTTAATCTCTACAAATGTTCATCAACGAGTTTTCAACCGATGACAAAACACTGACAGACTGGAGCTTACCGCAGAAAAGTATAACTGCATTCAGGAAAGTCTGCAATCTGTTGAAATTTGGGAAGCTCTTGGCTCACAGATTACTGAACGCCATTGTGGGCTGAATGCATCTATCGGTGTTTACGTGACGTAGGGGGGTAATCCATAAACTCTATGCTCGTATGAAGCACTGTTTCAGTTAATTAAACAACAACAAATAACCTGATGACTGCCATGAAAGGCTCTCATTGACAGATACAACAACAAATAACCTGATGACTGCCATGAAAGGCTCTCATTGACAGATACAACAACAAATAACCTGATGACTGCCATGAAAGGCTCTCATTGACAGATTGAGACCAAAGATTACACCCCGTTGACGGTGTCAAACAGCGCCATGTCAATGTGCGTCGTATAATCGAGTACCGGCTCTTTGGTCTTTTCAAGTTTTGGAAGTTTACCAAATTGACCAAGCCACATCTTCCTGTAAGAATCAACCACACGCCAATGCCATTTGCATTGGCGTGGCCTTGTAAATTCTTTTACGCTCCGTCAATACTCTTATATATAATAATCAAATATTTTATTCAGTTCACAACCATATGCTTACTCAAATCACACGGTTTTTGGATTTCATTATATAGTTCAAACCATCGGCTCAAACTACCACAAAAGTATGTCTCATATAGAGTCAAGTAACGATGAGGGGGGGGGGGGGGTAATTATTTACTGGACCGACTCTCCAATCACCTATTATATTTCACCCCCACCTCCCGTCAATGCTATGTGGGTGTGGCGGTCGATATCAAACTTTGGTCTGCACAACAACGGGGGGCGCGGAGAAGGCTTAATAAACATTGGCCAATAATTGGACGTTTTCATGGTTCTTCTGATCGGGGATGTTCAAATATTCTTCTCCCTCTCTCTCTTTCTCTCTCTTCTTTATCTCTCTCCCCTTTCTCTCCCTTTCTCTCTCTCTCTCTCTCTATCTCTTTATATATATAAGGCTATATATATCTATATATCCTTGTATCTATACACCAAGCAGACAACCGAGAAGACACGACATACTTTTCGACAAGGTTTTCCAAAAATCCTTTATATTAACTTCGCTTTTTTTTTAAGCGTTTCTTTCTGGCTGGATGGCAAATTGACCCATTTATCATCAACCTATCGAACTGAAACTTGGCAGATACACTCGATGCCGACGACAACACATTCCATCAAATGTTCAGCCCCACCCCAAAAATCAGTTTTTTTCCTGTTTTTTCAAGGGGAAGTTGAAGGAAACATGATGACCGATTTCACGAAATAAAATTCCCGATAACTGCGCTATATGAGATTATTAAATTTTTTTTTTAAATATCGCAACTGCGTTTGGTGCGTAATATTTTCTTTCGTTTTTCTGAAATAGTTGGTAAATAAATATGCGTTGTAAAAGCGGGTGGGACAGTCGAATATAAATGTAAAATAAAAATTCATATCAAGGATTTATATGAAAAACTTTGTTTTTAAGTGTTGTTTATTCCGCGCTCTCTCTCTATCCCTCACTCACTCCCTACCTCCCTCCTTCTTCCCCCCTTCTCTCTCTCTCGTTGTTGTATTTATGCACCAGACAACGGAGAAAACCCGTGACATACTTTGTAACACGGTTTTCAAGACTTGGTTTAATTGCTTTATTACTGCTGTACATTTATAAACATGTTGTGTATTTGTAAGGTGTTTTTTTTTTTTTTTTGGTTTTTTTTTTGGGGGGGGGGTGGTTATTTTGTGTTTTTGTACCGGAATGGGGTTGGGGGGGGGCATTTTTTGTGTTTTTGTATTGGAGTGGGGTTGGGGGGCGGCATTTTTGTGTTTTTGTATTGGAGTGGGGTTGGGGGGGCGGCATTTTTGTGTTTTTGTATTGGAGTGGGGTTGGGGGGGCGGCATTTTTGTGTTTTTGTATTGGAGTGGGGTTGGGGGGGGCGGCATTTTTGTGTTTTTGTATTGGAGTGGGGTTGGGGGCGGCATTTTTGTGTTTTTGTATTGGAGTGGGGTACTCTAATAAACACGCACGCATGTGGTGCAGCAAATGGAGTGAATGAGAATGTGTAACGTTGTTGTGTGCAAAATATATATTGATGGCCCCCCAACTCTAAAGTCACCGAGTTTCCAGGGAATAGATATGGACCAGTCCAGTGCGTGTTAACCCTCGTCTTATAATAATTCTTAATAATTCTACACTAAATAATGCCAGCTCAAAGTCAGCGAGTTCTTCACTTCTATAAAAAAAAAAGTATTGATAAAAAGCAACTAATTTAAGTACAAAATTCGTCGGGTGAGTTGAAGAGGAAAAGTTGTAAGAGCAAAACTGCGACTCTCGCAGAGGCGCAGCTAGAGTGTTTGACGCCCGGGGACAAGATTCATTTTTACACCCCTCTCAACTCTAACATCCTTTATTTTCATCAGTAAAATGCCATCCACGCCCATTTTGGCGCCTCCGATAGTCCCACTTAGCTACACTTCTGGTCAATCTCGGCTAGTTGCAATGTGTAGCTAAGTACACACCTAGGTCGCAAATTATACACAATTATCACAATTATTAAATAAATATAACTTTAGGACATGAAAAATAGTCTTAAAAATAAATATAACTAAGTTTAGTCTAAGGCAGTGGTCGGCTCAAAATCAGCATCAGGGCGATTGAAAAATTTTGATAGCCAAATTTCTTTTCAAGAACTTGTCAAGAATCATGTTTTTCGGAGTGAAATCCGATTTGTGGCCGAATGGCCGAGCCGCACTCAGGTCGCCAAAGAGCCCCATGCGGCTCGCGAGCCACGATTTGCCAACCACTGTTCTAAGGTGATGCTGTATCTGAATGCCCCCCCCCCCAAACCTCCAATGTCAATGATTATTAAGCTTTTCGAGTTACAATTTATTCATCGAACAATACAAGAAACCCCCCTAAAAACGGCCGCGGGACAATGAGCGGGGGGGTGTTTAAAGGTGGGCGGGGGGGGGGTGGACAAGTCAGTCCAACAATCGAAATGTGAATTTGAAGATTTATAACCTAAAAAAATTTTAGGCCCACAAAATTCATTTTTTTAAAAATTTTCTCAGGATTGTATCATTTTATTTGCTGAAAAATAAAAAAGAATTATCGAGCTATATGCGAAATTATAATGGTTAGTTATCAATATACATTTTTAATAGTCAACAGCTAACAATTTTTAACTAAATTTTTATATTACTGATGTTAACTCCCTTAAAACCTACCAGAGAGATAGGCTATTTTACTGCAATGACCCACACATAGAGTTTACCAATACCAAGTCCAAGGTCCAGCCGGGGGAGGGTGATTTGGCTTCCACCACTCAGGGGGAATAGACCCCCTTGGGTGGCCCTTACTAGAACCCCTTTATTTAGAATTCAGCCTCTGACCGACACGTTCGGGGAAAAAAAGTCTTTACCTTCATAGTTGATGTTACAAATCCATTGACTCGTTGAGCCCACAGTCTAGCATCAAGATTCACGACCGTGTAACAGTTGGGGAACAAAATCGAGCTGTGCGCCTCTGTACCGTGCTCTGTATCAGACTACCAAATCACCGCCACCCCCACCTAAGCGCACCAGAGGGCTAAACGAGAATGTCAGAGCAGGGGAACATGTTCCCTTGTCGTTGTTAGGGAATGAGAAATTCACTAAAGGTCACCACAGCTGTACTTTACATGTGACTAGACCTAATACAACAAACGTGCTGTATTAATTAGATCAGACACATGAAGACAATAAACTCAACACGTTCAGACTATTTCACTCGTTTCCAGTTACTTAAAGAGCCAAACGAACAAATAATCAAGAGTTTGTCAGATATTGCATATTTTAAAAGCCTTTGCAACGTTGTAACATTTGATTTTGGTTTACACATGTATTTGCTTTTGTTGTGCAATGAACACACGATCACCCCCCCCCCCTCACACACACACATACACACTAAAAAACACACACACACACCTTATTAACAATCAGAAATACATTTTTTTTTTTTTTATACCCGATAATGCCAGGTATTGCCAGGGGATTGTAAAAGGAGATGTCCTAATATGGAATAATTGTTTTTCAGAGTTTCTTGTTGTTCACTGGTATGGAACCCTCAAATATCAAGAGGACGAGGAAGACATCAACAAAACGTGGCGAGGAGAGGGCGACAAGGATGTAATAAAGACTGGAAAGAGTTGGAGAGGATAGCAAAAGACCCGAAGGCTTTGAAACGAATTATTAATGGGCTATGCTCCACTGTGGGTTGAAAAGGCAAAGAAGAAGACTGGAAAGAGTTGAAGAGGATAGCAAAAGACCCGAAGGCTTTGAAACGAATTGTTAATGGGCTATGCTCCACTGTGGGTTGAAAAGGCAAAGAAGAAGACTGGAAAGAGTTGGAGAGGATAGCAAGAGACCCGAGGGCTTTGAAACGAATTGTTAATGGGCTATGCTCCACTGTGGGTTGAAAAGGCAAAGAAGAAGACTGGAAAGAGTTGGAGAGGATAGCAAGAGACCCGAAGGCTTTGAAACGAATTGTTAATGGGCTATGCTCCACTGTGGGTTGAAAAGGCAAAGAAGAAGACTGGAAAGAGTTGGAGAGGATAGCAAGAGACCCGAAGGCTTTGAAACGAATTGTTAATGGGCTATGCTCCACTGTGGGTTGAAAAGGCAAAGAAGAAGACTGGAAAGAGTTGAAGAGGATAGCAAGGGACCCGAAGGCTTTGAAACGAATTGTTAATGGGCTATGCTCCACTGTGGGTTGAAAAGGCAAAGAAGAAGACTGGAAAGAGTTGGAGAGGATAGCAAGAGACCCGAAGGCTTTGAAACGAATTGTTAATGGGCCATGCTCCACTGTGGGTTGAAAAGGCAAAGAAGAAGAATATTGTTTTAATAAGATATATAATTTTTAAAAAAATAAATTTCATTTGAATATGGGAAGCTCAATGAGAACAAATAGGAATACCTATAAGTAAAAAGAACTTGAGGAAATGAAGGTACGTAATGACGACAGTCCATGGTATGCTCCATGTTACCCTATACAACATTGATGATGGGGTAAGAACATCGTTACTTCTACCACTCTATGTCAACCCGTCCACACAATTCAGACGGTACTGCTGCTTGAATGAACCACAACGACGGTGCTGTGACACTAATGGCTCCCCCGAGGTAGACGTTTCTGTAATTTTGAATGACACGTGGGAGGGACTGGAGCTAATCAAAAGCAGATTTATTGCCACGTATACACTCCATATTAACTCGATGGCGTCAATGTCAGCGTTTGCCCACCCTGTTATACCAATATTACCGTACTTTGGGGAGATCAAACCAGCAGCAAGTTTTGAGACGAATTGTCCCCCATACTTTACATTGCCTTCAGTCAGGCGTATATTTTATTATATGTCAATTGTCACGGCAACGCCCCGACCGTGGTAGTGGGAAGTACGCGAAGACAGAAAACACTGATGCAGGATTACGAGATGGACACCTCATGACGTACCGTCTAGTTCAATTTAAAATAATAGTTTGCTTTTTAACGCACCGCGTTAATACGGTTAAATTATTTTTAAAAATAATGCTGGTTGGCAAACAATTATACAAAATTGTGTGACCCGTGAAAGGTTTCAAACATGTTAGCCATCCGCTACATGCTGTAGAACACCACCCCAGTTCCACATTTGAACATGCTTTATAACACCATCCAAGTTACAAACTTGAACATGATGTAGAACACCATACCAGTTACACATTTGAACATGCTGCAGAACACCATCCGAGTTACACATTTGAACATGCTGTAGAACACCATACCAGTTACACACTTGGTCATGCTGTACACACAAAGTATCGTTTGTATCCTGGGTGAATTGCGTCCGACTCCCTTCAGATACTCGGTTCATCCTTAAATATGTGTTTGCCACTGCTGGTTTTTTAAGTAGTTCATAAAAATTCCTGCTGTGCGTGTTATTTCACACTAAACTAAGTCCAGGTGAGCATTCTATAAACATCAGATGCATAGCATAGATAAAAAAAAAAATGTTTTTTTTAAGTAATAAAAAAGCAAAATTCACACGCTGGCGGTCACTCATCCATCACTCACCTATCACTCATCCATCACTCATCCATCACTCAACAATCAATCATCGATCCCTACATCTTCAAACCATGACAGCATTAAAACTCGTTCATTTACCGCGTGCATACACTTTTCTTTAAGTGCATGGGTAAAATCAAATGGCCTGACTGAGACTGAGACCCAACCAAGACAGTCTTGGTAGAAAACAACATTGCGGCTTGTTAGAGACCCACATTCAGACAGTTTTGAAACAACCGGGGCTTCCGGTTAAGCCACCCCGGCGACCCCCGGTTTATAAACCGAACAAATCATTGGAAAGCCGGCGCCGGAACATTATACAGCCGGCCCGCTATACAGTGGCCTAAAATAAACACTGTTATCTTTTCCCTTGAAAATAAACAAAGACAATGTCCCAAGAAATATCGGCAGAAGTGTATCAAAAAGTAACGGTCCAAGATAAATTTGGAAAAAAAGTAAAAGTTTCATTAAAATATTTAATTGCTATTGGGAAAGAAAAAAAAAAGGGCGGGGGGGGGGTGTTTAAAGGTGGGCGGGGGGGGGGGTGGACAAGTCAGTCCAACAATCGAAATGTGAATTTGAAGATTTATAACCTAAAAAAATTTTAGGCCCACAAAATTCATTTTTTTAAAAATTTTCTCAGGATTGTATCATTTTATTTGCTGAAAAATAAAAAAGAATTATCGAGCTATATGCGAAATTATAATGGTTAGTTATCAATATACATTTTTAATAGTCAACAGCTAACAATTTTTAACTAAATTTTTATATTACTGATGTTAACTCCCTTAAAACCTACCAGAGAGATAGGCTATTTTACTGCAATGACCCACACATAGAGTTTACCAATACCAAGTCCAAGGTCCAGCCGGGGGAGGGTGATTTGGCTTCCACCACTCAGGGGGAATAGACCCCCTTGGGTGGCCCTTACTAGAACCCCTTTATTTAGAATGTCATATGTGGCCATTATCGTAAAATGCATGCTAGGATAAATGTCGGTGTGGTGTTTTTAATGATGTTTTAATGATGTAATATGTTGCATGGAGGGCTGGGTTTATTTGGTCATGTGTTCAATTCAGTGAGGGCAGTGGACGTTATGGATGTCAGTGTTTCAGTTCAGTGAGGTCAGTGGACGTTATGGATGTCAGGTGTTCAGTTCAGTGAGGGCAGTGGACGTTATGGATGTCAGGTGTTCAGTTCAGTGGACGTTATGGTTGTCAGGTGTTCAGTTCAGTGAGGTCAGTGGACGTTATGGATGTCAGGTTTTCAGTTCAGTGAGGGCAGTGGACGTTATGGAAGTCAGGTGTTCAGTTCAGTGAGGTCAGTGGAAGTTATGGATGTCAGGTGTTGAAATAATGGCTGTGGACGTTATGGATGTCAGGTGTTGAAATAATGGCTGTGGAAGTTATGGATGTCAGGTGTTGAAATAATGGCTGTGGACGTTATGGATGTCAGGTGTTGAAATAATGGCTGTGGACGTTATGGATGTCAGGTGTTGAAATAATGGCCGTGGAAGTTATGGATGTCAGGTGTTGAAATAACGGCTGTGGACGTTATGGATGTCAGGTGTTGAAATAATGGCTGAGGACGTTATGGATGTCAGGTGTTGAAATAACGGCTGTGGAAGTTATGGATGTCAGGTGTTGAAATAACGGCTGTGGAAGTTATGGATGTCAGGTGTTGAAATAATTGCTGTGGACGTTATGGATGTCAGGTGTTGAAATAACGGCTGTGGAAGTTATGGATGTCAGGTGTTGAAATAACGGCTGTGGAAGTTATGGATGTCAGGTGTTGAAATAATGGCTGTGGAAGTTCGGTATGGCAGTTAGGGATGTCGGGTGTTAAGTAATCGCAGTGGTAGTTAGGACTGGAGGCTGGAAGCATTGTCCTTTGATCAGGTTGTTACTTTGAACTACAAGAGGTTATAGTCCACAAGTAATATTGTCTACTGGGAATGATCACAACCACCCCCTCCCCTCCACAACAGTAGGATAAACACAAAGACTTGAGACAACTCTAAGTTAGGACAATCATAGTGGACATTTAATTGTATTATATTAGACATCAGCCTAGTGCAGTGGTCGGCAGATCGCGGCTCTTTGGCGACCTGAGTGCCGCTCGGCCAGCCGGCCACAAATCGGTTTTTACTCCGAAAAACATGGTTTTTGACAGGTTCTTGAACAGAAATTCGGCTCTCAAAATTTTTTTAACCCCCCTGCTGCTGATTTTTTGTGTGGCTCTTTTGACTAATGTCACTGGCCTGGTGCATGTTTCCTTAAGCCGGGACGCCCGCACCCCCTGGTGGTCGGGGGATGTGGGGAGACTCAGAAAATTCGGTTTATTTACATTTTTATAGCATTCTTATCGTGGGGGCTGTGGGCAGGGGCGTCATTTCAGTTTTTACAGGGGTTGGGGGGGCAAACCAAAACTTGGTCGTCTTGTTAAGCTGTTTATTACTGGAGGCGCCACAGTACATAGCAATTTAAATAAAATCTGCAAATTCAAAAAAAAAAAAAAAGGGGGGGGGGGGGAATTCCCCACCCTGCCCTACCCAAATGACGTGTCTGGCTGTGGGAATGTTGTTTCGTAATAAAGCGCTGGTGCGGCATTGCAAGAAGGTTAAGAGCCCAATCCCTAGGGTTTGTCATAGAAAATAAAGACTTGAGCGTGCTGTAATAAACACAAAACTTAACTGCTCGCAGCTCAATTTCTACCGAAGTTAATCTGAGTGGACCTACCCTTACTGGTGCATTTAAGTTTAAAGTCTCAAAAGGAGAAAGTTGTGTTCTCTTTATGCATGCAACCCTTGGCTAAAATAGACACAAATCACATTCAAGTGGGTCTATCACAATGCATAACATCGTAGTGACCCGAGCTGTGGTTGAGATTTAATACAACTGATGGAACAAGTTAGGAAAACCTTATACAATAATGTTAAATCCTTTTCTTTGTCGACAACCTGCTACTGATCAACAACCTGCTACTGATCAACAACATGCTACTGATCAACAACATGCTACTGATCAACAAACTGCTACTGATCAACAACCTGCTACTGATCAACAACCTGCTACTGATCAACAACCTGCTACTGATCAACAACCTGCTACTGATCAACTGCCAGTAAGTGACATCAACACCACCATCACTAATGCCATGCAACTCTGTTGTAGCGACTAACATGAAGATCCAGACTGACTTATATGGATGCCGATGAATAGTTATACATTAGTGCAGTCCATAGGCCATAAACAGAGGTGACGTCATCTACAACCGACATGTGTAAATGAACGAGAGCGAACAGCTGTGCTGTAGCTTTCGATCAAATCAGTATATAAATATTGGACTTTCAGCCATACAAAAACTACAACACTTATAATTTTAATTTTTTTTAAACCCACATCTTTGCTTAATAGAGAGCCAGCTTTGGTATACTGGAAACGAGGTTTCTAAAGAACGACGGATCTTCAATGTAGCTTCTGATTGCGGTATTCACATGTACCACACATCAAAATACATGTTATAAATTGGAGAGACTGCATGTGTATTTTAAACTAGCATGTTTTTACAAAAAGTGCTCACCAACTTAGGAAACCACTGTGTTTGTGAATGAACAAATCTTTCCCAATAGGTAGGCCCGCACCATCCACAATGAGTGAAAACAAACTTTTAAAACAAAACTTTCCTCATAACTCACTGGATGTCTTTACCAAAGAATATTTACACACCAAGGTGTGTCAACGTTCCTTTAAATAGACCTACACGTGGGAGGAGACATTGATAACAATCCTCAATATAAGTGGGGCCTAGTCCCCCCAGTTGGCGCAAGACACACACAGTGGGGCAGGTAGACTGAACCAGGTGGCAACTCAATATGCCCACTCTCCACGTGAATCACACCCCTTCCCCCCCTTTTTTTTTCCTGGTAACAGGTGAAAATGAAGTTCTGGTTACAATCCATCTCTACCATAAGAACATACTCAATGATGAGGGTGAAGTCAGGTTAACACTATAGTCTTTTGGGGTTGTTTTATTTCGATTATGAGTCATCCAAATCAAGGGCATATAATTGAATGATTATTATTACTTTGGGGGTTCTTGAACTAAAAAGGGTAGTCAGCGAACAGGACCGCGGTCTCAAATTTGTAACCTTCTCATGTGGCCCTAAAAGTTAAATCGTGTGACATACCTTAATCCAGTTCCGGATTAACCTAAAGGCAAATGATACACGTGCGTAGGGGCCCGGCGCCTTTTAGGGGCCCCCGCGCCATAAGGGGCCTCGTGACAAAGAATATTTTTTTTCATTGATGTGATCTTGAAAAAAAAGTCTAAATATCTATAGAAAACAATTTCTTGAGGGGGGAGAAGAAAAAATATAACACGCCGAACAGTTTTCCTGTGCTAATTATCGTCAAAGAACGGTTTTTTAGCGACTGTCTACGTGTGAGGACAGGGGAGATGAGACCCCAACAAAAATCAGATTATATTGCTTGATTTAAAGTAAGAGCTTTAAAATACACATCAAGCAAATTCATTGAAACCTTCGACTGCGAAATAAAAAAATTTTAAAAGTTGAAACGCGATACTAAAAATTTCAAATGCACTTGCACCACAGGAAACATTATTTGAGGATAACTCCTAATTTAGGAATTATATAACAGTATGCAGAAAAACATGAGTAAAGTTTAAAAGTAGACTTATTTGAGATTTAAATCTAAAGATGAAATCGTCTTTCGGGAGTGCGTCAATCAAGAGAATTCCGGAGGGCCCCCATGACACTTTTCAGTCTGATTCCCTCTATATTCAAATTTGATAGTGTTTATTTTTTCCATACACAGCTTTGGGCCCTTTAAATATCCGAGGCCCACCTGCACCGACACGGGTTGCAGGCCCCGTAATTTTGCCCTTAAAAAAATAACAAGTTTAGTAAACTTTTCCTTAGACAGCAATCATCAAAAAGAAGGGGTTTGCTGGGACGCATGGAATAAAAATTAGAATGACGGCTAAGTGGGTCAACGACTAAGTGACCAAAAGATGTGAAACAAAAAGACTTAAATCTATCTCAGTCATGATATCAAAGGGGTATTCAATGTTTTTTTTTTTAAATGCCTTTCTTTTATTTATTTATTTTTGCTTATCGAAACAAAGGGTGGTCTAGTGGGTTGCCACCCCAGGCAATAGCCTCAGGGGGCGCCAAAATCGTAAATCATCCTATATTTTCGTAAACAAGCCTATATTCCTAGCGTAAGAAAGGGGGATTGGGGGGGGGGGGAATCCGCTCCACGGGATGGTCCGGTTCCATTTTAAAAAATAAATGTGACCGGGAAAAGGGAAAAGGGGGGGGGGGGGCATTTTCGGTCTTAAGCAACGAAAATAAAGTTAATTAATAATACAGCACATAATTTTATGCTGAAAAACTAAATTCAGGTATGTGTCAAAATGCATCCCTGCATTTGGAATTTATGAAAAAAAATTCCCATAACCCTTTCCCGACCCCACCATATCTAACAACATTTTTATTTAAACTCTAAGTACCAGTAACATTGGCGTAGGAAGGGGGTTCCGGAGGGGGCAGTCCGCTCTGGGTCACACTTTTTTCTTTATATTGAGGGGCAGCATTTTTGACCATCTGTCAAAGATTTTTTCATTTGAAAGTAAATGGCAAAAAGGTTGCCCCCCCCCCCCCCTCTGGGCATCAGCAACCCTGGCTATGACAAAACGTCGACCGCCTAGGGGCATACGGGGTCTTAGTCCGGCACTGCCATAATCAGAAACAATACTTTAAATGTTTGAAACCTTCAACAATCTAAAATTAATTAATTTCTGCAACACAGTAAACAATATTTGTAAAATACTTTAGTGAGGAATGGCTTCCAAGCTGATTAATAGTATATTGCAGATTAGATTGATTACATTATATTACATGTCCCCTGTTTATAGATAAAATGATCATACAATTATTTTACAGCTCATTTTATTTTCTCTAGATCAAAATGATGGGGCACACATGTGAACCTTTTATGATACACACTAGTTGAAAATGAACAGTAGGCTTATAGCTCATGTAATGAATTAGTTAATCATTTTAATTTGTTAAAATCTAAATTCATATCATATGTATCAATAGTGAAAAGAAGAAGGAAAAAAAAACATTCTTACAGTAAAGTGTATATTTTTACATGATAGGCTAAATAAACATGCAGTTTTTACCTTTTTTGGAATAATTTTAAGACGATCAATTAACAAAAGAATTAGAAGTATGGGCCTTGTATTTATTTTCATTTTGATTATTGTAAGTGTCAGGTAAAATTAAATGCTTTTTACTATCCCTATTCACTGAATATTCAGTCTGGGCCCTGCTATATGGACTAGTAGGCCGTATGGGTCTGCTATATTACTATATTATAAAGACCAACTACTTTCAATTTAGTCAAAGTAGTAGTAGTACCATATATACTCATTCTAAAAACACCGCCCGACCCATTCTCAAACAACACTGACTATACTATAGCCCAGAGATTCCCAAAGTAAGCTCAGAAACACAAAAGTGAATATATATTGAATTTTTATTTACCTTCATCAATATGAATTAGAGGTATACTGCCGCAAAAGCTGCGCATAAAAAGCTTTTTTTACTTATTTTACCACAAAATTATTTCAAAATGCAAATTTAAAAAATGGCAAATATAATAAACCTGTTGCAGAAATAATAAAATTGGCTTTTCCAACTGGAGCCGCAGTTAAAAGGACAAAGAGTGACATGCAGCTCTCATAAGAGTAAGAGCAGCTCTGAAATAAAGAACAGATTATAGGCTACAGTTTGTTGTGTTTCCCACAATTTTAAGTTTGGCAGACCAGAACACAAGTTTCGAAATTGCACCAGGGGCCAGATGCCGGTGCCAGATTTAATAATATTATTTTCTTTTTATATGACAACATATATTTTTGATGTGCGGACTGACCTCTGGGCCTAGTGCTGTCGACAGACCACCATTTGGGGAACACTGATCTATAGAAAAGAATATAGGCGCAGGCAGTAGTGTTTTAAAAAGATGAACAAATTCCTTGGCCCACTGCACATATCTTATTTAAAGTGCAAAAAAAAATATTTTTTAATATTTTTTTTTAACTCGAAAATTTTTTTTTAAATACAGTAATGAAAATTTTTAATCAAAATAAAGTATTTAGTATTTCAAGAGGAAGTATTTATACATGCCAACCTGTATAATTTACTTATACTTTGTGCGTTTTTTATACATCTGCCAAGTTGTATGGCCATGTAGACTTTTCTACGGTTTTTCATTGGATTTAGAATTCAGGGTTGGAAAAGAAGAAGCTTAAATCATAATGATCCTTTCAAAATGACCATATTGAGAATCAGTAGGCCGTCCAAATTTAAAAACAGCACAGTTTCTTTGATATCATTTGTTAACACTAAGACACTGTAGCCCGTTATAACTGCTTTGAGTAGTTAACCACAATTACACATCTGTTTGTGTGATTCTTAACAAGAACGGCAGTGTGAGTAAGCGGTCTTTCAATTTCTATTAAAGAATTTAAGATTAAATATTTAAATATATTTAATAGTAATATCAGTCAATGACTAGCATTAGTCATTATTCCTATTTATAACAATGACATGGCTTAATTTTACGTAATTAAAAACAGGCTATTTTCTTTTAAAAGATGTGATTTATTCTGCCATTTATGAATGATATAGACATGCTAACATGTACGCAGTGGGAAAAAAAAGGGGGGGGGTGGGGGGGGGGGAATGTGTACTCATTTTTTTTATTCGATCATGCATTATAAAAAAAGTTTAAATGATAATATAAATTATAAATCATACATTTTTAAAAACATTTTTTAACTGTAAACTTTTTCATGCAGTTTCAGTTGTGGTTGGTTTTTTTTTTTTGGTTCAGTTTTTTTTTTTTGCACAGGTTGGCATGTATGGGCCTGCTTTTATTATTATTATTGGTAGTTTTCTATAGCTTGGTACCCCAGCCTAGGGCTGGGCTCACCACGCTGTACATACAATTTAAAATGAACTTAAAAATTGAAAACCAAAGATTCCTTAACAATTTACATGTGAAGCCATGGATAGCATTCAGCAGCATCGTTTAACGTTCAGATGGGGAATCAGTCAGGATAGTAGAGTTTAAAGAGATGTGTTTTGAGTGCAGTTTTGAAGGCTGTGATGGTTGATATATTTCTGATGTGTAGTGCATTTGGCTCAAATTAAATTTGGTAACTCTTGAGAGATGGGACCGCTCACCCTAACCTGAACCCTAAATCTATCCCGCAAATGACGTCATGGCACCATCTTTCAAAATTAGCCTTAAATTTAAATTAGATGATGCAGATGGTCTGATGGTCCCACCATATTTGTCACAGTCACAGCGGTCAGGATTGGGATTATGATTAAGGACTTCTATTGTGCCAAATCTGGCCTTAGTTTGAGGATATCTGGTCTATAGCCTACTATACTACTAAAGTCAATAGTCTATTTACATTTACTATAATTATAATAATTATACCATTTATTTTATAATTTAATAATATCTAAAATCTATAATTTAAAAATCTAATAACTAATACCATCAAGTTCCCAGTCGTAGCCCTAAAAAATTGATTACATATGCCTACTTACCAGAATGATGGTTTAAGGTGGGCTGATGGTAAGCACAAAATACCAGTTCAAGAGTATGAAAAAGGATAGTGGTTACGCTACAGGAGAAATGTTGGATGAGGCTTGAGGAATGGGGGAATCAGTAGAGGAGGGGGGGGGGGGGGGATCATGTTTTGATAACAAACAGCTAACGATAGTTATGGAACTTCCCGTATGTCTCAAAATGGAAATTCAACTTAATAAACTTAAAATTTTATCGCATAATTATTATTTTAAATGATACCTTTCACAATTTTATCTATTTTTTTTTATATTTGATATCGAATTTCAACTCGTGTACAGTGGCGTAGCGAGCTTAACTCGCGCCCGGGGCACAATACCTTTTTAGCGCCCCCAATACCTTTTTAGCGCCCCCCCATTCGAAAACCATACAATATTATAGTAAAGTATACCACTTGGCGCCCCTTTGTGAGTAGCGCCCGGGGCATGATGCCCCCCTTGCCCTCCCCCACTACGCCACTGCTCGTGTATAAAATAATTTATAGTAGAAATTGAAAATATAATTAGAAAGGTTAAAAAAAAAAGTTAATTGCTAATTAAATTATTTTTTTTTAATGTCTTTACTTTGGGGCATGATGCCCCCCCTTGCCCCCCCCCCCCCCACTACGCCACTGCTCGTGTATAAAATAATTTATAGTAGAAATTGAAAATAGAATTAGAAAGGTTAAAAAAAAAGTTAATTGCTTATTAAATTATTTTTCTTAATGTCTTTACTTTGGTAATACTAATAAATATTTATTTTTCGAAGTGGCTATTGGTACCCGGATACCAGAAGTGAGAGGTTGTGGTTAAAAAACGATTTAAAATATTATTGTTGGGTTTGTAAGACCAAATGATGTCAAAATGGACCCAGACACGCAGCGCCGCCATTCGCACCCGGGTATCATTAGACTCAATGCTATTCGGATGTCATTTGTAGTAGTTTATTTTAGTAAAACTGAAGAATTAAGATTACAAACGTATATTACATTCAATTATCTTTCATTTGATACCTCATTTGGCCTTACAAACCCAACAATAATATTTTTAATCGTTTTTTGATCCCATGCTCTCAATTATGGTACCCAGGTACCAATAGGTGCAGCCATTATTTTTATAAGGAAATGTGAGCATTGTGAGACACACGTCACGACACGATGGCAGCAAACACTATCACTAAAATGAATAAAACTGCCATAGGCGCGTTCTTTGGCAAACAGAAAAGAAGACATAAACAATTTAAAAAAAAAAAAACATTAATAAACATCTGAAACTGAAAAGATATTTATCTCATTTTTAATAATCTTGGGAGTGGATTGACAATACGTAGTACTGGTACTCGAGATGATCATCTTAATCTTATTACGTGTAATAAATTGTCCAGGTCCAACAGTCAGCTGCTTAAAATTAAAGTCAACCGCTTTTTGTATTCCAGTACATTAATTAAATAGGATACATTTTTAAGTCTTTTTTTTTTTTTTTTTTGCTTTTATCCCACAAATAATGGTGCCTTGTAAGTTATGCACGTTTTTTTAAAAAAAATTACACCCCCCACCCAAAATAATTAATTCAACACTATATCATGCTAGGTCCCCCCTCGGGGCATAGGTCACCAATGATCTCTTCATTATGATAATCCCCGCCCCCTCCATGCAATATTCAACGCCCAGTGAGAGCAGTGTTTTCATCCTCATTATCCAGTTAACTAACAGAAGAAACAGTAATGGAGAAAGTAGACATCAATATCATACGCCAGATATTACCCAGTTAATGAAATGGCAAGTAAAAACAGTAATGGAGAGAGTAGACATCCATATTGTTACTCGAGATATTACAAAGTGGTTGATGGGGAAAACCACCATTTTATTTTTGCACCACTGTTTCTGAGGGTTCTAATTGAGTATTTTCAAACTTTGTTCCAGACCAATCAAAGAGCTGGAAAATGTTTATCAAACAATATATATTTTTTTATATGATATATATAGTTTCATGGGATAAGTTATTCAATCTTTTTCTTTTTAATAATTTTTTTTAAAAATGTATTATTTTTAATTACAATGGAAGTTTTTCTACAGTATTTTAGACTTTTCAGCAATGTAACATTTTAAATATACTTTTTTTCACATGGGCAAAAAATAATAAAAATACCCCATCCCCTTTTGTTTAAAACTACATCATGTACATTGCCAGACATAACTCATGAGTACACATTAATTAGCTACCCCCTCCCCCCACACACACTTTTTCCACATAGCATTAAGCTATTTTTAAATTTTATATTTTTAAGGCTGAATTAACTGCAGCATCTAATTTTAAAACCACTAATATTTTCTTTGATATGTTGTGATAGAATGTATGACTGTTTTCATGAATGTTTAACTTAAAGGTGTGAATATTGGTTAAAGAACTGGAGTGAGTGATCATGTGATGTGAGTTATAAAAAGAATGTAGAATGAGAAATAAAAGATCAGTTGTTACACAGAGGAGTTGGCATCATATTTCACTATTGCATATGCAATTGTAATATTACATCTTTTAGCAATCTTATATTTCCATTTCATCCTTGAAAAATAGGTGAAGTTTGATATTCCTTTTTTTTTTCAAATCTTATGTATTTAACTTTAATAATTCAACAATTGAAAAAGTTTAAATTCCAGTTTTAATGACTTAAAATTTTAATTTTTTTTTCAACGATCTTAAAATGATAAAGAAATATGATTTTTCTTGCATCTGAAATTATATAAGCCTGAATTTCTATCAAATCTTTATTTTAAACAAGCTGAAGTGCAATATACCATAGATAACAAGATATAATTTGAAAAGTCAAGGTTAGTTTTAACGATATTTATTATATTTCAAATAATTTCTTTTTCTCAGTGTGAATAATCAAATACATACACAATTTTTGATCCAGAAATCTATAGCTCAACCTCTAGCAACTAAGCCCTAATTAAGTTGTAACATACAGACTTGCTCAGATACATGATATTAATATAAAATAAATAACTACAAGGAAATGTTTCAAATTACAAGTGACACATCTTTATTGAGTGTAGCAGAAAATATCCTCTTACTGTAGCACAAGTCAACCCAGTCATGTTAAACTAGAATCAAGCTATTTATACCACAAAATTAAACAGCTGCCTTGATCAAAGAAGTGTAGGTATTAATTTTAGATCTCATGGACATGTCCACAAACCGGTCAGCAATGGTTACCGTCATTCCTCCAATTAGAGAAGGGTCCACCTGTAATATCAAGCAAACATTGTATTTTGAAGAAGAATAGTTTGGGGTAAATATCTGAATATAATGTTACATTTTTTTCTTTACAGTTACTGAGTCTTTATAAACTTTTAACTCAAAAGGATGAGAAAAGGCATTTGGGTGTTCTGAGACATCAACAGTCTCAGCATACCACCGTAACTAATATAATAAAATAAACATTGAAGGAGAAATTAGCTTAAATTAATCAGATCAACGTGACGTATTAACATTACCGATGTACTAAGGAGAAGCGTTTCTCCTTTCTTCAAAAATCCTTGCAGAGCTGTTTTCAAGTCTTTCAGACTGGCTTCATCTAAAGGCTGAAAATAAAACTTTTTGTATTATTTGTGAACCAGAGCATGGAGGTATAACAAAATGTACAAATAGAAACATACTGATTATTTTCTCCAGAATTTAAATGTTTTGAGCTGATATGTGACGCAGAGTGTTAGATATTTGGGGCTGGTGAGGTTTAGTGTCTATATCGGGATCCCACGATAGTAGCAGAAATAAAAAGGGTAGGCTGCGCTGGGCAAGACACTTGGAGAGAATGCCAAATGACAGAGGAGTGAAGAGGGTGCATCACCAAAACCCCAGAAGAAAACGGCTCAAAGGCAGACCAGCCAAGCATGGAAAAGAAAAGCATTAGTTAGGTCTGAGTGGAAGGAAGTAGTGAGGCAGGCCAAAGCCCTACATGGGCTGTAGCGCCACAAGGATGGATGAATGTCTAGTGTCTACCCTACATGTGGTAGTTTGCAAGCATATGAATAGACTTGTTCGAATTTTACATTAATCCAAATTTCTGAAAAGGCAGTAGACATGAAAAGGAGGTGGATATTTTTAGCTTTCTAATAAAATATTAAAAAAAAAAAAAAAAATCGTGCTTATATCTACTTTGCGTTTGTTAACATGGTTTTAGAGTTCTTAATGTTGCTTTCAACTGAAGAGATTATTCCACACACAGAACCCCCAATAATTTACAGCATTATTTATATATACCTTAGCTGTAACAACGGTGCATATCACCTCTCCTCTATGAGCACTCATTAGCTTGCTGTATGACGAAAGCACTTGCTGAACTTTGTTCATCCTTCCATTATCAACCAAGGTGACTAGTGTAGAGAGAAATGTAGAAAAACAAATTACATCTCAACCAATTTCCTTTTTAAATTTTGCATAGCTGTAAGTTCAAATCAGCAAGTAGCTAATATGCTGTTTCCAATGCAGCAATCAAACATTTAACTCATGTCAAATTTTGGTGACTGCCAAAATCTGCCGTTTATAATTGTAGCAAAAATTGCTTTCCATTGTATGGTTTAGAATTCAAAATCCTTGAAAATCTTTTGCATGCTATGCAAACAGAAATACTTTGTTCTTAGAGAAGTTCTTGTAAATCTTTTTTTAAAATAATTGAAATTCTTCTTAAACTTAGATTAATTTGATGAATTCTTTTATTAAAAAATTAGATTATAAGAAATCTTTCTGGCACAGGATAAAACAGTGAAGCAAAGAAATAATGAGGGGTAATTTGAAGAAAGTTAATTTCCAATATGAACATTCTCTCGGTTAAGATAATCATTTTCATCAAGTAAAAGAAAGCACACACATTTGAGGGAAAAGTGAATACCAACTTATAATTTGTTTAATTTTGAAATTATAAAAAAAGAGCTTTGCTTTGGAAAATACGTCACTCACATGTGTTTTTTTTTACATTTAAACTTAGCTTAAGGAAAAAAAATACTGACTGTGTGACTAAGTGTTTCTTCCACAAATAATTTTAAACATTTATTGATCATACAAAATTGCGTATTATTTTCAAAAATAAACCCTTAAAGCGACCCTGGTAGCTTGTCCTTTGTTGCCTCTGACAAGCATATGCAAACAAACTTTATTTATTGCTAAAGTTTATAAACCATACTTTGTTAATTTATCTTTATATTATTGTTTTTTAAACTATCATTCCCTGAACTCAAAAGAAGAGAGTACATTTGAACTTTTTAAAAATGGGTTGAATAGGTTAATTTTCTTTCTTGATGTTTTTGTTTCAATTCCTCACTCATTGCTATGTAACTTACCAAACAAATTCACTGTTAACTCTGAGAAGTTTTGGTCTTTCATAAAGCTCTGAACAGCTTCTGTAATTTAAAAAAAATGAGTATGTATAAAATGGAATATATATTAACTTTTCTTTTACGCCTAGACAAAAATGTAGAATTTACAGGGAACATAGTTAAATGTGTGTTATACTATGGAATGGTTGGAGCCAATACAAATTTGTTTTGTTTTATTTAATTAATGTATGTTAATTTTTAAGTTCATGATTATTTTTGTTAAATTGTATGTACAGCATGGTGAGCCCAGGCCTAGGCTGGGGTACCATGCTATAGAAAACTAACAATAATAATAATAATAATAAAAAATGCAATCCAAGTTTCATTTTCAGAAAAACAAAATTTTGGGAGAAAAATAAGACGCTAGGCTGAGATTTTCAAGTAAGTTAAGCAAAAAAAAGTGGGCATTTAAATTTTCAATTAAAATTATTTTGCTATTCTATTTTTAAAAAATCAGAAGAAAAAATAAACCGAAAAACCGGCCTAAAGAGATGTAGATAAAGCAGGACGAGTCAACTCTGCTGCTAGGAAAACCATCTTAGCTTCTTGCATTTATACAAAAATAGTATAGATAATTATAGGCTGTAATCTTCTAGTTCTATCTATTACAATCAGAAGCAAAAGAGATACAAATTATGAAAATTAAATCATGCAAAGGTGATTTTATAATGTGATTAACCACAACTCTGACTTTTTTTCTCCAATCTTTTAAGGGATGGATCTCTCAGATATTCAAGAAGGTCTTCATTTTTATCCAATTCTGCCTGCAGGGATCGCAAGTCTTTCTCTACAACTTCAAGTTTAGACTTCTTTGCAGCTGCAGAGTAAAGAGCTGATGCGTATCGACCTTCCACACCATATACTTGCACTGGGGCCTATAGCATCAAAATTAAAAATGAATAATAAAAATAATAAAGTAATAAATGCTATTTGGAACTGAGCATTGATATTGTGATTACGATGATTCATCATATAATGCTAATAAAATTAAGGGATAAAGAATTAATGCTCAGAACCAAGCTGGATACAAAGTCAACATACCATGTCATTTTTATTTAAAAGATGCAGATGACATATTAATCTTTAGTCTTACTCTTAATTTAAATTACATAATTATACCTTTAAAAATGTATATTTTTACCTGCACAAGTTTCGCAGTTCTTGCAGCAGAGGAGCAAAATTGGCGTACCTGAATTTAAACAAAAAACATACTTGGCATAAACAAACTACTTTATAAATTCTTTTTACATATTATTAATTACTAGATAAGAAAGTTTTTATTTAAAATCAAGAGATACCACTTTGAAAGAGTAAAATCCTGTAAGAATGGCACCATTGTAGATCAGTAAAATAAAATTAAAATTTAACAAATTTAAAAAAACTGGATGACAGCAATAGGGGATGCTTTCAATTTTCAAACGTCAAGTGTTTATAATTTTAAGTTGTGAATTGATTTGAAATCAATTAATTCCAAATAATGAACTGCTGTTCAAGGGCAATAATTACAGCTTTAACTGGCAGTGCCAGCAGATGAGAAAGGCTTGTCTTGTTAGGTGGGACTATAGAATGATGAGCTATTAGCTCGTTCCCCACAGATTATGAACGAGTATGATGGAAAGGAAATGGCCACGAGTTTCAAAGAATAAAATTTATTTATTTTTAATAGAAAATTAAAGGCCACAATTGATGTGTCCTAATGTGATTCCTAGTAACTGTGCTAGAGCATGGCTTTTATGGCACAACCAAATCATAAAAATTATTCAGTCTGCTACATTTTTATTGTAGCTTTGTAAATTAAAAATCATATACTGCTAAAGATTTCAATAAATTAATAATATCTAAATCTGAAAAGAGATTAAATCAAAACAACATTTCTTTCCAATGTTTATTTGCATTTCTTTATCGTTAATTATGTATTAGTATTACTGTATACAGGTAGTGGATTTTATTAGGCCACATTTGCGTGTCTTGCAATTTTGTGCTGCTGGTTTAAACTTTCAGATGGCTACTAACACTTTTGTGAGATGATGTAAACCCTGAAATGCCTAATATTAATACTTTCATTTTTCATTTTGTCATTGAAATATTTAATCATGAAAAAGTAAACTACCAATAGTACAATGGGATGCCCTTTGATGAAAATTTAAAACATTTTTAAAAATATAAAAACACCACATCTCTATAGAGCCAAGAAAATGGATTACAAAAACACCAAGATGAATTTTCTAGCTCAAGTGGTTCAAACGTTATGAATTTTGTAGAAAGTGCATCAAAACCACTTTTTCATTACGGGGTTTTCCTCCACATTTTGCTTTTGTTTTATGACAAGACAAAAAATAAAATATTTACAGGGAACATAGTTAAATATGTGTTCTAATTAAAGCCACAAAATATAAGTTAAGTTTTTGTTTATATTCAACAATTTGTTTTAAATCTTGATAATTTTCCTTATTAAAAATGTAATCAACATGCTGACTAAGCACTTATTTGTATTAAACCTTTTTGTTACCGATGACGTCAAAGCGACGTCACGATCACCCACTTTCAATTAACAAGGACGTCCCATTGTCGTCATAACAAAGAGGCAAAGAACTTTTCTGAAATAGCAAGGACGTCACATCGACGTCATATTTCAATGTTATATATTTCTTTATTCCTTAATCTATAGAGATGTTAAAAAGCGAATCAGATAGACAATGAAAAATACCGGAAATTTCTTCTTTCTAAGTTTTTATTGCTGAGTCAGCAAAAATCTATACCAAAACCAGGGGTAATGAAAAGGTTAATTATTTTTTTTTTTTTTTATTTTTTTTTTCTAATTTCCAAATATTTATAATAATTTTATGTGGAAATTTTTAACATTTATACGTATAAACAAATAATACAAGCATTATTTTATTTATTTAGTTGAAATTGATAATTATTCTTTTTAATTTACCCTTTTCTATATGTTATTTTATTTCCATATCAATAATTCAATATGACAAAAAAATTAGTTTGTCCTTTATTTTAAGTTATTAATGTTGTTTCACAAATCAATATGTATTGTTAGAATTAAAATTGGCGATTGATAGAAATTTTTTAAAGTTCTAGTCATTTGCTTGAGGTAAGTGTAAGTTTTTATGATTTTCTTTAGTAATATCTTAAAATTCTTGTTCCAGAAAGGTTTTTTCTTTGAGAATACTAAGGATATATATAAGAATGAGCTATACTGACATAACGCTTAAAACCAGAAAATATTTTGATACGTTCAGACTCTTAAAAACAATCATAGTTATGTTCTATTATTTTACGGAAATCGAATAAATTTACATGCGCAAAAAATATATTTCCGCTTTTATTTTAGCGAAAGTTTAAGTATTATTATTATAAATTACAAATACATATAAAGAAACAACTAATGAACTATCTTAAGCATTTTATATGCATTTGAAAGTTATGAACAAAAAAAAATTAAATAGCAAAAAATATGATCAAAGAAATACACAGTTACACAGTAATCACATTTATCGGGAAAACCTAAACATCAGTTGTTGTTAGTGCGTTCTTTTAGCGCGTTGTCAATAAGGCAAAATAAAATTAAAATTAATTAGTTCTAAATAATCACCCAAATGATGTCATAGTGCCAATTGCCTATTTAGCCAAAGCTAAAAGTTCTCTGATTTAATAAAAGAGCATGACAAAACTGATAATGTACATTCCCCTTCTTAAAAGTAAAATTAATAAATAGCATTGATTGCTTTTTAAATTGCTAAACTTAAATACTAATTTAGCTTTGTATTTTTAATTTTAACATTTAATAAGTTTGTACTTTTTATTCATTCCAAAAATAAACTTTGTTGAAATTTATAAAGTAGTTAATTTTAATAAGAATTTGTCCTTTAATTAAATTGGTGCAGCAAAACTAAATAGCTAAATAGCATTTTTAATGCACTTATCACTGATCTAGATAAAAACAAAGCATTTTAAATGCAAAAAAAATCTTTTTGCGTAAGTAAGGTGATTACAATCCAGTGGATGATTTATTAATTTTTTTTTAACTCTGTGGGCGGGGAGTACACTATACATTCATTTTGCCCAATGCAGCACAAGATAAGCCTCAGAAGGAAATTGAGTTCATACATTTTTACTTAGATGACAATATCTTTCAATCCAATGACATTTCATTTGTAAAAAAGAACCCATATTATCATTTTACATACGAACATATGTTAACCAACTAAGAAAATCAATGACGTTAACAAAATGTATATACATTTACATAATTATACCCATGGATATCAAAACCCAATCACTTTACACAAGTGAAAATTTAATTTTAAAAATAGAGATTTTATTAGAAAGAGAGATAGACAGAAAGACAGACAGACAAATACACAGATATATGATAGATAGATAGAGATGTAGATAAAAGATAGATAGACGGATGATTGGATGGATGGATAGATAGGTAGAAAGATAGGTAGGTAAGGAGATAGGTAGATAGATAGATAGATGGGTAGATAAAGTAAAAAAATATAAATCTAATAATTGTAATAATAAGGCCTATTTAACCAACTCCCCAAATCAATATCCCTCTTAAAATCTTATTAAAAATATGTATTTGTGTTATTAAGTTATTTGTTTTTAAATGATTTATTATGGCGTAATGGGCCGGATTTCCAGAATAAATAAAATATTTACTACAGAAACGAATATTATCGATAATAGGTAGGATTTTGGGACATGTGACTAAAAATTCCGGATAATTTTCAGACCACACCGCTATGCCTAACCTAACAAATTTTGGATATGTTCTAATGTATGCCATCATCTATTAGGGACCTTTCTTTTAAGTGATATATGATTTCCACTTTAAAAAAATATGAATTAGTATAATTAGCATTATTTTACCTTCAATTTTCAAGTAGGTACTTTAATAGAAATTTTAATTATTGTCCTATTGCCATAAATGATATATCATTTTAAAGGGCTAGCTATAAGCTTTGCAAAAAATACCAATTTCAACTTTCTATCTTTTATAGAAATGAAGTTATGAATTTTTAAAACCCCCTTCGTTATTTTGTATTTAACTGAAAAAACGTGTGACCAACTTTCCAAATTTCTGCTTTATTTTGCCCACAACTTTTTTATTTTAAAAGATAATGCTACCAGATTTTCAGGAAACATTCTCAATGCAATATGCAAAACAATAAAAAAAAACTTAACTGTTACATAACATCAAGACTTTGTATTTTGGATAATTTTATTTGAAAGCATGCTCAAAAAAACATGAACAGAAAAATTGGAAAAAAATATGATTTTTAAAGGAAAAATAAAATAACTTGTTTATTGTATTTTAATGAATTATATGCTTCAGTTATTTTTAATCAATTCTTATATTTGTAAAAGGTAAGTAGAAGTCTTTTTTAAATTAAATTAGAATGCATGAGATTATAAATAAAAACTACTAATAGCCTATAAATATAAGACTAATACAAGCATACCAGTAACAGGGTAAGTCATTAAATTTTAAATGGTAATGGGGATGTTCAGCTTGTCATTTTCTATTTAGACTGCTCTTGAGACTTCTTGAAAATGTGTCTCCTTGTCAATGGAAGGAATTTCAAAGAGTTCTTTTCATATAAATAGAAAATTAAATTTTTCTTGTGTGTCTAAATGAAATCTAGAAATAACATATAATGATTTCCTGAATCTACACAATTTCTTATTACTTTTTAACATTATTCTAGTGTTTTGTTTAGTAAAACTAATTTCTGTTACTTTTATTTTATTAGAAATATTAAATATTTGTCTATGAACTCTACACTCTATTAAACTGTTTTTGTATGTCCTAATAAAAAATAATTACTATGATGATTTTGAATCTTATTTGTTTATTTGATGTGTTTAATTTATAATAAAATGATTAAATGCCTTATTAATTTTTTTACAAAATACTAACTTAAATTAGTAGTAATAGAATAGTATTAGTAGTATTAGTTTATTAGTAATTATTATTAGTATTTTATAAAATTAGGCTTAGGCTTTAGCCGTATTAAAATAAACACTAATTAAGTATAGTGTAGTAAATATATTGTTATATCGTAAGAGTAATAATGTGACTAGTGAGAGGATAATAATATTATTATTCCTATTATTGGTTCAATAAAGAAGAACAGATAAATGTTTAGACATAAACAGAATAAACTCACACAATTTTCTTACTATTATTATATCGTATTTATTGATTTATGTAAATCAAGGGACAAAGCTTGTCAGAAATTCAACTTCTAATAATATTGTAAAACTGTTTCCCTTTAATTTTAATTAATTGATTAGTGCTTAGCGGATTTGTAAAGATGAACCATAATGAAAATAATTTTATATCTTTATATTAAATTGATGATAAGAGCCATTTCCCACAACCCATTTTTTTTTCCAAGGGGGTTATAACTGGTGATTATTTACATTTTTATTTACAGAATTAAAATTCAGAACTTCTTTGGGAAATCGCCATTATTAACGAAATAAAATTATTTCTTTTTGTGAATTTATCAAGCAACGGTACGATAAACTGCAATGTGGTACGATTCCACATTAAAAGGTAATGAGCTATTAAGGGGGTAGGCTACCAAAAAAATTTTTTTTTTAATTAACAAACTTAGAACAACTATTTTATTATGGTCATGTTCAGCTATGAATGGAGATGTATTTTCATGCTTTAAATTTTAAAAAGATTTTATAGTTGCCATGGCAACGGCGGCCATCTTGAAAATAATACCTTTTCGTAGAACTCTAAAATTTTTAAAACAAACATACATATTGCTTAAAAAATGATTGATTCATGAACTTCAATTATATTTAGAGGTACTGAGCTAGTTTAATTTCCTTCAAACTTTTGAAAACATTTTTTTTTAAATTTTTAAAATTTGCCTTGGCAGAAAACGCTTAAAATTTACAATCCTAGGAAAATAAAAAAATTATTTTAAAAAAAGTAATAGACCAAATTGATTTTTTAATAGCTCAGTACCCACAAAATAGTTAAAGGAAGATACACACCAAATTTTATTACTCTAGCTTGTATATTAGCTGAGATTTTAGAATTCTATGTTTCAAAACAACAGAAAAAAACAATTTTGAGAAAAATCAATTTTAAACTTAAAAAGTGAAAAATTTTAAGTTTATTATGAAAATGAAGTTCTTTTACATAGTTTTTTTTGTTCCACAACATGGACATGGTGGTTTGGTATATTATTTAACTGTTAAATGCACCAGGAACATGGGTTTCACCTTCTCGAACTTCTCTCAGGTGCTCTCGTCAAAATCACAATTTTTTAAAGATTTTTTATTTTCCGCTCGAATAAAGCTAATTTGTGTTGTTTAAGAATTTTTTGCTCAGCATTCTAGTAAAACACAAGTTATCCAAAGCCCCCTATCAAACATATTTTGTCCATGATCCTTTTTAACCATATTTAGATGACAAGGTTATGTTGCTGACAACACCACTGAAATTGAAGCATAAGTAGTTCCATGGCAGCAATGCTATGTAGAAACTTTTGTCATATTCTGTGTACCTCTTTCAGCAAAGAATTCCCTCATACCAGAGAGGAATGAGCTGTGTCTTTTAGAAATGTAATAATTGGGCAGATACTTGCTCATAAAAGAGCTGGGTTTTTAAGGTTATGGCAGATATCATAGATTGCAACTTATCATAGTCCATGCCATTGTCCTTCAAGCCTTAAAGTCTATAATTGATAATGCCTTGGTTATCCAGTTGTGGATATGAAGAATCTAACCACTCACAATCAAGTCATTTTTATATTCATAATATTGACTATTTTGCAATCAGCTGTAAGTTATGTGTTCTGCAATTTGTCCACCCTACTGAAGACAGAAGAAAATTGGTAAAAGCTTTGAATTATGATCATATCCAAATCATTGTTTAGTACTCCCTCTGCTGTTGAATTCTTGTCACTGAAGAATTAACTTTTGCTCGGCTCGGTAGTACTTATTGGGGGCTGAAATAGAATTAAAAAATTAATAAACATCAATTAGCAAATAATATACTGACATTGATCACAGTTAGTCTATCAGTATTATTTAGATGTGTAGGATTGCTTAACTAATTATTTATTTTATCATAATTATTAATCTAATGAATTGATTTTAAAATAAGAAATGATACTAAACAAATTAGGCTATCACTATTATTAATAATTGTAAGCAGATAAAATAAATGAATTAGGCTAAGATTAAACTTTTTAGTTGAAACATTCTAATACGAATTAATTTGCTCATATCCATACTGCTAATGCTAATCTAATATCATATATGTATTATTAAAACGGCCTATGAGAGTTAGTGTTAGTCTAGACTATTACTTTGAACTACTCGTACAATGTTTTTTGTAGCCAAATAAATAGGCTTAGGTTTCATATAAATTAAAAATTCCCTTGATTGATAAATATAAAGACTTTAAGTTTAAGTAGAAACTTGTGCAAATCTCCGCATAAGCTAAACAACAATGCTTACACCATCACGAGCATCATGGCCATGGCATGGCAACTCATTGACTGTACTGTAGTAATGAATAATCTCAACTATCGCCATCGCGTGTCGCTAAATTATGACCATTTTTTAGTATACTTACCTTGAATTGAGAGCTTTTCTTAGTGCCAGTGCATGAATTTCTGTAGTTTATTTCTTTCTGGCTTTTATCGAACCGGTAAGGTTGTAAATGCATATTTTAAAATCAAAACATGCTGATGCTTTCGTTTGCAAAATTTAGTTTGCGATCCGGTAAACACACATAAACAACTCCTTTGCGCATGCGCGAGTCATCAGTATCTTGGTTACCCCCCTGTATGGACCAATGAAAATCGGTAAAATAATTATAATAATAGAACTAAGGAATATCCTACACACATTATGGTTGTGGATCTGATTATTTGACGCAATTATATTTACTGACTACGATTCTAAATTATAAAAAAACTGCTTAAATTTACCTTTACATTGATATATAATAATAGCATATTATGCTATTTAAAAATAGTTTTTTGAGGTCTCAAACATGGGATATGTATGAATTTTATTTTCTTTCTAAAATTAGGTCAATTTTTAAAGTGGGGTGGGGTGTTAAATATCAGTTGTTTCACAACAAATCTTTTAAAAAGTAGTAAACATTTATGTGTAATCGAATCTAAAAATGTTCATCTTCGTAAAAATTTAAAAAAAAAAAAAATTAAGATATTTTCAGGCGCCTACCCCCTTAAGTATAAGCCGGCACTAGGATAAATATATTGCCACACACAAAATATTCCATGCTACAAAAATGATATCACTGTGTATGTATTGTTTGGAAAAATATGCGCTCTACGTCACTGGTGACAAATTAGTTTATTAATAGAAAACTGTGGCGTAAAACGCAAAAAACGAGATAATCCCAGAGACGAATGTTAAAATGTCCGCACACGTTTTTGCGTAACTATTGATATGCGCGAAGGTATATGCGCAAGTGGTTTTCACGGTACCTATTCAAACAAAGTGAAGCCCAAAAAATCTTTTTAGATCTAAAGTTAAAGTGTCAAATGAAAAAAAATATGTCTACTCTAAGATGTGGGCAGAAGTAGTATGTGTATGCTGGAATGTAATCGTAATAGCCAGGCAAAAAAATCTTGAGCAGCGACACTGTAAATTTTAAAAAAGTGGAGGTCGCCATTTTGACAATGAAATCACGATACCCGTTTTTTAGCGTTTCCCTCACTATATGAAACTATACAGAGGTGCCTAACAATAGACACTTTTAAATCAAAGGCAAACAGTCTGAGTAACAGTCTGGGCCTTCTGCCTTCTCATAATTTATAATAAATAATTAGGTATTTTGAAGGTCTCACGCGCACGCGGTTTGCGCATCCGAAAAATGACGGAAAAACTGTTGTGGCCATTTTACATTCGGCTCGGGGAGGACTTCGTTGTTTTGCGTTTTACGTCACAGTTTTCTAAGAATAAATTGTTTTGACATCAGTGACGTAGAGCGCATATTTTTCCAAACACGGCGATATATTTGCATCATGGTGAATTTTGAGACTGTCATCAAATTTATTATTTTGTAACGGTATATACTTTAATGGCTTAACACTTTTTTGTGTAAAGTCGTAGGACATAGTGGTTTTACCGTAGTAATGCTGTGATCCTTCACACAAAAGAATAACTTTACTTCGTTAAGAATGGTTCTTGCAAGAAAAAGTTATGAATTTTCAAACTTTAATGAAATTATCAGTTGTCACCAGTTATCCCCCTTCACAAATAAAACTTGGGTTGTCGGAAATGGCTTTTCTCATCAATTTTATATAATGATATAAAAATATTTTTATTATTGTTCATATCGAAAAATCCGCTAAGCACTAACCAATTAATAAATGAGAAACAGTTTTACAATATTATTAGAAGTTAATACAACCGAATAATTCAAGAAGTTTATATAAATTCAAGTTTTTGTAATCTGTTGAATTTCTGACAAGTTTTGTCCCTTGATATACATAAATAGCTATTATACGGTATAATAGTAAATTAATACATAATATAGCATCAAATTACGTCAAAAACTGTAAGTTTATTTAGTTAATGTCTAAACATTTTATATGTTCTCCTTTACTGAACCAATAATAGGAATAATAATAATTTTATCCTTTCGCTAGGGATATTAAACAGAATATATTTACTACATTATACTAAATTTAACTATTACTAACTAATACAACCACACTTACATGCCTATTAGTATCTTTTTAATTTAATAAAATATTAAAATATAAATTTAAATAATTGTTAAGTTAATGTAACATTCTAATACTTACCCTTCCTACTGTGTGTCCTCACCGTTAGTCTTATAACTTATGGATGATTTTAATTTTTTTGAGTAATTTTTATTTATAATTATAATAAATCCATCAATTTTAGATATAAAAAAAGAATACTTACCTTTTTATAAATATGACAATTGATTTAAAATTTAACAATAGCTTAAGCTTAGTAAAATTAGTTTAAATTAAATAAACATATTATTTTCTGCTTTTTTTCTTCAGAAATAATGATTGTTCCAATTTTTCCATTCACTTTTTTCGTAACATACCCACAAATAAAGTTATCCAAAATGCAAATTCTTGATGTTATGTAAAAGTTTTGTTGTTCATTGAGTTGTATATTGCATTGAGAATGTTTCCTGAAAATTTGGTTGCATTATCTTTTCAAATAAAAAAGTTGTTGGCAAAATAAGGCAGAAATTTGGAAAGTCGGTCACAAGTTTTTACAATTAAATACAAAGATAAAGAAGGGGGTTAAAAAATTCACCAAAAAAATCATAACTTCATTTCTATAAAAGCTAGAAAGATGAAATTGGTATTTTTGCAAAGCTTATAGCTAGCCCTTTAAAATGATGTATCATTTATGTCAATAGGACAATATTGAAAATTTCTGTCAAAGTACCTAAAATAATTCATCATGAATTTTTATTATTTTATGCAGAATTATTTGGCATGCTCTAAACTCTAGAAATCATTCAATTTCCAAAATAACCTCTATATCTAAGCTTGTCTAAAACTTAAAGAAAATACTTTAAATTTTAAAAAGTTTTTATAAAAAGTAATAAAAAGACATTCATTACCAATTACAGAATTATAATAAAATGTCAAGTCAAGGAAGACCGGCCTGTAAAAATTCCCCAAAAGTAAGCCATGCTCAATTAAGTGGGATCAATATTTCCTGTATAAACCAAGTTATACTGAATTTGGTTACTTCCATTATATTTTGTTATTACACAAAGATTTAGGTCTAATTATATGTGATTGTTCCTTACCAAATGTATACATCTAGAAGTCGCCATGACGGATACAGAAGGTCATAGATTGGAAGTTGGTCAGGATATTTACCGAGATCTGAGACAGAACTTATAAAACTGACAATGAACCCAGTTGCGCACTTTTATTTGTGTACCGAGCAAGAGAAATTTTTAAAAAAAATAATAATAATTTAAATCAGCAAATAGCTTTTATTCAGTGACATTTGTATCAAAGAACTGCAATTAAATTATGTAAAAGTGGTTTAATATATTAGATCTCAGAACAAACGCTAGTTTTAAGGCAAAAAAACGTGATTACTTCACACCACTACTTCATTCACTTCATTGGCTCCCTGAAGAAGCAGGAATTTACTATAATCTCTCTGTTCTCTGCCACAACTTTTTCTCGAATTCCTGCCCTTCGTATCTATCTGAACTTCTCTCTGTCTATTCACCCCTTCGACAGCTTCGCTCCTCCGCAGATGGGTGTATTCTTTCTACCCAAGACTCGCACAAAAAACATACGGTGAACGTTCTTTCTCTTACTGTACCCCCAAACACTGGAATTCTCTTCCACTACACATCAGAAATATATCAACCATCACAGCCTTCAAAACTGCACTCAAATCACATCTCTTTAAACTCTACTATCCTGACTGATTCCCCCTCTGACCGTTAAACGATGCTGCTGAGTGCCGTCCATTGCTCCCCATGTAAATTGTTATGGAATGGTTGGGCGAATACACATTTGGTTTTTTTTTATTTTGTTTGTTTTAAAATTAATGTAAGTTAATTTTTAAGTTCATGATTATGTTTGTTAAATTGTATGTACAGCGTGGTGAGCCCAGCCCTAGGCTGGGGTACCACGCTATAGAAAACTACCAATAATAATAATAATTAGACTTCTATTTTGAGATGGAGGTAAGCTGTGTGACTTTGAAGGCTATTTTAACCTACGTCTACGTTATTCAATTGGCGATAGCCGCATAGTGCCCCCCCCCTCTCCGCGGCCCCACTCACCCAACTGTACAGTTGACATTTAGCTTTGTAAAACATTTGAGAGGGTAGAATGATACTTTTTGCAGTGGGCCTGTAAATATACAAATTGATGCAATTATCTAATTTTTATTTGCGACATAATAGATACATAGATTTCCCTAGCATTTTAGCTGTCTGAATTAGAAACATTTTAAAGAAAACAATATTTTATTTTTAATCATTGACATCAATATGAAATTCTTAATCAAAATGTTTCAAAGTTTTCATTGATTATTTGTGAGAAATTTCAAAATTTTTAAATACAATAAATCACCGGTGAGGCCTTATTATCAATAATCACATACACGATGGCGGGTCTTTAGAAGGCCTGAGCCGGGCACTTGGAAATGCCGAGTATTACACCCGGATAAAACCCGGTACCGACCAATGAATCGGAAACTGGTCCGGATGTTTTAAAAGCTGCATGCACATTTTGAAAATAATTTTTGTACCTTTTTATAAGCCGTAAGGAAGTTAAAATCACTACCGATAAGCAGCAATCACGCATATATCGAAGCTCTGCTCAATGTTTAATTTTGGTTATGCTTATGTTTTATTGCTATTGTGAAGCCTTCAACTTTGATGCAATCGTTATCGCTACTAGTTTTATATAGGGTTTTCAATGTCACCCCATTGGGTGGAATAGACTTTAATTTTCTAGAGACAGTTCCAGGATTCTATTGCCAGGACTAGGATCAACCGGATGTAGTCTCAAAAACCCGAACCAGGTACCTGGACAATAAACTGCACCCGGCTCGACTCTCTTTATTTTTTACCCTAGGATATTGCACCACGGTGGTGCCGGGCTTAGCGAGTGAGTTATCCTCATGAGCTCAACCACCGGCCCCCCCCCCTAAAATTGTCTGATTTTACACCATATTTATGATGGTGTGAGGTAGCAATTTATCTTAACACTGCCAGCTTCTGCAAAGAAACTAACCAATCATTCTGGGGACTGAACGTGTCTTGGGCGGCATTACCAAGAAATTCCGGTGGTTGAAAGTCTCAATGAGCAGCTTGACCGCGTCATTCTGGTGGCTGAAAGTCTCAATGAGCAGCTTGTCCGCGTCATTCTGGTGGTTGAAAGTCTCAATGAGCAGCTTGACCGCGTCATTCTGATGGTTGAAAGTCTCAATGAGCAGCTTGACCGCGTCATTCTGGTGGTTGAAAGTCTCAATGAGCAGCTTGTCCGCGTCATTCTGGTGGTTGAAAGTCTCAATAAGCAGCTTGTCCGCGTCATTCTGGTGGTTGAAAGTCTCAATGAGCATCTTGTCTGCGTCATTCTGGTGGCTGAAACTTGAAAGTCTCAACGAGCAGCTTGTCCGCGTCATTCTGGTGGTTGAAAGTCTCAATGAGCAGCTTGTCCGCGTCATTCTGGTGACTGAAACTTGAAAGTCTCAACGAGCAGCTTGTCTGCGTCATTCTGGTGGCTGAAACTTGAAAGTCTCAACGAGCAGCTTGACCGCGTCATTCTGGTGGTTGAAAGTCTCAATGAGCAGCTTGACCGCGTCATTCTGGTGGCTGAAAGTCTCAATGAGCAGCTTGACCGCGTCATTCTGGTGGTTGAAAGTCTCAATGAGCAGCTTGACCGCGTCATTCTGGTGGCTGAAACTTGAAAGTCTCAACGAGCAGCTTGTCCGCGTCATTCTGGTGGCTGAAACTTGAAAGTCTCAACGAGCAGCTTGACCGCGTCATTCTGGTGGCTGAAACTTGAAAGTCTCAACGAGCAGCTTGACCGCGTCATTCTGATGGCTGAAACTTGAAAGTCTCAACGAGCAGCTTGTCTGCGTCATTCTGGTGGCTGAAACTTGAAAGTCTCAACGAGCAGCTTGTCCGCGTCATTCTGGTGGCTGAAAGTCTCAATGAGCAGCTTGACCGCGTCATTCTGGTGGCTGAAAGTCTCAATGAGCAGCTTGACCGCGTCATTCTGGTGGCTGAAAGTCTCAATGAGCAGCTTGACCGCGTCATTCTGGTGGCTGAAAGTCTCAATGAGCAGCTTGTCCGCGTCATTCTGGTGGCTGAAACTTGAAAGTCTCAACGAGCAGCGTGTCCGCGTATTCTGGTGGCTGAAACTTGAAAGTCTCAACGAGCAACTTGACCGCGTCATTCTGGTGGTTGAAACTTGAAAGTCTCAATGAGCAGCTTGTCCGCGTATTCTGGTGGCTGAAAAATCAATTATGTTCAAAAGTTTATGACGCCCGTGCAATGTCAAGACTTCACCTATCGCTATGTTGTTTCTGGATCCAGTTTAACTGTGTATGATTGTTTGTTATTGTTGCTTATTTCACCTGTGAATCTGTTATTGTCGTAAGCAAAATCTCATTACCTGGTAATTTACACCCATCATTGCACAATATATCACTAGACATCCATCCTCGCATTAAAAAAAATGATTTTTTAAAAAATCTCACTGTATGGTACAAACATTCTCGCACAATAAATAACAAGCAACAATTATGATAAAGTGTATAGATTTGCACAACTGTGTTAATAAATACGACCAGTGGACACCAAAGTCGTCAATACAATTTTTCTCTGGGGGGGGGGGGGGGGATTTCAAAGTACACCCCGGTTGGCACAATATCTAGTTACGCCCCCTGCTAATGTCATATACCATTTATTGATGAAATGGAAAAGGTGGCGCATTTTCAGGCTTCGCCCCAGGCGCAACTTTTCCGTCCCACATTCCTTAATGAGTGTCCTCGTTACCTAATGTTTTGGTAACTGGCGCGCCATTGCTTGCATACTGCGTCCAAAATAGACGCTCAGTTAAAATGACATTTTATTTGCGCAATACAACACTAGCAGTGAACAATGAACGCGTCATCGCTGCAACACCATTCAAAGTTTATAAACGACTTATCTATCATTAAAATTTAAACTAAATAATTCTAATCAATTTAATTTTCACGTGGCCAGTTAAATGCCAAGAGTATGAAACTACTTGATAACGTTATTCTCTATAGCCCACAGTTTACCGAGTTTTCATTACGGTAACAAATATCAGGAATAAAATTTCAACTTCTCTTGTTAGAGAAGATCCATCCAGCCCATGCCTATGTAAAGGAGTTAACTAAGTTTAGACTTGAGTTGTCTGAAATAGTAGTGTAGACCTGTGAATTATTTATGTACTTTGAATTGGTGATGCAGCTGTGATGGGCTCATTCGCGTAAAAGAACAAATCTACCCTTTTTCTTAGACACGGCCTTGAAGAGTGACAGTAACTTTAATTAATATCACAACTGTATGGTCTATGCTTGTCAGACGAAAGTAGAACTAGTAGAAGGAGATGGCATTTCTTTTAGGCAAGTGCACGTTTTAGCTTAATCGACGACCCACACATTTGCAGAAGACTGAGATTTCAAAAGGATAACACTATATTTTACAAACAACTATAATGCATTCATAAAAATTTAAAAGCATCCATATCGGAGTGAATCGTAGGCATATGGATTATGATGTAAACACGTAGCCAACAAATCACATGTTTTGATTTTTGTCAAAGCTGGTCATCACTTTTTCAACGCCAACACGCCTACTCCGTCAATATTAACAGCAAGCAAGTGCAAGTGATATCTGATCTCTCCCCCCCCCCACCCACCCCCGGTGGTGGGTTAAAAATAAATAATGGTTTAAATTAAATGAGATTATGGTTTTTAAATTCTAATTATTTTTTTTTTCGATGTTAATTATAGTTATTTATGGAGCAGTTATCTCAACTGAATTAAAACATCGTATTTTCCTTAAAATTAACTAATGAAAATGATGGGTACGCCTTACATCTTACTACATACATGCCTACTAGATATTATGGATTAGCCTTTCAAGTAAAACATAATAATATACACTCCTCTTTTTGTGGGAAAAAAAGAGCTAGAACATATTATGGAACATATTATTATTTCGTTTCATTAAAGTAACGCATGATTTGTGATTTCAGCTCTAGTAATTCTATCTTTGATGCCGATCAACACAGAGGCAAGTGCTTGTAAGTACCGGTATATTATAAATTTAATTTACAATTTATCTTCAAAGGCACAACCTAAATTTTCAACTTGGCTTCTGTGGATCGAAGCAATTTTCTACCGCTCTTTAGTTTTAGTATATTATTAATACAACTGAATCCGTGTCAAGTCGCGTTTACAGAAATAACCACAGGCATAGTGGCATAGGTTTTCCATCGTATAATTTAGGTGTTACGTACTGTTATCAGTATGGAGAATGTAATCTCTTATTTAATTAAATGGCTCGTTCTAAAACAGTACACAACAAAAGACGATACCATAGGTTAAACACTACAACAAAGAAAACGATACCCAAACCAGGGCTAATATTACATTAATAAATTTTAATCATGTTAATAACAAATCACAAAATCAAAAAGAAATATAATTAAAGCAATTGACTTACAGTTTAATGATTGGCTTGTACCTATACAATGTTGAAGGAGATACATTTTTGTATAAAAAGGTACAATGATGAAAAGGAATCTACACACAAACAGTAAACAAATCTCTGTCTTGTAGTAAAGATCTATAGCAAAAATATCACACGATCAAAAATATCTCTCTTCTCCTCTTTCTCCCCCTCTCTCTCTCTCTCTCTCTCTCTCTCTCGATGGGTTTATATAGTCTGTTTCATAGATACGTCTATAACGAACTTACGCAAGTGTAATCGAGGTCAAGGGGGACTATTTTAGTTAGCCACACCATAATAGCGCTGCCGAACTTGGGGTCAGGTTAAGTTCATTCACCAGAAAATATGAATGAAAAGTAAAGCAGACGCCTATAACAGCTACAACTTGCATCTGGTTGTCAAACATGAAACTGTGGAATCCAAGGTCTGCTTCGTTCCAAAGATCTCACTCTGATCTAGAGGTGGGAATCGAACCCGAACTGAGCACAGCGAACTCAAACCCTCCTGGCGGCCGAACTTCAACGTCACCGTGTACGAAAGAACCCGGGCGTTCTATCGCAAGCTTATTTTAACCAACACTGTATGATGAAAGTAGCACATCACTAGTTTCGCCAGAAATACTTATAGCTAGAAAATCCAATTGCAAAACGAATTTTTTTGTAAACCAGAATAAACTTTTTTTAAAAATCACCCCCTTCCCAAATCTACCTCACCAACATCCTTTCTCGCATAGGCTTGATTTTTGTATTAATATATGACAAATTAAACAACACCACTATTTGGCCGACTCTTTTTCACCTAGAGCCAAACAAAATCAGATATCGGTAAGCCTATTTATTTATCAATCAAATTTTTTTTACATTTGACACACGGAGATGATGCCAGATATGTCTCGATCTCGATGGAGGGTGGGGGGCATCAGTAGGATGATGATCCTACAAGTACAAGCAGTGACGTAGGGAGGGGGACGTTCCACCCGGGGAGTACTTTTTTCTTATATAGAGGGGCGACATTTTGGGGCCAACTGCAGAGGTTTCCTCACAGAAGGGAGCGGCACTAAACCCTAGCTACGCCACTTCCTAGGAGATAAACAGTTAACAAACTCCCACGCGTCGCAATGGATCAAAAGTGAGGAAAGACATGATATGAGTGTTGATAGACAGCATGGGCGCCCGCAGAAAATTTTCTAGGGGGGGGGGGGTGGCAAAATATTTTCTAAAAGGGGGGGGGGGCAAAATATTTTATATTTCTAGGAAGGGGAAAAATATTTTTAGTAATGTTTTAATGTAGTTTTAATTTACTGAAGCGTATTTGTATGGTGAACGAACGGACAGGACACTGTAGTAATGAAGGGCATATTGTAGCAGCAAATTTTTTATTAACACAATATATGTATGTAACAAAAAATATTACAACATAAATTTAAAATAAAATGTTTTCTTTAAACAAGAACTGGAGTCGTCTGTTAACGCTACCAAACATATCTCCAATTGTGTCCATACAGTCTTTTTTGTTGCAGTTCACTTTGTCTCTGTGTACGCTTAACATGCACAACCCAGACAGACGTTCATCTGGCATTGTAGATCTAAGCAATGTTTTACACGACGTAATGTGCCGAACGATCGCTCCACCGTACATGTTGTTGCTTGTAATGTTAGCAAAACTAGTAAGGCATAGGTACCTGACAGCCGGATAAAACTTTGTAAAACTAATTATTATAGAAAATATAAAAATAATTACCCAGTAAAACGAGATCAGCATCAACTTAGTTACTTTCTCTTTATTTTCTCTTTACTTCAATACACTTTTTTTCTCTTTTTGTCTAAATTTTTTAAAAAATCAATCAATCGAGGGGGGGGGGCAAGTGCCCCACCTTGCCACTACCTGCGGGCGCCCATGATAGACAGTATTTTAGGCATGTTCCCTTCTTTGCTGAACCCAGTGATGAACTAAAGAAGTGTCACCACGTGGGAAGTTGAAAATTAAAAGACCAGTCAGCATAATGAATCTTCACTTAGGGCAGTGGTTCTCAACCTTCCCAATGCCGCGACCTTTTAATCCAGTACCTCATGTCGTGGCGACCCCCCAATCACAAAATTAGTTTCGTTGCTCTCTTTATAACTGTAGAGTTTGTGTTTTCCGATGGTCTTAGGCGACCCCTGGGAAAAGGTCGTTCGACCCCCAAAGGGGTCGCGACCCACAGGTTGAGAACCGCTGACTTAGGGTTTCTGACTATGGCGTAGGTTTCTAGTCTCTTAGCCACCAGTTTTCTCTAGTCACAGACAAGACATTGAACACGTTCATCCCACATTTCATCTTGTTATTGTTTTCATATTATTATTTATTAATTATTTATGTGTATGTGTGCGCGTGGCCTCGGGGGGGGGGGGGGTGTCAGACACTGTATTTAATTATTTTTGAATATTTTATCTAACCATCAGCTCCCAACTCTGGTAGTGCAAATGCTATTCACAAGGTTAGGATAAGGTTTAAGGGAGGTGTTGGGGAGAGTGTTCTTATATCTGCGTCGATAACTCGTAGTCTACGTATGAGCAAATAATGGCCACTGAAATTATATCCTTATTATGTTCAAAATATGAATCTGGCGCCATTCAAGATAAGTTTAATCAACAGTTTGTCCACTCTCCAGCATGTGGAGATTACTATAAGCTGAAACCAAGGGATGTCGGCTACATCTACAATCCAGAGTATCCCAAACCTGCCAATGTCAACTTGTATTGTGTCTGGTACTTGGAGGCACCGCCCCTGTTCAGGATCAAATTTCACCTATCGTTTGTGGGAGAGCGCTACAACAAAACATGCTCTGATTATGTGCAGGTAAGCCGGGAGGATAGACGGCAGATTTAAAATAATGGGCGTAATGTGGGAGTCACGTTCATATAATAAGCCATAAGGCATAAGCACAGGCCAGGGGTCGGCAACCTATGGCACGCGTGCCAGACTTGGCATGTATAGCGATTTTCATTGACGCTCAGACAAGTAATGGAATGTACTCTCACTGAAATGAACGGGAATGTACTTTCACCAAGACAGGAAAGGGAATGTACTCACATCAGGAATGTATTCTCTCTAATGTCTAATACAGGGAATATACTCTCACTAACTTGACTATGACAAGAAAGTGAATGCACTCTCACTAAGACGGAATGTGATCTCACTGAGACACGGAACGTAATCTCTCTCTCTATGACAAGAAGGGGAATGTACTCTCACTATCACTAAGACAGGGAATTATTTTCTCAACAGATTCGTGATGGCGGCAAGTATTCTCCCCTACTTGGTGAGTATTGTGACACTGTATCCAACATATCTGTCACGTCCAGCAACTCTTGGCTTCGGGTGACACTAAAAACTGATTTTATCAACGGCTCATCAACCAGACTGGCATCCATGTTCTGGGTTTATCATAGTAAGTACTGGGAGTGAGAAAAAATTATGTGCAATAGTTGATACATTTTTTAAAACGTAGTGAGTTATTATTTCAAATATGATGCCGGGTAGTTCCAGGTTGCACTTAACACCTGGCTTATGAGAAATAAAATGATTTATAATTTATACCATATCAATTTGTTCTCAGATAAGACTCCACCTGAGAATAACACAAAACCGGTTGCCGGTAAGTGCTTCCTTCCGTTCTTGTCTACTTTAAGTTTAAGCTTGTATCAATAATTTAAAGCTGTATATTGAATATTGGAGTTTTGACTGATGTCCGAGTAGAAAAGATATCTATTTATTCAGATGTTTAAATAATTAATGTAATACTGGAATACTATAATAGTACTAATAGATTATATGACGTCATCTTACCATACCAATGTTTCCACTGATTTCATGTGGGCCGTGTTCCCACTCATATCTACTGTGTTAACATTCCTACTAATTTCAAATACGCAATGTTCCCACTCATATTCACTGTGTAAATTACACTGTAATGTTCCCAATGTTTTCTACTGTGCAATATTCCAATTAATTTCTAGTATGCAGTGTCTCTACTTGTGTCTGGTTGAATTTTTACAAAAATGTGCATTTCATATGTGGCTAGGGTAGTGTGATAAATTTTGCATCAAACACATTATTTTGTTTTACTATATAAATAATATAATATATAGTTTAGTCTTAGTGCGTTCAAAAAGACATTTGACTAAAATTTTAACATGTGAACTGAAAAAAAAAAAAAGATTCAACCAAATTTCTGTTGACGAAACTTCTTTCAAACAAATTTCTGGTAACCATAAATGACATCTCAGACAGAAAAGAAGTTACTATTACCATTTAAAACGTTATTTTATTTTTGAAAAATATCCCTTTTGCAACTATAATTTGTAAATATTTTATGTTATGTCACTGTCACCTCTCAAAATCTGGCCAGCAAATGTTAGTAAACTCAGATGAAATTGTCTTCTACTTTCATAGGGGTGACAGCATATGAGCAGGAACATTTTATAGGTGCGGACATCCATCAATGATGTCCTGCATCTAGGTGGGGTCCACAAATTTGTGAGGATCTGTGGCTAGGGTGTGAAACTTCTTGTAATGATTTGGAGAGCTGTAGGGTTGAAGTTCTGCCAAAATAGTGTGGCATGATTTATGGAGAATCCCATAGTTCTAATTATGCTACTCTTAAATCATACTACATGTTACAGAAGTCATTATCAATGATGGAGCTAATCTCCCAGCCGTGCTGTTTCATTAAAAACTAAATATTAAAATAAGGAAGCAAATTCATTTTATCTCTTATAAGATTAAGTGGTCATAAAAAGAAACAACATACTAAAAACAAATGGTATAGTTTTTAGTTTTATAAAACTGCAATGCCCTCCCCAGACTGTAGATCCTATGAGTTTGAGTGCAGGAACAAGGATTGTCTTAGCATGTCCTACAGATGTGATGGCCACAACGACTGTGGCTGTACATTTGACTGTGATGAGAATGGATGTTCCCGACTCACCATAGGTAAGGAAACTGTTGATTAGCAGCTATCCCAGTAATAAATATCGGAGGAGATAAAGGTGGGTGGTGTGGATTCACACACTGGTGTAGCTACGCCCAGCTTTTTACTGTCCCCTTCAAATAGAAACTCTGCACTTGACCAAATATTTTGAAATATGCTGCCCATTCAAGATTTTTTAGAAAATGTGCTCCCCCCACTCTCCCTATGCCACTGAATCCAGATATTGGTAGATTTATTTATTTGATTGAGAAATAACTGACAAGCACAGTTTCTTTTCCTATAGAATAATACCGACATATCAATACATAACTAGCACTCTGCACAAACACATGTTTAATTTCTTGAGAACTTGGTCTGCATCATCAAAGATGAGTGGTAAATTAAAAGAGGAACATTTAAAATTTAATGGCTATTTAGAGTTTTTTTTTTTAAGTTTAAGGGTAAGATCTAAAACTAATTATAAACCCTTTTGTCAGAAAGTTAACTTCAAGTAATATGAAATCAAACAGCTAAGAATGGGTGCATATTCTGTAATGGCCTATTACTATTTGTTAAAAAAATAACCAAAAGACAATATAGATTGGAAAGTGTTTCTAATATTTTTGAATACCTAAAGATTAATACATGTTTTTCATGACCCAAGACCAAGAGAAAACTTCAGAATATTGCACCTTTTGAAAGCAATTGCTGCTTATAAAAAGTTAACATGTTTTCTACATTTCTAGAAAGGACGATACAATTTGTGGTCGGGAGCTCAGTTGGCGCAGCTTTGTTCCTAATTATATGCATACTAACCTGCATGATAGAAGGCCAGAGCAATTGGATAGCATCGAGAGCTGAAGAGGTGGGCTATAATTGGATGCAATTATGAGTTAAATAGACAGAGGGACCAAATGTGGACAAGAGGGAAGAGTTAAATATGTGGATGTATTTACGGATAAATACTATAAAATATCATTTGTGCTAGAGATGCTTAATAAATAACTTATTATGACACTTAAGGAAGATCAATTTAAATTTTAACTTTAAGAGTAAGATCCAGTTAAAATTTAAGACTAAAAACTAGTCCATTAAATAGAAGTGGATAACAACTATAAAACAATTTGGTTTTTTTAATTCACAGCTAAGAATAAGAGAGAACCAGGCAGAAGAGAGAAGAAAGAAAGCGTTCAAAGCCTTCACAAAGTTCATTGGAGAAAAAGAAGTGGTTTAATTAAGAGAATCAAACAAATTTATGTTATTTAGGACTGGCTGATAAACATTGATTAATTCTCAAGTCATGCAATATGTAATGCTAGTTTGTGAAACTGAGATTTTTGTTTGGTAAGCACACTTGTATTCATGTATAAATCAACATTCCTTGTTAAATTATTTTCTTAGCAGTATGTTAGCATTACTTTTGTTGAAAATGCATTTCTTAAGCATTTAATTTTAATAAAATATTTTAAAAACGCTAGGAATTAGGAACTTTGTTTACTTTCATTAAATATTGGTCAGCATCATTTTTGGTTTTGTGTTTTGCAACATCAAGGGTACGGATGCTCTATATTCTTCCTGCCTATTCTTCTTCCCAGCTACAAACAAAAGTGAAGCGACGCTACGTACAAATGTGAAGTTAATATAAAGGATTTAAAACACATTAAAAAAAGACAATGTTCTGTTAATTTATTAAAGAAAGACACTAAAAAATTGTCTCTATGGCAATTCCAAAGGCTAATGAACAATTAATATTGAATAATATATTTTCACTTCACAAAAATAAAACACAATAGTGTTAGTTTGAGCTGCTCAATGATAGATGTCAAATAACAACCTTAAAGTAAGTGTTAACACTTAAAAGTTAACATAAAAGAAAAAAGTTACACACTTATGCACCAACATTTTTATAATGAACAAAAAGGAGATAAGGGAATCTTAAAAATGCCCCCAAAAAAATATTAAAAAGAAGTTTATTCTAAATGACATTGAGTAAATATTTTAATGACATTTAAAGAGAAATTAAAGAAAAGTTTAAGAATTATAATTTTAACATTTGTTTGTTAACAAATTCTTTACTGTTTCCCATTGCCATTGATATTCATCTGTTTAAAAGATTCAGATTCACGATGATCTGCTATGCCTGGTCGAGCCAACTGTAATTGATAGTAAGCTGTCAGGGTGGGAAAATCATCTAAGCTTTTTGGTGCAAGGACCTGGTTAATATCTAGCAAATCAAACAGATTATAGTCTGCAAAGGATCGCTGAAATAATAAAACAGTTATGTAAAACATTTTTAATCTTATGACATAACTAAATCTATAAGAATTACTATTGCATGAAAATTCATTTATATTATTATAGTATAGGAGACAAATTATATATTTAAAAAGATAAAAATTTAGAAAGTACTTTAATCAAAAGGTCCTGGTAAATTAAAATTTATACAGTACACAATAACCAGTGCAATTTCTAGGATTTTTACACATTTCATATATACTATATAGGGACCAAGTGGCAGTAGTTTTTTATTTGTCTCAGGTGGTCACAGCTATGATTAAATTTCAGGCAGCTATTCTACTGTTGGGGAGGAGATTTACCTTGAATAATGAACTTAAACTTATAAACCACTGAAGTGAGAAACAGAAGGGTATAAAAAAGAAAGATTGTCAATAAACTATATATGCCTAACTCAAAAAGATAAAAGAACTTCAAGTAACTTAATCATAAACATATAATTCTATATTATTCACCTTGTTCCCCCCAATTACTATTTGTGACAAGAAAGTCACCAAAGACATTTATGGCGATTTTATATGGTGATTTTAAAGCGAAATTACCATACCTTGTTTCCAACACAGCAACCAGATTTTTCAGCTCCATTTTCTGAGAGTAATTTCTGAAAAAGAAACAAGATGATAATTTTATAGCAGCAGAAAAGCCTTCATTTTTTTTTCAAAATAAAGAATGTTTAGCGATAATTACATTTCCAATTTATGGGTTTTGAAAACGATTAAAGGTTGTAATTTTTAAAAATGCTTATCCAATTCATTTTTTTTCTTAACCAAAAGTAAGCATAAAAAGTTTTAATTAATTACACTAACATTTACAAAAACAATTGCCTATTGAAATTATGCATTAATCAGTATATGTCGGAGGAGGCTGAAAATTTAAATATCATCTAGAACTGACTCATAATTACACATTCATCAAACAAAATAATGAAAGCAGATAATGTCAACTTTATTACAGAAATTCACATTGCCAGCTGAGTATAAGATAAGGTCCACTAACAAAATATTTGAGCAAGGAGGCCAATAATTTAAAATCCCATTTCCAAAACTATTATTCAGTTTGCAAAAAGCATAATAAGATCCATTAATATTCTATTTCCTAAAAAAAAAAACAACTACCTGTTTTAAGGTTTATTGTCAGAGTGAGTATATAACAAAATCTTTAAAATTAACAGAGTTAATACTCTTTCATATTTGCTTTCAAGCAAAGGTAATCATATTATTTGTTACCTCAAATGGCTGGAGCTGTGCAGGCAGTTCTGCAATATAACTATCTTTTCCATTTTCCTTTAAGAAACAAAATGACAAAAGTTAAAAAAACGAATAAAAGTAAAAGCCATTTTTAAAAAACTGATCTTATATTACTCAAAATTTTTGTTTCCATAATCAATAAATAGTAAGCAATAAATATGCTGTTGAATAGCACGTTAGTTTTTTCTTGTGACATAATTACTACGTAGTAATTACAATTAGTATTGTACTAAGAAGTTCTTTGTCAGTTGTAAAAACATGGCTACTATTTATTTTATAATTTTATAGGAGAATCATGTTAAAAAGTTTAACTTACATAGTTCTTATAGATCAAGGTAAGGTACTTTACTCTTAGGTCTTCAATGCCATCATTGATCATATCAATCAGAGAAGCCTCTTGTTCATTGTTACCATAGAGTCCTAGAAACATGATAATATTAATAATGGTCAATAGAGAGTTGAGGAAATAATCTAAGTAGATGACACTGAAATTTTTAAAAATATCCCAATTTTTTTAGTGGCTAAAAATATAATATTGTTTCAATATAAAATCCTTTAGCAAAAAAATATATACCCTAGGCAAGTCAAGCATGACTACTTAGTAAATCATCACATTGGCCAATCAAATTTTTAGTGAGGCAGTGTTGCCTGCACTACTTATTATTTATAAGGAAATTTTGTTCTCTGCTGTAATTTTTAAAATCTATACTGTAGGTTATCTCCACTACATCCCCCACTCTCCTCAAATCAGCCAACAAACTAAAGATAAGTTCTTTATTAGATGCACTAATTATAAGTGTTGGACAGCGATAACGCTTTAAAATAGATTACTTAGACCCAAACAATTTATGTCAATATAACAATATATTATTTATGTTAAGGTTTAATAATAATTTTACATATTACTTATAATACATAAGTAGACGTTTCGGCACATGCCTTCATCAGTACAACAACAAAACATAAATATATAATATATTAAAAAAGAGAAAAAAATAGGAGTGTTATATTGACAAAGATTGTATGTGTCTAATTAATCTATTAGATGCAGTAGTAAATCAAGCTAAAATATGTGGTACTTTTCTCTGAAACAAGACTTAGCATTTTCTAAACAAGAAAATGACCAATGTACCATGTTTTCTTCCAAGATGACGAAGAATGGCATTTGTCTGGACAAGGAGGAAGTCATTGTCTTTCAATGCAGGAACCTGACCAAATTGCTGGAATAAAAATATTTTTCACAAATTTATAATAAATTAAATTTTAATAATTCAAGATAAAAAATGGGCTTGTACACTGCTCCAGCATTAAACAGAAATTTGTCCCTCTCCCCCCTAGACAGCGACGATGCCATGACAGGCAGTTCTGGCTCATAAAGCAAGAACACAGTACATGAACTGACAGGCAGTTCTGGCTCATACAGCAAGAACACAGTACATGAACTGCTCATTTCTGCCAAAGACTATCAGGGACTGGAACAAACTTCCAAAAGGAACAGTTGAGGTGACAAGACTTGACACATTTGCGTCTTCCTTCCAACCCGCAGTTCCTGATACCATCGCTGAGTAGCCCTTGCAAGCAGCGAAGTATCCACTTCAAAACCATGCACAGAAATATCGTGAACCCCCTTTACAGACATAGAAGCCAGAATGATCAATATATTGATCATGGCCCTCAAAATATAGAAGAAAACCTAAATTTTTAAAAAATGTTTGCACTAGAACAGTGGTCGGCAAATTGCGGCTAGCTAGCTGCATGGGGTTTCTTTAGTGACCTGAGTGCGGCTCAGCCATTCATCCAAAAATCGGTTTTGACTCCAAAAACATGGTTCTTGACATGCTCTTGAAAAGAAATTTGGCTCAATAAAAATTTTTTTAATCGTCCTGCTGCTGATTTTTGTATCTTTCCACTAATGAGTTTGCTGACCAATGCACTAGAATATAGTTACATTTATTTGCATCAATATTGCTTAAAATCAGTTGAACAGATGATTAATTGAAGTGTACATGTGCACATTGTAAGAAAAATAATAATACTATTATTACTCTTACTAATGTAATAATTTGTGAACAGATTTTTAGTACTTTTAAGCAGTTTTCTCAAATCAAATAAATTTTTATTAACTTAATAAGTAGCCCAATATATTTTTTAATGTGTGCTGACAAATTATGTTTTTGTTTGGGAAATTGAGTTTACAAAAACATCACTATAAACTAGTAATTATAAAAACTGAAGAAACCTTTTTCAGTATTATTTTCTTTAATTAAATGTTTAGCTCTAACAATATTTTATAAGACTTTATAATAGATAAAAATATCAAAAAACATACCTACAGTTTTTTAATTTTAAAATAATAGTAAGTAAAAATATTAAGTTTTAAGGAGAGAAAAACCAATACTTTTTAGACTGAGAGGTAAGTTACAAAAATGATAAGATTTATCAATGTTTAAATCACAGTACATAAATAAAAATACTTGAAGGAAGTATATAATATATATCCACTACAAAACTACCATTTGAGGCTTCCATTCTTTGAGCCAATTCTCTCCACAATTAATTTCTTCATATGCAATGCCATTGTCCTTGAATAAAAGTCGAACAGCTTCACCTCGACCTGATGATATATAAAATAAATTTATAAATAGATGTCGAGAGAGAGAATAATAAAATATCACTGCAATGTTTTGTAACTATCATCATAATGTTGATTTGTGTTTTCACAAATAACTCACTGGATATCGCAACAGTAATGTGACAAATAATAAGTCCACTGTTTGCCTTTATTTTTTCATTGCGTGTGATATAATTTCTTTGTTAATGTTAGACAGCTGGGAAAACCTGTAACATAATATTTAATCCTTTTGGGGCAGGGGGTGGAAAGATTATCATTTGTATGTAGGTAGGGGTGTCTGAAATTTTGACTTTTTTTTTGCGATTGTATTATATCGATAATAGATAAAATTAAAGAAACCTAGACAGAATTTGGATATAAAATGTGTCATAATGTGATGTAAAAAAATACCTACCCCTGACGTTAAAATAGATTAGCTGGTATTTTCCCACTGAAAATAAAGAAATAGTATAAATTTAGCTGAACACTATTACTAACTACCTAAAATACAATTATTATGGGAGAAACCTGAGCTTACAGTCTTTAAGGACCCAGCTATCTCTATGGCAGGTGGTTCCATCAGTTAGGTTACATTTCATTTACGAAGAACTCACCTACCGCAAAGGCACCAAATTATGTCATGAAAAGGATGTGTCAAAGACCTTTAGCTTCGACATTAGCCTGAGTCTAGTCTAATTGATGTATGCTCTGCTCCTGAACAACTCCTTGCCAAAAATTGTACTGAACACTGTGCTCATCTGAGCTCCCCTGCCCACCTTCTCATTCTCTCGCCGTTCACTGAGCGAAGCAGACACGATTATTAAATTTTGTTTATGGTTAGATAAAGAAAATATAATAAATAAATCTGGCACTGGTCCCTGGTTCATTTTTGAAACTTCAACTGTCCACCAAACCGCCCCTCCACGTCACGACCTATCGCAGTGGACTTATTTCTCCTCTTTTCTTTCCCTCTTCCCTATTTAACCTTTCTCCCACTTACTCTCTGTCACTTATCTTTTGCTGCCCTCTTGGTTAATATTTCTGAGCTAAGTGCTATATTATATATTTTTTGATACATTTTTAAATTTTATTCGTGTTTCTGTTTGTTCGCTGATGAAGGCTTCCTGCCGACACGTTCGTTGTTTTGTTGCGTTCCTTTTATCAGGTTTAACCTTACTGTGTTTTACTAATTTCCTATTGTGCTAACCTGATTGCAGTCTCCCCCATTATTACCGTGAGTAAATTTAGCATTATTTTACCATATATTTTCAAAGTTAAGACCTCAATTTTTTTTTAGAACTATAGTGTCTAATCATAAAACAACATGTCTACTCTAAGTTGTGGGCAGAAATAGAGTTGATCATGCTAGGTTATAAGTAACGAAAAAATAGTAAACAGCGACAATCTAGGTAAATTAAAAAGTGGAGGTCGCCATTTTGGTGCCGAAATCACGATACCCGGTTTTTGGCGTTTCTCGGATGATATCGAAGTGCCTAATATTTAGAGGCTCTTCATTTAATTATTCATTGTATAAATTTTATTTATTTTTATTAATAAGATTTATTAATCTAAAATCTTAATATAAATTTAAAAATAAAATTTTATAATTTAGAGGAGATTGGCTGTTGTGATTTTGATTCAGAATCATGATGACATGTGCCTACGCCTACACTGGCTACACTTACACAAATAAGTGAAACTGGTACCAGTAATAATTTTCTAGGCTCTAGTCTATCTAGGCTCTAGGGCCATAGTTTAAGTTTAAGCCTACGAGTTCGTATTTAAATTGTCAATCAATTTTTAAAAAAAACTTAACTTATAAATAGGCGAGGCCTAAGCCGCCAAGCTCCAATATTGCCAATAATCTAGATTCATACTAAAATATTAAACTGTGTCCATAATAATTGCCGCGTTCACGGATCGCAACTCAAATCTGTATAGATGTCGTCGGGTCGATATCAGATTAATCTGCTAAAAACATAAAAGAGCTATTTTCAATCGTTAAATTGATCATTATTTCAAATTAATTTTAACAAAATTATATTTTAATAAAACGATTATGACTTTGATGATTACTTTTATTTTTATACAATGCAGTCACTGTTGTCTCTCCAGCAGACGCTTTGCAAGCATTACAATGCCAGGTTTTTACGCAATTTATAATAAAATGGGGGGCACTATTAGAAGTAGTATTTTATTAATTTTAAGGCCATTGGACTCATTGGTAATGTAACCAATCTTAAACTTAAGATTCACATTAGGCATACATTTTACGTCCTTTTATTATTTGTTAAAATCGCTCTTTAGAGAATATTTTTCAGTGGCATGATATTCCTTAGCTAGATTTGGTGTTTGTAAGAGTGTCTGCTCCATGTTGAAGGATTAATAATTTTGGTTCTATTCAACCTAAACGGTGCCCTATACAGCGTGGGATGATTAAGAACGTTCGGAAAACGATATATTGGTACGGAAATAATCAATATTAGGGTCCATCCATAAATGACTTCCTGCTGTTTAGGTCGATTTTTTACACTCCCCTCCATCCTCTCCAAAATCATCACAAATTTGTACTAAATTTTAGACACCCTCATAACAAAGAGTAATAAAATTGTGCCCCCATCCCCTTTTTCAAGTGCGACGTCATTTATGGATGCACTCCTCCTTTTTTTTTTTTTTTACAAACAATAGTATATATTTTAAGTTCCAAAATGTTTCACTTGCACAGAAGGTAAATAAGTAACATTCAAATTTTAAAGGATTAATGTAGCACATCGTGCTTATAATGCGAAAGACGTGGGCACTTAATCTGATGTAAACACATTATATAAATATAATTGTTAATGACTAATGTTGGTCACTTTTATTTCCTTAGAATTTCAAATAACATAAAGTGATCGTATGACATTATTTCAAAATTTTTCACCTACGTTTTTTTGCAAATTATCATAAAACCGCAACAAGTCATCAGTGGCGTAGCGAGGGGGGGGGGGCAAGGGGGCATCATGCCCCGGGCGCTACTCACAAAGGGGCGCCAAATGGTACATTTTATATATAATATTGTATGGTTTTCGAATAAGGGGGGGGGGGGGGGCTAAAAAGGTATTGTGCCCCGGGCGCGAGTTAAGCTCGCTACGCCACTGCAAGCAGCCATGCATGTGATATAAAATTACAATTTTTTTTCCCTTCGTTAAAAAACAAATAAGGGAAGGAATTGAGAATTGATTTTCTCTTTCTGTTCACTGTTAGTACACCGCGTTCTTGCGATGTAAGCAGAAATAAATAGAGCATATTATTCAATCAGTTGGTGCCAATTCGCGAGCTTGTCGGGTTGGCCTTTTAATGCCAGATTTATATAATTTGGCCTTTTTTGGATCTCTTGGCCTGCAAATTTCCGTTTGGCCTTTTCCTGGCTTGTGTTCTTTTTTTCTTTCTTTTTAAAAAAAAAATCCAGAATTATCTCTTTTATATTTGAATAATATCCATTTCCTGATATTTTTTTTTAAAAATTAATAAAAAATTAACAAATAAGGCGAACACTTCTGAGCAGTGACGTAGCTAGGGGCTGCGAACCTCACCGGGTGACACCATCCCAGTGGGTGACACCAAATTAAAAAATTGTTATACAGCACAAGCTCTTTTACGTGCAGTATGCGATTTCACGTCTCTCTACTTAAGGAAGTTAATCTTACACGGCAATATCTCCAGACTAAATTCTTTACTCTTGACAAAGTGGTGATCTCCAGATCAGATCATCAGCGATCGAGTAAGTATCATATATGTTTGGAGCTGTTCAACCCAAGAGTCTACTATCAGCAATGGAGTACGAGTTATTGGTTTCCGTTCTGAAATTAACCTCTTTTATGATGAGTTATCAGAAGACGAATTTTAAAAGAAATACGAAGGACTTAGAAGACACATAAAGGCAGCTGATATTGAATTTCACAAAGTCATGGACTGGTCAGTATTTGATGTTTTGAAATTCATAGCCGCATGGGACTTCCTAGAATCTCTTCCAATACTCCCGCTAACCCTTCAATTGTTTCTTACGATCTGTGCGTCTGTTGCTTCATGTGAGCGGAGCTTTTCAAAACTAAGGCTTATCAAGAATTAATTACGATCCACCCTGGGACAGTCAAGGCTTTCTGGTCTGGCTCTACTATCAATGGAAAGGGATTTTGTGAAGGATATTGATTTTGATCACGTGATTGACAGGTTTGCAGCTTTGAAGACCAAGATAGAAAAAAATAATTAAATAAAGTAAATTTAATGTTAAAGTAACTTCAGCTTAATGTTGTTAGAGTTCTTAAATACATTTACCTCCTGACCTTCAACATTTTTTGTGTTCTTGTCAATGTTATACAATGGACTTTTTTTAACATGAAGAAATATATTGTAGAAGTCGGGGTGGGGGGTGACAACACGAGTTTACCGCACCTTGTGACAGCAACCCTAGCTACGCCACTTCTTCTGAGTATAAATTTTGCATCAATTACAAAATAAGGCAATATGGCTTGTTTAATACTACTCCATTTGGTAAATTCGAATAGATCGTACCGCGTTTTTTTTACCATGGCCGCCAACTTGATTGCCGTGACCCGTAAAATTAAGAATTAAACGTTAAAAAATAATGAAAAAAATTCCTAAATGTATCCCTAAACCTAACCTGAACCCTAAATCTATCCCTAAACCTAACCGGAACCCTAAATCTATCCCTAAACCTAACCTAATGAAATGAGGTACGATCTATCTTAATGAGCCATCCATTTATTAATAAAACCTGACTACTCATTTCACGCAGATTAAAAGGGGGTGTCGGTAAAAAAAGGGACAAGGAATAGGGCTTTGGGAGTTTAAAAAAAAATAATTAAGTTTATTTTTAATTGCATAAAGATAAGCTGTCTAGTTACCCAACTTTTGAGCGAGCTGCGTCTAAAGGATAACACTTGTACTATTGCCAAATTCAAACAACATGAGTATTTTCCCTTGGTGTCCCACTTTCACCATAAGCTATAACCGCTGGTTTAATTTACAAGTTAAAATAAACGTTACCCATTCTATTCTTTTATTTCAAACATTTAATCACAGTGTATGACGTATGGTGTAGGTGCTTTGGGGTTGAACTTTTCCTATTTTTAATTTTTATAAAGAATGAGATTCATGTCTGGAAATGGAGACTTACAAACGAATACACAAATTTCACTTGCTGAGCATTTGTTACTTCTTTTTAAACATTTAGTATTCAGTAACGATCAACTACTTCTGTAATCTCTCATTCTCTCTCAACAAACACACTCTCTCACACACGCACACACACAAAACCTTATATATTATATAATTACAGGTCAGTATATATATATATGTATATATAATTTTTTTTAAAAATGTGTCCCTTTTTTAAAAATCAGTTTGACCTTTTTTAAAATTTTGAACTGGCAACCCTGCCCATTAGCAGTGGGTTGCCCATTTCTAGTATCATTCAGTCTGTAGCTTAGTCCAAACGTAAAAGGCAGAGCGAAAAAAGAAAACATTTTAAAAGGTATTTAGGTCGAGAGACCGGTGGAGAGGTGTAAACGGTTGTGGGCCTTGAGTTTACTATGCAACAGCTGAGCATAATAATCTTTACTATCACTCTCACTTTCGTCCTTTTGCCGACGGTAGCGTCCCAGTTACCTCACATCTCCCATGTCACTGGTGTTCGTGGTTTCATAATAGGAAACAATTTACTCCCAATGTGAGCTGAATTCCGTTATGCCGCAAGCTGGATGCATTCATCTCTTAAGGCCGCTGTTCCTTTGAAGTCGCAATTCGATGAGCAGTATCGCTGGTAAGCGTCGCGTGCTTGACGCTGTTAACCAATCAAAATTCAGCTCGCAAGCGTCTACGCTCTCTAGAGTTATAAACGAAGCGACGATTGGTCAGAAGGTTGTCACCTGCGCGTGCGTTACTGAATTTAGATTCTTTGATGTGCGTTAGGTGCAGGTGTTCCTGGTCTTGTGAGCATTGTTTATTTATTGTTTATAAATTAAATGACCCAGTAAATGATCGTTAATGGTGAAAAGAAATCAAGATATTCAAATTCGTCTGTTCTGAAAATCTAAGTGTAACATAACTGCTAAGATTTGTACTTTTTAATAATTTTTTTAAAGATGACCCAGATATTATTATAATGCTAAAACTGATATATGAATGAAACAACTCAAAGTGTAATGATTATATTTAAGCAGTAGGCCTAACCAACATATATTTTAAAAAACTATATATAAAAAGGACAATCTAACCAGGATAAGGCAACGCATTCATCTTATGAAAAATAACCATATGCGTCAACATGAAGCTCTAATATCACGGGATTCGGGAACAAAGTTTAAACGAGGTTTTCGCTCATTAATTTTTAGCCAGCCCACACCCCCACCCTTTTTTTTTGGCTTAACCTTTTTAACTGTGTTTGTTTACTCCGTCTAACTCTTTCAGAAAACTGATTCCCCACATCTGACCGATAAACGATGCTGCTAGCTGCCGTCCATGGTATGTCATGTAAAAGTTCTGGGGTGGGTGGGGTGAATATGAATTTGTTTTTGTTTTGTATCTATACAACTGTTTTTTGTATCACATAAATGCACTTTATTTTATTGTCACGATTATGTTTCCTTTGCTAATATTTTTATGTACAGCGCGGTGAGCCTAGCCCTAGGCTGGGGTACCGCGCTATATAAGACAACATATATATAATAATAAAAAACTGAAAATATCAAGACCGTAGTTACTACCGAGGCTAACCCCACCCCTCCCTCTCCCTTTAAAAATCTCTTTATTGAATGCTATTTTATAATTTTCTCGCTCTCTCTCGATATCTCTCTGTATAGTTGTTTTACTCTTTATAATAGTGTTTTACTTCTCCCTCTCTCCGTGTCTCTTCTTCTCTGGGGTAGGAGAAGGAACAAAAGAGCAAGCAGATGGCAACCCGCGTGAATTTTGCGCGCGTGGCTACGATCGATACTCTTCAGATGTTCACTCACATTACGACCTTCCCCAACCCCCACCCCTCCTGTTTCAAACAGCACGCCCCCCCCCCCTGTACGGCGTGAGACGGAGCCACCGTTGTGAACTTTGACCTACCCCTCCCGCCTGTTACGAAGCTGAGATCATAATACAAAGGATACATTTTAATCCTGTTTTGATTTGATTAAATAAATTGAACTCGGGAATGTGTTCCTGAATTATATATATATATATTTTGTACTAAACAACAGCGTATGATTTTTGTGTGTGTGAGTAGGTAGAGAGAGATAGAGAGAGAGAGAGAGAGAGAGAGTGTGTGTGTGTGTGTGAGAGAGAGAGAGAGGTGTAAACATAGACATAGAGAGAGAGAGAGAGAGAGAGAGACAGGCAGACTGACAGAGAGAGGTGGAGATTGACAAAGACAGAGGTGGAGATAGACAAAGAGAGAGGTGGAGAGAGACAGAGAGAGAGGGAGAGAGAGAAGTATGGTTAGAGAGAGCGAGAGATTAGATATAAAATGCAATTTTGAAAGTCTAAAAAGTGAAATTAACCTACACTTGTTAGGCTACGTTGTTTTGTGTTAGCTTACATAATACTAGTCTATCTTTGGAACATGCGTTTTGGCATTATCAATTAACATAGGACATATCATCCAACCAGTTTCCCCCAAGCCCCAAAAGATCACAAAAAAAAAATAAAAAAATGAAACTGTTCAATTTAATTGTAATATGTTTAACTGTAATACTTTCTGATACGTCTGTGAATTTTCTTTGTGGTCATAGTACGCCATCCCCTCAGTGGCGTAGCGAGGGGGGGCAAGGGGGGCATCATGCCAAAGGGGCGCAAAATGGTATATTTTACATATAATATTGTATGGTTTTCGAATAGGGGGGGCGCTAAAAGATATTGTGCCCCAGGCGCGAGTTAAGCTCGCTACGCCACTGCATCCCCTCCCCCTAAAAATTAAGAAAATAAATAAATGTGGCATAAAGTTAAAAATAAAAAGCAAAACAAAGACATCAAATTATATTAAATATACTTTTTTAAATGCCTGATTTCAGAAAGATTCATCACCCAAACAACAAACCGGTATCAATAATTTCGTTTAATAACCTTATTGCAGACAAGAATCAAAAGATGGAGAAAAAAAAAAGTACTTTAAGTAACTTAGTTAATGTGTATAGGCCTATATCAAAATTTGGCCTCAGCTTATAGATTGTTTTACTATCGTATATTTTTTCAAAGAACCCCCCCCCCCCACACACACACTACAACATGTTTAAAAATTCATGTTTTCCAGTCAATACCGCTGGCGCCCACTATTCTTTATGAAATAGCGCACGCGCGTGAGTGACACGTGCACCCCGCGCACTGCGGGTATGATCCCAACCGTTTCAAATGTGTGCGGGTTTCTGATTTGAAAATTCTCAAACAGAGGGAAACAGTACATGTACTTGCCTCTGTTGTAATCAGGTGAGTTTTGGTCTTGCCATTGTCGAAGTTTGTGTTAAGCTCAGGTGAATATTTTGAGCTGTTGGAGAAAATAAGAAGACCAGCAATATAAATAAACTATATTGTAAATTCAGACAGTTTCGGGGTGACAATGTTTAAGTGAAATAAAACCTGGCATTTTTAAATGATTCAGTCATTGTGAAATATGATTTGACATCCGACCACGTCTCTTCTTGGTGAGTAAACTACTTACAAAACCCATATTCATCGTTATTAAGTCACACATTTTTTAAAATTATTAGCTGTTCTTTATAATAAAATTGCTAGTTGAGAAATATTTACAATTTCCCAATTGATAAAACTTTCCGATAGCTTAAAAAAACAACAAAAAAAAAAAAAAAAAAAAAAAAACCCAGCTGTTACTGTTGTTGTTATTCAACATTTTCTATTTAAATTTTGGGGTTATAACCCCATTTAGGACGAAAGTTGGTAAAAAGGTACAACTAGAATGCAGAATCACCCTTAAGATTTAGTACCGTTGGTACTGTGGCGTAGCTAGAGTTGGTCTCACCCGGGGCGGGCAAAGAATTTACCGCCTCCCGTTCACGAAAAAAAACTGCAGTCGGTCGAAAATGCCGTCTGTCCTTATAAAGAAAAAATGTGCCCCCCCGGGGCTGAACGCCCCTCCCCTCTTTCTACACCCCTGCGTTGGTAATCTCACCGTCATCGAAAGTTGCAGTTACTGTCGTCAAATTGGATGATGTGTTGTACGTTTTTTGGTACATATAATTTGAAATATAATGTTTGTTTTTTTGCCAGAGCGCTCTGCTTAAAATAATCAAAACAATAAAAAGAAAATTATGATTTCGTTCAGAGAGAAAATACATCACATTTAACGTCTTATGATTTTTTTGCGATAAATCCACATTTAATTCTCATAAAGGACATCTCATTGGTTGCCTTTTATTTAAATAATAAATATGCACACCACAAGAGGAAGTGGGGGGGGGGGGGAACAACGTCATAAATACAAAATCTTTCCCATCTATGTACGAGTCACTTGGCCAGCAGCAGCTGTGACATCACGCCGATGTTGTCCCACTGAAAGCGCCACGCGATGTAGCTCCGCCCCCCCAAGCCAGTCGTGGGAATATGGCAGTTGAAAATCAATGGATTGGCCTAGATTCCTTCACTGTGTGTGTAAACTACACATGACCTAGCATTCTTCCTGCCGGCAACTTTCCATTAATTTACTACACAACCTGAAGCTCAGAGGTTCGTGTGCATGCGAGTGTTTTTACAGCAGATTCATATGTATAAGGATTTTCAAAGGAATAACATAGTGAGTGCATTTAATTAATATTTTGTAAGTCTAGTTGCGCTTTGTTAAGTTGCGATGCTTAGTTAAATTAGGGGTTCTAAAATTGCTGAGTTAACAATGTGCGTTGTGTATGCTATGACTTAAGATGAATAATAAATTTAATGTGTACATTTGTACTGTAGCTTATGAAATTAAGCCATGCCATATATTTTTTATATGTGTATATAGGTGGGCAAGTATTGATTGTATTGGCATTGTATTAATATTATTCTTATCAATTAATTCATTTATCATTTACCAGAAATAGCTGGATAAAGGCCTAGGCCTAACTCATCGCTATTTGATCTGATCACTTACTAAGATTCTATAGAAACTATAGACATAATTTAAATCATTGTAAATAATGTTTCCTTTGATATCTACGTGGTACTCAGGCTATGGTACTTGAACATACCCTCACTACTCTTAGTATCGTAGACAATAAAATTAGACCCATTTTAATTTATTAGAAACATAAGAATAAGAAAAACGTCACGAGTCTTCAATATTTTAATATATAAATAATATATTATTTATTCACAATTCGTTAATCGAAAAAACAGAAACAAACCATTTTTGTTTAATTTCCCATTCTTTATATAAATTATCTTATAAATTAGTTGCCTGCTAATCTAATGCTATCCGAACTGCTGATCTGATTGGTTTTAGCAGTGTGATCAAATTATTGTCAGATTCGGTTTCCTGGAAATTAGACTAAGACTCCACTCATGTTTAGCCATCTTCGTGAATGAAAAGTTCATGCGATACAAATTTGGAGACATAAATATTGTAACGAACTCGATGATTTGTTGGATCTCTTGATCCTTACATATTGTAACAATGTAGCATTTGTAGGCATATATTAACAACATATCTAGCATCTTAACAAGGTGTCTTAGTATGAGTTTTTGACACTTTTAATTTTAAATACAGTTGCCAAGTTGCCTTTTAAATTTAACGTTGTCGTTGTTACAACCTGTATAATTGTTTTGTGTGTGTTTACAAATATCTCTGTATATTTTTAATAATGCCTGTAAGTAATAAATAAAATATAACAATAAAGTAAAATTAAATTCTGAGAATGAGCACTAAATTCACTAACATAAATTACTCATTCGCAATATTAGATATAAAAGTACGAAGTACAAACCTTGTGCCTTGTCATCTGACTCATCTTGACTTAATTTTTTGTTGGACATTTTATTTAGAAAAAAACAAAACACTTTAAAGGAGATGATCAATACTCAAGAGAGATAATTAACTCCTTAACAATAGATTTGTTATTCCTCAAGGGATATCTCCTATGAAAGGTGGGAGTTAATTACTGTTAAGCAAGGTTGTGTAAATCCGCTGGTCACTGGAGACCAAGGAGGTATCCAGGGGCCAGTCTGACACGTTAGGAAAGAACGCCTCAATCTGCTTAGCCGTTGGTCGAGTTGGCTGTGACATGTTGTTATCGTGATTATACAATCGCAGTTTCTATTCTCCAATTGTCCTGTCTGTGCTAGCCCCGCCTACCCATTCCGTGTCTCAAATATTTTAAATAGCGTTCTCCCCAATGGCTTTCTTTTTAAAATGTGTTCCAACCAAGGGTACAAATATGTCTGTGGTTTCTACTTTCCACAGTCACAGTGCATTAAAATAAGGCGAATTTTTAAATAATATTCTTATTCATAACCTTTAAATAGCACTCCCCCCCCCCCCCATTTGCACGAGATCCATCATTGGCTTGTGTTATTTAGATTTTCTGTTTTAAAAAAGTGTCTATTATTCGACCTATACTCGTGTACACTTTACCCACTGATATTTTTCATGATATCATAGTCATAGGCTTAAGTTTAAGATCACAGGCTAATGACAATGTTGAATGATGTCAACTATATTCATATGTTTGTTTCCAGTTAATAATATATTATTAAGATCTTATGCAATCTAACCTTCGTGTTCATTTTGAGTTAAGTCAAATTTAAAAAAACAACAACATAAAAACGAAGCAACAATTGCAAAACCCCCCCACCCCCTTTTTTTTTTCTTTAAAAAAATGTGTTCCTTTTTTGTGTTGTTTTTGTTGTTTTGGTGATGTTCAACTGAAATATATTTTATCTTATTGAGCTTTGCGGTTATAAAGAACTCTATATGACGACATTGCTGCTGTAGCGAGCATCAATTTATCTCCTATACCTCAGTCATCATGTATCCCCCCCTCCCAACGCCCAAGTAACCAGTGTAATCCCATGACGCCGTAGCGTAGCCAGTAATCTCTCTAATATCCCAAAGGGGGTTTGGGGAGGGGGGGGGCAACAGCTTCTCTCTGACACATTCTTTCCCCGAATGTTGCTACTGATGTCATACCCCCTGCATCACGTCAAGACTCATTGCGTGAACTGACGGTGACTTGTGTGGCAAGGCGGCCACCGGCACCTTGCAATGAGGTCAACTGACCGTAAACGTGGGTATTGGTAATGGCATCGTGTCAAGAAGTAGGCAGGGTACTTAGCGCGTGTCATAGATTTGACTCGGTGTATTCCGTCTGATCTGCGGCATGGTCGTCTTTAACAGTCTCCTGGCTGAACGCACTGGGAATAATAATTGCTGGCCAGGCGTCAGTTTGATTATGTGTCAACCTGCGCGACGTAATATGAAAAGAAGAAGCGTCACCAGTAAGGGAATGCCTCTTTTAGAACGCCCCCTTAACTTTGAAAACATCCATGCCTCGTAGAGGCCTTTTTCGCGTTACCCTCTGCCTTTAGTTTGTTTAAATAGCATATGATTTAAAACTATTATTAAAAAATAATCTCAGCTCTTTTTACTAGGGACATTTTATTAGACATTCAAGCCGTATACCAAAATGAAATAATTTTTTTTTTGTAAAACAGAACAAAAAATCAATACAAATTTTTTTTAAAATATCTGAAAGTAATAATACAATCTCAATAACTGACCGCTTATCATGTGTATTTAGTACAATAACTGACCACTTATTGTGTGTTTTGAGAACAACAACTGACCACTTATTGTGTGTTTTGAGTACAACAGCTGGCCACTTATTGTATTGATTAATACAAGATCCGACCACGTACTGTATTCATTGATTACTGACCACTTTTTGTGTGTATATAATACAATAAATGACTACTTATTTTTTGTATGCATTATATAATTCAATAATTGACCCCAAATTGTGTTTAAGGGCGTTACCATTTTCTGCTCATACCAAGTGGTCATTTACGTGTGGGATGACATTATGGGCTTAGTTTGAGGGTAGGGTACCTATGTAATCCTCACCTACACATCCTCATAAAAAAGGATCACCCCCTCCTCGCTTGATACACCTTTTTTTGGAGTGTTAACACTAAGGGAACAAGGGAGATAATGCTGCTCCTCCAACCTACCCTCCACCCCACCCTACACTCACACGCACACGTACCGTACACACCTTAGCAATATGTACCATCTCGTTCCTGAAATTCCAGCACCAGGTACATAGACCTCCCATCTTGTCTGTATCAGCGATGGAATCTTTTTTATCTACCTATCTACCATAAAACTAGTGTGAGAAATCACTTGGCGAGCTCACACCCCCCCCCCCCACCCCCGGACAGGCTTTGTTTTCATGACTGTCTTTGATGTGACTCCGACTGGAAAATAGAAGGCATGTGTGTGTGTTGTCCACATGTTTTATGTGGATCCACATAGTGACTGTTTAGGGACTTTTTGTTATCCACATAGTGAATTTGCATCCACACAGTGACGTTAATTTCGAGTATTATTTCACGACATTCAGTACACACAACTAATAACAGAATACTTCTTGACAATTTTATAACTTCTTGTTTTTAAACTGGAGAATTCTAATATTTAAACGGAAGCAAGAGTTTATTTGTGTGTGTGTGTGGGGGGGGGGGGGGGCTGAATCTAACTGTGACGTATGAAATTGTATATTCTATAATTTTTTTATATATATTATGACGTTTCTCTTATTTAAAAGACATCGAGTACAGAACACAGATTCAACATTCTTAAAAATAACCAAATTCTCTAGAAACGCGCACATTTCAAAAGCAAGAAGTAGTTAGTGTAGCCCTGATGTGAATTTAACATATAGGCCTGATGTGAAGTTAACATAGCCCTGATGTGAAGTTAACATAGCCCTGATGTGAAGTTAACAAGTTGTTACCCAAGTCAGCGATCATCTTTTGGTAAAATTGTTTTCTTTTTTTTAATTGTTTTTATTTCTACTCCCTAGACAACTATTTTCACTCCCAACTTTCGCCCCTCCCCCCCCCCACCCTTCTCCCCCCTTCTGCCCATTTCTTTCAACCTTTGTTTGTCGTGGGTTGTTTCGCACCTTTGTGTGAGGGGGAGAGGGAGGATAGGAAGTGGGGGGGGGGGGCAAGGTGTGCTGAGGTAGCAGTTTCACAGTGAGCAGCTGCGGGACGTGCCTTCCACCGTCTCCCCTTCTCACCCACTGAAGGGGTTACTGCTCCTGAAACGTTGGCGTATTTATAGGTGAAGTGAGTTGGGTTCGGGTGGCCCGGGGTTGGGGGGGGGGGAGATAATGGATATAACAAGAGATATCAGTAAAAAAAATATAATAAATCAATAATAAATACGTAGAACCTATAATTAAGCTATGGCTGGTTTACAAGATGAATGAACCCAATTACAAATATTCAGTTCCAAACAGCGGGCGGCCTTGTCATCGGGGTTGTTAAGTAAGCCATCATAAGCATAATCATAATCTTGTCCAAAACAGATTGGACACACAAAATAACAGGAATTCTCATCCACTTTTCATGTACACATTTTTAGTAATGCGTTGTATTTGTGTGATCTGAACCGAAGTCGCCAGTGTGGGGTGGGGGTGGACTTGACGCATATAATATATACAACAGAGCACTTTTAGCACCAGTTGTCAGTTGTGCCCATGAACTGAAGAGGGCGGGGGTGGTGGTGGTGGGGGCGCGGCCCCAACGTAAGTGGTACCCCCCTATGCCGCGGGTGAAACCCAGCACTGTGACATCTGCGCTATTTAACGGTACTATCGTGTAGTAGTCTATTCTCTTGGGGTAAAGTTGGGTTGGGGGGGGGGCGGCGGGAGAGAGAATGGGAATGAGAGAGAGAGTGAAAAGGATGGAGAGAAGAGCGATGTGGAAGTGTGCGGGTGAAACAGGAACAAGCGAAGAGGTTTGCGTGGGATGAGCAGTCGTGCGTGTGTGTGGAGGGTCGGGTGGAAAGGGGGGTGGGGTGGTGGTGGTGAAGGTTGTTTTGGTTAAAGCTAAGAATATACGACTCATACAGCGTTTGCCCGGATCAAAAAATAGAACACAAATAATTTTCATCCCTATTTTCAAAGAGTCTTTTTTTAAAATGAATCTAAGGGAAGAGATATTTTTTTTTTCTTCTATGCTTGGATTTTCGAAAAGCCAAAATGGAAAGAAAGGGTAAGGGTTGCTGACGTTATTATACCTATTACCCGCTGGAGGAGGGGGTCACTATCCTGGCTAACAATTGATCACAGCTGGGGGCCGCATGGCTATCTAGGCCCATCTTTAGAGGTGTTTATTGGGGGCTGACTTTATTTATGTTCATACCGTGGATGGCGCGCTAAACAAACAAGTTTCATATGCATTTCATCAAACTCCCCCCCCCCCCCCCCCAAAGACATTTCATGAATTCCAGGCCCAGGTAAAAAAACTCACCAACTTCAACCTTTAACTTTAAGCTAAGGCCACTATTTTTTCAGTTTGGTCTCCATATTTTTTAGTACTGGTGTTAAGAACCCCCACCTGTGCTGGGCCGAGAGAACCCACCTGTGCTGGTTTGTAGTCTGTTGAGACCCGAGCAAAAAAAAAACACCAAGATATTCTGAGATATCTCCTCTAGTCGGTTGATCAAAATTTCTGACGCTCCGTCTTAAATCTGAGGACCAGGGAGCTACCGTCTAAGCTCGTCTTAAATCTGAGGACCAGGGAGCTACCATCTATGCTCTGTCTTAAATCTGAGGGAGCTACCGTCTATGCTCCGTCTTTGAGGAGAGCTACCGTCTAAGCTCTGTCTTAAATCTGAGGGAGCTACCGTCTAAGCTCTGTCTTAAATCTGAGGGAGCTACCGTCTATGCCCCGTCCTTGAGGAGAGCTACCGTCTAAGCCCCGTCCTAAATCCGAGGTATTCATCTCAAAGCACAACCCACTCGGATATCATTCACAAGTCATTTTGGACATCATGAACTCGTGAGATCTTTAAAACCCATACTCTTATGTAAAAATAAATATTGTTCCAACTTTTGTTGCGTGCTGTCTCAGTCAGTCAGTGTCTCCCTCAGTGTCTCCCTCAGTGTCTCCCTCAGTGTCTCCCTCAGTGTCTCCCTCAGTATCTCCGCACATTTCTATAAACAACAAAACTCATGCATGCATCTTGGAAGCCCCAAAACCTGACTGTAGATTGTATGACGGACGCCCCCAAATCTGACTGGAGCATGCATGACGGACGCCCCCAAATCTAACCGTGGAGCATGCATGATGAACGCCCCTAAATCTGACTGTGTAGCATGCATGATGGACGCCCCCAAATCTGACTGTGTAGCATGCATGACGGACGCCCCCAAATCTGACTGTGTAGCATGCATGATGGACGCCCCCAAATCTGACTGTGTAGCATGCATGACGGACGCCCCCAAATCTGACCGTGGAGCATGCATGATGGACGCCCCTAAATCTGACTGTGTAGCATGCATGACGGACGCCCCCAAATCTGACCGTGGAGCATGCATGACGGACGCCCCCAAATCTGACCGTGGAGCATGCATGACGGACGCCCCCAAATCTGACCGTGGAGCATGCATGACGGACGCCCCCAAATCTGACCGTGGAGCATGCATGATGAGCGCCCCCAAATCTGACCGTGGAGCATGCATGATGGACGCCCCTAAATCTGACTGTACAGGATTCATGATAGGCACCACTATACTTAACAATGCAGAGTTGTAGAACTTTAAAAAACCACCATTCATTTAATACACTGAATAGGAGTAGGAGTCCTTGGTTCACGCCATAACGGTGGGATAAAAGGCCAAGCTGCTGGAATCGGAGAGCAGGAACCAGGCGCGAGGGCTGAACCTAAAACCTGATATCATGTGTGTAATTATCCTGTAATGAAGATCCTCGAACTAGGCGTCGCACTTTTAAGGACATTCCATCGCCGATGTCGTTATGCAACACCGCCAATCGCTTCACCTGCCCTTGCTGATTGCTACCGATGTCACTATGCAACACCCCCAATTGTTACGCCTACCTTGTAGCTTGCTACATATTTCGTTATGCACACCCCCAATTGTTACACCTGCCTTGTTGATTGCTACCGATATCACTATGCAACACCTCCAATTGTTACACCTGCCTTGTTGATTGCTACCTATTTCGTGACATCTCGTTTTTGGTGTTTTGATGGGGGTGAATAATGGGGAGGGTATGAGGGAACCAGGGAGGTGCCCGGGGGGAGGGGCGCTGTTAACTCAATGTTTGCGTTTGGACACGTTCTTTTTGAACGATGAGAGCTAGGGCCTGAAGTCATTAAAGCTAGGGCCTTAAGTCATTAAAGCAAGGGCCTTAAGGACCTTACTCAGTGATTTCCACACAAACGTCAACATCTTTACATAGCTTGGGGATCAAATCCTTACAAAGCGTGGCGATCAAATCCTTAAATAGCCTGGCGATCAAATCCAGACGTATCAAATCTTCATTTAGAAAAATGTAAATGTTTCTTAGACTATAGGCGTGGTTGGAATGTGATTTCAAAGGACCAAGTGCAGCAACTCACACGAACACGAGTTCTCATAGTTTCTTATTACCAGTAGTAGTGTGAATAACTTTGTGAAGCTTAGAGTATGGGGTCCCATGAAATGCGTCATTGGGGGCCCATGAACTGCGTCATTGGGGCCCATGGTACAGACGATATATTTAAATCATGCAGATTGTTGAGCATCTTATGCAAAACCCCTGTCTAAAAAAATAAGATGCGATTAAGAAAAGTATAGTTGTTTTATTTCTTCCGAAAACTCCCCAAAAAGCACACCGTTTAGTTGGTCAGTCTTATCACCACTTATTCCGGTTGCCAAAATTTCCCAGAAAAGTTGCACGCTCGGCTGCACGTAGAATCGATAGGAAGTTTAACACCTGAAACTGTTTTTTTTTCTCTTCTCCGTCCATTTATATCAAAGGCAACCCGTGACATTCTACAAACTATATATATAGATATTTTAGATGTGCACCGTTTCCGTTCTATTATCTCCTCCTAACACCCCCCCCCCCCCCGGGCCTTCTTTTTATGAACGGGCTTAGGGTTTCCAAGCTTATATTTATTGAAACAAATAAATAGAAATGTAGACGGTAGTAGTAGAAGAAGAAGAAGAGAAAAAAAATCGCTTTTGTTTTGGTTTGGGGGGTGTAGTTAAGGGCGTGTGTGTGATAGGTGTACAGCGAACCACGTGTATGATATAATTCAGCATTTATTATTTTGTAAAGGTCGTGATGTATGAATGAAACTGCGCTTGGCGGTGCGTCAACCACGCTCTGCAAATTTGAACAAATACAGAGACTCCTACTGCGAGTCTATATAATGACTCCAGCCCATTTAAATTATGTATCTATGTGTGTGGCGGGGTAGAGGAGGGTATTTTACTCTAGGAATATCTGAATGTAGGCTTTTAAAATAATAATTGCACTATTTTTAAAAGGAAATAATATATATATACGTTTATCACGAAATGATTCATTTGAATAAAAGAATTGCTTCACATTCGTCTGAGAAAAATGCATCTCTGCACAATAATGACAAGTTTTAAAAAATCAACAAAAAACCCACTGAATTTAGACGCAGCCAAAAGTTGAGTGTTTACAGGGTCACTGGACACTAAAAAATTGTGTACACAACACTACCACTGCAAGTTCTAACATTGAACATAGTCGAACTCTACCAAGCAAGTTCTAACAATGAACATAGTCGAACTCTACCAGAAAGGTCTAACAATGAACATAGTCGAACTCTACCATGCAAGGTCTAACAACGAACGCACTGTTTTAACTCTACCAGCAAGGTCTAACAATGACATATAGTATAACTCTATCAGCAAGGTCTAACAATGAACGCACAGTCTAACGTCTAACAATGAACGCACAGTCTGACTCTAACAGCAAGGTCTAACAATGAACGCACAGTCTGACTCTTAACATCAATGTCTAACAATGAACGCACAGTCTGACTCTAACACGAACGTCTAACAATGAACGCACAGTCTGACTCTTAACAGCAAGGTCTAACAATGAACGCATAGTTTCTACGCGTCTGTTACTCCCGGTACCAAGAAGAAAGCTCCCATGCATATTAGTAATAAAAAATATATTCACCACGGCACAAGGATCCCTGCTTGGTACGAACAATCGCACATTTTATAAAAATACGCGTTGATACCCTAACCCAAACTGTGTGTAGAGAAGGGCATTCCTTCCTTGTGTTCTTGTGTCGGAGTTAGGTAAACAATGGAGATTTGCTAGCTGAAGATTATGTCAATAATTCCAAAAGCAACCATTTTTATTTCGTATCGCATCCATTATATCCAGTCCGCATTCATCTCATCCATCCCACGTCCATTTCATTTTATCGATCGATCCACATCCATATCGTACAGCCAACTTGACTCAAATTAATGATTTTTTAAAAAAATGTTCGACTCTGCATATTGACTAGTGAGTAAAATCAACAGTAGGTAATGCAGTAGGTAATGCAGTAAGTAATGCAGTAGGTAATGCAGTAGGTAATGCAGTAAGTAATGCAGTAGGTGATGCAGTAAGTATTGCAGTTGGTAATGCCGTATTTAATGCAGTTAATGTGAGTCTCATTTCCCGAGTCTAAGTTTCTTGGGTTCCTGAAGCAGATCTACGTGTCTCTGTTACACATATCTATATACAAATATTTATTTATACTACTGCCAAGAAAGCATTCCGCGCCAGCAAATAATTTAGTATAATATTAATACCTTCATATATCATAATCACTGTATGTGAGGTGTATCATCCCATTGAAACATAAGTGGGCGGAGCTATTATTTGCGGACTCGGCAACTAATTCCCGCCATATCCTTGGATGCGCGCGCATCTCATTGATGTATATGAGGTCTACCAGATAAAGTAGCTCGAAATCCGTACAATTTAGTTCCTCATGTCAGAATACAACTAAAGTAGTGTTTGTCTAACGTGTCTGGCGAGGTCTTGTACGTTCAAGATTAAATACAATGTAGACGCATTCATGTGTTTAAACCAGACTGAATGTATATGTCAAGCGTGTACAGTGTACACCATATAACCATCACTGGGAGAACCACTGTCAATGAGTGTTAGATCCAATATCAGCATCAGTAAATTTTACCCTGCCAACGCATATGCTTCCAATGCTTGTACCCCTGCCAATGCTTGTACCCCTGCCAATACATATAACCCTGCCAATACTTGTACCCCTGCCAATGCTTGTACCCCTGTCAATACTTGTACCCCTGTCAATACTTGTACCCCTGTCAATACTTGTACCCCTGCCAATGCTTGTACCCCTGTCAATACTTGTACCCCTGCCAATTCTTGTACCCCTGTCAATACTTGTACCCCTGTCAATACTTGTACCCCTGCCAATGCTTATACCCCTGTCAATACTTGTACCCCTGTCAATACTTGTACCCCTGCCAATGCTTGTACCCCTGTCAATACTTGTACCCCTGTGAATACTTGTACCCCCGCCAATGCTTGTACCCCTGCCAATTCTTGTACCCCAATGAGTGTGTCTACGTCATGTCATGTTGTAATTATTTGATCCATTTCACAAATCACTTGTTTGTCTATCTCTCAGATCTGATCTCTTTCACAAATCACTTGTTTGTCTATCTCTCAGATCTGATCCCTTTCACAAATCACTTGTTTGTCTATCTCTCAGATCTGATCCCTTTCACAAATCACTTGTTTTTCTATCTCTCAGATCCGCATCTAAAGCCCCGTCGACACTAACCGCGAAACTATAATTTTAAACTCATCTTTGCATAGACATTTCATAAAGAATATCCATCTCTGAATGAAAAAATTACCGACAAAGATTATCTTGAACTTACTTGATGCCAACTTGAACAACTCGTGAGCGCAATACAAGCACAAAGCTTCCATGAAAGTTTGTCTTACCCACGCATTGTATGTAAAATAATTTTGGCTTTAACTTCTTCTGCCCCAAACATTGCACTCTCATTGCACTCTCACTGGCTCGCAGTCAACACTGGTACTTAAGTACATGTCTACAATCCTTGATAATGTGCATCACTTTTCTAACTAAGCGGTTAAATTCGCTGTGGTGGTCAAATTTTATTTGGGGCAACGTGGCCTTCTGATGTTAAAAGGTTATGATATATGCCGTACTTTATAAAGAGGCTCGAACTGCATTTTATCTCACTCTATAAACCCGTCATTCAAGAAATACGACACACATAGGATTCATGAACATTCTCGAGTGACCCCGCTTTGCTTAGTTAATTTCTGTATTTAGTCAAATCACCGACCGGTTGGGCTCCGTCTCGGCGATAGACCACTTCAAAATTTTTGATATACCGCATCGCTAACTCTTAGTTTGGTGCTCTCCATGCCTGCACAGACTTGATGCTTTAACCAGCACCAACACGCAACGAGAACGCCCACATACAAAATCTCTAGATACAAAAATGTGCGTTATACAAGTTTCAATATATACGTTTAAGAAATTTTGTGTCTCTCCCCCCCCCCCCCCCCCCCCAAAAAAAAAAAAAAAAGACTTGACGTACATTGACAAAACGTTTTGTTCTCCCGTCCTTCACGGATCGTAGAGCCGAGGGATAGAGATAAACAGGCGCTTGCTAAATGAACTCCGTATGTAATGCATGTATATGTACAGAAGAGGGAATTCTTTGGCGTTTCCTGTGTTGATCTTTGATAGTGGTATTACGGGGGGTGGAGGGGGGCCACCCTGACATTTCCAAAAAATCCGGTTTTCTATTGAAACTGTAGATCTGTGCTAAGTAGGGCATGTTGGACCACGGAAAAAATATAACTTATTTTAGGACATCCTGTCTTGTGTTTTGGAAGAATGAGATAGGAGAGAGAGAGAGGGAGAGAGAGAGATAATCTTTTGGTGGCGTAGATTCGGATATACCACTACAAATATACACTATCAACCATGGAGGGCGTCTTATGTAAGTAGACACATTTTTTCTTTACGGCATCTATACGAAGTCACGGGGTCTTTGCATGGCCCACGTAGTAAATATCGGCATGAATGAAACTTAAGTCTGCAAATATTTTTTTGTGTGAATAGAATTCTAACATTGAAGTGTGATTATGTTTCAGGCCGAAAACATGGATTCATTGTCAATTAAGCCGCGACTTAAATATAGACACACCCCCCCCCCCGCCCTTTTTTCCCCTTCTTTTCTCATTTTTTTCTTTGCCATTTTTCATTTGCCAACCCTCAAAACCCTTTTTTGGACTTATTGAATGTTTTTAAAGTCTACATTAAAAGAAGCTCTAAAGACTCCCCCCACCCTCACAGACCTTTAAAAATACCACAAAAAAAAAATATATATAAACTTATAACCATCGCGCCCTATGTGTGGTCATATTACCAGGCACTATGCGTGGTCACATGACCAGGCCGGTGTCGTCCCAACTGGGCGTGAAACAATAATAACCATTAGATCCTTGCTGGCAAAAAGCTCCGAGCGTTCACTACACCATAAAATGTTTATTTCCAACTGTCCGCACCAGCGGAGTGAGTGCGGCAAATAACAGAGGCTTTGTTTTAATATTGCTTTCACGTCATCGCTCTAAAACACAAGGTGCGTGCCTCGCGTCTGCTTCTCGGCGAATGCAACCACCTGGTCAGCCAAAACATGCTGCATGTCAGTGTGCGGCAGGACATGGTCCTCCTAGTAGGTGCTTCAGATTGGCGGGTGTGATAATACATAGTCCTCCAAGTAAGTCCCTCAGATTGGCGGGTGTGACATGACATAGTTCTCCAAGGAGGTCCTTCAGATTGGTGGATGTGATAGGACGTACATAGCCCTCCTAGTGCGTCCCTCAGATCGGATGATGTGATAGGCATATTTACTCTACTAGGTCTTTCAGATAGGTGGGTGTTATAGGACGCGGTCCTCCTATTGTGCCCCTCAGATCCGAGGTTTGATAGGACGAGATCATGTATCAGAAAATGTTGAGAAACTATAACAAAGTATCCCCCAGCATGTTTCATCTGATTTGATCCAAATCCAAGTGACAAACTTCTGGCTTGATTCATACACATGTGGTGAGGTGTCTTGTGGAAGAACTTCCCACACACTCGGTGAGATACTGTGTGGAATAACTTCATACACATTTGGTGAGGTATTGTGTGGAAGGATCCACATTCCTGTTTGGTAGCGTGTTTGGACCTGGGCCCACCAGTCACCAAAAAAAAAAAGCTTTTCTTTTGTTCATTGTACGGCGTTGCTGCATGCTACTAAGAGTACCTGAATATAGCACCACCATTATTTTATCCTAATCCTAAAGGCAAATGGGATAACTTATAATCGGTTTTAAGGGGAATATATTTTCTACTAAGCCCCAGTCTAGTTGTTTACAAATGTGTCGGTTGGAGTTGAGATCGAGTTCTAACTTTTGAGCACATCTTGAGACGGTGTACGGTGATAGTCTCTTGGACTTTGGGGTCAACATGACAGACTGTGCCTTTCGGTGGGAAATTGAATTGGTTTCACGTAATGGGAGGCTGAGGTATAAAATTATAGAATGGGGTATTGACTGGGGGTATACAATTATAGAATGGGATATTGACTGGGGTATAAAATTATAGAATGGGGTATTGACTGGGGGTATACAATTATAGAATGGGATATTGACTGGGGTATACAATTATAGAATGGGGTATTGACTGGGGGTATACAATTATAGAGACTGGGATATTGACTTGGGGTATAAAATTATAGAATGGGGTATTTTTTGACTGGGGGTATATAATTATAGAATGGGGTATTGACTGGGGGTATAAAATTATAGAATGGGATATTGACTGGGGGTATAAAATTTTAGAATGGGAGATGGGATTAAGGTACGCTAGGCTCTTTTAAACAAATTTTAAGCCTTTGAAGTGCCTCAGAAAGTGACGCCATTTTTATTTGTCTGTTACACTCTTCCGTCTTAACAAATAAATAGGTCGTGGACCCGGAGTCGTGAGCTACAGAAGACTCCGCAGCTCTGATATAATCACAGATTTCCATATTCTTGGGATTAACGAAGTATTGTAGTGGGGCCAAGCGACCGTCCGTGGCGGAAGAAAAGCAAGCATGGACGTTGCTACGCGTATAGCTGTAGCGAGCCTCGAGGGGTGACTGGAAATGCCCCTACTCGAGTGTCACATTTCATGCATTATCACAACTTGATGGAACTTAATACAAGCGGGTAGATCTCTGCTTGAAAAGACGCGAAGTTTACAGCGCGATCCGGAGGGATCATCGGAGAGTTTTACGAGGACAGCGCTACGGGCTTCGGTCACGAAAAAGGAGGAAGGGGCGCATGAGGGAGTGGGGGGGTATGGAGGGGGGGAGGGGGTGATTCGCCCGAAGCTCTTCAGATAAGCTTTTGGTTTTCAGGGTTGTATCCCTAAATACAGAAGGTCATAAGTTGTAAGGTTTTAACAGGTCCGCCTCCATTCTGCGACTCAAAAAGATTATTGGTAGCACGACTGGTGCGCTCCCCGGGAAATGAAACCTCACGCTTCCAGGTCGGGCATTCAAATTTGTTACTATGACGTTGCAACGCGTGGAAGTGGTCAAGATTCATTTAGGTTTATAAATTAAAGAAGGAAAAAACAATCTGCAGATCTCACAAGTACCGCACGACTCATCGAAGTCCCAATCTACGGGGTTGTATTTTACAAACAGCGCCAACACCGTGTAACCTAAGTGACAACACCGTGTAACCTAAGTGACAACACCGTGTAACCTAAGTGACAACACCGTGTAACCTAAGTGACAACACCGTGTAATCTAAGTGACAACACCGTGTAACCTAAGTGACAACACCGTGTAATCTAAGTGACAACACCGTGTAACCTAAGTGACAACACCATGTTACGAAAGTGCCGACACCATGTTACCAATGTGCCGATGACTTTACGATCTCCGCTTGTTGGTGCCTGCAACGTTTCTAGCCGTCACATAGAGTTTATTGTTAAACACTTGGCGCTACAGGATGTTAGCATGGACTCTGCACCTCATACATCTATAATAATCTATATCACTATTTTTATAGAGTATCCTTCACGGCTACGGGTGTTCTCAAACAGTGCATAGTTTATCTGTGTATTGAGATTTGGTTCGTCTGTGTATTGAGATTTGTTCCATCTGTATTTTGAGATTTGGTCCATCTGTATTTTGAGATTTGGATCATTTGTGTATTGTGTCATTCTTTTATCAGAGGATGCGTCGTTTACTCTTGAATTGAATGTGTGCACGTGATCCAGATTTTTACACTTGAATCATATGCATCAACCAATCAACTCATTACACGATTATGGCATTAGTACTGCAGCTTATGACGACATTTTTCATTGGATGAGTGTAACTCAAACATTTATTTCCTCCAATCATTATTGTGATGCTAAATCTGGAGCCTGATATCTTATTTACTTATGTAGCAAATATCGGCATCGGTCAAAAAAAGATTTTTAAAATGTAACATCATTTATGAATTCAGTTCATAAAATATTTTTCATTATAATTAATTTTACCTCCAGATCCTGGGAAGCGAGTCAGTTTTATTCCGTTTTTCCCGGGATAAGCAAAAACCCGGGAAATGAGAAACTCTAGATGAGGCCCGCACAACTCAAAATGTAAGGCGGGCCGTAATACTTTATAAAAAAACTGTTGCGGGCCATAAAACGTTATGAAAAACATTCGCGGGCCAAAATATAATAGGACAAGGGGGAAAGATATTAAGGAAATAATAATAATAAAGAATATTTCGTTGCTTCGCGGGCCGCCATGTGGGTGCTGGCGGGCCACATGCGGCCCGCGGGCCGTATGTTGTGCAGGCCTGCTCTAGGTTCATGGGTATGTTTATATCTATTAATGCGCTTTTATTTAGCTTGCTCTGTTGTGTGTTTGTCTGGGTCAACTCTTTGTAACCCAGTGTTCGACCTGTTCCCTTCGCCCGGTGGACTTGAACTTTTGAATGGCTACTCAATCCCGAGGACAACTGCGTCCCAACATGATCAGATGGTCAGCAGTTACCTCCCCTGACCCTTGATGGTCCTCTGCGGGTCAATTCTTGCATTTAAATCATTGATCCCACTTCCTGATCTCTAAATGAGCTTAAAAAAACCAAAAACAACTCTGTATATTTCTGGTAGCATTTCCTTCCATTATTGGCGCCCACACTTTTGTAGACGTAAATTGTAAGAAACTCCCGGTGTGTCTCAATAAAATTATTGTTGACATTTTAGTAATAAAACGTGTTTGAACAATACATTTTTAAAAAAAAAGTAAAATTTATCATTAAAATTCAATTCTAAGTTTGCCTGAGATTATTAATGAAAGGAAAAAAAAACCTATACAGATGGATAAATTCACATGAAACATTAAATTCAAAGAATTTCCCCAAACATACTTTAAAATAATAATTTGGGTGAAATTTGTATTTTCGAAAATCGCAATCATATTTTCGTATTAAAGGTATAAAAAAAAGAAAAACGGGGAAAATTACGAAAAATGTGCCCGAGTTTTTTCTTTCTTTTTGTTTCAAAGCCTACAATCCATGATATTGGGGCACATTTTTCCAAACCTACAATCCTTGATATTGGGGCACATTTTTCCAAACCTACAATCCTTGATATTGGGGCACATTTTTCCAAACCTACAATCCTTGATATTGGGGCACATGTTTCCAAACCTACAATCCTTGATATTGGGGCACATTTTTCCAAACCTACAATCCTTGATATTGGGGCACATGTTTCCAAACCTACAATCCTTGATATTGGGGCACATTTTTCCAAACCTACAATCCTTGATATTGGGGCACATGTTTCCAGAAAGGGGATGTCAATGGGTTTTTAAAATTTACATAATTCATAATCCCAGAACCACTGCCGTAGGTAAATCCCAGTGGCCTACTCCCAGGCGACTTCTCCTGTAATGAAATGGCGCTTTCCTTCAAGCCTCGCTTCGTCTCCATCAGGCCATTCAGGAAAGTTTGCTCTAATCATTTTGTACGGCTACAATGGCCACGCTACGCGTACTCCGGTGACATTTGAGATGTTGAAAGTGGCTTCATTAGTTTGGGCGGGTTTATATTTTGTATTGTTCGGGTCCCCAGTCATTTCATCGTGGTGTGGATGTTGTGTACGATGCTTTTTAATGCTATTGAGGTCAGAGTGCAAAAGCCGTGGATGGTGCTGGTGGTAGAGAGATCCGAACTACGGGGATCCGAAGCCGCCCATGTCATAATGATGTCATAAACTCCTGATATCCGGATTAAATCCAATTATATATATATATATATATTACTATCTGGTATTCTATCTCGGCATCATGTAAAAGACATACTGATTAAAACTAAGTTTGAAAAAAACGTGTTTATGTTAAAAAATTGAACACTTGTATATGAAACAAACCAAGTAAAATACTATTTCTTTATACGAAGTACCAATTTCTTTTTATAAGGAACGTGTCAAACGAATTAAGTACTGAGTTCATCTTTTAAATCAATTTTAAAAAATCAACAAAAAATAATTCCTTCTTGTAAATATAAAACACAAAACCTAATCCTTTTTTTAATTGTTATTTTTTGTATTTCTTATGATCAATTATCAATGAAAAACAACAAAAAGTAAATGAACCATTTAATATAACTCAAGAACAAAATCCATGACTTAAAAATGACCGGCTTAATGATAAATATTGCAAAAAACTAAGTGCTATTGGTCTCGTCGCTTGTCTGCGGCCGCCGCGTGGTGGACGGGGTGCCGGGGCGCTGAAATAAGGTTGTAAATCTGCTAGACGCTTTCCTGTTACAGAACATTACATTGCAAATATATATATATATATATATATCCCCTCCACCACACTCTCTTAATTTCAAATTTGAAAAATTCCGGATTTCATATTTAAAAATCTGAAAAACTCACCCGGTTAATTAATGCCACTGTAAATATTCTTGGGAAAAAATTTCGGATTTTCGAACGTCTGAATTTCCGGATTTGCAAAAATTGTATCGTACCAAACAAAGACGGTGGTTCTCATATGGCTTGTCTCTCTGGTTGTTTAGAAACACGCTTGTCTTACATTTAATGTGTGTAGCCCATCCCGTGCGGTTGTGGTTTACGCACTTAACATTTATGGGAGCGATTCGTTGCACTTCATTTCCGGTGCAGTTTCAAATGGGGACTGTGTTTCTTCCTCACTTCTCTTTGACCGCATTCATACGTCACCAGCAGCTGCTGTGGCGACTACTGCGCAGATATCCCCCACAATGCCTCATTTGTATAGTGATGATTAGTAAACATTTCTGTCACGCTAAAGTTATTGTAAATGTATTGCAACAATCTCAACATTCAATGATAGATTTACACGAGTTTATAACAAGACCAAAAAAAAAAAAAAGAATAAATTTGTAAAATCTCTTACAATTTAATATGTTCACTTTCTTTCTATGCCAACCTTGCTTATGCATGTCAACCAGGCCAACCAGTCCCATTCAAGTGGCGGGTTTTCCTACGTGTTTCACATCCCGATCACGAAGCCAAACGTTACAATTAAGTTACGTCACGCCACCATTTTTTAAAAGAAAAAAAATGATTTTACATGCAACATACTTTCTAGATATTGACTTTGTTTTCTAAACCCCCTCCCCTCAAACACGCATAGTCGGGCCTCTTTTCAGTTGGATCCACTGAACCGCAGGCGGAGAACCGTTGGTAGAGTATAAGTCTTTAATCCCAACTGGTATGCTAAGTGTAAATGATTTCCCTCGTTCTTTTCTAATAACCTAGTCCTTAAATCCAGCGCTTTTTTTGTGCCCGTGTAAAAAGGAGTAAGGGCGGGGTGGGGGTGTTGTGGGGTAGCAATAAGCTGGGTATATTTGGTAGCCGGGTGGTCTAAACTGAGCAAATATCAAGCTGATGGTCAGGAGCTCAATCCCCGCCAAAGCCCAGTCAAGCAAAAACACCACCAGCACCCCGGGTGGATGGGACTCGTTAACCTTGGCCGGCAACTCATCTAAGAGAAGGCAACTCTGAATTCAAACCCCGGAGATGGAGTCCCGATAGGCGGATAACATTGATACAATGAAACATTCCGGCAACTCCTGCGACGCCACTGGTGCCAAGCTGTATCATCCACATGATGTTCCCTTGGGGTCATCCAGCGGCGTGGAGAGAGGCGATTTGCTGTTGGGAACCAGCTAATAATCCTATAAGAATAATCCCAGGCCTTGTGGATTTCGTCCTGCGAATTCCATACCATCGTCACATTGTGACGGACGGATGCCAGCAATAATTTGGTAGCCATAAGCTGGGTATATTTGGTAGCCACAAGCTGCGGGTATATTTAAGATATTGCCGTATTAAGTGTTTTTCGACGCAGTGTTTCAGAGGCGTCACCCCGCAAGCTTTACATTAAACGGCTTGGTTGGGGGGGGGGGGGATCTCGGCGAAAAATAACTGCAAGGGTCCTTAAACTGTGCCGGTTCTAATCCCTATATATAGGTGGGTGGGCCCCCCTCCCGCTGTGGGGTAGTTCCAGATACCCGTAATGTTGTTGGAATAGTTTAGCTTGGGGGTCAAGCAGGTCGTGCCCCTTGGTGGGTGCACATGCAGCTGAATGCATCCGGGCGTGGGGATGTTTGCAGCGAACAAAGTCCATTGAATGGTTATGTTTTCTGTGAAATATTTGCTAATCCTTGGTTCATAAATTTCACAAATGTCTAGGGGCGAAGCGATTTTTATCCAATGGAGCGGTTCTCAACCTGTGTGTCGCGACCCCTTTGGGGGTCGAACGACCCTTACCCAGGGGTCGCCAAAGACCATTGGAAGACTCATATACTCTACAGTTAGGAAGAAGAAAAGAAAAGAATTGTTTGGTTGGGGGTCGTCACAACATGAGGAACTATATTAAGGGTCGCGGCATTAGGAAGGTTGAGAACCACTGATCTAATGCATCCGGGAACTCTCGGCGAGTTATGTTTGTCCACCTTTTTTGTAACTCCGCCAAGGCCGGTCCCAAGCCCGGGTGCAAAAGGAGGAGGGTTGGCGTGAGGCCAGCTACCTCACCCGTAAAAACAAATTGCTACAGAAACGTCAACAAGAAAAAACCAACAAATTTCAGCCCTGAGAAGAGAGGGCTCTTCTTTTCCAAGAAGAGCTATGAAGCCTTGTGGCCAAACCCAGACTATACTGGAAGCCTCAAAGCCGAAGACCCTCCTTTCTAAGGAAACAAACATAGGCACATGGAATGTCAGAACCATGTATGAAACAGGGAAAGCAGCGCAGGTGGCAGCAGAAATGAGAACTTACAAACTTACACTGCTGGGCATCTGTGAAACAAGATGGATACAAGCTGGACAAATAACTTTGGCCTCGGGAGAAATGTTACTATACTCTGGGCATGAGGAGGAAAATGCTCCGCACACACAAGGAGTCGCTCTAATGTTGTCTAGGATGGCACAGGATTCATTGATTGGATGGGAAGCCCATGGACCAAGAATAATAACAGCAACATTCCGAACCAAGAAAAAGAAAATAAAGATGAACATAATACAGTGTTACGCACCCACCAACGACAGCAAAGAAGACGAGAAAGAAACATTCTACAATAGACTACAAACAATAATAGAAAAATTCCCAAATAGAGACCTGAACATTTTAATGGGGGACCTTAACGCCAAGATCGGAAACGACAACAGTGGATATGAGGAAATCATGGGACGCCATGGTGTAGGAGAGAGAAATGAGAACGGAGAAAAACTAGCAGACTTCTGCGCAACACATGAGCTTGTTATCGGAGGCAGCGAATTCCAACATAAAAACATCCACAAGATTACATGGATATCCCCGGACAACAAAACGCAAAACCAAATAGACCACATATGCATTAACAAAAAATTTAGAAAGTCTCTACAAGATGTACGAGCAAAACGAGGAGCAGATGTCGCATCTGATCATCATCTTGTTTGGGCAAGACTAAAGTTAAAGTTGAAGAAGAACTGGGAACCGCCAACTGTTAAGCGAACAAAATTCAACGTAGCACTTTTGGTAAATGAGCAGAAAAGAGAGGAATTCAGTGTTACCTTAAGGAATAAGTTCCAAGTGCTGGAAGACCAAACAGAAGATGACCAAGTAGAACATAAATGGCAAAACATAAAGTCGTCTGTAACATCCACTTGCCAAGAAGTTTTAGGATCAGTGAAACAGAAACACAAAGACTGGCTCTCAATCAACACACTGCAAAAAATAAAAGAGAGAAAAGAAATGAAAAGTTTAGTTAACGGCAGCCGCACCAGGGCGGAGAAAACAAAAGCGCAAGAGAAATATAAAGAAGCAAACCAAAAAGTAAAAAACAGCATAAAAAAAGATAAGAATGCCTACATAGATGGCCTAGCATCAACAGCAGAAGAAGCAGCCAAGAAGGGCAACCTGAGAGAGCTCTACGATATAACAAGAAAGCTGTCAGGGCGATACAAAAGGCCGGAGAGACCTGTCAAAGATAGAGAAGGTAGATCAATAACAGAAAGGAAAGAGCAACAAAAAAGATGGGTGGAATACTTTAAAGAACTATTAAACAGACCCCCACCCACAGACACACCAGACATACAACCAGCAAATGAAGACTTACAAATAGAAGAAAGCGCCCCAAATAGGGAAGAAATAGCTCTGGCCATCAAGCATCTCAAATTAGGGAAAGCACCGGGACCGGACAACATCACAGCAGAGATGATGAGAGCTGATATAAATACAATAGTCAACATGCTGCACCCTCTGTTTGAAAAGATATGGGAAGAAGAGAGAGTTCCAAAAGATTGGAAAGAAGGATACCTCATCAAGATACCAAAGAAAGGGGATCTCAGCAATTGTGCAAATTACAGAGGAATCACACTGCTGTCCATACCAGGAAAGATCTTTAACAGAATTATTTTGAATAGAATGAAAGACCAGGTCGACATGCAGCTACGAGATCAACAGGCTGGATTCCGCCAAAACAGATCATGCACAGATCAAATTGCAGCACTGAGAATCATTGTAGAACAATCCATCGAATGGAACTCCCCTTTATACATAAATTTTATAGACTACGAAAAGGCCTTTGATAGCCTGGACCGACAAACATTGTGGAAACTTCTTCGGCACTATGGAGTACCAGGGAAATTAGTCAGGATTATTCAGAGATCTTATGAAGAAATGACATGCAGGGTGGTCCACGAAGGTAGACTCACAGATGCCTTTACAGTCGAAACAGGAGTCAGACAAGGATGCCTCTTGTCCCCATTTCTATTCATCCTTGCCATTGACTGGATAATGAAAAAATCCACAGACAAAAAAAGGAATGGGATACAGTGGACACTCTGGGAACAACTGAATGACCTAGACTTTGCAGATGACATTGCACTTCTGTCCCACAACCAGCAACAAATGCAGGAAAAAACAAAAGATGTAGCCACCTTTTCATCACAGCTCGGACTTAATATAAATAAAAGCAAGACGAAAATCATGAAGGTGAACTCATCCAACCAAGAGCATATCTGTCTGGAAGGAAAGGCACTGGAAGAAGTGGAGTCCTTCAATTACTTAGGCAGCACCATAGACACAAATGGCGGATCCGACGCAGACGTGAGGTCTAGAATTGGAAAAGCTAGATCAGCATTTGTGTTATTAAAGAAAATATGGGAGTCGAAGCAGCTGAAACTTCAAACCAAAGTCAGAATCTTTAATACAAATGTCAAAACAGTCCTACTTTATGGAGCAGAAACGTGGAAAACATCAGCGAGCATTACACAGAAAGTGCAGACATTCATAAACACATGCCTTAGAAAGATCCTTAACATCAAATGGCCAAATACCATCACCAACAAAGATCTATTAGAAAGGACATACCAGGTGCCCGTTGATGAAGACATCATAAAGAAAAGATGGAGGTGGATTGGGCATACTCTGAGAAAACCCCCAGATAGCACCACCAGACAATGTCTAACATGGAATCCACAGGGAAAAAGAAAGAGAGGAAGACCTAAGAATACATGGAGACGTGAACTAGAGACAGACACGCAAAATATGGGATACAACTGGAAGCAATTGGAAAGGAAAGCACAGGACCGGGATGAGTGGAAAATTCTTGTGGACGGCCTATGCCCCAGACGGGGTAAAAAGGCATAAGAAGAAGAAGACCTTTTTTGTAGAATTCAAAACTCCACCATCGCATGGCTGTGTGGTGACGGCAGTGCTTCTAAGAATATCTTGGCACTGCCCATTACCGGTACTTATAATTATATGTCAGGAATAGGAAATTATTATTTAAAAAAAAAAAATTTCAAATACAAAAATAAGTAGCCGAAAATGCTACATCTGAATTACCTTTTAGTTAAAAACAATACAAATAAAAGTAATAACATTCTATGACTCAACCAAGGTACTCGTACGCTGGTGTGGTGTTCGACTCGTTCAGAATCGATTTGAAGTCATTGCTCTACTGTGTGGTAAGGGCAATCCGTCCAAACTTGCTTTGTTATCTGCGTTTTTAGTTGAATCCGCATCAGACATTGATTGTTACCACCGCAACAGACACATACTGTAACGTGTAACCACCGCAACAGACACATACTGTAACTAGGCTTGTAACGCACAGCAACAGACACATACTGTAACTAGGCTTGTAACCACCGCAACAGACACACACTGTCACCACCGCATCCGTCACACACTGTAACCACCGCAACAGACACACACTGTAACCACAATGGATAATCTTTGTACCAACTGAAGAGGCTCTCAGTTTCAGACTTACAGAGCTGTCTGATATGAGACTGGCGATCCCGAATGATCCCATCTGATAACGTATTAGTATTCGTAAACGTGGCGGGAAAGAAACTTGAACGTCTAACAATCACATGACGTTACCGCACTGTAGTGCTAGACATTGACGTTATCGCACTGTAGTGCTAGACATTGACGTTACTGCACTGTAGTGTTACACATTGACGCTCGGTCTGCTCTTATATGTGTAGCCTTGCAAACTTGCAGACGACACATAATTTATACGGCATGATTCAAACACAAACTTTTTCTTCCATTTTTATATAGAGAAGCTTTTTATATAGATCTAGATAGAGTTCAGGGTAAAACAAATATGAAGCAGTGGTTGAAAAAAATGAAAGGCAAACGAATTTCAAAGCACTTTACAGAGAAGAGGGAGAGGTTTATATATATATAGTAGCTATTTATGGACAGGTCCAATAATTGCGGGCGTGTTACTATGAAAAGGGTTACCGGAAAAATTGTTTGAAAGCAATTCCGGTCGATGGAAAAATTGACCGACGGATGTTTGATCGAACGTTCGTGTCCATGTCGTGTCCATGTCGAATCGTACCCGCCAATAACGCTGAAACTAAACAAAGCAAAGGACACAATCATGCATCTGATGATAGTCTCAAAATTATGATGTGAAGACAGTAATGAGCATGCTTAAAAGTTATGCCGTAGCTGCATCTTGTCTAATGAAGCTCACTCGCACCTCTTAGGCTTAATCAACATGTTAAAAAAGTTTTTAAAAAATACAGAAAAAAAATGTCTGTTCGAACTAACACACCCTTCCCCCCCCCCCACCCCCCACCCCCGCCCCATGTCTAACTCTCACTTTAGGACTTAACAAGTAAAATAAAAAAAATAAAAAACTTTTTAAAAACAACAACATATCCTTTCGACCCAACTTCCGTCGATCAATTTTCCGTCGACTTAATTTCTTTCAAATTTCCGGATACGAATGAAAAAAAAAAAAAACCCCGTCTTTGGCGGTTAAGTTATTGCTTAAAACGGTTGGCGTATAAATAAAAGGCAAAGTTCACACTGAATCGTTCTGACGCGGGCAAACAAACCTCGTTGAATGAAAGCACCCTGCACTTTTATATGGCTGCGCTTCTCACGGGAGAACGCCATTTCTTTGCCGCGATACGATGTCAACATCAACGCAACTCCATTAAATAATATCACCATGAGATGTTAAATAAATTTTCCACCTCGTGAGTAAAAGAAAAAAAAAATAACGGAGCCCATTCGAATGGCGCATAACAAATACTCATTTAAAATGTTGAAATAATAAATGAAAAGGACTGGACTTACAAAAAAAAAGAAATGTAAAAAAAAACATTAAAGCTTATTGAATTTTTCAATATTTCGTTTCAAATATGATAATGATTGCACGTGGCATCTTATGACTTTAAATTAAAAACCAGCACTTGTTTGTATTTTGATGGATACACGTGACAGATCTGATTCTGGTGGAATCATTCAAGTATGTATTTAGTCTGTACCCAGAGACGTCGTGTGGCTCCCCCCCTCCCTTTTCCCCCACTTGTAGGGGTTGTGCCCCCTGCATTCATACTTGATAGTATGATAATATAACGTTTTTTAAAAAATTCCACACCACCAAATTTTGGTCAAAGTATCCGAGCCCCCACCCGTTTGCCCCCCCCCCCCGCCAACCCGTTTGGGCCCCCCCAACCCGTTGGGGCACCTCCCGGCAGCTGCGCAAGGTTTGCATTGCACACGCTACGGCTTTAGTGTATACCCAACATAGGCATTTGAAAGAGAAGATGGGGCAGTAGTACCTATAGGCATTTTGTGTTACGTTGAAAGGGAAGATGTGGTAATAGTACCCTTAGTCATTTGGTGTTACGTTGAAAGGGAAGAGTGGGTAGTAGTAGGTACCCATAGTCATTTGGTGTTACGTTGAAAGGGACGATGGGGTATCACAAATTCTTACGGTATTTCCTGTTTTATCCAAGGCATAGATAACATTCCTATTATTTGAGGCACACATAGCCTCTCGTGTTCTGATCTAATACTACAGTCTATTGACTAATTCACATTGACTAACATTTCAAGTTTCTTCTCATCTCACCAGATACACCTAGGACCATGTCTGAGACTGTCTATGTGACCATGGAAGACCAAAGTTCGAAATGCTCGAGACCGGAAATGACGAAAATGGACTCCACGCCAAGAAAATCGTCAAAACATTGGCAGGACCATGACGTATTACACAAAGTTTACCACTCTGGCATCAGTACGTCACAACACAAAGCCCAGAATCACGCTTCGTGGCAGAAACACTCTGGCAAAACGCTTCCCCAGAATTTATTCTTTGAAGGCTTTAAGGATTGTGCCTCTGAGGTTATAAGGTTTCTCACGGAGGTAGAGAAGGTTGAAGACAATAATCCTCTAGTGAAGGGTCTTCAGTCTCACCTCGTCAATGTCAGTAAAGCCATTTGCCAAGAATCATTCATAGATTTGGATCATTTGGAAAATAGCGATGCCCAACAGGTCAACGAGCTGTTACTCCCAAAGGACTTGAATGTCAAATCTACCAGAAATCTACCAGACTCTGATTGCACTTTGTACAATGAGTTCAGTGTGGACTGCAGCAGTTCAGCACATCATATCCCTTGTGCTATATCTCCTATAGTGATGAGGTCTGCCAACAATTCAGTCTCTGATACATCTTATTGTGAGTCAGACATGTCCACTTCCTATTCATCCAACATCACTTGTCAGTCGTCTATAAGCTCAGAGCTCAGTACATCTCTGCATAATTCCTCTGCCGAGCTAAACCCAGACAGCTCACTTGATTACATCAAAAATGATGATGTCTTCAGATGTCCATCACCCCAACAACATTTAGGACTCAACCCTAATGCACGGAAGCTCAATAAAAATACAGCTGTATCCTTAAAACAACTGGCAAGCATGGCTGTACATAAAGAAACAGTCAAACCTCTGGAAAATCATTCAGTACTACCAACAGAAACTAACTTTACAGAGCAGTTGTGTGTACCAGCGAGTGACACTGCCGTCTGCAGGCACCAGGACGACTGTATTCAAAATCCAATGCAGTACCTGCTTCCACTGGGGCAGTCATCACCAGTGCTTGCAAGGTCACAATCACACAGTTCCTCCATAAACAGTTTCTTTTCCCATGGACCAACTCCTAACCCGATAACACATCCTTTTATCCTATCCGAATCATCATCACCATTAGCACTTCAAACTAACACATTTTCAGAATTTCACCCTATAGCAAACAGAGCTTTTTTGTCTCTCAATCATGCGCCAAGTTTAGAGGAAAGGAGGGAGACACGTTTACCATCCAGCGTTGAGTGTCATACGGAGCATCCACAGTTGACGGCAGATGTTTCTCAGTACATCGGCTCGATCCTAGAACTACAAGCCAATTTTCTGCCTGGCATTGACACATCGGCTGTTGCATCTGGGAGCTTTGCAGACATCTTGTTGGCTGTTGAATCCTGCAGATTCCACGAGGAATCCAGGGTCAGAGCCTTGGCCAATGAGCTCATCCATCTCATACATGATGATTACAGTGATGAAGACGACGGTGATGACACAGATGATGAAGACCATGAAGATGAAACCAATAGGAACGATGAAAGCGGCATTGAAATGATGGACGAGAGCACCGATTGGGGAAATCCCGTTGATATGATTGAGCAATGAAAACCGGAAAATGTTTGCTCACAATCCATTTATAGCAGTATAATTTATTTGTTTACTGTTATTTATGCTTCATTGTGTCTCCTGTTGGTTTATAAAACCATACTTCATAAAAAAAATTAAGAAATCAAGTTTCTGTGTTACATATGGTCTGGTAGGCTGTGAATGAATGAAGGAATGCTTTGACTGAAATCAATATTTATTTCAACTCTTTTAATGGAGACTGATACTTTACCTGTGCAAGGGAATTTCCATTTCTTGTTAGTGCTGTTTGGATGGACATTAATTGGTGGGTTTTACTTTTAGAATTGATTTTATGATAATTTATGGAAAGCATGTGAATAAATGCTGTTTTCAAATATATTTATTGAATTTGTTTCTAATGTAAATAAAAATTATGAATTAATTTTATACTGCTTTTATTTTATCAGCTGCCAAGTGCTTTTGTAAAGTTGGACAAAAGTGACAAAAAATACAATTCCACAAATAGAGATATTGTCATTGCAGTTATATGAGTGACTCTGCTCTACTTTCATATTAACCTGCATTACACTTAGATGTAGCGGTTGCATTTATTTGTATCTTGTTATTTGACTTTTTAATGAATTATATAAACTTTAGTGATGACTGTCAGTTAAACTGGACATCTACAACTCCACGACACTGTAATTTATTTTGAAAATGTGTTCACCTAATTGAATGACCCAACTATTATTACTATTAAGATTGTTTTATTAATAAAAGTTGTGAAATAAATTATATTGGTAATCTCTGTCTTTTTCTGTTACTTGTTTTCCCAGTTTCCCCATATTATCATTAATGTAATACAGTAATCTAACACATGAAAAAAAAAAGATTAACAAAACATTTTATTATTGGAAATATATTTACTTATTATAGTTATTCCATCTCCATGTAGAATGCATAATGAGCTATGATATTGGAATTAAAGGGGCTTAAAAAGTTGGCAGAATTTGAATCAAAGACAATTAAAAAAATTATTATTGCATGCATATTCATTTGCAGTGTAGTGTAGTCATCACAAAATTACAAGGTCATTCTTGATACATAATGTATAAAGTTAATTTTAAACCACTGCATGACAATTGTTTTCATAAGGGAATAATTGTAACTTATACAAAAAAAAAAAAAAAAAGGATTATTTAAAAACTGAACAACAAAGTTAATCTTTGAAAAAAAAATTGCTTTGCTTGGCTAAATAGCATTTTTTTTTAAATGTCACAACAAATTTAGTTTATTTCTGTTAGAAAATGGCTTCATTTAAGATGTTTACTTCCTTTAAAAATGTATAATTTTTAAACACCTGGCTCCCAAGTTTTTGATAAAAAGAACCTCAATTGAGATAACTTACACTTTTGAAATATCAAGAAAGCGTTTGAATTTATAATTCCAAAACAGTAATTTCTCAAGTCTTAAAAATATGTTACTTAAACGTTATGTATTGCTTCTCAATCATTTTCAATATTAATAACTAACTTAATAAAACACGGTTTTGCATTACAGCTAAAAAACTACATTATAAAGATCTAAAAAAAAATTTCATAGTTTGTAATGATTGTTATAATGTCAAGGGAAGTAATCATGGTAGTTATTCCATTAGACAACAAAAAGAACTAATCTGTGTGATGTTTTAAAAAAAGAATAAATACTGGACTGGATGTAAAAATTATAAATGATAAAATATAAATAAGAACAGTTTAGGAAAAAAATATTATTACAAGATATACAACCAAGTTTGATCAACTGGCAGTCAAACCTAATATCTGGCCTTGGGTCACTAAATTAAAAAAATTACAATTTAAATTTATTTTCTGCTCACACAGTAGAACGTTTTAATAACATACCAACAATATGTGTCTTACCGTGTTAACTGAATCACACACATGCACATATTGGTCTTGCAAACAATATGTTGCAAAATTAATTGAACAGTTATAAGAAAACAATTGTTAACCCAACTAACTGGCAACTACTGATGTGTAATTACCTTCATATAAATGTGAAACATGATGTATTCCAACAAGCCTTTTTATTAAAATGCTAATGATTAAAAGTTGACAGGATATGTTAATAATGATGGGATCCGATTTAGCAGTGTATGGCAAATATGAATGCAAAATGATGACTAATGTCAAGGGCGCGAATGGGACAACTGGCCACATTAAATTCACCCAAACATGTTACTGATTGTTACTGTTAAAGACTAAAGCATGGTTGAACAAATCATAACTTTTTCTAAATCCTAAAATTATTTGACTTTTCAATCAATTCAATTTAGGCCAAGAAGGAAAACTTAAGTTACTTTATATTAAATTTTTTATAAAGCCTTAACTTGCCCAGAACATGCTGTTTTTACGTGTCAGGTAGCCATTTCTTGTTGATGTAATTCTAGTTATGCCCAAACTCAGTCAAAAACAATGACTTCAATTGTTTAACTGCACAGTGCTACAAAATTGGGGAGTCAACTATAAAACTAAGGTTGAAAAAAAAATTGAGCAAAGAGGATTTTACTTTATTACCTACACAAATGGAAATACTGAGATAGACTGAAGTTTTACAACAGGACCTCACTTAGCTGTTGCCATACAGCTCAAATAATAAACAACTTAACTTTCTTTTCTAGCCTCTGTTCCTGCACAGGTCAGGTTGAGACGAGAGATGTAATGATTATTTACATTAGGGAAAAGCTGTAGGTTAAAAATTTTCAGATATTTACAAAAGCAAACTTAAGGGGTTATTTAAAAATTTAAAGACAGACAAGAGTGAAACAAATCACAACACATAAGCTTGTATGACTAGAAATGTAATTAATCATCTCACATTATAACTACAGGACGCTACTTCTATTCATTATATAAATATTACATTTACAGCACATTGTCTCTAATAAATAAGTAAATTATTGTAAAAATGACTATACTAGTGTTCTTGGTCCCAAAATTGAACTGCTTTGATATTGCATATAAACAGACAAAATAAAACTTCTTGCTCACTGTGTTTCACTTGGATCAAAAGTTTAATAAAAAACTGGTAAACTGCTGCACATTTAAAAAAAACAACACAAGTTTATAGTAAAATTTAACACTAAAAATGATCATGTAAATTTAATTGAAAATATTTTGTTCACTTAAATCACAACAATTTTTAATTAAAACACGGTTTTTGTTTTTTCATCAGAGTAGATGAGTCAGAAGTTCATACTGAACAATCAAACAGTAAAAATATGTTACAGAGAAGTGCCCAATATGCAAAGATTATAGTTGTCTGATAAAAAAATATCTCATTTGTCCACCTATGTCTTAAACACTGTACAGTTCAAACTGTATCCTAGCTCAGTCCAAACTGGTTTAATTTTAATTTCCCAGCTCTAAAAGCTTGGTATTCACAAAGTTTACTTTTCAAAAGGTTGATGAGAGATTACAGGTAATGTAATGTATATTTTGTAATGATATATTAAAAATATTTCTAAAATTCAACTAAAGATTATATCTTGTTTATATATCCCACAAATGATGGCTTTGAATACAACTTACGAAGGGATGAATGAATAATCCACAGGCTTAAAAGAATACGTACAGTTAAAATACAATTGAACTAAGAAAGAATGACCATGAAAGCTTTGTTAGCCTTTAAATCCTATTCTGCAGTAGTTTATTTTTTTTAAATGTGGATAACTTCCTTGAGCCATTTCAATTTACTGTTGTATAGTATTAGTATAATAATAAAATGAAAATGCAAAGACTTCTACTCTAACTGTTATGAAATAAGTTTGAACAGATTTGTTCTGGAAGACAAGGTTAATTGATGTATTTCTTTCCATAAAAATTAAATGATTTGTATCTAAACAACAAGTACCAGCAGAGAAATAAAGAGAAATCTTAGTTTTTTTATACATAACTTCAATGCCACTGTAATACCTGCATTTTATGGTTACCGGAAATTTGATCGAAAGAAATTTCGTCGACGGAAAATTGATCGACGGTAATTTGATAGAACGGAAATTTGGTCGAATCTTTTTTTCAGTCCAGACGTTAAAATTTTTGTCAAATTTCTTTTAGAACGCACTATACTATATCGTAAAACATAATAATGCGTTCAGAAAGAAATTTGATGCAATACTTTAACGTATAAATTTAAAAAACGATTCGACCAAATTTCCGTTCGATCAAATTTCCGTCGACCAAATTTCTTTCGATCAAATTTCCGGATACGGCATTTTATATGTGTGCCTGTTATTGCAAATGCCAGTGAGCTTACATTTTTTAAATACATAGACGATAAATGATTTAAAAAATCTGGTGACATTTCAATAAGGAGGTAAAGAAACAATTATCATGGGGTAACACTATAAAAACAATCACAAAGATATTGATAAAAAAATAACCTGCACCAATATTCTGTAAAAAAAACAACATGTGGAATGATAACTGGCTATTACATTACAATACTGTCTTTTTAACAAAAAGGGATCACCAGCCAGCTCTCTATGAAAACAGATTATGAGTAGAAAAAAAGTTTTAAAAACACATTAATGTTATAGTTATATTATATTTTAATAAATAGATTTTGTAATGATCTGGTTTCAAGTTTAAAAACAAAGCTGATTATTAAACATTTTAGTGAATCAGTCTGGCACTTTTGATAATTTGATCCATCTTTATGCTGCACATGCACATGGTGTGAGATGAGCTGATTTAAAACTTGATCTACTATATGTGTCTGCATCAATCCATCTGAAGCCCATCAAATCCTTGAAAAGACATGGGGTGAACATTATCTAGATAATAGCAAATCCTTGGACAGACAGAGATTGGGTGAACCAATAACCAAGTGTTTACCTGGGAAAATGTTTTGTAAGCTAAGTAATCTTTAAACATCCAAGTAACATTTATAAGGTCATCATCACCATCTTGATGCAGTGGTCATTAGGACATTCCCCATTTAGCATGATGTAATAGTGAACAATCTTCAGGACTTTTTTTTCTTTTGAAATTCAAAGGGTAAAATTACAGAATAATGTTTTAGCTCAAACCTAGATTCTTTGCACACAATCCTTTTTCTTGGCCAACATATAATGTATACATTGAGAGAAAACAATGGCACACATATAATTTGTACTGTTAGAGGAAAGGGAACAATGGCACACATATAATTTGTACTGTTAGAGGAAAGGGAACAATGGCACACAATAATTTGTACTGTTAGAGGAAAGGGAACAATGGCACACATATAATTTGTACTGTTAGAGGAGAGGGAACAATGGCACACATATAATTTGTACTGTTAGAGGAGAGGGAACAATGGCACACATATAATTTGTACTGTTAGAGGAGAGGGAACAATGGCACACATATAATTTGTACTGTTAGAGGAAAGGGAACAATGGTACACATAACAATGCATACAGTGAGAGAAAGCATCAGCACACATACAAAATGATTACAATGAGAGGAAACATTATTTGAGAGCAGGTGTATCAACTTCCACGAAACAGAGGTCACTGAAATGGGATCAGACAAGGAGGTGTTTTTTTTTGTTTTTTTATGAGCCTTATGAGGTTTTTTTTATTAGCAAGGAATGTCAGTCAATTTAATATTCACATATATTAATTTCTAAAAATACTTAAGAAGAGTAAAACCTCTGAAAAAGAGCTATAAAGAAGAAAAAAATATACTACAGAACTACATATTACCGGGTATAGGGCTTAAACTGATTATTGCTGGAATTGGTCTCTGGCCAAGATACTGATTAGCTACTGATAAGAGATGGACAGCAAAATAATAAAAGATATAAAAAAATGTTTATATCTTAAAAGTGGAAGTAAGTGGAGAAAAAAACAAAAGAAACTTATGTGGAGGCATCATAAGTGCACGGAGACTGGAATAAGTTGAATTCTGAATTTGAATAATTTTTATTTTTCCATAGCCATAGAAATAATAATAAATGGCAAGAATATGTTTTTTAAAAACTTAATGAAATATCTGGGAGAGGGATAGAGAAAAGGGCTGTTGGTGGGTTAGTGTATGTTAATATGTTTAAAAAAAATTAATTTGTTAACAACTACTAGGATATTTTTTGAATTCCCATAACTTTTGTTTAATAATATCTGATTCATTCATTAACACTCTTAATCTAATGCAGTGGTTCTCAACCTTCTTAATTCTGCGACCCTGTAATACAGTTCCTCATGTTGTGGCGACCCCCAGCCACAAAATTATTTTCGTGCCTACTTCATAACTGTAGAGTATGTGTTTTCCAATGGTCATAGGCGACCCCTGGCAAAGGGTCGTTCGACCCCCAAAGGGGTTGCGACCCACAGGTTGAGAACCACTGATTTAATGGCTATTCTTGCAGAGATCTTTTAATGCTAACTAACAAATTAAACGATTTCTATTTCATTCTTGTGAGCACAGAAGCAAAGGTGAATTCTTTTGAAATAAAATACAATAAAGCATTAGGATCTATATATATATTTTTTTAAATGTTGAAACCAAATGAGACAGAGATTCACGAAGAGAGACAAAATCAGTAAAAAAAAAAACACAACAACTCATGAACACAATGTAAAAAATACAATGTCAAAATTGGTAGAACAGCAGTAAAAACTTATGTTTAGATGACAATGCAGCCAAGTAATCAACACAAGATTGGTAAACCATTATGACCCTGATCATATGTTTGCCTAACTCAGCATATTTACAGCTTTCATTTAACTTTTTTTGAGTTGTTTTTTTAAAAAAATGGAATGGAAATAATAAGTTAAATGAAAAAACAATAGGGTGAACTATACTACGTTTCTATTGATTAATTATAACAATATATAAACATTGTAATTGGCAGAAAAATTTCCTAAAGATATATTTGATATAGTTTAATAGTTTAACTTATGATGCAAGGATGCTTTTTGTTATAGATGGTAAAAATAGGTTTAAGTACAAAATAAACTTTTCTGAGACAAGAGCCTTTTGCACAGCTGCTTGTGAAAATATTCTCATTATTACTAAAGCTTATTGAGCAATGAGATGTCTATAAATAGAGGTAAATTGGAGAACATTGTAAGGCACAACCATTATATTTGAATGAACTCTTGATACACTCTATTGATAGATTTCATAAGATTCTGACAATTCTAAATAGAGCATGATCTAACTTATAATGTGAAATACTCACAATTGCAAAATGCTTTATTAAATACAATAATACAAGTACAATTTTAACAGGATTTAAGAATTAAAAAAAAAAATATTTTGTTAATCTTTATACAATAATTTCATATAAATCCTCTTTATTTAGCAGCCAAGATTATTAAAGCTTTATATTTTAATAATAGACAAAACCAAATGAAACAATAATATTAATCATAACTCAATTTTTTAGGTGATAGGAAGAAGACAGTACAAATAAAACCCACTAGACTGATGCAGCAATGGGAATTATGATTAAAAAAATGAGAACACCGAGGGCAACACTAGCATAAATACACCAAACTGCTAATTTTAAATCTCTCTGTGCCATTCCCATCAGTCCTTTGGACTGATGCCGTTTGCCCCGCCTAGCGTATCTCACAGCAAGAAGCCCAGTGATGATACAGAAGATAATGCTTACATAGGCAGCTACCATGACCTGCTCGAAGGTTTTCCATGGCCTGGGAACCAAGTCTCCAATAGGAATGTGACGCAGGTTAATATCGCTCTCTGTTGTGTCCTTGTAAGGGTTCTCAGAATTATTTTCAAAGTCAGGGTCACTGTACGTTGAATATCCATTCTTACGATCACCTCTACTCGGGCCTGATCCTATCAATGATACAGACACCTGCTCTGGCTCTGCAGGAAGGTCAAAATCGGGTGCAGCATCATCGGACTGTGGAAGGGGTAGATGGTCGGCTCTGCTCATTTTGAGACTGCTGTTTGAAAAGTATGAATAAAATGACATCAATAAATTATGGTTATGGCTATTATTGGGAAATTAAATTACAAAAATTGTCAACATCAGTGTTTCCCTAATTATTATGCTTGGTGGATCAGTTTACCCGGTGCCAAATCTTTTAAGTATTATTTTAATAACCAATTCTTGGACCAATTCAGTGGTGATGATATGGGGATGAAAATGGGACCCATCAACGCATGTTTGTTCATAGGTAATTTCAAACACATGGTGGAGAGAGACTACATTGGATATCTCCCTGAATTTTACAAAGGGTACACTGATGATGGTATAGGAGTTATTCAGTGAAAACATAGTAAAAAATCTATAAAACCAGATACAAAATATGAGAAAATTGTATAAAAACATACATGCTCTTATGAATGATTACCTCACTGTTTGTTGGTGAAATTTGATTAGATTTAACGTATAAAAATGTGTGATGCCATCTTCTTTGGGACTCCTTGAAATCTTGAAGTAGATTTGGAAATTCTACAGTTTCCATAATCATAATGACAATGATCAATGATAAGATGACAGAATATCTAATTTATCAACTATTTAACACTAAATTTAACAGGAAAAATGGGTGGACCATCAGACTTATGGATGGTCCCGCCCAATGCTTTAAGTAAGTGACAATTGTCACTAACACTTTTATTTGATTTAGAGTCAGACGGCTTCGGTGTCAGACCACACTTGTTTACTGCACATTCATCAGTCAAATTACTGACAACACTTAAACTTAAAACTTGCACCTAACTTGACTCTCTCCTGTCACTACTAACTAAAAACTTGTCTTTAAAATTAAATTAGTCCCTTTTAACTAATGTCAGACTACTTATTCTCAATTATACGTGTTCAATAATGTAACAGCTAATTACATATACTAATTTAATCATGTATCAATGTTCTTACCAAAAAAATTGCGGATAGTTGTTAATTCGTGGGATTTAATAATTGTTTATAAACAATGTAAACATCAGTTCGATACTTCCTGATAGAAAAATGAGTAATAAGACCAGTCATTTAAAATTATTCAAAAAATATACTATTTACTAGATAATTATAATAAAATACTATAATAATATGATGAAAATATTTTTAAAATAATAATATAAGAGATAATATATACAAAAATGGTTATAATGAGTCTCAAGCAGTTATTTTATTAAATATCTTCCATTTTTTAAATAAAAAGTTGAAGATCCCTAATAAAGAAAAGATCACTCTCATCACAAGTACTTGACATTGAAGTTAAAATTTCGTCACTAAGTGTATAGTACGTTTCGACGGCTTTGAGATTGTCATCAAAAGAGGTTATTTCTGATACTTATGTTAAAGAACTTTGTTTGTTTAAACACACTTTTCTGGGTATTTTAAGGATATTGTTTAGATTTAAATTAACTTAAATTATATCAACGAGTAAGGTCTTCCAGCCAGTTTACTAGGCGTGACTATCACTATCACTTAGAACTTAGAATCACTATCACTTAGACTTAGACACTAGGACTAGGACTAGCTAAAGTAAGAAGAAGAGAGGTTGGTTGATTTATAATATTGATAATAATCATTTTTTTTCATTTTTGGCTTCTTTCAAATCAATGGCATAACAATTGAACATCTGGCTAATGCTAAGAGATCAGGCCATGATGTCATTTGCGTGTTTTGTTAAGTTTGCTGTTTTATTATTATGTTGCTGATGACTTTAGGGTCCAGGTTAGGTTTAGGGATAGATTTAGGGTTCAGGTTAAGTTTAGGGATACATTTAGGAAATGTTTTCATTATTTTAAAACGTTTTATTCTAAATTTTAGGGGCATTACGAGTCACAGCAATCAAGTTGGTGGCCATGGTAAAAAACGCGACCCGATCTCTTTGCATTTACCGAACATCTTGTGCTGGAAAAGTGTGTTTTTTTTTTTACTGAGTATGACCACTTGAGTGAGCCTCTACTACTATTGCCTATAGTCTATAGTACTACTACTGAACTCTATCTCTATAGTCTATTGAATTGCTACTTACTCTTACTTCTTACCATAAGAAGAGAGGGTTTGGAAGTGATAATAAAGCTTCTAAGATTTAACCCTTTTGGGACAGAGCCTTTTTGGCGTGTATTTGCCAAAAAGATGGATCACTTTTTACGAGCTTAGCTTTATGACAAAGGGATCGTCTCTTGAGCTTAGTGTCTGCATACCTACTGGTCTCTCTCATAAACATTTGAGTGATATTTAGTGTAAAAATAGCTTAAAGTACTAAAATGGGGTGTTTAAGCCTTGAGGCATATTTATAAGACCTATATTGTTAGAGGGGTCATCTCTATCCAGTTGATGAACCCTAATACTAAACCAAGGGTTCACAACATTATCATCAACATTATCATTTTGATCGTCTTCATTACTTTCATGTTTTTTTTTATCAGTGTCAGATTCACTGCTAGAATATCAATATCACTAAGGTGAGTTTGTTCAGTGTCACTGTCAAACCTTTTGGAATTTGTCGATATTACTTGCAACACACACTCAAAAATTCCTGAACACAACAAAAGCTTGTAAACAATAAAACGAGGCAGCCATTACAATGCCACAATGTGCAGGAATATGTAAGGAGCAATCTGATAGCTGGTACAAAGATCAACCACCCAATCTCGAGGCTTCAATTATCAGGCCGATAGATTGGCCCATCCGTCCCAAGAGGGTTAAGTAGATTAATGACTCAATTAACAAGACACTAAAAATGACATCTTTTTATTATTATTAATCTTTAAGCAGGTGTTCCTACCGTTACGGTTTTGAAAATTTAATCTGTGTTAAGATTTTGGCTTGTAGAATAAGCAATAAGTAACAAAGGACTGAAAAAATTGTATGCTAATAAAATGAAACCAAAGCTAGCCATACTAATAATATTTAATTTAACTATACAAATACAAATTTGAGTACAGACGCAAAAAAATTGTATCAACTTTCAGCAAGTGAAAAAGGTACACTCCTCAAAATACATATATTAATTTACACACACACAATTAGGTCTGGTATAACAAAAATCTTTCCCTCACTTTCTCTGTCCATCTAAGAAATCATGCAGCCTTTATATGGGAACCAACTCAGAATGTTCTCGTACAGAAATTGTGTCTCCTAATAGCATTCTTTAGAATAAATAGAATTAGAATGCATTCAAATGTAAACAACCTTTTCCCAGCCAAGAAAGGGACAAGCAAGGAAGGAGTGACACAGCACATTTACTCGGTGATGTCATTATCAGTACCATACTAACAAGAAAAGTTATGGTGGCTACATTAGCTCTACCTTAAAGTGAAAAATAGGCATAGAGTTTATTATACCATATTCTGCCTACTGATTATTCTTTGCAAAATTAAAAAATTCTTATGTCCTATTTACAGGTAAAATAAGACAACACAATGCCTGCTGAAAACCCACAAATAACTGGTGCACAACAAAACACAGAAGAGAAACCAAAGTGTAAAGCATGTTGTGCCTGTCCAGAAACAAAAAAAGCTCGAGATGAATGGTAGGTAGTATTTATCTGAGAGTCTACATAAATGACAAACAAATCTGTCAAATAAAGGGTTTTCTCAAACTCTAGCTAATACAAGAACTAAGATATGTACTTTTCTTTCTATGGTCCATGGAGTTACTTTAGCATTCCAACCAGATGAACTAATAAGGAATGGTGTTGCAAATTTATTTTCGCTCCTAGTTCTGATTTTTTTAAAGCTGCATAACTATAATTTTAATGTAATTTTTAAAGTAAGTAACTTTATTTTATGATTTTTTTTTTACCTTTTGAATTTTTTGATATTAAAAAATGATTTCTATAACTATAATAGTTTATCCTTGATAATGGACTACGATTAGTCACTTCCTTGTTTTGTCACGTGATACGTACCAGCCATTAGTAGGCTTTCTGCTACACATAACAACACATAACAACAGATAAACAGCTGATCAGCCATTGCCATTATCATTAATTCTAAAGCAAAATGTTTGTCTCCATCAGCGCTTCCCCAGTGTTTATTAAAATTTTACTTTTCAAAATATTCTTGAATACACGCGTTTCTTTAAATGACATTCATTAAATGTGACAATAATTATGATTCAGTAATGATTAAAGGAAGAAAGTTGTTTGAAGAAAAATTTGTGAGCGACTAGTGTGTTGCAGACAGCCTACCGGAAGTATTACTTGTTTTTACACGTATCACGTGACAAAACAATCGACTAATCGTAGTCCATTAAAAAAAAATAATTTCAGCGTCATTGAAAGGGGAGAGGAGAATTGTGGGGATTTAATAGAGAAACACAAACAGTGTATGAGAGACTTAGGGTTCAAGATATAAAAGGTAAAAATATAATTTTCATTGTCTGTTTATCACATATGTTTCCTTGTCAAGATTCTAACATTAAATAAATGAAGAACTGCGTTCAAGTTGTGTGAATGACAAATGTCTATATATTTCAAGCTTCCAGATACCTTGTTCCACTAATTCCTTCTAACATTTAACAAGATTCATGTGACAAAACTATGTCTGTAATCTTAGTTGCAAATGCACAGAATTGAAAATTAGTGCCTTAGAGGATATATGATCTTCTTGTCTCTAATTGTACTAAGTTAGATTGTGGCTATGTGGGAACCTTTGCATGCTCCCTGGAGTTGACAGATTATCAATATAGTTGCTACAAGAAAACTTATTTGCTTTTTCTTGGAAGTCCCTATGGAGGTCAAGCGACCTCTTGTTACCTTTTCTATGCTGGAAAAGTAGAGAGTGGAGATAAAAATAAACATGATACTAATCCTACCTTTATTTCAGATGGTAATAATTTTAAAAAAATTTTAAATTGTATTTTAAATTTGTTCATATATTTCTATTATCTTTGTCAGGAATGTCAAGTATTATATTGAACTTTTGTATGTTTACAGGCCATTTGGTTATCTGATAAGCCTGTGATGTACTGTACGAACAAGACATGCTAAAGTAAAATGCAATGATTACTTGAATGGATCACTTTTTTGGCAGATGAATCGGATGACTGTGAATGAAAAATATTTAAGAAACTTTTGTTTAAACTAAATGATATATAATTATTATAATTATTGACATTTGGTTTCATATGAATTTGTTTGAATGACTTTAATATGATATGCAATTATTGTTGTGCCTATTCTTCACCCAAAACCCGCTTTTCTTTCACACTTTTCATATAAGGTTTAAAGAGAACGTAAGGAACAAATCTTTTGCACACATAAAAAATAGATTATTATAAATTATTTGTTTATTATTAAAAAAGAAACGTTTTTTTTTTTACATTTTATGAGGACAAACCACTTATTGTTAGCTCAGTTCAGTCTTATTTTTCCACTTATTCAGATATTTTCCAAATATTATTGGATTAATATGATTTACTTTTTAAATATAAGGCAAATAATTTGGAGATCAATTTATTGTTTATTTAAAGTGTTATTTTATTTACGTGAATTGAATTTTTCCAACATTTGTATTGCTCTGACATTAAAAATCTTTGGATGAAAAGAGAACTAGTACTACAAGAATACATGCATGATTTGTTCTTTAATTAGATATGAATTTTTACTGAAATAAACATGAATTATAAAATTTTATTATTTCACTTTTTTTCAAGCCCCTCCACTTCCCTTTTGATTTGTCATGCATATTTATTTGTTTACAAAATAAAAGTAAAGATGAGTTAGTAGAAGCAGGGACATCTATATATTACACTGGGGCGGTAGAGTTTTATCTTCCCCCCCCTCCCCTTTTCTTTCATATCCTAATTCTTGGATCATATTTTAGGATAAGCCATAACTATGTACCAGTGAGTTTAACACCAAATAGCTGTTCCCATCTTCTTAAGGCTTATTAGATATAGTTCCAGTCACCCATCTGATTAAGGCTTGTTAGTATATAGTTCCAGTCAAAATAATTTTCTTAGAATTTTTGTATTGACAATACTGTAATTGTTTGAATATTTTCTTAAAAATTTAATATCTACATTCATTTTAACTGCAATAGTCGGGCCAACTTTGTTTTAAGAATCTTTATTTTTAAATATAATAAATTAATAAAATATTTAGATCTATTTGGCATTCATGAAAAATGTTCACTTATCTTTACAAAATAATTTCTTCTTAAATTTAAAATGAAAGTACCGGTAACTGGAAAAATGCAAATTACACTGAGAATTTACTCTAGGGCTCAGTATAACAGTTAACTTTTTGTCAAATGGATTAGTAAAGGTGACTGATAAATAAATTATGTTAATTATTATTATTTATTGGGGGGAAAGGGGAGGGGAGCTAAAAAACTATAGTTTTTAGATGCTATGAAAGTCATAAAGGTCTTTTGAGACCTCCATACCACCTTGTATTCACCTGTATGCAAAATCCTAATCCAAAATCCCCTTCCCACACTGCATCCGCAATAAATGGATTGCTCCTCTTGAGGGAATGAAATCAAATTTGCTTTTCAATTATTAAAATAGTTCTTTGAAAAACAAAAAACATTGATTTTCCAAAACTTTTCCTTGATGTGAGGCATATTTGTTTTTATTCAGCTGTGAGCTTAGCAGAATTATATAAATATACATTTTTATATATGAAATAATTAAACAGTGTAAATAGCTTACTATAAATTGACATCACATGTAAATATTTAAATTCAATCAGAAGTTATTGCATTGTAATAATCTATGCATGAAGTACAGCCTCATTAGTTACTTATTACAGTCTTAGTACTCTTAGTGGAAAATAACACATTTCAGAAAGTAATGCATGCATTCTGAAAAAAATATTTCAAGTTAAAGAAAATTATGATGAAAATAAATGTGTTCACTTTTTAATAGTTGCATGGGAATGGCAAGTTTTTTTAAAAATGAAACTTTTCCTAAATTATTATGAAAATGAAACATTTTCTTTGAAAACAAAAATGGCCAACATGCATTATAATAAAAGTTTGAGTGTAACTTGGAACTTTTTTCCTGTTTGTTAGACTCATTTCACCAATGAAGCTTAATTATTTAAGATCTACATTTTTACACAATGAAGATCTGTTATTATGTTTTGAAAATACACCCCTTAGCAATCTAAAACCCCCTTAGTACAGCAATGCTCTTTTCACATGTTCTTTTTTCTCTGGTATAAGAGATGAAGGGAACTCGATGTCAAACTCAATGATCAGGTCTCCTTTGTCGCATGGGGCAACCACCAAGGGCATGCCCTCCCCAGGTACCACTTTCTTGTAACCAGGCCTGAAGCAAGAGAAAAATAGAATTTATGAATGACTTCCAACACTCTTCAGAAATGCTTGTAGTTATGTCAAAGCTATTACCAGCTGAAATCCTTCTGAGCCAAGAATGATTATTCTCTAGTTAATAGTTTAAAAAACAACAGCATAACTTTTATATTAAGTTCATGCTAAGCCCATAAACATCTTCAAGGCAGTTTTAACCAACTTTTAGGCCTGTCAAAGGGAACATTAAATCATGAAATTCCATGTTGTGCTTTATACTTTCCATGTAAAATTGAATAGAAAATATAATCATGAATCTACGTTCATCATGATTTTAACCCTATTTATAAAAATACCCCAAACAAAACTATAAAGTTATAGTTATTTATTTATTAGCTTATTTTAGATATTTATCACTTTTTATTGCATGAGTAGTGTTTAATTATAACTGGTGCGATTCCTCTTTGTTGCTTTTAATTTTAATTGTAATAGTTTTACCATGTCAATGAAACACTTTTCATTTGTTCTAAATGTAAGTTGTAATAGGGAACTGCAGGCCACTCACTTGACAATGTCTGTGATGGGAATGTGAAGAATCCTCTCATCAAGTGTGTGAATCTCTACAGTACAACCTGTCAGTGCCCTCCCTAATGGAACCCTTGCAGTATGAATCAGATTGGCTCCCTCTCTTCGGAATCTAGGATGGGGCTTGTCCTTCACAATAAATACTATGTCGGCTGTCAGAAATATGGTTTAGAACATGTATCAACATTGAATTGGAAAAAAAAAAAGAGTTAAAAAGCAGTACTTTTCAAAATCAATACTTAAAATAAAGAAATGTTGCATAGTTTGTAACTAGTTAATTCAGATAGTGTGTCATGAAATGTTCAAAGGTTATGTTTCAAGATTTTGATATTTATTTAAATGATGGATCAACAAGCTTTTTGATAAATTTTACCAACAATTAAAATGCAAGGTAAATTATAAACCAAATCTAAATTAACAGTCTTATATGTATAAAACTAATCAAGATATTTATTTTCTTATATTCATTTCTATCAGTTTTTAAAAGATATTATCAAAGAAACATTTTAAAAAATGCCTTCAAATTTCAAGATTTTATCACACAACTGAAGTCTGCTACTGTTAAGAATTAATTAACTTCTTTCTTTGATAGCTACCTGGTACATTGTTTGGTCCCTGGTCACCTTCCTGGGGAAATGTTATCTTTGTACCTGGTCTCCATCCCTTCTTTACTGTGATGGTTAGAATTTTGTCACGTATACTGGAGGTGTGGCCATCTTCATTCATTACCTAAGAGATTAAATTCATCTCAGTAATGTTCCACCTCATTTAAAATGTCTTTTGCTCATAGCTTAATTTCTTCTTTTATTTGTTTGAAATTCCTAATAACAAAAAGTGTGGACAATCAAGGAAACAAGTACTTTTTATTTAAAAACACTGAAAAATTAAAATACTCACTCGTCTTGATATTTTCATCTTTTTGGTACAGCCATGATAAACTTCCTCAAGACTCAGATACAAGTCTCTCTCTATAGGGGGGTCTTGTTTTTTTGCCCCCCTGCCATGCAATCCTCCAAAACCCATACTCAAATCTCCATCCACTCTATCATGAAATTCTGTGATTGAAAACATAAAAGTTAGCAAGGTTTTAAGAAAATTTTTGAGGTTACAGTGGCAGATCTTTATAAAGTTATTAAGCTTTGAACTCTCAAATATTAATATATACTGATGAATATTTTTTCCCTCTTTCTAGGGATGGTTGCTGAAACAAAGTTTGTATCCAATTAGACTTTATACAAAATAATGTCAATTTGAAAAAAGACAAAACTTTTTGACACCAAGCAATTCTTTCACTTTTTCCAAAAAAGTTATATTTTTTAATGACAATGACTTTGATCTTTATTTTGGCATGGGTCTGGTGTCTTCTGACTTTGGTAGTTGGTATTTTCCTCAAAACAATCACTTGGACCAAATGGAATATTTTACCTCAAAACCATTCTCAGACGATCTTGTTTATATACCAATAAAGCAACTTTCCTTACCTTGGAAAGGATTGTCCCCTCCAAAGAATTCTCTAAAAACTTTTTCAGGATTTCCATGAAAAGTGTAACCATATGTCCATGCACCAGCCTCTCCACTTCCGGCTGGCACACCATTTTTTAATCCTTCTTCTCCAAACTGGTCATATACTGCACGTTTACGAGCTGTAAAAGTTATAAAGAATTATATGGTATAAAAATAATTATTGACGTAGAAAATGACATTTCTTTTTTTAAAAAGAAATAAAATTATAATAAAATTTCAGCTATATTGATTCTGAATATTCCCTTTATAAAAATCTTGAGTTTTAGTAGTAAACTTACGATCTGATAAGACATCATATGCTTCAGCAACTTGCATGAATTTATCGGCAGCATTCTGATCTCCTTGATTCTTGTCTGGGTGAAACTTCAGTGATAGCTTACGGTAGCTGTTATAACATTATTGAGAAACTGAATGCCTTATTCATTCATGGATTCATTAAACATATAATATTATATACTGTTAATGCAACAAATAATACCTTGTAGCCTGCAGTGCAGGTTATTCTTAGCTGTAATTGATTAAAGTTATGCTACTTTAAGTAGTGTAGGTGTTTATTTATAAGATAAAAAGCTTTAACTTTAAATGAATTGAATACTTTTTATATTACAACTTAAAAATAAACACTTAACACTAGCAATCTTTCAGGAGCATCTAGAGGAATTAATCATTGATAAGTCTATAATTTAATTAAATTTTTAGGTCGTCAATTTTCATTGAGTATTATTAGCATCACAGCAAATTATCAATAATTATGTATTGTTACTGTAATTGAAATTGCATTAAATTTGATGTACAATACTAAATATTATGAACATAGATTTAGATAATGAAGAAATAGATAGATAGTATAGGCATATGAATATATCAATATCATTGGATAAATACATAACATCATAACACACAATTCCTGAAATACCATATTGTAGTGGTTTAAACTGCTTTTACTTTTACTTTACTCAGGATACTGATTGTGATAACCCACGGCCACAGTATCAGTAAGAATGAGTAAGATACACATTAATTTAATTAAATTAAATTGAACACATTCACATACTAAACTACAGGGTAATAATGGGGGAGACTGCATCTGTGTTTTACTAATTTCCTATCAGTGAATCAGCCTATCATACTCATACTAAACTACACACGTTTCTAGTTTTATATTAGAACTAGAGCAAATTTCCCTCGAGAAATAATTTGTAAAAAAATATTTATGACATTCCTTACTATTTTTTTATTTCAGCATCTGTAGCGCTTCGGGTAAGGCCCAATATATCGTAGTAGTCAACTCCCATGACTGCAGAAGAGTGTTATTTGCAAGACAGTTTATTTATGAGTGCATGGCAACAAGATGGCGGTCTTAGATACCCAATTTTAACCAATTAATTTTTTACGCACATTATTATCTTTAAAATCTTATAATTAAAACAATATCAAAATAGATTTCAAATTAAATGTTTAAAATCTAAAATATTAATTGTATCAAATTTACTTATTAAATTTGAAAATAAATAATGCGAAAATAATCCAATTCAAACAATAGCAAGAGTCCCAAGCAACCAATATTGAAAACAATATGTCCGATATTACAGGATAAGGCAATGGTTGTTGAACAGAGGTGTTTTCAGATGTTTTCCATGCAGTGGACATTTATTTCACTTTAAACGAATAGAATGGAAGGTGACATCCTAGGAGTGCGTATAGTTCCACCTGTTATTCAGTTTTTCAATACCAAACCACGAACATGCTTTGAGCTTCCTATTTCGGTAAAAAATATCAGCAATTCAAGCAAGAGCATTCGTTATTATGGGCCAAAATCAGAGGTTTGTAAATCATCACGAGAAAGTTTTATCATTTTTAATATAATATATATAAAGAGAGAGAGAGAGAGCCTTTCTTACTCTTAGGAAGTAGCACTTAGCCGTGCATTGATTTTTTCGTAACGTTAGTATACATTTTTAAGACTCCACTGACATCTAGTATCTAGCTTTTATTAGTTAGTAGTAGTAATTATAAGTAGGTTAGTTTTGGTAAAAAATGTTTATAAATTGTATTAATTTACTCTGCAAACTTTTCTTTTATTCATTTTAGAATTTTTAGTAGAGTAGGCCTTTTTAAAAGTTTTTTTTTTAACTTAGCTAATAATTAGTCATTTATAAAAAAAAAAAAACCTTTCCACTTTGCTTAGGCCTGTATTACTTATATTATACAGTATATAATACATTTGAGACATTATATTGTAATGAATTATTATTATATAATATAATATTATTATAAGATTATTATATAATCTATGCATGACAAATTTTGACAGTGTCAGTTGGTGTCTGATGATCCCATTGATATTACACCAGTAAATATTAAGTTTAAAATTAATAGTTAACCATTTTGGTTTTGTTCATTTAAGTGTTGATGTTTATAATTTCTTTTGCATAAAAATTGAGATTATAAATTTATTTAAAAATCTTAACATTATTTAGCTGATCAATAAAAATAATTGTATTATTATGAGAAATTAGCAATGGGGTTATATAACGCAATCCTGTGGTTTACATAAAAATAAATAAAGTCAAGAATTGTAAAATTAAACATTTCCCATTTTGGTTTTTGCTAAATCTTCCTATTTATAGTTGATGGTAAACTATATCATATATCCGTTGAGGCTCATAACATGAATATGAATCTCTTTAACTCTAAATGAAAATTATATTTTTGCTTTTCTGTCCAATGGCTCAAATATTCATTAGTAATTTGTTTATTTTATAAAGTAAACAAATTATAGAAGATTTCAGAAGCTAATGGTAATTTTGCTTCATTGTCATGAAAGTTATATTATTATTTACATTTAATTGTTATCTTTAAAATATAATAATTTTGTATCAACAGTGTTTTACTTTAAGAGTAAATAATCCAGATCAGCCTGTAGCTCCAGGTCTAGCTGTTTCTGCTGTTGTTGTATATGAGTCTCCATTGGAAAGAGAAGAAAAAGACAGAATAGTAGTTACAGTAGATGGAAATGTATTAGAAGTGCCTATATTTGCGTAAGTGCCAAATATATTAACTCACTGGCAAAGGTTAACTAAAACAATTTGTAAAAGTAAATTTAATAAAGAACAAACCCTTGACTTACGCCCATTTAATTTTACATATGAATTTAATATTCAATCATTTTTTACTTTAAATTAATCCTACTTCATCGGGCAAAAACTATTTTCAATGAAATTAGTTATGGTGAGATAAATTATCATACAATTATCTTATTGGATATAATCCAAAATGGTTTTACATTATTTATAGACACTCTTTTGAAATATTTTATTTATCCTCCTTATCCAGTTTTCCAAGTCGGCCAGTTCTAGATTATGAAGATGAAGTGAACTTTGGAACAATTGTTGCAAACAATAAAGTTTTTGCAAAAAATATCACAGTCAGAAACTCTGGATCAAAGAGTGGTGACTTTGAGTTTAAATATGATGGCATAAGCCCAATATCTATTATTCCAGCTAGAGGGACTGTGCCACCTCATAGTGATGCCATCATCAAGGTAAATGTTTACTATGGCTAATAGCAATTTGATTTCAAATCTGTTTGTTAGTCTAATTTAATAACTTCAGGGTGGTAAAATGTGGTTTAACTGAACTTTCTCGGATATTAATGAAATTATATTTTCTATACATAACAAGAAAAATAAATGCAATCTAAGAAATAACTAGCATTAAGAATGGCTAGGCATTTGGGTTTATGTTGTATTCTCTGTAAGTTTAAGATAGAGGCCAGCAAAAATGCTCTTTGCATTACATGCTTGTTTTATTTTTAAGGTTGAGTATCTTGCTAAAAATCCTGGAAAGTTTCAAGAAGAAGCTGAGTAAGTTGAAGTCTTATAAATCTATTTTATTTATTAAGCACCTTCAGCTAAAAAATAATCATATCATTTAAGGGAATCCGGTAGCTGAATTATGCACTGGCAAATTTTAGAGTGTTTGGCGCCCAGGGACAAGATTCATGCCCGGGTGCAAGTTTCATTAAAAAGCGCCTCCTTGTCTTTTTTCAACTCTCAAACCCATTATTTTCATCAATAAAATAATATCAAAGCACATTTTGGCTCCCTTAACTTGCTGGCGCTCAGGGACATCTGTCCCCCCCCCCCCCCTGCCCCCCACTTCCACTACAACTCTGAGTGGCAAATGGATTTGTTAAAGAAACATAAGTATTTAAAAAAAAATAAAGATGTCATTTGGTTAGTAACCCATGTTATGTGAACTTTCTACACCTAAGATCAGTAGGATATAAATTTTTATTTTTCCAGTGTCTACTTAGAAGGACGAAACCCATCAAAGCTTGAAATTTCTGGACGGATAACAGAGAGAGCCCTAGAGCTTCTTTCTCTTCAAGGAGATAATAGTAAAGTTGATTGTATTAGATTTGGAAACACCTACTATGGCACTGATCTGATTGAGTGTGCTTTGCTGTACAATAATGGACCTGAGCCAGTAAGCTTTGTGGCCATTTTAGATGAGACTGCTATAGCCCAGGAGTTGGTTAGTATTTGATTAGCATGCTCTTAAAGTTACAATTTCTCTGGCTGTTGTATGCCAAATAACTGATTTAATTTGTTTTTAAATGCAATTTTCATCCATACTATTAAAAGGCCATCCATAAATAACATCATCCATCCAGGATTGGCAGTGCAGTCATGAATATGTGATGATTTATTATGAGGGTTTTAAAATTTGGGAAGTGAGGGGAATAATTGATTAAAATAGTATGACATCATTTATAGATGTCTCTTAATACAATTTTATAAAATATTGAAGGATTCTTTTTCAATAGTTGTTCACAATCAAAAGGCAAGCCTGATAGTGGCTGTATAGCTAGAATATTCCCTTTAGTAAGGTTAAGCAAAATACATTTAGCATTATCAAATTTGCCTAATTGTTTTAAAAATAAAGAAAATAATTTATGTAGGCCTGTTGTCTTAGATATTTAAGTATGTCTTCAATGTATGTATGTGTCTTAAATGATTAATATCATAAGAAAGTAACACAGATTCTGACAATTCAAGGAGTTATCAAAATTCAAGTTGTGCAGAACGCTAATAAAAAACCATAAATAATATTTGCTATTATTATTTCAAAATTTACAATATTTTTCAATATTTAATATATACTTTAAAAAAAAATTTGTTAGGGAGTAGACCTGACAATGTCAACAACACTAGCTCTGGCTAAAGAGACTGTCAATGAGAGCAAACATGGATACACAAATCCTCCAACATCTCTGATCACGGCCATCCCTAACCAAGGGATTCTTAAACCTTACCAAAAGATTCCAATCTTTTTCAAGTTCAGTCCAAGGTTAGTTATCAAAAATAAATAACAAACCCCCAAATAATAGCTAAAATTGCATATATTTGGATGGTTTTACAAGTAATTGTCTCCACTGAAATATAAATTTTGACAAGTAAAATGAAAACAAACAAAATTATATTTTGTGAGAGTTCCCGATTTTTTAAACGGAACCATCCCATTTTTAAGCACAACATTCTTAACAGATATGAAAGGACTAAATTTAAAAAAGAAACTGACAGAATGAGGATCATAGTCCCAACCTTATGTGCCTAATAATCTAGCAATAACTTATGTGCCTCAGTACCTGATGACTTAGCTAACAAACTGATATGCTGGGTTAAATTAGAGAGCTCATGTTTTGGTAAACTTTTTGTGCAAGGCACCATTTTTATAAATTATCATATTTTTATATTTGTTTGGAAAATACTTTAGAGCCGCTGGCCATTGCAGATTAGTTAAAAAAGAGCTGCATTTATCCCTATCTGGAGGCGTGAGTTTCCTACCACTGCTGTTGTTTTTCTAAATGCTCTTATGAATTTGTGGGACATTAAAAGCCATCTTTATTTTGATCATGATTTTCAAACCTACCTACATAATTTGAGGATCCACACAATTTTATTTGATAATTAGACACCTTACAACTTAGCTTTTTACCTAATTTCAACTCTATATTATTCTTGAAACAAACGATATAAGCAACCTTCAAGAGATGAGGTATTATTTGAGCTATAGTTTAAAAACTCCTCTGGCAAGTCAACTTTGGTTACCTGAACAATGACACTTTTATTTTTTGCTTCTGTTCTTCTGGGAGATTACTTTAAAGTATAATTGTATGTCTCATTCCTTTATTCACATGTAGATGGTATGTTTCAAAGCAAGGATGGAAGAATTTTGTATGCCCACCTCCCAGGAAAGATTTTGCTCTCTTTATGAAACTTCAGATTGTAGGCTCCAGCAGTGGGTTCATTCAAAGTCCAGATGTCATTTCCACAAACAAAGATGCTGGTTGGTCTAATTATTGAACATCAGATTTTATGTTCCTTTTCAGTTTGATAGTGACAATAAAATGGAAATTTTATAAATTAAATTTTTAAAAATTAATAAATTATATTAATGGCTTTAATAACCTTTAATTCTCTTTAAGATTTGTTTTTATTTATGTTCATTAAATCTAACTTATAAGTAATTTACCATTTATTGAGGTTTTAAAAATTTGACAGGAAATACAGAGTTTGCTATTTTGACAGGCTCACAATTAGAGGTGGCAATAACAGCGACAGCCCTGCCAGTGCTGCTGAATATTTCCCCTACTGCGAAATTTGATTTTGGGGAGTGCCCAGTGAGTGAACATGCAGACATCCTGTGTACAATTAGAAATGATTCCAAGATCCTGCCAGCTTTGTTTGAGTTTAGAAGAATTGCTCACTTCAGTGCTCATCCCCCCAATGGAAAAATATTCCCAGGACAAACCCAAGATGTGATTTTCTCCTTTGCCCCAAAGCAAGTTGGTAAGTACATATATATGCTAAAGAAGAATGTGTTTTCTTATAAACAACTTGAACTTTTTATTTTTTTTTCAATTTTTTTTTTTATTCATCCCATCTTGCTTTTGGGAAAAGCTCTTTTAAAAAAAAGTATGACTAAAATAGAAGTTCTAAAATTGTTGGTATTATTTACACACCAAAAAAGGAAAAAAAAAATGACTATTTGAGATTACCTTAAAAATCAAAACATTTTCATTTTCAAATTATCTAGCCATATGTTTACAGGGACCTTCAAGCCTGAAATGTTCTTGGATGTAATAGGCCAAGTAGTTGATCCTGTGAATCCGACTGAATCCAGAGCTCAGACCATTTTTTCTTTACCAATCAAACTGTTAGGCCAGAGTAACCCCATCACAGTGGTGCCCAAGCCAAAGTTTAACCCAGGTTGGCACTAGAGAAAAACATTAGTAAAATGACATTATTAAAATGTTAAATTATAACATGACAGTGGTAGGACTACACTATTTGCTTAGTCTGCTTTGGTGCTTTCAGTCAACAAAAAATTTTTAAATTTGATTTCTAAAATTTTTTGAATACATAATATTTCTTGACTATCAAATGATTTTATAATACTTATCAATTTAGAATTTGTTTTAAATAGCCTTTAAATTTTTTTTTTACATACACATCTATACTTGAAGTATTCTTTCAACACTGTCATGCAAATAAATTCATATTGAAAAATTTTAAGTCTACACCTTAACTTACCCCTCTTTGAGACCAATATCTCCCTACTACTTACTCCTTTCTGGGACAGGTATCACACCTTTGATTACCAATGAAGTAGGCTTAAATATTGAAACAAGATTCAAGGACCTCAATTCAAACCACTTGAGAATGGCTGTAATTAGAGCTACTAAGACCAAGCTTCATAGACTAACTAACAGACCAAGTAAATCTGCAGAGTATGCTAGAGACGACAATGTTAAAGTGGCTTTCCCAAATGATAGAGCACGGAGTATTCAACCTTTTGATCGCAAAGAGAGATACAAGTATGTGAAGTTAACAAAAAGAGTTTTTTTTTACAAATTACAATGCTATATGTGATTATTGATTTAGAGAAAAGCTGAAATCATAGAATTATTGATCTTTTGATTATTTGTATGTAAAGCTCTGTTACATAGTGCAGGTAATAGCTGTTTTCATAATGGCTAGAGTAGGGCAAGAATTGGGGGTGGGAGGAATATGAATGTTTCTTGCCATCCAATTTAATTTGGTCTAATTTACTAAAGTAAAAGTAAAGGAACACAACTATACAAAAAATTCTTCATTTTATTTTTCAAAGGACTCTGTTGACTCGTGCAGAGAGACACAATTTCATTGACCCTGATTATGCATATGATGACCTTGAAATTGAAAAAAAGCGTAAACATCAGGCAGTCTATGTCAAAGAAATCCATAAGTTGGGAGATAAAAGAGCGGTTAAAAAAAGAATGAAGTAGGTTGTTTGTACACTGACTTTAACAAAATTATTATATTTTACCAATGCAATAACAGAGTTTGTGTGGATTACAAAATATTTCATTTTAATAGATATTTTATACATTTGTTGAATTCTAAGCTTTTGATAAGCTGATCTAATGTTATTATTTGTAATGTTATTGCCTTTAGAGAGTTTATGCAGACAAACAACAACCTGGATATTGGCATCAAGAGTGCTGCTGGGATATATCCTAAAAAACTGACACAGGATGAAATACAATCGCAGTTACAGTGTAAGAAGACTTTATTTTACAGCAATAAACATGTAAAATTTAGATCACCATACATTCCCCCCCCCCCTTTTTTCCCCTTTATATCAACATCAGATTATTAAAAATCCTGAATGATGTTAAAATTACTTACATTTTTAATCAATTTTTACATATTTTTTAGCATGCTCTCTTCACCATATCATTTTTTTTGCTCTGAGATGGATGAATTTGATTTTTATTGATAATTTTTCCAGTACCGGTTCCCTCCAATGCAGAGTGGAAACTTTTAAGCACGAAAGAACTTGCAGAGACAGAAAGAAAAGTGCTTGCTAAGCCGGTATGGTTTGGGTTCAATTCAGTTACTGTAGACTCTTATATTTTGAATCAATGAAGACAAAAATGTAAAAATATGGAGAAGATATAGCACAAAACAAACTAACCCCTGTGGCCCAGGTTACCCCTAATTAGAGATTTTAAACTAACTATATTTGACTGTTGATCTACAGGTTTGTGAAGGCTTGAATGCCATCCCAATAACAGATGTAGAGAAGAGAGAATGCTCTAGGTGGCTGACACCTCAGCAGCTGCACCAGATAGTTATAGGTACATCTATCTACAAAAAAGAATGAAGAACTTGACTAATGTTAAGCTTAGATTAAAAAAATTTTTTTATTTAGAAACCATCTAATGTAATCCCTTGAACTATTTTGTTCAGCACTGCGGAATACTTTTCTTGTCCACTTATAAACAATGTTTGTGTTTATTTAGGTCCGCCTACCATTGACTTTGGAAAAGTCTGTGTTAAATCTGTTTGTCAAAAAGAGTTGAACATCATCAACAACCTGAATCAAAATATTCACTTAGTTGCTGAGGTGAATCATTCTGGCTTATCTAAACAAATGTCAACTTTCTTTTAAAAATAGGATTGATCATTAAGAGATACAATTTTTTTTATTTATATAAGTTATATAAAACTAAAACATGATAATTTCATTTTTAAATTAAAAATGGAGAAACATGAAACCTTGAAAATTGAAAAAAAATAGATTGAATGATTTCATGATGCTTATTGAAAAAAAACTTGTCCCAGATTGATTGTAAAGAGCTGCGCCAGAGTAGTCCCTTGTCTCAAGTTGTACCTCCTCACTCCAAGGCTGTCGTACCCATCATATTTGAGTCACATGCAAAAGGAAAATTTCAGAGGTAAGATCAGGGATTTTATGAACTTTTCTTTGTTGTTCTGGATTCATCATGACAGCAGTAATTTGACTGTTGAGATTACAGCAATTTTTGTAAATGTTTGCGTTTTGAAGCTAGAAGGCCCAGTACTTCCATATCCAGCTAGCCATTGTTTCTTTATCAGCTTCCAAATGAGTTTGCATGAACTTTATTAAAATGTATTTACTCAAGATATTTTTTTTTAAATTTAGAAATCAAAAGAGTAATGTATAAAATGGAATTTTAAAAGCAACATCCTGGAACTCTAGAAAAATATTTTACTACACTGAAAACACATTAAATTTCTCATAATACAGAAGTGTTATTTTAATTCAGGTTTAAATATATATGTTTGGGGCAGTTAAAGCAATTTAAGATAATGTCCTTCATGTTGACAGATCTGTTCTCTACACGGTCAATGGTTTTTTCAAGCATCATGTGACAGTTCAGGCTGAAGTTGTGCCCGTAGCACTGGAGTTGTCCACAACAAAGATTGTACTGAAACCTCATCATGGGCTACCAGCAGAAGCAGGCAAGGCAACTCTCAAACTTTTTTAACGAATTAATACTTATTACTCTTTGATGAAGGTATAACATGACAATAAATTATTGTGGGACAAGATGATAAGTTTAAAGACAGAATTTGAGTAATGGATGCTTGGCTGTGACTCAAGCAGGAGGTCTACATTTTAAATAAAAAGTTTTTGGAGGAACTAATTATACTCTCACAACAGTACCCGGTACTTAAATAATTGCACATGTTCAACCATCTTTCTTAAAGCTTAAAAAATTGATTATATTTGGCTGTCAGGATTAAAAAAAATGTTTTGGTTGGACTCAGAAACCAAAGTTTAAAGATTTCCTTTTGTATATAAGGGATTCTTTTTTTAAAAATATTATTACATTCTGCCAGATTGCCTATCAATCCTACTTTAACAACCACTCATTCTCTACAAAATTCTAGCTGAATTTTTCTCTGCAGCTAGTTGATCCTTGTGGGCACTGTGTTATAATACTGCTTTTATTTGATACTGCTGGCAGGTTATCGTGGTGTTATTACTCTTTACAACATCTTGAACTACCCTGCTGAGTTCACCTGGTCCCCTGACCTGGGGGAAAATGGCACAGCTTTCTCCATACGGCCTGCTGTTGGGGTTGTCGACCCAGGCTCAGACCTTGATTGTGAGATAGTCTGGCATGCATCATACCTGGCTCCAGAAGATGGCTCCTTCACACTTCTTGTCAATGGTGGCGAGTCTCGTTCTCTGACATGTAAAGCAGAAGTAAGTGGCTCACTGGAAGAAGGTTTGTTAAGTCTAAACTAATTCTCATTTGCGTTAACTGCTTTTAAACCTGTAAAATAATATGCCATTTGGAAAGAAAGATTTAGCTGCATTATAAGTAATTAAAGTTAAAACCTATTGTATTGCCTAAGGAAGACTGACACTTGGAGCATATTTGAGTAATTCATATTTCATTAAGTAACAGATGTTCATGAGAGGAATGGTTTTTGTTTCTTCTTAGATATCATTTATTCAAAAAATGGTTTCAGATGGTTACCATGAAACAGTTGTGTCCAACTTAAGCTTATATTTTCTGCAGCTTGGTGCTTCCAATGTCTACTTCCTTGACCAAAGAGTTTCTTTTGGGTCTGTTCCAGTAAATTTGATGTCCCTGGCAACTGGTTTATTACACAACACTGGTGCCAACCATGCCTATTTTCAGGTCAGTTAAGATACATTATTTTCACCACTGTAATCCATTCAAGATTTGTTAGACTTGCAAAATAAGCACCACAATAATTTTACGACAGATCTGAGAGTTATAATGAGGAATCTAATAATAGCTATCGAGGCACCAATTATGAGTGCACCATTGCTTTGAAATGCAGATTTTGAACCTTGTATTTCTATGGTTTAGAAATTTTAACTAGGAACCCTGTTTGACATATTTATTAAGCTGTGATCAACTGGATGGTCCTAGTTGATTTGATGGACGAACAACAACAACAGCTTATTATCACCTCTTTAAAAAATTCATTTTTTTTTTAAAAATGCGTGATGACCTGAACAAACCTTCATGTAATTTACCTGAAAACAAAAACCCCTGGGATATTATTTACCTGTGATGTAATTTTCTAACATTTTGCTTCAGGTTTGTGATCCAAACCCGTTACCTGGCCTGTCGATCAGCCCTGTGCATGGTGTTGTACCAGTAGGTGGCAGCGCTGAAATACGGGTATCCTTAAACCCAGATTCTATCATCAAGTTTGATACAAGGATCCAAATCTGCATCAAAGGGGGAAAAACACTTGAGCTGAGGATCGGTGGAAGTGTGGAGTCTCCAGTAGTCAACATTGATGTGGTAATTCCGTTTAAAATATCTCTACTTTCACTTCATGATTCATGCTGTGGTGCATTCCATCAATCCTCATTGCTAGCTAAACCTTCTGACTTAAAGTTTTAATAAAAAAATAATGTTCTTTGAAAATTTTAATTTGCTACATTGATGTAAATTGAATGGTATTGTCAATTTAAAAAAGAAATAAATAAAAAAACAAAAACACATTTAATTTTGTTTAATTTTTGAATGGGTGTTCATCTTGAAAACTATGTTCATGACCCATTAAAAAATGTCCCGTTTTAAATAATTGAATTTTCTATTACCATAATTAATAATTAGCTTTGTTTGTTCAGGGATCTTTCAATTTTGGTGGAGTTTTCTGTGGCTCAGCAGCCGTTATGCCTTTTAAGATGGAAAATAAGGTAATTAAAATCCATCACCTTCCGTGTTAACCAGTCAATATAAAGAATTATAAGTTATACCTTAAAATTTTCTTGGGAAAACTAATAAAAAAGCTGATTTTGTCACATTTAAAATAATTTGCGTATATAGTAAAACTGAAGTCCATTGAATTATCTTAAAAAAAGCAGATTCCAAAAATATTAATGCTTATTGGAGTGTTGAAAAATTTAAAACAAACCAATTACAGCTTATAATTAAACCATTGACCTAAATGCAAACGTATTTTCTTTTCTTTTGTTGTGGCCGCTATTCAAGTAATTAAACAGCATGCCTTCTCATGTTTTGACTAAGTATTGGTTCTAGCACTATTTTATAGTCAATATTTTTCTCACAGGGTGAAATCAAGTGTAGGGTTGAGGTGGATCTCACCAAGTACAAGGATTTTAGTATTTCTTTTCCTGGTTACCAGACTCAAGGTTAGTGATATCTGTAACCTATTCATACCAACCTCTAGTGTCTCCACCTGGTCTGCTGATTCTCGCATCCCGTTCTGGAGGCTCTTCGGATTTTCAGAATGTTAAATAGAAATTTATTGTAATTATTAATTCATAATCTCGTACAAAAAAAAAATCTTCAAGAAAGCATTCAGTTACAAAAAAGTACACAACTCAGTTGTACAATTATTTGCACTTTTTCGTCATGACTTTTTTGTCCCTCATGAGATTCTATGTAGTTTATAAGAATGTAATTTTTGTGTCTAGTTTTTTTAATATCATACTACAGTAGAAGTCAGATAATCCGGCACGTTCGGGACCGGCTCGGTGCCGGACTACCGAAAATTCCGGTCTATCGGGCGGTGCCCCTTCTTTTTAGTGTAGGCTTTGCCGTAAAACAAATGTACTTTGTTTTTTTAACTACATACATACATAAATCGTAATTATAAGAACAATTAGGTTAATAATTAAACTACAAATACAGTATGCAAATACAACAAAGTTTATTTTACATTTCATATAATATATGTACACGTACTGTAAAACATATTTCACTTAGATTTAAAAAAGTCACGAATGTCTTTTTGTTTTCTTGACTTTTGGCGTTTAGTATAAAATTAATTTCTAATGAAAACAGTTTCAAAAGTTACGTACGTTCGTGATTGATTAACTGTGCTGCACTGCACCTGTATTTGTTGTGACAGCTGAGACTAGCCAGCTGCTAATTGTTTCCAAACAATACCAAGCGCTTCCGGATGATCCCGAACTACCCCGAAAACTTCCGAATAGCTCTCGAGCGTTTTTATTTGCTTTAAAGACACACTTTTGGAGAAAACCAAAATTTTTACAATTTTCCGGAGCGATGCCGGACTATCGGGCATTCCGGACTGTTGGATGCCGGACTAATAGACTTCTACTGTATATCAAAATCCATCCATCTATCCATCCCTGTGGGGCTTCAGCCCATGTAGGGATTTGGCCTGCCTCACCATTTCCTTTCACTCAGACCTAACTAATGCTTTTCTTTTCCATGCTTGATTCCCACCCGCTTTAGATTTTTTTCCACATCATACTATATCAAAGTACTATATCAAGGAAACTATATCAAAGTACTATAGCAAAATACTATATCAAAGTACTATAGCAAAATACTATAATAAAATATATCACTTATTTGAAATACCTGAAAACAATTTCTGTTCAGACCAGTATAATAGTTTATTCCTGGTATAAAAAAACTGAAATGTAAGCTTTACTGTATGTATTTAAATCCTTTGGAATCACGCTGCTAAATTTGTCTAAAAGTGATTTCTTTCTTGAAGTATATTTTGTTTTATCAAGTGAGACACAAATATTAGAAGTAGCATCAATGCATATTAAAGAATGTGGTTACCATCAAATTACTATTTTCTTTCAGCTATCTGATTTAAACATCCTTAAATGATTTTACTCAGGAGACTAATGTACAAATTCAAGAGACACCACCACCCCCTCCCCCATGTGTATTTCAGAGGACCTAAACTTCCAGATGATGAACACAGGAATGGCATCTGTCACCATTGATCCATTGGACACAGTTGAAGGGGAGATTATTTTTACCCCCACACAGGTAAGGGACATCATCTGGTCTTTTAAAAATCTTGTCAGTTTTTTGTTCTCTTTATTTTTTCTTTCACTGTAAGGGAAATCATATTTATTGAAAGTCAGCTCTTTTATTTTCCATAATTTTACTTTTTAAATAAGTACAACATAATTTTAGTCCATGAGGAAAACATTCATTTTAACAATAGTTTCAGCATGGATGCTTACAGGAAAAAAATATATCCAAGCAATTAATTCATGATAAAAATCTTTTTTTTCTTTGTTTAATTGGTTTTTGTCAATAATTTTTTACCAAGCATGTTTTATTTAATATGAAAAAAGAGACAGAAAAATATATATTAAAAAAAAAAACTTTTGAATTCTGATAAAAATTTAAATGGTTTAAAATGTCCAAGTTTTTTTATGTGTTTATTTTCAAGGTGGCTTCCTATGACTTTGTTCTACCCCTGGCAGTCAACTATTTAAAAGTACGAGGACCTTCTCCTCCTGTGTCCACACATTCTGCAAAAAATTCTGCACGAGCCTCAGTGATACAAAACAGCAGCATGCATATCATCAACCCCAAACCAGTGTCACCCACAGTGGAAGTTTCCAGTAAGCATGTCATAGCCACCGCCATGAGGCAGCCATTACAGCTCAGCTCTAAAAAGTTGGAGTTCATACTTCCAGCAAACTTCAATGACTTCACTAAACATCTACAAATGGATTCAACAAAGGTAAGAAAGGTTGTTTTTTTTTTCTCCTAAAATTTTGTTTGTTTTAATTTTCTTTCAATTGTACATTTTAAAGTAGCATTTAAAAAACACCATAAGATAATTGACAAGTTATCAGATTTGTAGAGGAATGAGGAGGTAATACATCTTAGAGAAATCAATAGAATCAGATTTTTTCCTTAAAGAGAACTGAGATATAACTTTTTGACTTAGTGAATAACTTACAAAATAGGTACAAAATGAGGGCACAGTGTATCCATAAAATGGCTATGTTTGCATCCCTGAGAATGCCAACATACTTGGGGTAGGATTAAATAAACTGTGTTTACCATGAGGAAATAAATAATTCTAGAATAGCTTGCCTCACATAAAAGGGCTAAACTCGTGAGAGGTTTTTGTGAAATTTTAAAAACTTTCATTAAAAATTTACTGTCAATGAATGATTCAAAAGTGTCATTTTTGTTTTACATGATTTTAAAAAAACAACAACACTTTAAGACTTTGTGTTAATTTTGTAATATTGCAATCTATGATATCATCTTCTTCATTACTCTAACAACTTAACAAATAATTGCCTTTGACTGAACACAGACCATTGTTCTGGTCAACACCAGTAATGAGACACTGACGTGGGGCCTGGATCTAGGCCAGTCCAATAAACATCTTGATGCTGGGACTTTCAAATTTTTGCATGAAAAAGGTGTGCCGTTCATTTCCCAAGGTGATACCCGGGGCATCGAGGGTGACTTGGAGTCTGGTCAGTCAAAGACCATTCTTGTCAACTTCTGCCCAAGTAAGTCAATTCTTTTCATCTGGCTAAGAACGTACGCTTGTTTGGTACAGCACAAGTTGTTTTGGTACAGCACAAGTTGTTTTGGTTCAGCACAAGTTGTTTTGGTACTGCTCTGAATGCCATGTACTCATTAATTATCTATTACTTCAATTAATTTTAGATAAGAGATTTCATTATAATGTTATCAATTCCATTCAATCAAGATTTTGACTAGGAATTAAGCTTGTAAATGGTGAAAATGGATTGTCTGAAATACACCCTCCTCCTCCTTTACATAAAATAAGAGAGAAATGACTTTCTTAAACTCAGGTCTTGGCCTAATAACCCTCCCCTAGTCACTTCGAGCACCAGAGGAAGAGCAGTTTGATAGATGTCCTAGTTAACACTTGTTAAACTTGTACATGCAAGAGCAAATTATCAATGGCCTCAAGTATTGGATCCTGGAAAGGATGTAAATAGGAAATAGCTGAAAACTGGCAGTAGACCCTCACACTAAACACAATCCCCATATTAAAATAAAACAAAACAAAAACCAACAAACAATAAATGCATGAAGATGAAATGAAAAATATATTCCCAGATGCCATGGACAAAATGCTTTTATATTAAAGAGATAATAATAATGTTTTGAGGAACCAATAAAGAACCTAGGCACTAAAATAAAAGTGCAAATAATGAATATTTTGTCATAACCATATGTAAATAATATTGACATCTAGATCAGTGTCTCCCAACATGTGGTGTACTCATCACAGGGAGGCAATAGGTAAATTATTGACAGAAATTTGGGGGAAATACACTTTCATTTAAAACAGGGGTGTAGGGCTATGTTTGAGTGGACACTGGGGGCATTAAACCTTTTTTGGTAGTCGGGGGACTTGGGTGGTTTGGGCAAAAAAGTTTGGAAAACACTGATTTAGCCAAAGTGTATGCCCAGCAAAAGTGCAATTTGCTGATTCAGATAAGATAAGATAAATTCTTTTATTGATCCAAACAAATGGAAATATGTTTTGATTGCATTATACCTTTTCAGCACATAAATAAAATAATTTGAACACAAGACAGTGAATTCTCTTAGCCATATCAAGAACTTATTAGTTCTCATTAAGATTTGTGACTTCAAGGGGATCACACTGGTAAATTCATACAGATTGGGGAACAAAATAATTTTTATATCTTTCAGTACTTGCCCAGAGAGAAAGGATTCATCCCACATGGGCCGATCCTAAGTATCTGTGATGAAGAGGGTGGGATGTATCATCCAAAATGTGTTTGTTTTACAATAACATCTTTCTTCAAATAGTTCTTCAAGTGAAGGATGTTTAGTTTGTGTTATGTTCCCAGCTTTCTTGATTATTCTGTTTATTTGGTGTTTAATATCAGACGATGAATTCCCATACCAGCAAGTAATATTGAAATGAAGTAGGCTTCCAATTGTTGCACTGTAGAATAAGTTAAAGTCTTGTTTGTTTATGCCAAAATTGTACAGATTTTCAAAGTAGAAAAGTCTATAGTTGAATTTTTTATACAGCATTTTGCCGTGCTCATGCCATGTTAGATTATTATTAATGGTGACACCTAAGTACTTATATGCCTCTACTTACTCTACACTTTAATTTGTCCACATAATTATTTACTTACCAGACACTTTATTGTATTTATAATGGTTTCTGTCTTTGTTTTCAGATGATTCAGGTCAATATCATGTGACCATACCTGTGATCATCAACTCGGAGTGGAACAAGCCATTTCAGTTTCTAGAAATTTTTGGGGAACTCAAGTCAGCAAAACTGTGGTTTGACCCTGGCAAGGTTATTTTCACCCCAGTCCCGTTGTTGACAGAGACATCAGTGGAGGTGACTCTCTTGGCTTCAAATTACAGGAAGTAGGTCACTTAAATGTAGCAAAACATCTAAACAGCTGTTTAATCAGAGCTGTGGACAAACATCATTATAATGCTGTAGTCCAAGGAAAGGTCTAAAGCAGCAGTTCTCAACCTGTGGGTCGCGACTCCTTTGGGGGGTCGCACGACCCTTTCACAGGGGTCGCCTAAGACCATCTGGAAAACACATATATTCGACAGTGATAAGTATCACGAAAATAATTTTTTTGTTGGGGGTCGCCACAACATCAGGGACTGTATTAAAGTGTGGCGGCACTAGAAAGGTTGAGACCCACTGGTCTAAAGGTTCAGTGAACATCATTTGCATGCAGAGAGGAGGATCATAATTTGCAGTACTAAATATAATAAATTTCTTCATAAGATTCAATGTAGGACAGGGGATTGCTTAAGGGTGTGTGATATTTGACACCGCTTTCATGAGAAAACTTCATGATTTAGTTTAATAGGAACTGGGCGGATAAAAGAAAAAAAGTCAACTATATTTAATATCGATGATCAGCTTTGAAACAGTGTTTTGCTTTTCTTCAGGAAGAATCAGATTACAGTCACCGTACCAAACATTACATGTGATGATAAGACGCAAATTTCACCTTTGACTGTGAAATTTTTAAATGGAGACGGTAAGGGCATTTCTCTCAATAATAATGTCATTAATTAATTTCATTTGAAAAAAACAACAACTTAATTCAATATATGAGATGTGGGGGTAGCCTGGAAGTAATAAACTAAATAGTTGAAAATATTGAAATAATCAAGGTTTTCGTACAAGCTTGTGTCGAGGGAGGGGTGTAACATTTTATGACTGGGTTCTTTCAGAAATCATGCCCTGCAATGGATCAGAAGCTCAAGTGGACCCGTGTGCTATTCCTTGTAGAGTGACATTTATAAGCCCAAAACCTGTCTCATTCCAGCAGCCCATTGTCTTTAGTGATGAGGAGGGGCAAACGTGAGTATTTGTACAATGTTGACAGTCATTAGAGGCGGAGAACGATAGATAAGCCAACATCCACTGCATTATAAATATTTATTTATGAATACAAAGTAATCATGCTCTTTAGTTTCTCTTGTGAGAGGAAACAAAATATTTTCTGATATTTATTGAATTGTTTTATTAAAATTATGATAAAATTTTCAGGTTTTCCTTGCAAGTCACAGCTACGGCAGACAACTGTCTCCTAACCTGCTATCCTTTCCTGGCCTTACACAGGGGAGATCATCAGATCGTTTGTGAACAGGTTTGATACTTGGTCTCATGGACCGAGAATAGCTTGAGACTTAACAATGCAAATGTTGCCAAACATCATGTTATCTTATCTTATATAGAGTCAAATAATAATTTAGTAAAATAGCATTTTCCATGCTGTGAAGCGTACACCCCTGAGGTGGCATACACCCCTGAGGTGGCGTACACCCCTGAGGTGGCCAAATCAGGGAAGATAATCAATGATTGGCTGCATTCTTTAAAAACACAGAAGAAAAAGATAGAGGAGGGGGTGGGGGGGGTTTATAGTGACTTATAGAACCACTTATAAAGCATTAGCACTTATAAAAGAATCATCGGGAATATTGAACAAGATTTTATTATCATATCATTATTTTATAATTCAAGACAATGTTTTGACTTTCTTTTCACATGATAATAATTTGTGACTTGTTTGCAGGGAACGTCACCGAAAGGAAGGAACCTGCTTAAAGGGGTGGAATCCGCCTCAGACACCACGACCAGCTCAGGTGAGGCCTTGCTTGTGCCATGCACGCTGACCAACCAGGGAAACAGCCGTCCAAGTACGAGTGCCACCAGCTCAAACTTTCAGATCTCATCTTCTAGCTATGAGAGCTCATCAGTCATAGGTAAAAATCACCAATGGCAGAAGATTGAACTTTGTTTTGTATCGGAGATAGTTAAGCCTTTCATTAAGTCGTTCATTAAGCCTTTCATTAAGTCGTTCATTAAGCCTTTCATTAAGTCGTTCATTAAGCCTTTCATTAAGTCGTTCATTAAACCTTTCATTAAGTCGTTCATTAAGCCTTTCATTAAGTCGTTCATTAAGCCTTTCATTAAGTCGTTCATTAAGCATTTCATGAAACTTTCCATTAAGCCTTTCATTAAGCCATCCATTAAGCCTTTCATTAAGCCATCCATTATAAGCCTTTCATTAAGCCATCCATTAAGCTTTTCATTAAGCCTTTCCTTACCTTCCATTAAGCCTTTCATTAAACTTTCCATTAAGCCTTTCATTAAGTCTTTCAATAAGCCTTTCATTAAACCTTCCATTAAGCCTTTCATTAAACCTTCCATTAAGCCTTTCATTAAACCTTCCATTAAGCCTTTCATTAAACCTTTCATTAAGCCTTTCATTAAACCTTCCATTAAGCCTTTCATTTAGCCTTTCATTAAACCTTTCATTAAACCTTTCATTAAACCTTCCATTAAGCCTTTCATTAAACCTTCCATTAAGCCTTTCATTAACCTACCATTAAACCTTTCATTAAGTTTTCAATAAGCCTTTCATTAAGCTTTTTATTTTAAATCATTTTAAACCTTACTGCAGATTTGATAATTTATTTGTGAAATCAAAGGTGGCGCCACCTAGTTGATAGGAATTAATAATTCCTTTTTGAGAACATTTTTAACATTCCTTGACTGCAACTCAGTTTTTATTGTTAATAATTCCTTCTTGTTGATAAGCTGAGACATATCGCTGACAACCTCAGCTTAACATTATATTTGTACGTTTGACCTGTGAAACACCTATTCTTGGAAAATAATCATTGCATATTTAAAAAAAGCTTTGATTATTATTACACCTTCTTTCTGAGATTACATGATTAAACAGATTTGTAATTTGGTATATCATCTAATTCCAACGTTATATTTTCATTTTGTTATTGTTACTTTTAGGAACACTTTAACAAGCTGCTAAAGTCATAAACCTTCCCAGTGAAAACATTCTTATAACACAAAGTATCAGTCAAAACTATTTTGTTAATTTTATAGTAACTCATTGCTCCATTGCCAAGAAATGTTGAAATAAACAAATGATTGTATCAATCAATGATTGTATCAGTCAATGATTGTATCAGTCAATGATTGTACCAATCAGTAATTGTGTCAGTAAATGATTGTATCAGTCAATGATTGTATCAGTCAATGATTAAATCAGTCAATAATTGTATCAGTCAATGATTGTATTAGTTAATGACTGTATCAGTCTATGATTGTGTCAGTCAATGATTGTGTCAGTCAATGATTATATCTGAGATATTTATAACATCAATAACTCTGACAGATACGTCTGCTACAACAACACCTGGACGGCGAGACGGTGCACTGAATAAACCCCCAACAGGCTCAGACTTTGATGACCTTCACCTTGCCCTAGAGAAAGCCGTGACGGCCATTTTCCCAGATGAAGACACAGAGGAAGGCAGATTTCACATGGAGGTCCTCATGGCAACACAGAGATGGTTTGCTTCCCAAGGGTGGCCAGGCGGGGCATACCCAATTCTGATACCAGAGACTTTGAGAATGTAAGTAACAGTGATTCTCAAGCCAATGTTAGGCACGGCATACCCAATACAGATACCAGGGACTTAAAGAACATACCTATGAGTGAGTGATTGCCAAGCTAAGGGATGTGAGGTTTCAGATGCTGCTATTTATTTGGTGTCCTCAAACCTAAACAATCCATCCATCTTTGTGACATTACAGCCCATGTAGGACTTTGGCCTGCCTCACCACTTCCTTCCACTCAGACCCATTGGATGCTTTGCTTTTCCATGTTTGGATTCCCAGGTGCTGTAGATCTTTTTCCCCTTCATGCCTTAATCTAAGCCTAGGTCTGCCTTTGAGCTGTTTTCCTCTGGGGTATTGGTGGTGAACTCTATTCACTCCTTTGTCGTTTGGCATTCTTTCTAAGTGTCCTGTCCAGCGTAGCGTGTCCTTTTTTTAATTTCTGCTACCAGTGTGGGATCTTGATTTAGACTATACAACTCCTAGTTGGTTTGTATTCTCCATCCATATTCATTCTTTGTTGGTTCATATATTTTCCAAAGAAATTCTCTCTCTCATGTGTTTAATAGATATCTGCCGTTTTTGTTAGGGTCCAACTTTCACTTGGGTATTTTACAACTGGTCTGATTACACTTTTATATGTAGTTTTCTTTTCTTGTAATATTTTTACTTTTGAGTATTTTGTGACTACTTAACTGTGTCATTTTTCCGGACGATACTCTTTCTTTTATTTCCTTTGTTAGTTATTCATTTCTTTCATTTATTAAGGATCATAGATATTTGAATTGATTTACTTTTAGAAAAGCGTGGATTCTAGTTTCAATGATTTCATCTGTCTTTTCATCTCTTAACATAGTCATGAATTTTGTTTTTTTGGTTGTTTACTTCCAGCCCTGCTTGTAGTGATGTGCATTTTAATTCAATAAAAGCTTTTGTTATGTCTTTATTACCTTTCCTTAACAGTGCTATGTCATCAGCATATGCAAGATAATGAAGGGGTTGGTTGTAGAGAGTGCCCATTGGTTGTGGGTATTGGGTATCCCTCAAAAAGTATCCTGTTATTTTTCCTCGGGTGTCAATATGTATGCTTCTTATAAGTCTCTCTAATGTTAAGTTAAATAACATTCAAGACAGTCAGTCTCCTTGTCCTAGGCCTCGTCTAATCTGAAATTCCATTTAATAGTCTCCTTAAACTTAAATTCAGCTTAATTTCTAATACTACATTACTCCTCAGGTCCATTAGCAAGAAAACAGCAAGCGAGTCTCTGAAAACAAAAGATGAAAATCAGAGCAAGGAACAGTTTCGGGGCAACAAGAAGCAGAAATCAAAGACCAGCTTCAATAAACTGGCCAAAACGATCTATGACATGATCAGCTACTTGAGTGGGCGGTCAGTGCCTGGGATCCCCATCAACTCTCCCCTCCCTTCTGACCCCATCCAGAGGGTTAAACAGGTTTACTGGCAGCACTGTACACTGTTGACATTTCTCAGGTAAGACTGAAGCCCAGTTTGAAACTATTCCCTCCACAGCAACTAGCTGATGAGATATTTAGGACGGTCCTCCTCCTTCATCGGTCCTCCTCCTTCATCGGTCCTCCTCCTTCATTGGTCCTCCTCCTTCATCGGTCCTCCTCCTTCATCGGTCCTCCTCCTTCATCGGTCCTCCTCCTTCATCCATCCCTTTTATGATTTTTTTTGGGTGTATTTTGGCACCAATGGACTGTATTTTTTATTGCACTTTTTCTATTTATCAGTAATTTTATTATTATTAATGCTATTGCATATGGTATGTAATTTATTTTAATGTTACATATTATTTATATATCGTATCCGGAAATTTGATCGAAAGAAATTTGGTCGACGGAAAATTGATTGACGGAAATTTGATCGAACGGAAATTTGGTCGAATCTTTTTTTTTATTTATACGTTAAAATTTTGCGTCAAATTTCTTTTTGAACGCATTATTTTGTTTTACTATATAGTATAGTGCGTTCAAAAAGAAATTTGACGAAAATTTTAACGTCTCGACTGAAAAAAAGATTCGACCAAATTTCTGTTCGATCAAATTACCGTCGATCAATTTTCCGTCGACGAAATTTCTTTCGATCAAACTTCCGGTAACCATTTATATATATCATAAATCTATATCTTTATTCCTATCTAGCCATCAATTTAAAGAATTAAGTTTCAAGCTAAAATGTTCAGTTATTATTTTGTTGTTGTTGTGGTAAATAAACTTTGACCCTCATAATTTGTGTCTTTCAATTAACATTTTATAACCCCCCAAAAAAGTCAAGATGCACTTGGCATGTGAACTCTTGAGTTTAAGAAACATAAAATGTTATCACCACTGCAGATGCCAAGGGGCATGTGTTGCACACATACAGCCCGAGTACCTGATGGCTCCCACTGAGTTTCTACTGTGGAGGCAGCTTCAGAAGAACATCAAGTTGGAACTCTTGCGTCTGGGAAATGACAAAGAGGCTGCCAAAATTCAGTTGGAGGAAGATGTCGAGGAAGCATTGTTTGAAGCCATTTCTAAAAGAATGTGGACAGACATTTTACTGCAGATTCTGAAGGTAGCCCCAGAGCTGCCCTTCTGTATAAAGCTGTTGGTTGTCTAAAGATTTTGATTGTCTGCAGTTGTTTTTTTGTTTAAAGTTAATTATACAAAGGCAATCAATAATGTAAGGGCAAATGTTTAACAAAACAAGATTGTTAAATCCTACATTTTTAAATCTTGATAGTTTCAAAATGAGTAAAGCAGTACACAACTTTATGTGTCACATGCCACCATTGCTAACAATTACCAGTTACCTTGGCTTGAAATTGATTACCTAAATCACACTGTTGAAAAAATACAGTAAACAGTGTTGTGTATTACTAAAATGATTACCGGATCCAATTCTTAGGAAGTTTTTAAATTACATTATTTAATATTTGCATCTTGAAAAGAACAAAATAATAGTGGAAATTTGTAATGTCACAGGATGTTGAAACTCTAAGAATTAATTTGTTCTCTGTGATTTAATAAATAGGTTCTGGTGTTGTCTAAAGTGACCCCCAAGACTCTCAAAGCTATGAGCTCACCTTATAAGGATGTCACTATCCCCATGGTCAACCCAGACCCCCTGGCCAGTAACATTTACAGTGTCTCAGAGCGTATACTCCTGGCATGGATGAACCACTGCTATGAGACTTACAGAGCCTCAATATGGCAGGACTGTGCTAAGGGTAACCCACATAAAAACATAGTAGTATGATGAAACTAGGAATAAAATAAAACAATAAGTCAGACATTTTCTGAAGTTTCTCTTGATTTAATAATTTTTAAATGTTTTTAAATGTTTTTTTGACATTCTGTTGATTTAAATTCATAATGAACAGCATTCCCTTGTGTGATGCAGTAGGCTGGAGGAGCCCCTACATTTTTTTTAGCGACGCCATACCTTTGGCACTGTGAAGGTGTGGTGATGAGGAATGAGTTATGGTGGCAGGGGGATATCATGGTATGGATTACAAATTATCCCATGTGAAGTAAATGTGATGATCTTTTTTGTGTGTTGACAGGAGGAGTTCCACCATCTCGATGGATTGTCAACTTTGACTATGACCTAATGGATGGTCTGGTGCTGGCAGCTCTGCTTGGGGCCCACATGCCATTCATTGTATGTTATTAATTACATTGGAGAGTTTCAAACATTTCTGACTAGAAGCACAAATAAAGCTTGTGGCTGCTAGCAGTCGTCCTCTAATCCGTACTTGAGAAATTTTTTCCTGTTAACTAATATAAATGGAAGGAAAAGAAAAAAGATTGTAGAGCACACATAACAGCGGTAAATCAAAAAAAAAAAATTGGGAGTGACCTTGTTAAAATCAGTTTTGAGTAAGGACACACTTGGTCTTTTTGTGTGAACCTTACCACATTTTATTGTTAAAAACAGAATTTTTAATGAAATAAAATGTTGACTTTAAAGTCTTACTCTAGTTTCACAATAAGTAAGAACATCCCAGCATAGATCATTTAACAATAGGAGCACTAATTTTGTCACATGCTTTTTCATCTCTAATGACTCCTGGTTGACAGATTGTATCGAAAGCTTTTCTTCCAATATCACATTCTAGTTGTCGAGAGTTCAGCTCTTTAATTGTATTGTTTTTTATTTGAAAAGCTTTGTCCCTTAAAGGTTTGTGCCCCTGGATTTTAAATAAAATTGAACTCAGTGAACTCAGTGTGTTGGTTTTTTCCTTTGAACATTCTGTAGTTTTGTATGATCTGAGAAAAACAAAACTCTTACAATGATCAGTGCTGAGAGGTAATTTAATGCTTTAGTGCACTATTAAAATAGTCTGTAGCAACAAAAAAAAAAAAAAATGAAAGTTACTTCACCAATGTTGAAGTAATTCTTAGCCTTTTTGATACCATGAAACGACTCTGGTGGTTTGTGCACAGTGTTAGTAAAGTCTTAGCACTTTTTTGTGAAGTTACTACTTTGAATGGTTTCAATTGAGATGAAACTAATTTCTGGCCACATCCCAACTCATCATGAGCTCACACTAATAGTCTTTTATTCTCAATGCAGGTGAAGTCACACCTTGAAGGCATGTACACACATCCAGTGACGGCTGAACAATGCCTCCATAATGCCCTTAAAGTCATCACTGCCATGAAGTTTGCTGCCATTGACTTTGACATACAGGTAATTTGGTCAAACTTTCACTTGGGTATCAAATAAGACTCTGATCACCCAGGTTTTTTGTATGCTGGTCAATTATTTTTATTAATTGATGACAAATTTACATACTGTGTGTTGCTAGGAAAATGAGAAAATAAAAAAAAATCATTGTAGGTTAAATTTCTTACTAACAAAAAAATAACACATAGACAGTTATTAAATACTATGCTGAAATTATGTTTGGAAATTAACCAATGAGGTTGTTTTGGACAGAAGTTTCATTTTGCTATGATTGATAATTAGAAGATTATATGATTTTTAAATAGAGAGAACTCAATTAATAGATAAACATTGTCAAAATAAAAAAAAATGTTTCTAAATTTATGTACTTAATTTCAAAATGATTAATTTTGTTCACACTTCCAATCCACTTAAACCTAGTTAAGAGGTGAAAGGTAAAGTAAGTTTTTATTTTAGTCAGTTTGACATGCACTTAAACTTAGTCATCACAAAAAAATTTCACAGTCACTTGTATGTTATATGTTTCAATGATAGTCAGGAAGTGAAGCAGTCACCCATGTTGGGAACAAATAAATCACATTAATTTCTAGTCTTATTCATAAAGAAATTATAATTAAATAGAAATTTTATTCAAGATGTTATATTTTTCTGGGTTGTCTTTAGTAAAAAAAAATATCTACAATTGTTCAGGGGATAAAGTTTCTATCTGATTGTGCAAGAATGGGTTGATACCCATAACAGAAATATTTTTAAAATTTACTGTATTTGGAATAATCTTTCCCTATTTTAACCCCATAGTAGTTTGGTGTTTAATGGTCTGTTGAATAGATAATAATTATGTTTACTTATTGATTATTTGTAGATGCCAGTTTAAGACAAAGTCTGAAAACTTGACATATTTTTAATTGTTCACACATTGTCCATGTCTTTAAAAATCTCGTTTAATTGTAACATGCTCTCTTTGAGAATATCTTTCTAGAATTTTCTCGATGTCAGTTTTACTATGAATTTTGAGTTAATGTAACAAATTATATTAGTAACGAAGTTAATAAAAACTTTCCTAACAGCTTTTTAAGCTATGAAACAATATTCCACTTAAATAAGTATATTTTCTATTTGTACATACAGTATCTTGTAGTAAAAATTATGAACATTTTAAAAAAGGAAATCTTCACGTTTTAGTTCTTCTACTTTGCCTTTCCAACTCCAAGGGGATCATAGTCATTTAACAATATCTTTCCATGCCTTCCTGTCTCTTGAAATCTTCTCTAACTCTCTCCACCACTTTATGAACTGAAGCACATCTTAGACTACCTCTATATGTTAAATGTTTTTTTTCTACCCCATCCATTTGATCCCTGAGGATTCCATATCAGTGCTAACTACAGAATCTAATTTTTTTTTAAATAATAAAACAGTCAAGTTTCAGAAGACATGTCATGTTGTTAACTGTAAACCTCAAAGAAATTCTTGTATCAGATTACCATTATTTCTCCACCAAAGGCCATTGACATCACAGACCCCAACCCTATCAATTTACTGCTACTTCTAGTCAGCTTGTACCAACGCCTGCCCAGTTATCTGCCCAAGACAACTATAGAGTTTGTAGGCACCTTACATCAGCCAGTTGTACGACAGGTAAAAGAAGGTTGCATTTACTACTTTGAAAAAATACTGATTGCATTGGGTGGAAAAACAAAAATTGTTTTAAACAAATTTGGGGATGAGCTGACATGTTTTGATTAATATTTGAAATCTGTGAATCTTTTGGTCTCTTCTCATTTACTTTAATGATTAAATTCTGTGAATTTATTTAAGGCATTCAATGGTGTAAGATTTTCAATTTAAAACTGAAAGGAAAAGACTGATGAATAAAACAAAATTCTGATATTTTCATTTTTATACCTGGAAATCTCCAATAAAGTGATGCTATGAATATATTGTTATAGGTTATATCATAAATTTTAAGAATTAATTTTATTTTTTAAAAAATGTTAAACTATTTTTAAACAATCAATGGGGCCATAGTTATTTTGATGTAACATTTCTTTTTTTTGTTGCTACAGGTGAAAGTGACCAACACAAGTGTCAAAAGTATTGTTTACAATGTGATCATAGCTGGCACTGATGCTGGTGATTTCACAATGCAGAAGGGCAATTTGGTGACCATTCCACCCAAATCCACATTTGCAGTCAATGTGGAGTTTAGAAGCAGATTTCTGAGAGCTGCTGAAGCTGTTCTGCTATTAGTGGGTAGAAGACATGGTGCGGCCACTGGGAACACCCTGAGTTTCAAGCTAGTCACAGAGATAGACAATATCAGGCCAAAGGTCAGATTATAAAAAAAGTATGAATCTAACTTCTGGCAAATAAAATGAGGCACTGGAGATAATCCTATTGAAGCTAAATTGAGAATGACATAATTAATTATATGATTTTTTTTAAAAATTAAAAAGTTAATTTGTAACAAATGAAACTTTGTCGCTGCAGCCTTATTTGGCATTCATATTATGTAACTTATTAATGACAAGCATATTCAATGCAATCCTATTTATTGGAACACAACATCCCTCTTAGCAGAATAATTGACAACTTTTCACCCTCTCACACATAAGATTTTCTTGATTATTTAATGGCCAGTGGAATTCTCCTGTTTTGATGTATGCCAATAGTTTATGATATATGTTGGGCATAGAGAAACAACAAAGTCTTGAGATGAATGAACATAATACATGACATCAATATCTTTTATATAAAGCCTTGAGATGAATGAACATAATACATGACATCAATATATCTTATGTAAAGCCTTGAGATGAATGAACATAATACATGACATCAATATCTTTTATATAAAGCCTTTTTATGAGATAATTTAAAAAAAAAAAATTGATTACTTTACTAATAGCTCTGCATCTCTAATGAAGTAACCATGAATTACTGTTTTATTAATTTATGTAGAAAACAGATTTTTATGACTTGATTTCAGTCTGTGACCAAGGTGGAATCTCCATGCTATGAGCTGAAGAAGATCATGCTGGAAGTTACCAACCCTTTCCCAGAGGGTGGAGATTTCCGAATTGTGCTCATCGAGTCCAATCCCATCTTTCATGAAAACTCACCTAGTACCACTGATAAGGTACTTTGTTATTTACTTTATGCAACAAATTTTGTAGGGGACATTTTCTACAGGGCTAAGGATTTTAAAGGGTTCTTTTTGGAATGCTTGAGAGATTCTACATGCTTGAAATAGATGTCCTTGACCCTGGTCTAATTTTTAATACATAATCTGTTCCTGATATATGGTCAATTCTATAAATGCAAGAAATGGAAATCAGAGATTATCTGAGAAATTAAATTATTAGTACTTGGAGATAAATTGCTGCAATAAATACTGTATTTAAAATCTTATTAATTTTTGTTGCAATAATTATGTCCAATAATTTATAAGAACCTGCTTAAAAACGGTGAAAACATATTTTTCTTCATTACGGTTTGCCATGTCATATGTTTTCCACATAAAATTGTGTTTGTTTATAAATTGTCAGGAGAAGCCAAATTATGAGATAAATATCATTGACAACCAAATCTACAAATTTTAAACACATGGCTTTAATCTGAGCTTTTAATTTTCAATGATCTTGGATGAATGGCTTTGGTAAATATATATATATATATCATCATAAGGATAAAAGAAATAATTACAAACAAAACGCAGTTAAAAGAAAATCTTTGATATCTTACAAAACTCGATTCAAACAACAAATAAAGATAGGGGACTTCTTAAATTTTTTACTTTGATAAATTTTGAAATTCCTCTTGCAGTTAAGATCCTCTCCAAAAAATGCCACAAAGAAAATTGCAGAGGTCGGCATTGACGTCATTCCAATGAACTGGATTTTGGAGCACCAAGAAACATCAGGGCAAAAAAATTGTAAGTTGATTACAGCAGAGATCTCCAACTAGTCTCCACAAACGTTTAATAAATAGTACTAGGCACTGCTTGATGCAGCATATATAGTTTTGATTTTAATGTCGAAAATTGATTCAATCTTTTAAAAAGATTCCATTGAAGTAGTTCCCTTGTACTTTTAGAAGGTTTTAGAACACAAATTCTATGTTTGGAAGTAACCAGTGCTCACTTATTGGAAAGAAAGATCATTTCAGTCTGCAATATTAGCACCCATTTGGACCATATTCCTAATAAAGTGGCAGATAAAATTGTACATTTGGTAATCAACCAGCCTCCAGCAGTTTGAAATTTGATGGAAAAAAAATGTAGACAAAGTGCTGCCGTAAAGTGAAAAGCCGTATAATGAATCAATAATTTTGATATAAACCCATACAAATTTAATAGGATCTGTTTCAATTTTTGTATAAAATAATATAGTCGTTAGTTCATAAATCATTTTATTCTTTTCATTTCCTATAAAAATAAAAGTACAAAACATTGTAATAGTAAACAGAAATTAAAAAAATAAACATATAAATTAAAAAACAAAAGAAATCATATGCACATATTTATACATAAAATAAAATTCACCAATTAATCCACACAAACAAAACAGAAACAAACACGTCAACTTACTGAGTCACAGGATATGAATAAGGTGGGATAGCACAGGAAATAAGGCAGACTACTAAAGCAGAGCCGCCTAAGGGGAGAAGTTGAAACTAAAGAGAGGATATATATTGGCCGTATAATGAAACATCGTGGGCCGTAAACCGAAAAAGTACCATAATTTAAAGTTGGCCGTAAAGCGAAATGCCGTATAGAGAGCGGCCGTATAGCGAGGTATAGGTGTATAATTATATGCTAATAAAACATAATTATATGAAAATAACAGATATTGTGATGTCATGCTAACATTATATTCTGACTTGTTTTCCACCAGCCCAAATACCTAAACTTCAAGCATTCTCCACATCCATGTCAGTGGTGCATATTGAGAGCAATGCCTCGGCGGAAGTAGAGATTGATTACCTCCCATTCAGTGTTGAGGACCGGCAGTGCTCAGTCATTTTTCTGGATGAAAACATTGGAGAGTTCCTTTGCTCCATAGAAGCAACTGCTGTACAGCCATTGCCATCTTATCTTCCTTATGTGCCCAACAAAAATAGTGCAAGGATCAGTAGCACTGCAGCAGCAGGTAAGTTCAGTGTTTTTAATGTTAAGCCCGCTGGTAGGTGCAAAGGTCAGAATAGAATTCTTAAATGTTACAAATTCATTATAAAAAAAAATATCCAACCTATCAAAGGTTGGTATTTCTTCAATAAAAAAAAATAAAAAAATCTGAAGTCTGTATGACCTTGACACATGCAAAGAGGAGTTTGCCTCGAACTTAAAAATAACCCTTAACCTTGGCCCAATTATCAAAATAAAATTGAAAAAGGCTTCTAACCGCAACTTAGAATAATATTTGAAGGGAATTGACAGTTCTTATAACCCTAAAATACCAGTCAAAAGCACACAATTTTCTGGTGGGAAAAATATTTTTATGACTTTAGATAAAAGTATTGAATTGATAACTATTAAAGTGAAAATAATTTAATTACTGTGTGGAAAGTGTCTTAATGATTTGCAAGTGTCCCATGGCAACCATTTTTAAGGGTTGCTGGAAGTTGCCTGACTAAATTAAATGCAATTTATTTTCCTAGCAATATGTATTTTAATGAGCAATTGTTTACTGCTACTGATCAGAGTCTGGCCGTGGCCTGTTTGGAGGGGATTCAAGTATAATCTACTGGAGGTGTGAGGCTGGCATGACCCTGAAGGAGATCTTACAAATTCCAGTTGTTAACATTGCCAAAGAGAGGGCTCTAATTATGGCATCCCAGCAGGTTAGTGGATCAGGAAGTAGAATGTTTCAGTTTTGTTTCAATTGTTTGTGTTGCTTTTGCTAGGGTAAATGTTGTAATAACATTTAAATAAATATATTAAAAAATGGAGAAAAAATATTGTGTGACCTTGCGTTCTCTATTTCCTCACTACTAGAACATGACTGACCTTGAGTTACAAAGACGTCAGGTCACAGGGACACTGATGAGTTGCACTGTGACGTCACAGACCATTAAGAAACTCTCCAACAATCCCATGGCTGCTGTCTCCATTGCAAAGGTAGTTTTCTTTTTTGTTGTGCTTTTCATTTTTTTAAAAAAAAATTCAGCTTGCTAATCTTCATTTGTAAAAATTACTTGAACTTAACAACTTAAATCATTGTGTGTTGATAATTTTGGGAAGTGGTGAATGGTGATTAGTGAATGCCAATTTATTTTGGTGTCTGGGCTGGTAAGTTTTCTGGTTTGGAGTATTAAGTAGGTAGTTGCTTATTCACAGGCGTGGTTATCTCATGGGGAGCTGCTATCTTAAGAGAGTATTGTGTCTTTTAGGGGGAGCAACTTGAATTTAGTGAATTCATTTAATTTAATGTGGGGAAACATCGGTACACCTTTTAAAAAACAAAAAAAACCCTCCATGTCTCAAATTGCAGTTTTCCATTAGCAGTTTTTCCTTACTCTCCCAAATACCTCTTGATATTTCTTATAACATGTTTGCTGGAGTTGATTAGAAACTTGAATGTCACACTTGGTCTGACTAACTGCTACAATAGATAGTAACAAATAAAAATAATAATTTGAATGGTTATTATAAGCCCCCCCCCTCCCCCACTCCCTTTCCATTGAGAGCCAAAGCCATAGAGCAAAATCATTAAACTTGACAGATTGTAGGATTTTTGTAAAGATTGGTTGAAATTTATTGATTAAAACTTGAACTTGTCCATCATCCAGGCCATCGGTCCAGTAGCTGATGTGTACAGAGTGGAAGCTGATTCAGAGCATTTCAAGGTGCCTAACCTTTTGGTGATGCCTAGCAGTGACGAGAGGAAAAAATGTCAAGCTCTTGGCGCCACACATTGTAAGTTCCTGTTTGCCAATTTAGGGTTGGTGGATCAGGCGGGACAGTAGACAATAGTCATGTTGCGACTGGTAGACCCTGTGGGTCCCCAAGCTGATGTAAGCTTGGATCAAACTGTTACGCCTCCTGATCAAACTGTTACGCCCCCTGATCAAACTGTTATGCCCCCTGATTAAACTGTTACACCCCCTGATCAAACTGTTACGCCCCTTATTGTGTTCAATGAATTTGAACAGGCTCGTGGTCTAGGGGATTTGAAAAGGGGCTAACACAGGAATATTTTAGACACACTGTTGGCTAACACAGGTAGATTTTAGACACACTATTGGCTAACACAGGTAGATTTTAGACACACTATTGGCTAACACAGGTAGATTTTAGACACACTATTGGCTAACACAGGTAGATTTTAGACACACTATTGGCTAACACAGGTAGATTTTAGACACACTATTGGCTAACACAGGTAGATTTTAGACACACTATTGGCTAACACAGGTAGATTTTAGACACACTATTGGCTAAAATAAAGAAAATCAGTGCTCTATATAAATGTACTTTATTACATGGAATATAATATGAATGTAGATACATGAAATCTACATATAAAGAAGTGAATGATGGTTAACACTAACAATATCTAAATCTCATAGTAAAATGTAAACAATACTATCACAAATGTAAGTTCCTGGAATTACGATATCTTCTAACTATTGGATGGCTCTATCTAGTACTTAGCAAATGCAACGCTGGTCACACATCAATACGCTCATCTTTTCTCTCTCCCTTTGTTACCGAACTACACACGCACTTATACTGTAGTTGGCCTGGCTTGACCTACATGTGGGGCACTGTTTGCTTAGACGTTGCTCCGGCCAATGTTCAGATAAAGACATGTCACCATTCCTGGAAGGTGGTCATCTGATACGGCTAGTTTAATTGGGTACATAAAGAAAACGGCCTTACCTGGTAACAAAACACATACCATTTTGATAACTGATTCTTCTGTTCAGTAACATTCTATTTCACATCAGTGCTCAAGATTTATGTTCTCACTAATTTTAACAGCCTTATCTTTGAAATGCTTTAAATTTATTTCTTTTAGCCTCCAAGGACAAGGAAAATGAAGGATTCGCTTTGCTGCCTGTTGAGTTCAAGGCCAAGGAACCTGGTCACTACCCTACTACCATTACATTGCGGGCCATTGATGACATACGTGTCTACCGTATTGAGTGTACTGTCAATAGAGAGGGCAGCTTTGCAGAGTTTGAGTTCAGTGCACCAGTCAATCATACAGTGACACAGGACATCCCCATCGTTAGTTACATTTGTTGTTAGATATGACTCTGCTATTGGTCACATCCCAACTCTCATTTTGTCAGAAATTTCTCAATTTTTGAACTCATTCAAAATGTAAACATTCACTTAAAAATTTTGTTTGTTTTTTTTCCTCTGATTATTTCAATTAAATTATTACAATTAAATAGCAGATAATTAAAAGAAACAATTGCAAAAAAAAAAAAAAGAATGTGCCAAAACAAATTAATGCTATAAAGAAGAAAAAGATTAATTTCTTAAAATAATACATTGGTTTTAAAGGGAACAGCCTTGAACTGAGACCATATTTCTATGATGATATTAATATTTTAACAATAATGTGTAGAGCAATGTGTTGACATTGTTTCATATTTGTTCACTCTCTGCCCAGATCAACCCCACAGATTATGACTGGCCGTTGAAAGTGACCATTATGGGTGATGGCTTCACTGGACCCAAGGAAATGTTGTCCAAGTCTTTCACAACATCATTTTACACTTTGACCTACCGACCAGCAAAAGAAGGAATCATCAACGTGAGCCACTTTTTGTCTCTAAAATAATTCTTTTGCAAATATCTTCTGCACTCTGGCTTGAAACAATCCTACTGCAATAATCATCTTTAGAAACTTACAGTTTAGAGTCTTAATTAAACAACCCCTAAAAACAAAGTTTTTTTGTATAAATCCTTTATACAATGTAATATTGAGCAAAATTGGGGGGGGGGGGGCTGAAAATTTGACAAAACATGCGCACAAGTAATTTTATAAGAATCCCAATTAGCGCTCTCCCCCAAGACTTGCAACCGCACATTTTTTTCACGCCCCTGAACTATATTAAAAATTCTAATCATCCACTAGCTTTTACACCGCAGATTTATTTCACCATTTTAGAAAAACTAAAGAATATATTATGCACTAAATGCACTTGCGAAAGTTTTTAAAAAGAATATATTTAATGCAGTCATTGGGAATTTCCCCTTGAAAAATAGGAAAAACTGATTTTTTTTGGGGGGGGGGGGTTGGGGAGTAAGGCTGAGAACTTGATAGAATATGTTGTCATTGGCAATGAGTCAATGTGCCAAGTTTCAGCTCTATTGGTTGATGGGAAGTGAGTCCATTAGCCATCCAAAGTTTTTGCCCGTCAGCCATGGGGAAAAAAAAGCAAAGTTAAAATAAATTTAGAAATTGTGATAAGTTTCAAGCATTGGGTAGTTCTGCACTTAAATAGTTCTGTACTTAAATAGTTCTGTACTTAAATAGTTCTGTACTTAAATAGTTCTGTACTTAAATAGTTCTGCACTTAAATAGTTCTGCACTTAAATAGTTCTGCACTTAAATAGTTCTGCACTTAAATAGTTCTGCACTTAAATAGTTCTGTACTTAAATAGTTCTGCACTTAAATAGTTCTGTACTTAAATAGTTCTGCACTTAAATAGTTCTGCACTTAAATAGTTCTGCACTTAAATAGTTCTGCACTTAAATAGTTCTGCACTTAAATAGTTCTGCACTTAAATAGTTCTGCACTTAAATTGTTCTGCACTTAAATAGTTCTGCACTTGAATAGTTCTGCACTTAAATAGTTCTGTACTTAAATAGTTCTGCACTTAAATAGTTCTGCACTTAAATAGTTCTGCACTTAAATAGTTCTGTACTTAAATAGTTCTGCACTTAAATAGTTATGTACTTAAATAGTTCTGCACTTAATTAGTTCTGTACTTAAATAGTTCTGCACTTAAATTGTTCTGCACTTAAATAGTTCTGCACTCAAATTGTTCTGCACTTAAATAGTTCTGCACTTAAATAGTTCTGCACTTAAATAGTTCTGCACTTAAATAGTTCTGCACTTAAATAGTTCTGCTCTTAAATAGTTCTGCACTTAAATAGTTCTGCACTTAAATAGTTCTGCACTTAAATAGTTCTGCACTTAAATAGTTCTGCACTTAAATAGTTCTGCACTTAAATAGTTCTGCACTTAAATAGTTCTGCACTTAAATAGTTCTGCACTTAAATAGTTCTGCACTTAAATAGTTCTGCACTTAAATAGTTCTGCACTTAAATAGTTCTGCACTTAAATAGTTCTGCACTTGAATAGTTCTGCACTTAAATTGTTCTGCACTTAAATAGTTCTGCACTTAAATTGTTCTGCACTTAAATAGTTCTGCACTTAAATAATTATGCACTTAAATAGTTCTGCACTTAAATTGTTCTGCACTTAAATTGTTCTGCACTTAAATAGTTCTGCACTTAAATAGTTCTGCACTTAAATAGTTCTGCACTTAAATAGTTCTGCACTTAAATAGTTCTGCACTTAAATAGTTCTGCACTTAAATAGTTCTGTACTTAAATAGTTCTGCACTTAAATAGTTCTGTACTTAAATAGTTCTGCACTTAAATAGTTCTGCACTTAAATAGTTCTGCACTTAAATAGTTCTGCACTTAAATAGTTCTGCACTTAAATAGTTCTGCACTTAAATAGTTCTGCACTTAAATTGTTCTGCACTTAAATAGTTCTGCACTTGAATAGTTCTGCACTTAAATAGTTCTGTACTTAAATAGTTCTGCACTTAAATAGTTCTGCACTTAAATAGTTCTGCACTTAAATAGTTCTGTACTTAAATAGTTCTGCACTTAAATAGTTATGTACTTAAATAGTTCTGCACTTAATTAGTTCTGTACTTAAATAGTTCTGCACTTAAATTGTTCTGCACTTAAATAGTTCTGCACTTAAATTGTTCTGCACTTAAATAGTTCTGCACTTAAATAGTTCTGCACTTAAATAGTTCTGCACTTAAATAGTTCTGCACTTAAATAGTTCTGCTCTTAAATAGTTCTGCACTTAAATAGTTCTGCACTTAAATAGTTCTGCACTTAAATAGTTCTGCACTTAAATAGTTCTGCACTTAAATAGTTCTGCACTTAAATAGTTCTGCACTTAAATAGTTCTGCACTTAAATAGTTCTGCACTTAAATAGTTCTGCACTTAAATAGTTCTGCACTTAAATAGTTCTGCACTTAAATAGTTCTGCACTTAAATAGTTCTGCACTTAAATAGTTCTGCACTTAAATTGTTCTGCACTTAAATAGTTCTGCACTTAAATAGTTCTGCACTTAAATAGTTCTGCACTTAAATAGTTATGCACTTAAATAGTTCTGCACTTAAATTGTTCTGCACTTAAATTGTTCTGCACTTAAATAGTTCTGCACTTAAATAGTTCTGCACTTAAATAGTTCTGCACTTAAATAGTTCTGCACTTAAATAGTTCTGCACTTAAATAGTTCTGCACTTAAATAGTTCTGCACTTAAATAGTTCTGCACTTAAATAGTCCTGCACTTAAATAGTTCTGCACTTAAATAGTTCTGCACTTAAATAGTTCTGCACTTAAATAGTTCTGCACTTAAATAGTTCTGCACTTAAATTGTTCTGCACTTAAATTGTTCTGCACTTAAATTGTTCTGCACTTAAATAGTTCTGCACTTAAATAGTTCTGCACTTAAATAGTTCTGCACTTAAATTGTTCTGCACTTAAATTGTTCTGCACTTAAATAGTCCTGCACTTAAATAGTTCTGCACTTAAATTGTTCTGCACTTAAATAGTTCTGCACTTAAATTGTTCTGCACTTAAATTGTTCTGCACTTAAATAGTTCTGCACTTAAATAGTTCTGCACTTAAATAGTTCTGCACTTTAAAAAGCTCTAAAGCCAATAGAAGAAAACTTGTTAGCTATCCCTAACCCTCACAAGCCTTAAACAACTGAGTCATGAAAACGTTTGCTAGGATATTTTTTTTTATCATTGGGCAAAAAATGTAACATTTTGAAATGAATTGCTTCAACTGTTTAAAATAAATGAAAAGAGGATTGAGTTTAAGAAATTATGCCATATGATATCTTGTGAGTGGGTTAATTTTTGTTTTCAATTCAAACTGATCCTGTATGATGGTTTGACACAGTGATGGCAATTAGCAAGCTATTAACACAACTATTCTGTCTGTCACCAAAAGGGAAAACTGATAATGGTAAACGAGGAAGATGGAAGCGAACAAACTTTTCAACTTACTGGAATCGGACTGAAGCCACTAGCCTTGGATTTCATCAAATTGATTTGTGGAGCAAAGTCCAAGTACGAAATTTTATTTATCTTAGGAAAATAGATAAACGTATATTTTATTTGGCGTGTCATCATGTGGAAAAATATCTGTTTTACATGCAATGCTTCAGAGTTTTTTACTTTAAAAAAAAACATTAGCAAAAGAATTTCTGTGTACTATCAACTGTGCTAATACATAGTGAACAGACTGTGCTAATACATGGTGTCCACACAACATCATGATGGTATTATTTCGAGTTGTTATTTTAATTATTGCATTCTATTACTATAATTTAATGACAAAATTAGTCTTGTAACATCTTATGCATCATATTCTTGACATTAGCTTTTAAGTAAACCAAGTAGCTTTTGAGTTATTTATCATGAAATTTATTTTGAAAAGCTGATTTCAATGCTCTTTACCTTGTAAACTCAAGTAAACATTTCCTTCTGTTTTTTGTATGGTCTTTTAGCATCACTCACTCAGTGAATGTGCCAAATGTGACTAGGAATAAACTTGTTTTCAGAGTAAGTTTTTAATGTTTGAGTTAATGTTACATGTTGATTGAAAATTATTGGTTGAGTAAATTTTATATGTTGAGTAAATGCAGTTTGAATTAAATGAGTGAACAATTTTAAAATGTAGTCACCATAATGGCTGTCATCTGTTGCCTGATTAATTCCCTTTTACCGCCAGGTGGAGTCTAACCTCCCTTTCATCACTGGCCCAACATCCATCACAGTATTACCCAATCAGACAAATGTTTACAGCTTTGATGTCAACCCAACCAAGAGAGGAAATTACCAGGGAGTTCTGTCCTTTGTGGCCAGAGATAACCCTGAAAAGTGGGTCCCAAACTTTTATATTTATGCATTTTATTAATCATTAAAAAGAAGTTGATAATATGAGAACTGCTAAGTTTGTAATAACAGATTGTTTCAGTTTTTAACAAGAAATAAATAAATAAAATAGTTTAAAAGCCTTTGTTTTATGATAATTTATTTTTTTAAAAATCCATTTAGAGAGACAAAGTCTCCACCTGTGTTTATTTAGGTTGATATTCCTTACATATCATGTATAAACTAGAATCTCTATTTTATTATATTAATATTTTTACTGTTCAGTTCATAAATCATTTTATTGTTATATAGAGAGAGTGATTCTTTTAATTATCTGCCAATACTTTTTTTGTCAGTTACATGACAAGAAGGATTTAATATAAATCCAGAATGATTTTTAAAAAAAATTACAAATGGCTTTATGTCATTTTGAAAGTCAGTTAATAGAGTTGACAAATCATAGTTTTAACATCGCCATGGCAACCTGTTCCCTGTTGTATAAACAGAGAGGTAGACAGTGATGGCGAGGAGCTCAGCCAGGACAATAACAGCAAAGATTACCTTGGTTACCGTTTGTGGTACGCCATCGAGGTGGACGTTAAACCACCACTACCTGAGAGGGTGATGAAAGTTTCATGTGCTTGCCTGGTAGGTGCATTACCTCCTCTTGTTTTCCCAGCATGCAGCAGATTAAGGTGATTTATGTGTTCTAGGAGACTTGTGTAAATTAGGAGATTTAGGTGATGAAAGATATTTATATGATTAAAGAGCTTTTGGTGATAATCGGCCAAAGTAGTTTATCATTTATGGATGGCCCCATAGGAGATTTCGGTGATGAAAGATATTTAGTTTACCATACTGTGGGATGATTGGCCCTGTCTGTATCTTTTCTTGTAGTCCAACATATCATTTTTTCTAAAAATGTGCTATTGATAATATGTCTTAATTATAAAGAAAAACATGAGGAGCCAAAGATAGATATCTGCTGACATTAAAAAATTTTTTTTTTTACTTTGTCATGGATTTTACTGTAAAAAAAAACTGGTCGCCAATGACATTTGTCATATACTTCAGCTGTACAATTTCTTTTAAGAGAAAAACTGCCCTGGATGTTATTGTTCGCAACCCAACATCAGAACAGATAACTCTTACTGCCACCATAACTGGCAGTGACCTGAGTGGACCGCTGTCTATCACACTGCCACCTGGGGAAAAAGATGTCTACACCTTGACCTTCGCCCCCTCACATGTGGGAGAGTCGTCAGGGAGGTACACAGAAGCAGTCTATTTAATTTTTTTGAGTTTCAACATTTGCGTTTCAAGTGAGGATGTGAAGAATAATCGTAGTGCTGGTTATCGGTTTTGAAACCGATAACCAGTTGGCGATCTTTACAAACCAGTTATCAGATTTCATTTTATAATGATAAAAGTTTTTTTTGATATCCAGGTATTACAAAAAATTAATAAAATAATAAACCACTAGTCAAAGCATTTTTATTATTATTTAATAAAAAAATTATTTAAAAATAAAGATGCATAAAATTGATAAAATCCCAATGTAAAATCCCTAGATCTAAGGGCAGTTACGGATTGAAAAAAAGGAAAGCTGAAATAGTTTCCTTAGCGTTAGCTTTAAAATTATAAAATTTTCTGCTAAATTTTTTAAATTCTTGTGTATTTTATTTGATTTCAGCCTCATATTTTTCAATGAAGTTGTGGGAGAGTTTTGGTATGACCTGCATCTGAAGGCGGAGCCACCCATCCCAACAACTGTCACTCACATGGAGTGTGAGCTGGGGAAGTGAGTAGAAATAACTTGTGCTTGAGGCCTTCTATACTCTTCTTAATAACTTTAGCACAGCCCAAGTATTAGGTCATAGAACAACTTCTATTAAATAAGTTTAGCACAGCCCGAGTATTAGGTCATAGAACAACGTCTACTAAATAACTTTAGCACAGCCCAAGTATTAGGTCTAGAACAACTTCTATTAAATAACTTTAGCACAGCCCGAGTATTAGGTCATAGAACAACGTCTACTAAATAACTTTAGCACAGCCCAAGTATTAGGTCTAGAACAACTTCTATTAAATAACTTTAGCACAGCCCGAGTATTAGGTCATAGAACTTGAGTCCTTCTCATTTTTGTCTTCATTCATTCAATCATTTTTATAGTTGTGAATTTAAGCCAAAGTTGTAAAGTTTGCAGTCTTAACGGTGGTGACTTTTTCTAGAAATAATATTTCTTTTTAAACTAAAACAAATCTTGAAACAGTCAGAAGTTATCTCTAGCGTATCTCCTTTCATGTCAGTAGTTATCTAAAGCTTATCTCCTTTCATGTCACTAGTTATCTCTAGTGTATCTCCTTACATGTCAGTAATTATCTCTTGTGTATCTCCTTTCATGTCAGTAGTTATCTCTAGCATATCTCCTTTCATGTCAGTAGTTATCTCTAGCGTATCTCCTTTTATGTCAGTAGTTATCTCTAATATATCTCCTTTCATTGTGGTAAAGAAAATTTTTAAATTTCATACTTCAAATAAATAAATATTTATGTAGGCGTAAAAATTTATTAAAAATAAATAAATAGATGTAGAAAGAGCTCCAAATGGTTGCATGTTTTCTTTCAAGCTGCCATTTTTCTCAAATCCGACAGATGGACTAAGCAGGTGATCACTTTGAAAAATCCGACCAATGAGACTCTAGCACTGGCTCTCAGCATCTCCAACACAAACAACTTCTCGGTCGACTGGGAGTCTGATAAAACTGTTTTACTCAAGCAGAAGGCATCAATGGACGTCGTCATAAGATTCATGCCTACAAGCCTCGGGGACGGGGAACATCTGGGACGAATCATTTTCCATAGTGATCAGGTAAACACCTCAGCAGCTTAAGTTTTACCAATGAAATTGACCAAGGGATCATATTATGTAGAGAGGCAAAGTTTAGCAGCAGTAACTTGACCAAGGGATCATATTGTGCAGAGAGGCCAAGTTTAGCTGCAGTAACTTGACCAAGGGATCATATTTTGTAGAGAGGCAAAATTTAGCTTCAGTAACTTGACCAAAGGATCATATTATGTAGAGAGGCAAAATTTAGCTGCAGTAACTTGACCAAGGGATCATATTGTGCAGAGAGGCAAAGTTTAGCTGCAGTAACTTGACCAAGGGATCATATTGTGTAGAGAGGCCAAGTTTAGCTGCAGTAACTTGACCAAGGGATCATATTGTGCAGAGAGGCCAAGTTTAGCTGCAGTAACTTGACCAAGGGATCATATTGTGTAGAGAGGCAAAGTTTAGCTGCAGTAACTTGACCAAGGGATCATATTGTGCAGAGAGGCCAAGATTAGCTGCAGTAACTTGACCAAGGGATCATATTGTGTAGAGAGGCAAAGTTTAGCTGCAGTAACTTGACCAAGGGATCATATTGTGTAGAGAGGCCAAGTTTAGCTGCAGTAACTTGACCAAGAGATCATATTGTGCAGAGAGGCCAAGTTTAGCTGCAGTAACTTGACCAAGGGATCATATTGTGCAGAGAGGCCAAGATTAGCTGCAGTAACTTGACCAAGGGATCATATTGTGCAGAGAGGCCAAGTTTAGCTGCAGTAACTTGACCAAGGGATCATATTGTGCAGAGAGGCCAAGTTTAGCTGCAGTAACTTGACCAAGGGATCATATTGTGTAGAGAGGCAAAGTTTAGCTGCAGTAACTTGACCAAGGGATCATATTGTGTAGAGAGGCAAAGTGTAGCTGCAGTAACTTGACCAAGGGATCATATTGTGTAGAGAGGCAAAGTTTAGCTGCAGTAACTTGACCAAGGGATCATATTGTGCAGAGAGGCCAAGTTTAGCATGTTTTACAATGTACATAATTTGTTATACTGCCCACGTCACAAATTCTTTGAATTTTTATCCTATAATGCCTTCATCTTTTTGTGTGTTATTGTATTGTCTGCTAAAGAAGGCATCTAGTCGAAAATCATGTATGTTTCATTAGAAGGCATTCCCAGTAGGGCAATGAGGATTTTAAATCATTTACCTACCATTAAAAAAAATGTCTTAAGTTGTAGTGACTCCATCATCCCGAGTCCCGATCCAACTATCACAATGACATGTGACATTTGGGCATTCCATGGTGCAAAATTAGCACACTCTGTGCGTCTGTTCTTTGTGTAGTCCGGTAATTTTTGGTATTAAGGCGTGTGTCATGGAGGGATGGGGCCTATAAATTCAGACTTACCAAGGTCAAGGTACGATGATTCAATTCTTGTGCCCACAGCTCGGAGACTGGGTATTTATAGCATCAGGAACTGGCCTCCTGCCACGCCCTCAACCACCCATCTGTACCTACACCATCGTTGGCTCCAACACGACTGTCATCATACCGTTCAGGAATCCCACAGATGTGTCTGTGCTGGCAGATATACTCCTTACTGGTATGTCTTGTGTCTGTCATGAGTGCACTGGTATGTCTTGTGTCTGTCATGAGTGCACTGGTATGTCTTGTGTCTGTCTTGAGTGCACTGGTATGTCTTGTGTCTGTCATGAGTGCACTGGTATGTCTTGTGTCTGTCATGAGTGCACTGGTATGTCTTGTGTCTGTCATGAGTGCACTGGTATGTCTTGTGTCTGTCATGAGTGCACTGGTATGTCTTGTGTCTGTCATGAGTGCACTGGTATGTCTTGTGTCTGTCATGAGTGCACTGGTATGTCTTGTGACTGTCATGAGTGCACTGGTATGTCTTGTGTCTGTCATGTGTGCACTGGTATGTCTTGTGTCTGTCATGAGTGCACTGATATGTCTTGTGTCTGTCATGAGTGCACTGATATGTCTTGTGTCTGTCATGAGTGCACTGATATGTCTTGTGTCTGTCATGAGTGCACTGATATGTCTTGTGTCTGTCATGAGTGCACTGATATGTCTTGTGTCTGTCATGAGTGCACTGATATGTCTTGTGTCTGTCATGAGTGCACTGGTATGTCTGTGTCTATCACGTGTGTACTGATATGTCTGTGTCTATCTTTTGTGTACTGATATGTCTGTGTATGTGTCTATCATGTATGTACTGATATGTCTGTGTCTATCATGTTTGTACTGAAATATCTGTCTCTCTGTCTTGTGTGCATTGAATGTCTGGGTCTCTATCTTGTTTCTATACTGATATGTCGGGTTTTTTTGTGTATTGAATATCTGTGTCTCGATCTTATGTTTGTACTGATATGTCTATGTCTCTGTCTTTTGTGTACTGATATATCTGTGTCTCTGTCTTGTGTCTGTACTGATATGTCTGTGTCTCTGTCTTGTGTCTGTACTGATATGTCTGTGTCTCTATTTTGTGTCTGTACTGATATGTCTGTGTCTCTGTATTGTGTCTGTACTGATATGTCTGTGTCTCTGTCTTGTGTCTGTACTGATATGTCTGTGTCTCTGTAATGTGTCTGTACTGATATGTCTGTGTCTCTGTAATGTGTCTGTACTGATATGTCTGTGTCTCTGTCTTGTGTCTGTACTGATATGTCTGTGTCTCTGTCTTGTGTCTGTACTGATATGTCTGTGTCTCTGTAATGTGTGTATTGAATTTCTGTGTTGTCTCTGTTTTGTATTCTATTCCATTTTGTGTCTCCAGATAAACTCTGTATATAACATATTATTAAATGTATGTCACATATGTATGACTGCCATGTTGTACAGAGTTCTACAGGTGTACACATGTACTTATCTATATGTCCAATATTGATCAGACAATGAGCAAGCTGTTGACAAGTTGTTTGATGGCTTGCCGGGGCCGGTCTCTGCATTCAAACTTTTACTGAAACACAACAGTGGAGTACATGTGGGGCCAAAGTCAACACTGGAAATTCCCATCAGTTTTGCCCCCCATGAGATGATCAACCACAAAGCATTTTGTACTGTAGTCGTCCGTAGAGAAGATGGTGAACAGTGGCCTTATGTGCCCCAAGACTCACTTGGGTAAGTCAACCATCACAACCGGGGTAACGGGGGTTTCATATACTACTGTCAAATAATTGTGATATCTGAGTCACAACAGTCATTACTCTCTGAGTTCTTGATGTGATATCTGAGATGACAAGACAGTTGTTACTCTCTGAGTTCTTGATGTGATATCTGAGATGACACAAAAGTTGTTACTCTCTGAGTTCTTGATGTGATATCTGAGATGACACAACAGTTGTTACTCTCTGAGTTCTTGATGTGATATCTGAGATGACACAACAGTCATTACTCTCTGAGTTCTTGATGTGATATCTGAGATGACACAACAGTCATTACTCTCTGAGTTCTTGATGTGATATCTGAGATGACACAACAGTTGTTACTCTCTGAGCTCTTGATGTGATATCTGAGATGACACAAAAGTTGTTACTCTCTGAGTTCTTTATGTGATATCTGAGATGACACAAAAGCTGTTACTCTCTGAGTTCTTGATGTGATATCTGAGATGACACAAAAGTTGTTACTCTCTGAGTTCTTGATGTGATATCTGAGATGACACAAAAGTTGTTACTCTCTGAGTTCTTGATGTGATATCTGAGATGACACAACAGTTGTTACTCTCTGAGTTCTTGATGTGATATCTGAGATGACACAACAGTTGTTACTCTCTAAGTTCTTGATGTGATATATGAGAGATAACAGTTGTTACTCTCCGAGTTCTTTATGAGATATCTGAGACATAACAGTTGCTACTTACTGAGTTCTTGATGTGATATCTGAGACACAACAGTTGTTACTCTCCTTCAGTATTTTCAGAAATCTGAATGGTAAACCAGAGAGACCAAAAAATGACTATAAAAATTTAGAAAACTAGAAAACCTTCCCTTTGAAATCTTCCTTTGAAACCTTCCTTTGAAACCTTCCTTTGAAACCTTCCTGAGTTACCAAAATACAAGAATTATCTTGATGTTTTTGTACTTTGAAAATATTTTGTAAATTGATCACAATATTATAATTTTTGTTTTGCTGAATAATTTAGTTGCCTAATATTTTAAGTCATGCCTTTACTCCTCCACTAGACACAAACTTTCAGTTTCATCAACTGGACTCAACAAAATCCGCTGGTTGTACCCAATTCATGGAATCCCAGAATCCACACCCATCAAGGACACCCAACCTGCTAACATCGCCTGTCAAGCACGTGACCTTATTGAGCAGCGGCTAGAAGTGACCTTAACAGGAGCTCCCCCTGGCTCAGCACAGTCAAGTAATATGTCATTAAGGGCAAAAACTCCCAAAGACAAGCAAATGGCAATACCCCAAGGGGTGGTGGTAGGAAACAGTGAGTCTAGATGATCTTACAATTTTTTTGAATAATTATTAATATACCAGAATGTTAAGAGTTAGACTGAATTGTGAGCAGTTTTTTTGTTAAATAAGGAATTGTGGATTCTGGATTGAAATACCTGGGTTTTGTTTAGCTGGATCCAATAGCCTTTAATTTATAATTTTAATCATGGGTGATCAGATATTTGAGTAGATGATTTTTTAAAACTTTTCAAAATTATGGGGTTTTGAGGTTCATGTACCTCCTGGCTGGGTAATAATACCTTTACCTAATGTAAACAATAACTTGTTATTCTACTCAATTTATCCAACAGAATATTTTTTTTTCACGATTCTAGGAGCAATTGCAATCAACAGTTTAAGAACCTTTGCCAATTTAAAAAAATTGGTTCTCCTTTTTTTTAAAAATAGTTTTTTTTTGTACTGTTGGCAAAAATAAACGAACATTTAACAAAATTTAATTCAAAATGGATTTGTTGTCATGATTTTGAAGCAAATAACTTTTGTAATATAACATGTAGCATAGGAGTTCAAATGAATTTTCCTGTGAGACAGATGTGGATGATGTCATCAAATTTTGTTGTGATGAAGGATGAAGGGGGTCAATTTTTGTGACAAGGAAGAGTGAAGTGGTCAAGTTTTGTGGTAGGAACATCCCCAAGCATCCTGCTGTTTGAAAAATAATTTAATCTGTTTCTTCCTTTTAAAATTTAAGGCTGGAAATTTGTGTTTTTATTTTTAAAAAAAGAAGATATATTTTTATATAATGTTTTTCTTCCGTTTTCATCTGTTATGAAAGAAAAAATCAAGAGTGAAAACTCTAGATGTAATGATGATTACATTTGCCCTGTTAAATCTATGAAATTTCTATAGAAGGTGTATGAATGTTGACATATCTGTTATCTATTTTGTAAAATTGGCTATTTTTGGGAACCCTTTTGAAAATTGAGGCTTTATTATACATACTTATATCTTCCATTTTGCGCAGACAATTTAAAAGAAGCATTCATAAAAATTGGAGACCTATTAGTTTGCTATTTTTATCATTTGATGAGATCTTAAAATGGAGGCTCAGAATTTTTGAGTGCACCATTTGTAGTTTCAGTTTGATACAAGGAGTGGCTACTTGTGAAATTGAGAGATTAAGCATAAAAGTGTTGACATTTTAATTATTTTCAGATGTGTTCATTTGATAAATATAATAAAGCCAGCTGTTTCACTTCTCTCCCTTTTCACTTTTTATCTTTTCAAATTAATTTTTAAAAATATTTTTCATTTCTTTAAGGATGTTTTTGTTTCATAGTATTATTTTTATTATTGTTATTTTTTAAACGAAACAAATATTATTGGTGTTTTCAATCTTTGGAAATGTAATTATATTCTTTCAGGTTTTTTTCTTTGTGTGTCAAAATTATTCATTTTTAACTTGTCATTTTGATCATTTTTTGTTTGTTTATATAAAATAAATAATTATGATATAAATCTATAGATTTTATAATAGTTTAAGAGAACAAACAGTTGATAATTATATTTCCTCCTCAAAGTTGAACTAATGCCATGAACATAATGTTGCTGTTCACAGCCATGGCCACAGCAGACGAATTCAGCTTTGAACTGTTGTATCCAAACAAAGACATAGAAGAGTTAATTAACAGCTCAGTTAGTCTGGCAATTATTAGGCATCATAGGGATCCAAGCTCAGGGTTGGTCACTCTCATTTTCAGCGTAAAGTTTTCTCCCATCAAGGAAATGGAGTAAGTCATTGCTAGTTGCTTCTATCTTCCAAATATTTGTCAAATATTTATTCTATGAAAGATCTGGATGATATTTTAAAGCAGTATACAATTCAAATATCTTTCTAGTCATAATTATACAAACATATGTATTAGACTTTAATAAAGTATTTTGCTGAAAAAAATTGGTCTGTTTACAGCCTCCAGGTTCAGCTTCATGTCAAAGCAGCAACGGGTGGACTTTGGAGATTCCCTCTGAGGTTTACTGCTACAGAGGCACCCGTTGATGACACCATTTTGGTAGAAGCTACAGGGATGGGGAAACTCTCCAGTGTTGGCTTTAAACTGACATCTCAGCAAATGTGAGTTTGACAGAGATTTGGAATTATGAAATAGATTAATATAATTAACATGCTTTTTATATGGCTTTAAAATTGAAATTAAGTCCTCATATGTTGAGCTTGACTGAACAAGGGATGATAAAAATCTGTGCAGCAAAAATTAATCTTTTGACTGCTGCTGACTACACAGCAATTTAAAGGTATGACATGAAGTTTGCTAAATAAATATCAGTGGATTTTTGTTTGGCAAATGTGTAATTTTTTTTGTTGACATGAATTCACAGAGTGTTTTTAAAAGTTACCATTGTTTGGTTTCATTTATTTAGGCAGCCCATACCATTCAATGCTTTCTTTGAGTATGGCAGCGACCCTGAGTTTACAGTCAGCCCTCAGAGCGGGAAACTCCTGCCAGTTGACACACCAGGCACACATTTTGTCATCAATTTCCTACCCAATGTTTATGGCAAGCAATACTATGGAAAGTTAATAGTGCAGGTACAATTGGGATTATTGTTTGTATTGTTTTTAATTTTTATATAAGAGCTACATGGCAAGTTTCATGTCACAACTTTCTATTTTAATTACATCTTTTAAAAATTAAGGTAATAAATCAATGCATTTTAATTGTATGCCCACCATACCAGATTCATCGATAATTTTTGCAAATTAACAGACATCACAATCCTACATTGCCAATAGCTAAGATCAAACATTATAAAAATTATTATTATGAGTAAAACTATTTACACCAAGCATGGGCAGCAAGAAATTCCCATCTGCTAAAGGTATTTGACAAAACATGCACTCAAGTAGTGCACTTTATAAGAAGCTCAATTAGAGCTACCACCCCAACCCTCTAGGTATGCAATCTCACACTTTTTTCATGCCCCTGACTATATTAATATTCAAATGTCCCACTTCGATTTACACTGCAGATTTATTACACCATTAATATCTGTACAAATAAAGAAAATATTACGCAGCAAAGTGGTCAGGAAATTATTTTGAGTGATGTTGAACATACCATAAACATCATTCTTTCTTTCATGCTTAGAGAATTATAAGTATTGATAATTTTAAATAAAATAATTATAAGTAAAATAATTTGAGCTTGAAGCAGACATCTAAGTTCTCTACTGAATCAAAGAATTTTATGAACGGAAATAAATTAATTTTTTTGTGAGGTACGAAATATAAGGAACAAAAAATTTGAGTTTTTAAGTTATATAAATTTAAATGCTTCTGTGACTTAACATGACTTCTTTTGAAAAGTAACAACAATTTTCTTTCATTGTCCTTTTTACCAAAGACCCCAGACATGCAGTGGAGTTATAGTATAAAGGGAGTTTTACCAGAGTACCGACCTCCACGTGGAATATCAGCCCCTCCAATATCAGGACCACATCCAGTCCTCAAGAAACAACGCTCCAAGAAAAACTACATAAGGGAGAATTTAAAGCTCATTGCAACAGCAGTGTCCTCCCCTGTCAAAGGTGCACCACTTACAAAAAGAGGATGGCAACAGAAAGAACTGATTTCTATTTAAATATTACATGTAACTTTGTTCACATTCCAGAGTTTTTGAAAATTAATGTTTATGCAACCTTTGGAGAGGGTTAGATAAATTATTGTATTTTATTTGTATAAATCTCTTAACAACCAAGCATTATATGTGATAAATGAGCTTGTTGATTAACTTCATATTGTTTTCCTTATCAATTTGAGATCATTTAATTTCTTGTAATCTATAGATCCCATTTTAACACTTTGATAAAATATGGACAGATTTTCTATTTCTTTTATGATAAATTATATCATTTTTTCAAGTTTCCTTTTTTAAAAAAAAATGGAATTCTGTGACAAAAGGTCAACAAATAAAACAATTATTTCTTGTAATAATTCTTTTAAAACTTTTAGTCTTTAAAAGTTGTTTTAATTTGCTTTCCTGTCAGTATAATACAAAAAAAAATATATATGAATGATTTGGAAATTGTGTATTAATAAAATACAAATTCTGCTATGCCATGTTGTTGGGTAAGAGGCAAATTCATCTATATAAAAATATTACCAAAACAATCTTAGACTTTAACTTTTTTTGCATCAATAATTTTTACTTTATTTTATATGTTAATGTAAATAATGTTCATGCCTCAATACTGCTATAAAGTAAACTGATAGTATTCCCTTCTACTCAGTCAGTTTTTTGATAAATGAATATTAACAAATCTATCCCCAAATATTGAAATATTGGGATTATTATCTTTGATACAAGTTATAAAATATAGAAAATTTTTATAGATTTAGTGAAAGGAAACAATTTTGTGTGTGTGTGTTTGTAATAAAAATTTTAATGACATATGAATCAAAGTATTCCGCAAATTGTGATATTTGACATTTTATTATTTAAAAACTCATCGAATTTCATGCCAATGTAACAAACAATATTTTTTAGTTTGCATTATTTTAGTTATGACTAAATTTAAATTTTATGATGAAAAAAAACTATGTTAGGATATTTAAGTTATGTTTTCTTAATTTATTTGTCTGGATGTTCATTATAGGCTAATTAATTAGAATCTTTAGACAAATTAAAATTATTAAACATAAAAAATAAGTCTATTGGCTGACATGTGGTAATCAGGCAAACCTAAATTAATGTGTTGGCAGTAAGTTGCAAGTTTATAAATATAATAACCTTATTTATATATTTTGTTCCCTTAAATGCAAACTTTATATTTTAAAAAATACTCCTAAAAATATGCAAATATTAAAAATTACTTGTATAAAGCAATTAGTTGTCAATGTGTGAAAGAGAGGTAAGGTAAATGGCTTGCTATTATAAACTTCAACAATTAATAATTATTCAAATGTTGTTTTTTTTATATAAGGATTATTTCAGTTATTTTCAAAATTCATTTCAGCTAAAATAGTCCATCCGTCCAGATTCAATAAATTGGTTTTTAAAAAATTAAAAAGAAATCTGTTTACTTTCTAAATGAATTTTAATTGTATGCTCTACCACTATTAATATCTATCAAGGGTGTTGTGTTGATGGAGGTTTCAAAAATACATTTTAAAAAATTAACATTTTAATGTAAAATAATATTTGTATGTGTTCCGTTATAAACCTATTTTTATCAATGGGAAGAAAATAAATTCACCATTTTGTAAAATAAGCATTTTTTTAAAAAATGTAAAAAAATTTTTGTGCTTGAAATTAGCAATTGCATAAACCTTTCCTTCAAGACTGCACTTTATTTCAAATATTTTTTGTTAAATCTTGCTTTCCGTGGGTCAAAAGGAAAATTGTTTTCAAACTCCATAATAACTCATTTAATTGCCCAACACCCATAAATCTTATAAGATATTTAGATTTTAAATATTATTAGTCTTTTAAATACATTCTCATTTTTTTTGTTAAAAAAGGACTCGTAACAATCACAAAACTATGAAAATCTTTTTAAAAAATCAAATACTTTATTGACTGGGTGGCACAAGAAAGGTGCTTCATTTTTGTTGGTCAATTTTTATTTTCATTGAATAATAATGTATAGACTGACTCAATTTTAAGCTGGCTCCTTACAAAATATGCATTTTCTCTGCTTTAAAAAAAAATCTGGATTTTAAAAATATAAAATTGAAGGAGCAAAAATGACATTTATGCATAGCAAAGTTTTGATTCAAGCTGATGTCTGAATAGAAAGTTAAACTGGATGTAGTGATAGCTTGTGTCATCATATTTTATTCTCTAAGAACACACACTCACACACATCACTTTTTAATATATCCACCAATTGTGGTTTATAGAAAATACATACAAACTTGTTAAAAAAATTTAAACATTTAAAAAAAACCCTGTTGTTTAAATTAAAAATAAGTTACTTTATTTGAATAATGATATAAATTTATCACATGTCATTATAATACTGATGATCCAATTGAACAGATTTCAGCTCCTTGGTTTAAGCTGGATGGCATTCGATTTCAATGTTTTTTTTTTCTTAAAGCAGAAAAATTCTTTGTTTACCATCATTAATTAGGACAACAAGCTGGTTCTTTTCCTTTTTTTAATTGAAAAGAAAAAAACAAACAACTGACGATAGAAAATGTTGTTTAATTTAAATTAAGCAATCACAGTTACGCGTCACATTTGAGTTCAGGGCAACTCGAATTTATATCATTCTAAATCTAAATAATTTTTTGAATCACTTCCATATCCTGATTCTTCAAATCATACAAAAAAATGCCTTAAGAAAACAGGTGACAATTAAACAGATAGCAGTCTGTTTTCATCCTGATGATACACCTCTGACATTAGACAAGCATTTTTCATATGATTAGATGAAATGAAACTGGATGGCTTTGATCAGGTAGAAGCAATCAAATACTACTAAACAGGGGTTAAAATAACAAAAAAATCAATATGCAGAACTTTGCACCAAAACTAAACACTATATACAAGTGATGCATGTGGAATAAAATAAATCTGTGGGAGTTATTGTGCCAGGGAGTGGCTAGTAAAACAAAAAAATTATTGATCTAAACAGGGGTATGAGGATGTGGTTTTAGGGACTGATCATTTTAATTTTCAGTTAAAAAAATTTTTTCTCTTCTTTTTTCATATCTAAATATAAAATAGGATTAAGATAATCAACCCCCCAATTTCTTCTCCTCAGCAATGACAGCCTCAACACCCCTTCTCATCTCCTGGATGGCCTGGATCTCAGTGAGACCTAATCTCCTCTTGTTGGAGATGTCATAAACACCACCAACAGATTCTGTGTGCTCTCCGTGGATTCCTGCAATACATTAATATAAGCTTGAGAAATCATGCATACATTCATTGCTAATAATATAGGATCTATTGTACCAAGTATTTTATCAGCACTAAGGATCTATTGGACCAAGTATTTTATCAGCATTAAGGAGCTGTCTGGAATTTTTTTAAGTTATGAAAAATGTCTAGGGGAAACTGAAATCATTAATAATATTTAGTTAATAAAATAATGACCAAGACTTTTGATCATCTGAGTTTCTACATTTTTAAACTAGTTGAGGATTTAATACTAAAAGTAACAATAAAATTTGCCACGAGTATCAAATAAATAATTATCTCTTAGCAATGTCACTAATGCTATCAATGGAGCTGATTTCACAAAATAAAATTTCGATAATGTTATAAATCTGCGGTATGAAAGGGAGTGGGACATTAGAATTTTAATAAAGTTAAGGGGCATTTAAAAAAGTGTGTTTTTGCGAACGGAAGGGGTGGGGGGGGGAGCACTAGTTTGAAGTCTTTTAAAGTGCTTTACTTGAATGAAATAGTAGAACAAGGTATGTTGAAGCTTGACTCAAAAGACAGGAAAATAAGATGTGAACGTTTTGGCTTAGAGCCTTCTTCGGCGAACAGGACACATGAAAATACTTGAATGCATGTTTTGTTAAGTAACTTTAGTATATGGGAAGTTCAGGCTTTGTGGTGATACATTTTTTGGTGAGCTGTAGTTAGTATAATATAATTAAAATGATTCAAAGCAATTTCCCCCAAATTTAAACCTGTCTGACAAAGGAAATTTATCCAAGACAAACGTCTTGTCAGTCAAGTCCATAACGCTTTATATCTTCTCAATGACCAACAATAAAACTGAAAAAATTTCACCAAATGACTAGAAAAGTAATCCCAAATAATTTTTTTAACCCATCCCTTGTGTAAAGCATGCATGCATGCACTCAAAACGTTACTGGAGAAAACCCGATCTTTCAAAGCGTGAATTTACCTCTGGCCTGGATGTTGAGTTTGTCACAGAAAGCCTTGAAGTCAGGGCTGGCAGACAGTTTGGGGATCTTGATGTGCACAGAGGCACGGAGTGTGGTGCCCAGGTTGGAGGGGCAGAAAGTCAGGTAGCCAAGACCTTCACGTTTGGCGAATGAGAGACCACTTCCCTCAAGAGCCTTGATGGCCTGCAGACAAAATATTTTGATTGATTGAAAGATTAATTTACAAGGCAACGAAGTTTACATATAATATTATTTATATAAAAATACATTTCCTTGTATGTTAAACTTAAAAAAAAAAATTCTTATTCTCTTAGAAGGTAAACTTAAATGTTCTTTGGAGAAATTTTATGATTTATATTTTTAATCTTTGAAAAATTGTTAAAAAAAAATTAGGCCACACTTTTAAAAGTTTACAACTCCAATTAAAACTGATCCCCTTGTGGAAGTAACGCATGCTTATGGATTCTTATTGAAATATTAACATGACTTCGTTTTTGTTATCACTTTCAATAAACCGCTCCTGGAATCAGGGCCAGTACCTTGACAAGTCTTGTGTAGACTTCTTGCAGGTTACCCCCCTTCTGCATAGAGATGAATCTGAGGTGATCCTCCTCGTTGACCCACACCAAGAAAGTCTTGTTGTCATTGAAGAAAATACCACGGCCGGTGGGCCAGTCATTGTAGCCTCCAGCTGCCCTCAGGAACCTGACATTACGTTACAGATACTCCATTAAATTGGTCTAGGAACATTAGTCAGTGAAATAATGAACTAGAAATCCCGGCATTTGAAACAACTTTTAAACAGTTCAAATATATCTAGCCTTCTATCAACAAAATTAATTGGGTATCTCATCCTTTGATGCAATATAATTTCAAATAAAACTAATTTCAATTGAACTATAACCTATTACAGTAATGGATAGATTTTTGAATTTAAAAGTGAAAATGTCTTAAGATAATCATTGAAAAAAACTGTTGCAATCGTTTTCCTCTCTGGGAGTTTGGGACCTGCCTGGTCAATGAAGGCAGTATGACTGGTCAATGAAGGCAGTATGCCTGGTCAATGGAGGCAGTATGCCTGGTCAATGGAGGCAGTATGCCTGGCCAATGGAGACAGTATGCCTGGTCAATGGAGGCAGTATGCCTGGTCAATGGAGGCAGTATGCCTGGCCAATGGAGGCAGTATGCCTGGTCAATGAAGGCAGTATGCCTGGTCAATGAAGGCAGTATGCCTGGTCAATGGAGGCAGTATGCCTGGCCAATGGAGGCAGTATGCTTGGTCAATGGAGGCAGTATGCCTGGGCAATGGAGGCAGTATGCCTGGTCAATGAAGGCAGTATGCCTGGTCAATGGAGGCAGTATGCCTGGCCAATGAAGGCAGTATGCCTGGTCAATGAAGGCAGTACTTGTGTGTCTTTAAAACAAAGGGCTTCATATTCGAGTTTATATACAAATTATCTGTAGATTTTCTCATGGTCAGCATCAACAAGATGCAAAAAGATTGTAATGGAAGTAATTGTTTAAATGGCTGGCTTTTGTTGGTGAGGATCATATCAAAATAATGTTTATGATTCCCACCCTGTCGCTACAAGTAAATGCTATTTTTTATTACTCCCACCTGTCACTATCGTTGAAGAGGAAGTGGTCCTCTGTCAACTGTTTCTGAGTCTCCTTGGTCATTCCAGTGAGTGGGTAGTAGGTTCCCTTGAGCTCACCTTCCAACTTCTGCAGTGCCGCTACTGTCTTCTTCTCCATTTCAACTCTGTCCTGTGCATAGAAGAATGTTCAAACGATTAGTAAAAGTCAGTAAAAAAAAATTAAACAGGCTAAAACAAAGGGACAACTTATCAAATATAAGTTTTTCCACACTTATATAAGAAAAAAAGGATATGGGAGGATCAGAACAGTAGATGTTTCTATGCAAAACTATTTCAAATATATATAGTTTCGAAGAAATATGGGGTTAGCGTATTAAAAATAATGTTGATTATTTCATCGACTAAAAATAGCTGTAGTTTAGTTCTTTTAATAACTAGAATTTTTATGGAGCTGTAATCGGTCTCTTTGGTGAAACGTTCTGATAGGTGCAGAAGAAGAAGGACATTTGAACTGTGACAGAATATCTCCCTTATAACTTATAACAATCTCAATATAGTTTTCACAAATCTGCAGTTGTGAGTTACGTTGACCTGCAATAGTTGATTTTAACGACTCCTACCCTTGTCAAAATGACCACACTCCCAAGAGACACAGTCCATCAAAATGACCAGACTCCCAAGAGACACAGCCCATCAAAATGACCAGACTCACAAGAGACACAGTCCATCAAAATGACCAGACTCCCAAGAGACACAGTCCATCAAAATGACCACACTCCCAGAGACACAGTCCATCAAAAAATGACCACACTCCCAGAGACACAGTCCATCAAAATGACCACACTCCCAGAGACAAAGTCCATCAAAATGACCACACTCCCAGAAACACAGTCCATCAAAATGACCACACTCCAAGAAACACAGTCCATTAAAATGACCACACTCCCAGAGACACAGTCCATCAAAATGACCACACTCCCAGAGACACAGTCCATCAAAATGACCACACTGGCACATTAATCTAAGCATGAATGTTGCATGCTGTGTTTTTGTGTGTGTGTTGTTGTTGACCTTTTATAGCAGACAATTACTCTAGGTTCCTCTTATGATCCCACAGGGCTGCAATTTGTTACCCAGTTCATTCTAGTTGCGCATTTTAATCTTTCAAAGTTTAGTGGGTCCTCGCTTCACAGATTCCTAAACATATTTAGTTCGTATATTTCATATTTCTAGGTCAAAATTGTTAGAATTTTTAAATAAGGATTGGCAACTTTATTAAACCTGGTATCACTCCTCTAGTCACAAGCCTTGGGCGTACGTATGCCAGCAAGGCGTGGACAATGATGAAGAAAACTACTCATGTACACAACTGTCTAAATGCTTGCTGTGTGTATTTGAGAAAGATAATGTAATGATGGCCAAAGTCGAATAAGTAATAGAATACAGAGTGTAGAAAATAGTTGGCGTGTAGCAGAATTAACTTTGCAGGACACGTCTGATGGCGAATGCATCAAGTATAGCTGAAACAACATTCGGTGGTCACTGAAGGGAAAGAGGAGGACAGGAAGACTTAAAGACACACATTTTGGGGGACATGGAACGTTGGACATCATCTCTGCATGTTGGACATCATCTCTGCATGTTGGACATCATCTCTGAATGTTGGATAATCTCTGAATGTTGGACATCATCTCTGAACGTTTAACAACATCTCTGAATGTCGGACATCATCTCTGAATGTCGGACATCATCTCTGAATGTCGGACATCATCTCTGAATGTCGGACATCATCTCTGAATGTTGGACATCATCTCTGAATGTTGGACATCACCTCTGAACGTTGGACATCATCTCTGAATGTTGGCCATCTCTGAATGTTGTACAACATCTCTGAATGTTGGACATCATCTCTGAACGTCGGACATCATCTCTGAACGCTGGACAACATCTCTAAATGTGGTACATCATCTCTGATTGTTGAACATGAGCTCTGATAATGCTGAATATGAAGCGGGAGACAGAAAGGTGGACATTAATTGTTGGCCAATCCACTCCAGTGAAAACCGTCTGTGAGAAAATAAGACGGCGTCACACTTTTTTTTATTTTGCCAAGCAAGCAAAACTGTGACAGAATATGATATATTACAAAAAAGTCGTTTACTTTAGTTATTTTCTTGTCTGAAAATTTACCTCGAGTGTAAGTACTGGGGGGAAGCCATAACTGTCATGGCTGCGACCAACACGGACACGAGTGGAGACGATGAGGTTACCAGATGGGTCAAGGTCGCCAAAGTCCAGCTTGTCGACGTCGCCAAAGTCGGGCTGAGGGTGGTTCAGCTCGCTGACCTTGTGGTAGTCCTTGATGACGGCATCCAGGAGAGGGGCGAACGTGGTGTAGGCCTCGGGGTCAGAGGCGTAGACACCAACACCGCTGTCTGTGTTCTCACAGCCTGAAACGAAACGAAGAGCAACGTCAAGCTTGCGAAACAATTCTGCACCATTTCTGGTTTGTTTTTAAGTTGACGGTTCACCAAAAGCAAGCTTAACGGAAGTCTGACATTAAAGCAAATAAATATATGTCACTTATTTAATGTATGTACGTAATGCTCTTTCGATAAGCCTATTTTGCATGAATATATGAGGTGCGGGCGTTGAAGATAGTGGCGGGGTTGGGGGGGGCAGTCGTTGGAAGCCTAACAGCCCCGGAGCGTGCCGGCCCTTGTTTAGGGTGAAAGTAATTTTTTCTGCAGCTTGTTGTAGCGGGTAATGGGCTATTGGTTGAAATGAACGTATGGTCTGCAATTTTTATAAAAATATTAATGTTAAAGCCTGGAGTAAGCCTTAGACAGATTGTGCCACATTCCAGGAAATAAAACCTCACGGCTACACACCACCCACCCCTTTTTCCCTGGAACTTTAAGGTTTATTGGAAACTTCGTCTAAATTAATAAGCAAGGGTTTACACCGTTACAGGCCTACTTCAAAGATGTTGTGTGTATGCGTTGGGGTGGTGGGTATATATTGAAAATAACGAATGTGAAAAGAAACGAAAAATTGTTAGGCCTAACAAGGTGTGCGACCTCCTAAATGTTTCATCCTTGACAGTGGACTTTAACAAAAATTGGCGGTTTTGGGGGGTGGGGGGTAAAAGAAGAATACATATTCCGGCATCCTGAGAACAGGCGCCTCACGGGCACATTAAAGAGATCTTATGGTGAAGAGTCAGGTGTCCACGGGGGTCAGGTGTACACGGGGGTCAGGTGTACACGGGGGTCAGGTGTCCACGGGGGTCAGGTGTCCACGGGGGTCAGGTGTCCACGGGGGTCAGGTGTACACGGGGGTCAGGTGTACACGGGGGTCATGTGTACACGGGGGTCAGGTGTACACGGGGGTCATGTGTACACGGGGGTCAGGTGTCCACGGGGGTCAGGTGTACACGGGGGTCAGGTGTACACGGGGGTCAGGTGTACACGGGGGTCATGTGTACACGGGGGTCAGGTGTACACGGGGGTCAGGTGTCCACGGGGGTCATGTGTACACGGGGGTCAGGTGTACACGGGGGTCAGGTGTACACGGGGGTCAGGTGTACACGAGGTCAAAAAAGACAAAAAAGTGCAACATAGAAATCTGTTTTTAAAAAAAAAACATCCAAAATTAAATTTGTAACCCAAAGATTTCTCTAACTTTTAAAACAAGTTTTTATTATTGGCCTTTTAAAAAGTTCATAAGGGGTCGTTCGCAAATTACGTCACGCAAAAAATGACCTTTTCAGACCCCACAACCCCCTATCACGAAGTGTCACAAATTCTTCACCCCCCCCCCCCCCCCCCTCTTTTTAGTGTCACGTCACACATAAAAAAATCAAAACATAAATACAATTTTCTTAACTAAACCAAGATTTTATTTTATTCTTTAACATTTTCCCATAATGATAATGGATTAAGATGTAGTGTTATTAGAAATCTGCGACGCGAAACAACAAAGTCATCACCACGCCGAATGTAAGATGGCCACAACAGTTTTTGGGCAAAGGGTGTTTCGCGACTGAGATTCGCGTTACCTATAATACCCGAGGCAATCGCGACCTCAAATTAATGTCTTTAAAACTAATTGAATCAATATTTTTTTTCCAAAATTAGAAAAAATTTATATTTAAAAGTGTCCCGAATTCTCGACCTCCGTGAGCGTGACGTAATTTGCGAACGAACCCTAATGAGCCATTAAGCAAAATCGTTATACGAAAACAACAACATGCTATGTGACTATGTGAAGACCAGCCTTCGAATAAATATACACATTTTCACAGTTGTATTATGCGCATCAATCTGAGTCTTTGATGAAATCTTGGCATGTTACATATATAGACAAAGTATTTAACCTTTTCGCTACCGTGGACGTCGACGCGACGTCACGATCACCCACTTTCAAATACCAAGGACGTCACATAGTCGTCATAACAAAAAGGCAACGAACTTTTCTGAAATACCAAGGACGTCACGTCAACGTCATATTTCAATGCTATATATTTCTTTATTCGTTTATCTATAGGGGAGTTAAAAAGCGAATTGGATAGAGAATGTAATTACCGGAAATTTCTTCTTTTTATTGCCGAGTCCGCAAAAATCGATGTCAAAACCCAGCAGTAGTGAAGGGGTTAAAAAAAATATATATATATATATAAATAAATGAGGGTTCTTAGAAGGAGGCAACGATGTGTATTATATGACAGAAGGAGACTTTACATTTCACTATCTCTTGTCATCCCTTCCTTTCAAATCTTTTCCTTGTTGTAGTAACACCACGTGGTACACGTTTACGTTCATTTAACACCATACAAAAATAACTGCACTCCAACATGTTCACGAATCGGCGTCTAACGGTTTCCGAGAAGGCGTGCACTAGTCTCTTACCTGAACGAATGCAGTCGGCTAGAGTTCCACCGAATTTCGTCTTCAGACACTTAAGACGCGTGTAGATGTTATTAGTCAAATGTTTTTTAAGGAAAGACTTGCATTCCGTCGCCGCTAACAGCTTTCTATAAAGACGCTCAGCCTCGGCGCAAGGATCGTACGGTTCCCCCATGTTTTGGTTACTTTTGTTTGAACACGTTTGACAAAGAGAAATTATTTGGCCGACTGCTTAGTTTCTTGCAACTATCGAACAGCAACAAAAAAATATGTCGAAACGTATCGAAGCGAAGGAACAAAGTCCTTAATTTCTGTCCATTCCTATGGAGTACGTGTTCGAGACCATGTGACGTATGCAACAACCAATCTGTGGCTCCAATACAAACGGCCCGTGGTTCAAGCAAAATCCCGATTGCGCATCTCAGCTGCCAAAAAGCTTACGTCCCGACGCAAGCCTTTACATCGATAGGTCAGGTTATCATGGTTTGTGCCTGACGAACTAAGGCACGGATTTTTTGGGGGCAGTTCTGATAATCTCACAAGATAGTAGTAGATTTCATTAACTAATTCAACACAAAAAAAATGCCTACTTGGAACTTTTCAGTCCGGAAGTAGAAATTTAGTCTCGCAATGAACGGTGCGCACCGGTCAAAGGTTACTTCCGTTATTTGAAACTTGTATTCTGGTGTAATTCCACATTAAATATTACACGTTAAAACTATTTCTTTTAAGTCAGTTGTATCTCCACAGACACCAGACCACGAGAATTCGGTGGTCGGTCACCAAGAATTCAAAATTTCAGAACATGAAAATAAAGCAATAAATACATTGGATTATGGTCCCTGCTACAATTACGATGTAGATAAATTCGTGTCGAAAGAATGACAAATTATGTATCCAGGAGAAATGCTCTACCCGTTACCCACAGCTGTTTCTTGCAGAATTTAATGTCTCATTAATAGGCTCTGAACTTAAAAGATACCCTATTTATAAAATTTGATAAAATATTCATAAAAGTAACGCAATTTATAAGAATCCCAAATAGTACTCGACCCCCCCCCCCCCCTTTTTTTTTGTTCAGGCTCATAGCCGCACATTTTTTACACGCCCCTGAACTATATTAATATTGTAATGACCCACCCGCTTTTACACCGAACATTTATTTCAGCAACTATTTCAGAAAAACAAAAGAATATATTACGCACCAAACGCACTTGCGATATTTTTTAAGAATCTCATTTAGCGCAGTTATCAGGAATTTCCTTTCAGGTTCCATTTGAAAAAACAAGGAAAACTTTTTTTTAGGAGTTGGGGTTAACGGGTGGGGCTGAAAGTTTGAAAGAACGGGTTGCCATTGGCAAAGATTCTATGTGCCAAGTTTCGGCTCGATAAATTGACGGGAAGTGGATCAATTAGCCGTCCGAAAATTTTGCCAACCCGCCACGAACAAAAGCGAAATTTATATAAAAAAGATATAAAAAAAAATAAATATCCAAACTCTTACAAAGCGCATGAACAAATTAACTATTTCAAATCTCAGATTCGATCTTCCTGCAAATCTCATTAAAATAGATCTCACTTGTCATTCTTATCTCATTCAGACGACGTTATTTCTTATATTATTTCAAATCTCCGATCACCTCGGTCCATTTTAAAAGCTCACATTAACTATTTCAAATGTCACATTAACTATTTCAAATGTCACATTAACTATTTCAAATGTCACATTAACTATTTCAAGTGTCACATTGACTATTTAAAATGTCACATTAACTATTTAATATGTCACATTAACTATTTAAAATGTCACATTAAATATTTAAAATGTCACATTAACTATTTCAAATGTCACATTGACTATTTAAAATGTCACATAAAATATTTAAAATGTCACATTAACTATTTAAAATGTCACATTAACTATTTAAAATGTCACATTAACTATTTCAAATGTCACATTAACTATTTAAAATGTCATATTAACTATTTCAAATGTCACATTAACTATTTCAAATGTCACATTAAATATTTAAAATGTCACATTAACTATTTCAAATGTCACATTAACTATTTCAAATGTCACATTAACTATTTAAAATGTCACATTAACTATTTAAAATGTCACATTAACTATTTCAAATGTCACATTAACTATTTAAAATGTCACATTAACTATTTAAAATGTCACATTAACTATTTAAAATGTCACATTAACTATTTAACATGTCACATTGAAAATTTCATAGGCTATCCACATTAGCTATTTAAAATGTCACATTGACAATTTCATAGGCGATTTGATCCCTACCGGAACGAATGCAATCTTCCAATTTCCCGCCAAATTTGGTCTGAGCGTTTTTCAACTGATCCAAAAGAATTTGCGTCAATTGTTTTTTCAAGAGGGAGTGACTATCTGTGGGTGGGTGGCACAGTTTGTCCCAAAGCTGATCCAGAGTTGTTAGACTCTTTGTCTGCTCGTAGTCATCATTGTCATTGACATTATCTACATCGCCACGATTCTCTTCTGTAGGAATTACGGAATCCGTTTCTATGACAACCCGATCACTTTCATCATGCGGCAAATCGTCCGCATTTCCGGAAGTCCGAACTTCCGGAAGATCTGCATTTTGTCTTTGTCTGTCTATCTGTCTGCTGTAAATAGAATACATAATTTGTCTATCCTCCAAATGAAATTAATGACTGAAGAGAATGATTCGAACACAAGAACTATAAGACTGAGCACTTCGTCAGAGTAACAAACACTCAACGGCGGCCATGTTTATATTTTCTTATCTCTTTGTTCCCCCGGCTTCGCGTAATATTACGACACAGCAAGTGTTAGGGTCGCATAGCAACGGCGACGTCTTTGAAAAATAACTGTGGACACCTTAGCGCTGCACTCCCCCTCACTTTTGGAATGTAATATTACGATCGCTGTTAGGGTGACGATTGTGTCGCCCCCCCCCCCCCCAACCCACTATAAAAAATTATAACGCTTTAGACGCAATACCGACAGAGATCATTTGACGAGACGAATACTACTTCATTTCGGGTCCAGGTCACGATCTCCTGCAACAGAGTTCCGTAGCGATTTGTGCCTTGGCCCTTGGACATAGACCAGCGGTTCTCCACCTGTGGGTCGCGATTACCATTTAGGGGTCGAAGGACCCTTTCACAGGGGTCGCCAAAGACCATCGGAAAACACATATACTCTACAGTTATAAAGTAGCAACGAAAATAATTTTGTGGTGGTGTGGGGGGATCGCCACAACATAAGAACTGTATTAAAGGGTCGCGGCATTAGGAAGGTTGAGAACCACTGACATAGACAGACGTTGACTGTTCGAAATTGGCACAGAGCGTTTTATGCTTACGTTCTTTTGCGATTGCATTTTAAATTTTGCCTGGTCCCTGTACCTTCTTTACCCCCCTTAATTTTAAAATTATTTACTAAGTTTTTACCAAGTAGCCTAAACGTATGCAATTTTTGTTGTTATAATATAAAAACTATTTTCAAAGACAATGACTATGACACGCGATAATGTACCCCACTGTACCCTGTACGACACGGTGCTGGTACAGCTTGTCTGATAGCGTACAAATACCCCGTGGTCGGTCAGCACAACCTGTTGTTGGTTCGAGATGTCTGATACTGTACACCTACACTGTTGTAAGTATGACCAGCTATTTGTACATCTGTCTGATAGTGATATTGTGTGCACCTAGACTGTAGTCAGTACATCCTTGTGCGGGTACAGCTGTCTGATATTGTACAAATACATTGTAGGCAACAGAACCTGTTGCCGTTAAACGTGTCCAATATTGTACATCTACGCGGTGGTCAATATAACCTGGTTCTGGTACAGCCGTCTGATATTGCACAACTAGACCACAGGTCCATACTTCCATACAGCCTGGCCCTGGTACCCCTGTACGTGAGCCATTGTTTGAAGCCAGGAAACAAAAAGTTTATCTAACGTGCTTGTGCAGGTGTGTCCCCACCTATGGCATTGGCACTATCTAAACATTTGTTGTGTCAGACAGAACCAACAACATGCACAATTTGTGTGTGTGTGTGCTTGTCGCTTTTTCGCCTTCAATAATAGTTGTTCATGCTTTACTATGTTATCCATTATCCATGTGTTTGACTCGTCAGTTAGAGAACGTATGGATTTCCACACAAAAATCCAAATAAACCTCTAACACTTAAAGTTAAAGTATTTAAAAGCCCTACGCAATCTTACACTGGGTTGACAATGTAAGACTGGGTTGACACTATACGACTTGGGTTGACACTATAAGACTGGGTTGAGAATATGAGACTGGTTCACACTATAAAACTGGGTTGACATGATGAGACTGGGTTGACCACATGAGACTGGTCCACACTATAAAACTGGGTTGACACTATACGACTTGGGTTGACACTATAAGACTGGGTTGAGAATATGAGACTGGTTCACACTATAAAACTGGGTTGACATGATGAGACTGGGTTGACCACATGAGACTGGTCCACACTATAAAACTGGGTTGACAATATAAGACTGGGTTGACACTATAAGACGGGGTTGAGAATATGAGACTGGTTCACACTATAAAACTGGGTTGACATGATGAGACTGGGTTGACCACATGAGACTGGTCCACACTATAAAACTGGGTTGACAATATAAGACTGGGTTGACACTATTAGACTTGGATGCGCACTATAAAACCGGATTGACAATAATATAAGACTGGTTTTACACCGTAAGACCGGGTTGGCAATCTGAGACTGGGTTGACACCATGAGATTAGTTTAACATCACGTGATGGGGACGAGGAGGTTTGGTTTGTTTGATCAACAAATGAACCGCCCAATTTCGTGGGTCAACAACAAACACACAGTGAACTTAATGAATGTTCTACTTAGACTATTTTGACATGAAATCACTATCAGACTCAGTCAGGGTGGTGCTTGGTGTTGTATATAATTACAAATAGTGAGAAGTCCTCAACCTGGATCCGTCTTTTGTTTTCTGTTTTCAATGATACAATTTTAAATCTCATCAATTCTCTGACTGTTCAGAAGTGTTAGTTCATCCCATTGTTTTCCCATTAAGTGTTAGTTCATCCCATTGTTTTCCCATTAAGTGTTAGTTCATCCCATTGTTTTCCCATTAAGTGTTAGTTCATCCCATTGTTTTTCCCATTAAGTGTTAGTTCATCCCATTGTTTTTCCCATTAAGTGTTAGTTCATCCCATTGTTTTTCCCATTAAGTGTTAGTTCATCCCATTGTTTTTCCCATTAAGTGTTAGTTCATCCCATTGTTTTTCCCATTAAGTGTTAGTTCATCCCATTGTTTTTCCCATTAAGTGTTAGTTCATCCCATTGTTTTTCCCATTAAGTGTTTGTTCATCCCATTGTTTTTCCCATTAAGTGTTAGTTCATCCCATTGTTTTCCCCATTAAGTGTTAGTTCATCCCATTGTTTTTCCCATTAAGTGTTAGTTCATCCCATTGTTTTTCCCATTAAGTGTTAGTTCATCCCATTGTTTTTCCCATTAAGTGTTAGTTCATCCCATTGTTTTTCCCATTAAGTGTTTGTTCATCCCATTGTTTTTCCCATTAAGTGTTAGTTCATGCCATTGTTTTTCCCATTAAGTGTTTGTTCATCCCATTGTTTTTTCCATTAAGTGTTAGTTCATCCCATTGTTTTCCCATTAAGTGTTAGTTCATCCCATTTTTTTCCCATTAAGTATTAGTTCATCCCATTGTTTTCCCATTAAGTGTTAGTTCATCCCATTGTTTTCCCCATTAAGTGTTAGTTCATCCCATTGTTTTCCCCATTAAGTGTTAGTTCATCCCATTGTTTTTCCCATTAAGTGTTTGTTCATCCCATTGTTTTTCCCATTAAGTGTTAGTTCATGCCATTGTTTTTCCCATTAAGTGTTTGTTCATCCCATTGTTTTTTCCATTAAGTGTTAGTTCATCCCATTGTTTTCCCATTAAGTGTTAGTTCATCCCATTTTTTTCCCATTAAGTATTAGTTCATCCCATTGTTTTCCCATTAAGTGTTAGTTCATCCCATTGTTTTCCCCATTAAGTGTTAGTTCATCCCATTGTTTTCCCCATTAAGTGTTAGTTCATCCCATTGTTTTCCCCATTAAGTGTTAGTTCATCCCATTGTTTTCCCATTATGTGTTAGTTCATCTCATTGTTTTCCCATTAAGTGTTAGTTCATCTCATTGTTTTCCCATTAAGTGTTAGTTCATCTCATTGTTTTCCCATTAAGTGTTAGTTCGTCCCATTGTTTTCCCCATTAAGTGTTGCCCGACATTCAACTCGATCGATGCAGCAATGACCTATAACCTTATCATAAGGCTTCAGTGGGTCTTTGGACACGGAGTGACCCAAATACTGAATGAGCTGCTGACTCTGATTGGAGTTGACAGTATCCAATCAGATGTGTCGTTTTCCCATTCAAACCTTAAAAAATGTCCCGACTCATGCACACAAATTCTTGTTAAAATAAGAAAGAAATATACATATATTTTAGTACTAAGCTAATACTTGCGAAATTTCTACCAAAATCTCTTATAAATTTTTATTAGTAAAAATCTCTTCTAAAATTTCCATCAGTAAACATATATTTGGCAGGTTAAGAATTAATATTGATAATGTACAAAAGGGGCTGTCCATAAATTATGTCAACAAAATAGGGGGGAGGGGGGGTTTGAAAATTTTTGACAATTGTTGACAAGAGGGAAAGGGGGGGGGGGGTCAAGAAAAGTTGACGTCAACAGTGTTACTTTTTTTAATAACTTTAATTTCATAATTTAAAATTTATTAAACGTTTTTTTTTCTAAACATTTTACTTTTATTCACTTTTTTTTGTTGTAGTTGTAAACTAGTCTATTTAAAATATTGTTGTTTTTTTCCCCCCATTTTATCTTTATTTTTTTTTTTGGGGGGGGGGGGGGGGTAATCAAATGTTGACGTAATTTTATAGGGCGGGGTCTCTGGAAGTTTGACAAGTTGTTGACAAGGGGGGGGGGAGGTTAAAAATTGCCAAAAATTTGTTGACATAATTAACGGACAGCCCCAAAGCTGAAATTAGGAGCCCTCTTTCCAAATAAAGCATACATTAATGGCCGACATATATTTGGCATGAAAAAACTAACGATTTGTGTCCCCCTCCGAACGGCCCTTGTGGGAAACAAAATATAGCATAATATCTTTTGGAAATTGTAAAAAAAATGTTTCTTTACAAGTTTAGGTACCCTACACTTGGTAGTGGTGCCAGAGGTGTATTGTGAAACATTGAACCTTCATAGTAGTTTTATACTAGGGCTTATCCAGATGCAGTTGTTTTTTTTTTTACACTGGGTCCGGGTATTTTCAGAAATAGGCATACAGACAGTCTTACATTTTACCTGCCGGCCTTTAAACAATAATCTTACAGAAAGCCCTACACCCTACCCGTGCATCTTTACTAATTAAAATATAATAGTCGCCTCCGAAAAAAAATTCCACCTTTTTACCTGAGTTCAACCGTAACGCATGACGTAACGCATGACGCACCCCGCTTAACAGCTTTTTTTTTCCACTCAGAACTGTTAATATAAACATGTTGAGTTTGGGGGGGGGGGCGGGGGGCGGTTGTGAAAAGGAAGCAGCCACACCAGAAGCAAAATATGTATAAGAGATTAATACAAAAGCCGAACATCTGAGTGCTCAGACATTTTCCAGGACTCTGCTTTGTTAACCAAGTGTTTTACTTGTTGAAAGCCCAAAACAATTTCTATACACAGTTGGGGGTGGGGGGGCGGCTTTTCCCTTCTTTGAGGAACCGATTACGTCAATGCAACGACTTTTAATGGCGTGGCAGCCATCAAGGAACTCCAGCAGCGCCACCCAGCGTCAGCACAAACCACTTCCGTGTCATCGCGAGTTGTGTTGAGAGTGAGTCGAGCGCGCGCCGACTGCTAACGGGGAGAAATCCTGGTCTCAAGTCTGTCCAACAATCGGCCACTCAATACTTTCACTTGACCGCTCGCGGTTTCGTTCCTTAACAGTATCCCATCCCATGCTGGTCTCATTTGTCTGTCTGGCTTGTCGTGGATTTATTTTTTTGTAAATCGTCTCCTACCGGTCTCATCTAGAGTGTAACTACTCTTATCATGTCTTTTTAAAATGTACAGTTATATTTCCTTCCTCCTTTGACCTAAATAACCAAAATGATATTTTTGCCATCATCCATTCATCGAGCGAGCTGTTCACAAGTCTTCATACTTGTTCTCTATACCAAACCTGACTTACATTATGGTCATCACATACCAATCATCGAGTGAGCTGTTCACAAGTCTTCATACTTGTTCTCTATACCAAACCTGACTTACATTATGGTCATCACATACCATTCATCGAGCGAGCTGTTCACAAGTCTTCCTACTTGTTCTCTATACCAAACCTGACATACATTATGGTCATCAAATACCAATTACCACACACGGTCATCAAACAGACCTCCCCATGCACTGTCAACACACACTCCTACCCCCCAGTCACGTAGCGAGGGGGGCAAGGGGGGCATCATTCCCCGGGCGCTACTCACAAAGGGGCGCCAAATGGTATAATTTACATATAATATTGTATGGTTTTCGAATAGGGGGGCGCTAAAGAGGTATTGTGCCCCGGGCGCGAGTTAAGCTCGCTACGTCACTGCCCCCCCCCACTTTTTTTTTTTTTTGAATGGCCATGATTTATAATTTGAATATTCCACCCATTCCAATGGCCACCCCAATTATTGCGCCCATGAAGACGCACAAAATGAACAGTTTGTGCTGGTACAATAAATTCGAAGGTTGGGATGCGGCCAATTTAAACTGACATTCAAATCACATGCAAACATGCATTTAAAACACACACACCTATTAATATGGTAGAAAACCGTGATAAATCTTGCAGCACACCAAAGAGCTTCAACCCCATCCCCCATTTTCTCTGTCAGTATCGATACTGCCCCCTCCCCGCCTCGCCAGTCACACTCCTCCTCACTCCTTCTCTGATGACTTCTGGAGCAAACCACCTCCACCCCTGTACCCAGACGTTGAATAACACCAGTTGATCCTACGAATGATGTCATCCAGTATTAGTTTTTTAAGGCCAGGAATTCCCTGGAATTAGTGAGACGTTTTTGAGACCTTTATGGGACTTTTCCTGGGACCAACCGCACCAAAAATACTAGACCGAGGAGCTAGAGCTTAGAAAACAAATATCAAACTTCTACTCTACATTTACGTGCTTTAAACTGTGATGTTGTGATGGTCATGTGATGCTGTGATGATCATGTGATGTTGTGATGATCGTGTGATGTTGAGATGATCATGTGATGTTGTGATGATCATGTGATGTTGAGATGATCATGTGATGCTGTGATGATCGTGTGATGTTGTGATGATCGTGTGATGTTGTGATGATCGTGTGATGTTGTGTTGATCGTATGATGTTGTGATGATGTGTTGCGGTAAAGCGGTGATGTGATGTCTGATTAAATTTCATCCAATCCAGCTTAACCACGACAAAACTGTCCCTCGTGTCTAGTTACCTAACCCAGAATTCACATACAATTTATTTAAACGCTGGAGGGTAGTGAGGAAACGGGAGGGGGGGGGTGTACATCGAGGACTTTATTGTTGATGACAGTCATGTCTCAGAATCGTTCTTTAATTATTCCCAAAATGCGTGACTTAAGGATTTTATTTTAATATTCACCATAACCCTTTCCCCTCCCACTCCCTTACTTTTCCCACCACACAGACCGACCAAAACTAAATTAAATTGAAACAAATCAAACAAATTGGCGGGGTGGGGGGTGGGGTGGGGGTGTGCTGGGAATGTAAGACCAGCAGACGACAAGTCCAACCTTGTTAGACAATTTAATTATCCCCAAGGTGACCCCCTTCTACACGCCAACCAACACAAACCCCACCGTACGTGCTCCCTGGACCTCCTGATTGCTCCCCCCCCCCCCAAACACCGCTTCCTTGTGTTGGCTTTCCCCAAGAAACGTAAAGTAAAAATGATTAGTTTGGAGAAGAAAACAAAACTCTGGAAGGTATACAAAAGAATACTACAAAAGAATATCATAACATTTTATTTCATCACTGGGGAAGCAAATAAAAATGAAATAAAGCATGTATTGCCCTAATAAACGTTTTAAAAAGGAAACAAATCTCCCCCCCCCCCCCCAATTAAAGTCGTCGGCCCCCAAGTATTGATTCTGGTGCAACACGGTTTAACACCTGCCTAGATTACAGCTTCTCACTTTACACGGGGGGGGGGGGGGGCACAAAACAAAGAGGAGCGATGAAAGGACACACATACTAACACTATGTTCTGTACCAACACACCGGAGAGAGAGAAAGAGAGAGAGAGGGAGAGAGAAAGAGAGATAGAGAGAGACAGACAGACAGACAGACAAACAGAGATAGAGAAAGAGAGTTAGAAGGTAAAGAAAATTAATTCAGCTTTTCGGCACAATTTCATCATATGGAACTAATCAAATACTCTCTTACAACTTCCCTAAATTTATTTTCTTATTTATATATCTCCAAAATATTTGTGTCCGTTAAGATCTTATTTTTCACAGTAATTAATAAATAATGCATACATTCTTTTACTTCCTCCCGCACTCTTGCTTTTGGAAAATCCAACTTCCGGGCCATGGCAATAGGGATGATGATCGAGTACTTTCATAGCGCTTGTGTCCAACAAGCTATTTTAGCATGCTCACGGCGCTCTGATGTCCTATAATCAATTTTTTTTTAAAGTCTTTAAATTTTACAATTTTTCTTAATAGATTTATTGTCATTTTTCAATTCCCCTCAAAGATCACTCAAGTTTTTGACGAGTTCCTATTTCTTGTCATATTTTTATTTGTCCTGTCTGCTGAGGAAGGCTCTTGGTCGAAACGTTCTTATCGTGCTGTCCTGTCCTTCGACTCAAGCTTCCACATACGTCGTTCTACTGTTTCTGACAGAGATAAACAACTGCTCGACACCTCTCCAATAAAATTACTGGTCGCAGTGGACTTAAGCTTCAAGATTTACCAACTTAACTTAAGGTGTACATTCTTGGGTTTCATATTAACCAGTGGTTCTCCACCTTCCTAATGCCGCGACCCTTTAATACGGTTCCTCATGTTGTGGCGACCCCCAAACACAAAATTATATTTGTTGCTACTATATAACTGTAGAGTATATGTGTTTTCCGATGGTCTTAGGCGACCCCTCGGAAAGGTTCGTTCGACCCCCAAAGGGGTCGCGACCCGCAGGTAGAGAACCGCTGATATAAAACATCAGTCCAAAGTGTACAGATTTGTATTTCTAATATCAACTTCGCAATCCCCATAAAATTTAATTTGTACAGACTTGAAATTCCTTACGCTGGAGTCCTTCAAGACAAATTTAAAAACTCATCTATTTCGCAAACATTTTCTGGGGTGAAGTTGTCTACCATCTTTTCCAGCTAGTTATTATCTCCCAGCTTTGTTTTTGTACCGCGCTTCGAGCCTTTGGGGATGAAGCGTGATTTTTCAAATGAACTTTATATTATTATTATTATTATTACCCATCCACACAAAGTGTAAACACAAAGTGTGCAAATGTGTATTTCCTATATCAACTTCAAATACCGCATCAAATCTGGGTACCGAGAAACAAATTAACATCACACACACACACAGAGAGATTATCTCAAAAGCCACTCTGGTATTTCTTCACTATTTGAAGAGGTAGGAGAATTTGAGAACCCCTTTGAGTGTGACTAACACTAAAAAAAAAATCTATGCCACGCAAATCATTTATTTGTGTATAGTTATCAAAATGTTAATGGTAATCACTCTGAAATAATGGAAATCTACTGAGGACGCTCTGTTTGCGAGACCGTCGATGGGGTGCATGGTAAGGTGAAATTACTCTCTCCGACACGGCTTCAAGAATTACTGCCGATTATCAGTCTATATATCTCTATGTCTATTCACCACACACACACAAAGAGATTATCTCAAAAGCCACTCGGCTATTTCTTCACTATTTGAAGAGATATGAGAATTTGAGAAGGTCACTATTCAAAATAATTTAACCACACGTTATAAAGGACTAATCGGTTTTAAACTATGTCACTAAGAAGCGTTTCGATTGGTTGGTTGAGTGTAAGATGGCTGTCAGAACTGTGTAGATGTCACTGCAAGTCTAGGAAACCATCTTTGAATTTTGGTTGGGATAACCAGCGTTTAAATGAGTCATCTGCCAGTTACATATCTCTAGCACGAGCGTGTTAAAGCCTCTTACTGGAAACTTTAGATAATAAAAAAAAAATTTGATTGACATAGAAATGTAAACCAGACTGAATTATGTGGGATAAATAACGTCCTTCGTGAGACTGACACATTTATAGCTGTATCTTATCAGCTGGTCAACACGTCTGCAAGATTTCCTTGTGATTTTGCACTTGGCGACTCCGTTATTTTTGTCTCTGGATTTACAGTTTTGAGGGGGGGGGGGGTTTCAATACTTGGAATAGGAGCCTTTAAAAATAAAGGTGGACATTTCAATTTCTAGAAACGCCTTTTTTCTATTGGTGGCCTTTCACGATCTTGTCAATGTCACATGACACAGACAAACAATGTCATAATGACACCTTGCTCCTTTGAACTCAAGGGTAACGGGCCTTAACTGAAGGAGGGGAGAGAATATGAAGCCTGCACAGAGAAGTCGTTTGACCGTAATGAGATGAGACAGCCTTGACACAATTACGAGACAGCCATGAGAGATTTTTAAACATATATTTGCATCATACATCGTGACGCCCTAATTTATTTATTTTGGTTCCGCCACTGCATTATATCATGCAAAACTCTGGATTAAAAAAAAGTAAATAAAAGAATTATTTATTTTTTAAAATCTATTTTTATCGGCGTTTAAAAACAAATTCATTTATTTAGAATTGCAAGTCTAAGTTTACTGTAAAATTAAGCTCCCGATGTCTTGTAGAAAAAACTAGATAAAACACTAATTCTAAATGTATAAAATTGTGTTTGGTGGGCACCTGCTCACCCTCAACCACCCCCCCCCCCCAAAACCATGACCCTAGCAGCCCACAGTCTTCACTGATCAATAAGGCCCTAATGTCAACTTGAGCCGCTCACAGTCCATGAGCTGGGCCGATAACCCTCTAAAAATTAGATCTGAGATCATTTCGTAACAGTATCGATTGAAAAAAATAATAAAAGACTAAAATTCCAGATAGGGATATACTGGTGTTAACGGGTAGAGTTTAAAAAAAAAATTAACTGAAATTTTAATAGTCTTGCATTTCAGCTGTTTACAATGTGGGAAATGAACACATTGCAGACCTGTTTACTCTTACGATTTTGGCGTACAACGTACGATTTTAAGGTGTATACATTATATATACGGTATGTTTAATTTTTACTATTAAGATAGTGTATTGAACGATTTTGTGATGATAGTGTACGATTTTAAGAGTTTGAGGGTAAACAGGTCTGACATTGCCTTTCCATTTCATCGGCTAGACAACCCAGCACTATACAAGCTAGCACTATACAACCTAGTCCTATTCAACCTAGCACTATACACCCTAGCCCTACACAACCAACATATGTACCACCTCCCAATACACGGCCTCAAAATAGACACCACATAAATACCAATCTATATTTGCCAAATTACTCCTTAAATTTATCGGATTATTTGTGAAGTTTCTAATGATGATTTGTCCAAATCGTCCGTGGTCCAATACTTAAAACTGAGACTGTATTAAATTTAGATTTTAAAAAGTTTAACTCATTCATTAATTGCTGAAATGATTACGATGTGATGAAGAGAATGAAATCGGTGCCCTATAGATGTCAGTACACACTGGCCCTAAGCATGTACCCTCAATGCGAGTCTGTCGAGAAAGAATTGAAAGCAAGGGCATCTCAAGGAGAAGAAATACGTCTGCAGCGAGTATCTACTTCTCAGCTATCGATTTCAGATTCCCCCTACTCCCACTCCCACTCCCGTTTCCCAACCCCCATCACAGACATTGGAGTGGGTGCCATCAAATTTGAGATGCTCTCTGCCTTAAATTCGCCACTTCTCTCTCTCTCTCTTTCACATTTTTAAATTCGTGTGTGTGGCGGTGAAGGGTTGGTGCAACATCGAATCGGCTACATTATATTTATATCCCTCCCACCCTCCATTTTATTTCTCAATAAATTAATATCTTACATCCCAAACAACAATAATTTTGCATGATGTCCTTATCAATAAATAACTTTAAAAAACTACTGATTTTTGTATATTCCAAACTATATCAACTTTTAATTAGCCAACCCCATGACTTAATCAAGTTTTAAAAAACAGACTTCAGGAAATGAGGTGAGGGTTGGCTGTGGTTGTTCCATGACGTGGGTTACTTGGGCGTCTAGGTTAATAGTGATCTTTCTTTGCTACCATATTACATTATGGATGAGTTTAATAGTGATATTTCTTTGCTACCATATGGCATTATGGATGAGTTTAATAGTGATCTTTCTTTGTATCTCGTCCATTAAAATTTGTATCTCATAGAATTATCACTTCCATTTGTATCTCATACTATCTATCACTTCCATTTGTATCTTATAGATCTATCACTTCTATTTATATCTCATAGATCTATCACTTCTATTTATATTTCATAGATCTATCACTTCTATTTATATCTCATACCATCTATCAATTCCTTTTGTCGATTCGCCTCCCCCCTCCCCACCACTCCTGCCACCCTCCCCACCACTCCTGCCACCCTCCCCACCACTCCTGCCACCCTCCCCACCTCCACAATCAGTCTCCTGGCATTACACTGCAATACATCTAACGGTAGTTTCAGAGAAGAGTTCCCCGAACCAAGTTTCGACACAAAAAATAAAACTCCATCTGACGTCAGTGACGTCAAGCTCGATTCTCTTTCCATATCCTCAAAAATTTTACCTCAGCGACATAAGCCCTTGATTAAGTGGCGAATTATAATCCCCGTGTACAGTGTTGGGGATCATTTATAGCGATACCACATCTACCAAAGTGAACCGCGTTCTGAAATTCTTTTGACTTAATCTAAATTGTAACATATTTTGTGTTCCACATTCAGGTGTTCGCGGTACAAACAGACCTATACCAGAGCTAAGATTATTGTTGGGGCTTGGGCTCCCGCACCCGCCCCCCACCCACACACACTTTTTTTTTACGCGAATGAAAGGGCGGGGACTTAGACTATACTCTGCCAAGGACATGCAGTAGAGCTACATCTATTTCATAGATCCTGGTTCAAAACAGCATCCATCCCCACCTCAAGATGCCCCCCCCCCCTTTTTCCACCCAACACGTGTTAGCGTGTGCATTGTTTCCTGTTATCTGCGCCGCGCTGGATAAAAGATAAGCTCCACCTAGCGGTGATACCTAGAATGGTAAAGCATTCGGTTCACCGGTGTACACTTAGTGAGGGGGGCCAGGGATTTTTTTTCTTCTTTCCCTTTTGGTAATGACGCCACAAATTTGCTGACGCCAGCACGAGGGGATTCTATGAATAGAATTAGGACACGCTCTCCCTGCAGGTGAATTGTTTACCTGTACGGGGCGAGCAGAGAACGCAGCCCCCCCCCCCCCAAAAAAAAAAACACAAAAAAAAAACAACCTTGACTCAGACTACGTTCTAACTTTTTCCCCCACATCCTTGCAATTTTTTTTCTTTCTCTCAGCAACGCTTATTCGTTGGCATGGTGACCAGTCATGTCTGATATGTCTATATTACAATAGCTTGTATAGATATTTTAATATGTAGTTAAGGCATAAGAAAGACAATATAAAATATAAATAAACACCAAGTTATTGGACGGGAATGTGTTGTATTCACTCGAAGATAATTCCCCCCCCCATACCCGGCCCCACAGCAGTCCGTGACGTCAAAAGTACATCAACAATTTTCTACTTATTAATGTGGGGGTCAATTAGGATACGCTACATACAGGTCAGAGCGATCGTCAGACTCATTAATAATAATAATACTAATAATAATAATTGGATTCCCTGCATTTAATCTGATATCAGAATTCGTCCTTAATGTTTAATGTCTTGTAGCCACTGTAGAGTTAAAAGACACATGAATGTCTGTGACAAATCGATAAAATCTCCTTGTGTACACGATGCTGAAAGCGCTCCGTCCACTTGGCTTGATAGCAACCATAGTTTAGCGTCACATTTCAGTCTAGACATGTAAACATCGGGAAGAAAACAACTACTTTTGAGTCTGAGCATTCAAATTTTGTGAACGCAATTCCCGTGCTTCATTTTGGGGGGGGGGGGAGGGGACCTCGATAACCTGAGAGTGCATAGATGCCATAAGTATTGATCTGTCTTTAGGCTCGATGAAATGGGCTGTCTGAGACTTACCCCGGGGTTTCCAGCAAAACTTTGACATTTCATGGTTGTAGACATCAAGGATTTTAAAAAAATTTTTACTGTCGAGTTTAAAAAAAAAAAAAGGATGTTGATATCGACTACATTACCCAACATCTGGAGGATAAATTTGGAGATGTGCTGTGCATGAACTTCGAGGTGGATTTTTTTTCCTTTGGATATTCGAAAATAATAAAAATGTTGCCACCGACCAAACGACGCGCTTCAACAAAGACATGGGCAGACTATACCATATATATCATACGCTATATTATATACCATATATTCTATACCCTATATTCTTCTTCTTCTTCTATATATTAAGGGCCCACGATAAATTTATTGATCATTATGGCTCCTGTGAATGTGGATGGGATTTGCAATGTTTCAGTGCCTGGTGTTGATGAGGATATTTCACTGGTTACAAGAAGTAACTGTGTGAGGGTATCATGTACTGGTATCATTCTTTACCCTATATTCTATACACTATATTCTCAACCTGTGGGTCGCGACCCCTTTGGGGATCGCTCGGCCCTTTCACAGGGGTCGCCTAAGACCGTTGGAAAATCCGTATACTCTACAGTTATGAAGCAGCAAAGAAAATAATTTTGTGGTTGGGGGGGATCGCCACAACATGAGAAATAGTATTAAAGTGTCGCGGCATTAGGAAGGCTGAGATCCACTGGCTTAAACCTCCCATCAAACTGTCACCGGCAACAACTTAGTCGTGTGCACCTCCACCCACCATCTCCCGCTCTCTGATGTCGGAAAGGTCTACTCTCTATAGTCTTAAATTTATTCCCCTCAGACCACTTTGCGACCGCTAACAAAATACTTTCTGACTCTCATCGCTTCGTCTGGTCTCTGAGACTTCAGTTTCTCTTTGCTGGGGGGGGGGGGGGGGGAAATACCAGCCTTCCAGCGGATGAGTTGATCCCGTTCCACAGAGAGCGTAAATCTTCACAGACACCACCTTCAAACCAATCCAATGCTTTAGACCTCTCCATCAGCAGCATCAATAACCTCACGTGGACGCAGCCATTGCCAAAACTTGCCCTTTTGTCATCCATTCTCAACGCATTCCCTGCCGCGAAAAGGGTAGTTTTCAGGGTTACCGGAAATTTGATCGAAAGAAATTTCGCCGACGGAAAATTGATCGACGGTAATTTGATCGAACGGAAACTTGGTCGAATCTTTTTTTTCAGTTCAGACGTTAAAATTTTCGTCAAATTTCTTTTTGAACGCACTATACTATATCGTAAAACAAAATAATGCGTTCAAAAAGAAATTTGACGCAAAATTTTAACTTATAAACTAAAAAAACGTTTCGACCAAATTTCCGTTCGATCAAATTTCCGTGGGTTGCCACAATATGAAGAAATGTATTAAAGGGTCGTGGCATTAGGAAGGTTGAGAACCACTGCTTTAGGGGAACATGACAATCGAGAGAGCTCTTTGTAAAAAAAAAATATTTTCGCTCCTAGAAATCCTGACGTCATTCAGCGACGTACTCACCAGGGGGACGTCTTAACCTTTTCAAACTTAAATGACTAACATATATTGCACTTTTATTGTCTCAAGGTCAAAAAAAGTGATCAGGTTATGTTCAGGAATTTGATGTGTTTTTTTTTTGGAAGTCAGAAGCGGACAAACTTAAGAGTTGTGAGAGATAACGGCTTTTTATTCAATAGTTATCTTATATTTTTCCAATGGTTATTGCATTAAGATGTCATTGCGAGTGGAAGTGTACAATAAATGGTACCAACAGAACAAACTGAAAAGGTGCTGACCTCATGCTCTACGTCAAGATCTGCGTCATGATCTACGTCATGATCTACGTCATGATCAACCTCATGATCTACGTCAGAAATACAACCTGACAGGGTGGGGAGATAACAACCGTCCAAACTTACACAACAAAAAGTTACGTTTCTTGTACACGTGTACGATACTAAAGTAACAGCGTAGCTCTTATTTACGTACGTATGCAAGAATGTCAGATGGCAGAAAAGATAAGATGGCTGTGCGTGTGAGTGTGCGAGTGGGATGTGGTGGGGGAGATGATATAGAACTGCCTGCAGGCCAACTGTGGGTGGGGGGATTATTTACACCTGATGCTCACAGGAGCAACAGGCTCCTGGAATCCCCAGGTAATGTTCTACCACTCACCAGCCCCCCCCCCCCACATACCTCCTCAATAAACCCAACACACGCAAACAAATCATGTTCTTGTGAGCTTAATGTCACTTAGTATAAAGCGTGTCATACATAATATAAATATCTTTCCCTGAGTGTGTGTGTGAAATCTAAGTGTATGTGTGTTACCGTTTGGAAACGATGTGTGGGGATATGTCTGAAAGAGAGAGAAAGGGAGAGAGACGTATGACGTATCAAGTTGGCAATGATAGTTGTGCACGAGCGACTATAAATAGCAGCCATGATAATTAAAAGAAAAGGACAAGTCTATGGATATAATTGTTTTATTTACATAGAAAAACCCTTAAAAAAACTCTTATATATTTTATGATCTTGGGAAATACAGTCGAACCCACTTATCTCGACCTCGGTTAACTCGCCAACCCTGTTATGTCGAAGTTTTTGAAGTGGAACCGCCAAATTCTCTCTTTGTCTCAGCAGTTTTTCTCGTTTATGTCGATTCTTTTATCTCGCCGAACCCCGATATCTCGAGCACAAATGGTAGCAAAAGTTGCCACTTAACCTCGGTTATCTCGATCCCCATGACCGGCTTTTGAATACCGAAGAAATAGCTAACAACAAATAAACACGTTTTTCATAATTAAAAATAATTATTTACTTCTCAAAATACAGGATATGTATTTTATAATGAACCTAGAAGTAATTTAAATAAATATGTTTTAATTTGAGGTTTAAAAACCCGGTAGAGTCCATATTAGAAATGATTATAATTTGCTGTGTGCAAAACGTTGTCATGGGGAGCCATTCACGGTCAATTGCGTAATATGGCTGTGCCATGGTACTACGTCAGAGTTTCATTCATAAGAGTGTGCCGTGTGCAAAAGCTATTAAACCATTGGTCAGGGATCGCTTTAATTAAATAGCCATGGGCCAAAGTTAAAAGTTCAAATTAATTAGTCCTTAAATAATATTTGAGTAATAAGGGGATGCGTTTATTTATATAAACTTTAAAGTCATTGCGCAAGACACGATCAGCAGAATGAGGTCACAAAATGTGGAGGCTTTGTCCATAATAGAAAATACCCAACAAACTCGCACGTTAAGAATTAGTAGCTCAAAAAGTACTAAAGTTAAACAGTTGATTCTTGTTTCATTTTTTAAAAATTGTAATTTGCTCTAAATAGCTGTAATGTTTAAACAATTATATGTATATATATATATATATATATATATATATATATTACTGAAGTACCTGCATTTATTAACGCACATTAAGTACATAAAGAAATTTCAAGCACATGTTAATATATTGCCGCCATATTGGTTTTCGGTTATCTCGATCATCGGTTATCTCGACGCTCTTTGGCAAACCCCGGGGTCGTCGACATAACCGGGTTCTACTGTATTGGGAAATTTGTTGCTCAGCTAGACCAACAGGTAGCACAAAATGTAGATCTGCCAGAGCACATGTGGTAGATGTCATAAGCACATAAGCATATAGAGTAAATGTTATATAGCACATGTGGTAGATGCCATAAAGCACACTTGGTAGACGCCATATACCACATGTGGTAGATGTAGTGTGGACTCGCCTCATGAGACATGTGCTCATCGTTACTGTTGTTTTATATGCCACAAGTTCAAAGGTCAAGCAAGCCAAACATCCGATCTGTGAACCAGCAACGCTTCATTCCTATTTTTCGCCTAATTCAACGGCATTCTAACGTCAACGTCCCACTAAGAACTTGGACTATACCAGTTTGGTCTCTGGCTTACACCAGCTGTTTGCTGTTAGTCGTGTTCTTCGCCTAAACATTTCTGCAAGTACACCCTGACACTTGGTTAAATACCCCTTGGTCCAAAACGCTGATACTTGATTCAATACCCTTATACTTAATTCAATACCCTGATACTTGGTTCAATACCCTAAAAGTTAATTCAATACCCTGATACTGGGTTCAATACCCTGATACTTGGTTAAATACCTGATACTTGGTCCAAAACCCTGATACTTGGTTCAATACCCTGATACTTGGTCCAAAACCCTGATACTTATTCAATACCCTGATACTTAATTCAATCCCCTCATACTTGGTTCAATACCCTAAAAGTTAATTCAATACACTGATACTTGGTTCAATACCCTGATACTTAATTCAATACCCTGATACGTGGTTCAATACCCTGATAATTAATTCAATACCCTGATACTTGGCTCAAAATCGTGTCAATAACATGGGGAAGGCCACATATTGTCAGAAATATTTTGCTTTTACAAACTCAGAGTTGGTCCGGACATGAGGTCCCATGAATACCGGTCCTAATCTAAAAATCTATGCCCCCGCTTAAAGAAACAAAAATGTTAAATAAACCACAAAAATTGTTAAATGCAACCCTTTGCCAGTTACATGAAGGCCACTCCTTAGAATAAAGCTTTTAAATGCATATAATAAAATGACATAGGCAGTGCGGGTTGAGAACCCTTGCTATAGAAGGAATAGTGAGCTTTCAAAAATTCGGAAACCAGCCATCAATGTTTCGTTGGTTAAACAGCGTCACTTGCCAACGCACAGATTTCTGGGAACTAAAGATGTAGCGGTAATAGGCCAAGTTGTGGCAAAAAGCCATTTCTAAAATATCTCTCTTGTACTATCCACCCGACCGCCGTGTGAGTAGCTATGCACCTTACCGATACACGTGTTTGAACCAGCGTTAAAGGCTACTTTTTGTTTTTGTTTTTGAGATCGATACAAATTTAAATCAGTACCATTTACCAACTTTCTGTTGGCTTCATATGCACGATGTTTGTGTGTGTGTGTGTGTGTGTGTATGTGTGTGTGTGTCTGTCTGTGTGTGTGTTTCTGTGTGTGTGAGTGAGTGTGGTTTAGTTTGCCAATAACGTTCAAATATTTTCACCTCTGGTCTGTCCCAATTGCACTGCACATAATACCACACACATTTTAAGCGTTAACCCACATGTGTACATGTGATGGTACATCAAGAGCCCACTTAAGACTAGTATGTGTACATGATATGTTTGTAATACTCCATATGAAAAAAATCGTATGTAAATAAAATGTCGTGCGAGGTAAAATGTCCACATATTATCTCCCCCTCTCCCGAATTTTTTCAAGAAAAAAAAAAAACCAATGAAAAAAAATCATTAAAATTGAATTTAGGGATAGGCGAACTTTTTGGGATTTGGGATAGTCTATTTCATAATATGACATAAAGTAGGTTTCCTTGTAAACAATTGAGTGAATCTTTTGAGAGAAACTATTCAATGTCATGACCTTGTGAGGAAAAGAAATGACTTTGTAGTTGAAAGGGGAAAAAATGTTTAAAATACATGTATCTCAATGCACTTGCAGCCTTGACCTCAACCACTTTTGGAGGCCACCTGCTACTTGTCGTTTTTTTGTTGTTTTTTTGCGATCTCAAGCACCCCCCCCCCCCCCCACAACAAAGCAACCACCAATTAAATTTGATGGTTTATTCTTCCTCACAAAGTTGAGCCCCGTTAATTATCCGGCTGATCGAAATGTTTTCGAGTTTGTTGTGACGGGAGAACTTTGTGTGTGTATGTGTGTGTGGAGGGGTGTTGGATAGGAGAATCTTATGTGTGTGTGGAGGGGTGTTGGATAAGATAATCTTATGTGTGTGGAGGGGTGTTGGATAAGATAATCTTATGTGTGTGTGGAGGGGTGTTGTATAAGATAATCTTATGTGTGTGTGGAGGGGTGTTGGATAAGATAATCTTATGTGTGTGTGGAGGGGTGTTGGATAAGATAATCTTATGTGTGTGTGGAGGGGTGTTGGATAAGAGAATCTTGTCAGGGAGGTTTCGTGGGAGAATTTGATCTTAACCCCCTTTGATACGATACCCTTGATATGAACAAATTTAAAAAAACAAAAAACCTTTTAATGAAGGATCTCTCAACAAGCAAACATGAAGTCGTAAGAGCCTCATTAATGAATTTCATTGATAGACTGGTTAATTCCTTCACGGATCTCATTACAGACAAACACATATATTTTACCATGTAAGCCGTTAGGCAGTGTTGCCTCTCTCTCGGCCATTCAACTTTGAACTCTGGGAAATAAAGCAATCGATTTGACGTCACGAGTATTTTGGGCTGATTCCCTCCCCCCCCCCCCAACCCCCTAAAAAAAGATTGCTGATAGGCTACGAGTACGGTTTGTACAAACTTGTCGTTTTGGAAGAGGAGTTCGACCAGGGGGGGGGGGGGGGACATCCTGATTTAAATTATACGAATGTGAAAGTAAACGATTCAATCGAAAGGGACACGCCCATTATTGCGTCTGACCATGCGGGGTCACGACCTCTGGCACTATTTACAGAAGGGGTCAGGGGTGAAACTATCAGTGCAGCGTGTTGCAAGGAATGAAAAACACAGTTTCATGCACTGAAGTGAAGTTTCTGCTAAACAAAACAAAATCCCCGAGTTTAGGCTCTTCAAGTATTTTCTGTTACAGGATTTCTCAACATAAGACCACGCCACGTACAGGTAATAAGGGGAGAGACTGCAATCAGGTCAGCACAATAGGAAATTAGTTAAACACAGTAAGGTTAAACCTGAAAAAAGGAACGCAACAAAACAACAAACGTGTCGGCAGGAAGCCTTCGTCAGCGAACAAACAGAAAAAAAACAGAATAACACCGTAAGTGTGAACACAGACCCATCAACAGTGACAGCGTGAACAAAGACCTACCAACACTGACAGCGTGAACACAGACCCACCAACACTGACAGCGTGAACACAGACCTACCAACACTGACAGCGTGAACACAGACCACCAACACTGACAACGTGAACACAGACCCACCAACACTAACAACGTGAACACCAACTGTCTAGAGTTCTAGACCCACGCACATAAAACACAGTGAACACCAACCAACTAAACCCACACACACAATTGAGAGCACCCCCCCTAACAAGATAACACCCCACTAATCTCTACCCCAAATCCTAACATAATTAATTTATATTATCGAGCCAACTGCAAATAAAAAAAAACTATTCGCAAGCGATTCCCCAGAGGAACATATTGCACCAAAATTAAAACAGCTGGGTCTAGTATTGTGCTTTGAATGAAGCTCAAATATGTCATTTTGTAACATGACAGCTCAAATATGTCATTTTGTGACAACGTATACGTAACATGACAGCTCAATTATCACCAGTTCAGAATTATATCTTTGAAACTGCTCGGTAGTATTATGCATATTGCACTTCTTGTTCACAGCACCGCGTTTCCCAGTTTGAGACCCGCCAGAGTTAAGGTATCGTTTTTTTAAATTTTTTATTTTAAGGTCACCTTTGTCGACGTGTTTTGTTAAAAGCGTGAGTCATACGATAGTGTTATCAGTGTACGTGATATTCAACTCGTACACACACACGCACGTACACATACCTTTACACATTCAGGCAGGATTTAATTTTAATTTTAACTTTTTTTTTTAACCGCACCTAAAGGTGAACGTACTTGTGTATTATGAACATATAAAAACATAAATTAAAAAAAAACAACAACAACCTAATGTTAGATCATATCAATCTGTTCAATATCTGACTCTTGCGTAAACCGACACACATCTACGAAGTGAAGAAAACAGTTCCCAAAATCTTGTTTCGGTCAATTACAATGTGAACAATGCAGGTACAGGTTCTCATGTGATTAGTTAATGGTCTCAAGAAATTTCAAAAGGGAAATTGTTTAGTGAGAAAGATTCCCGCTATTTTATTGGATAAACTGACAAGCAAGCAAACAAAAACAAACAAAGAATGTTTTTATGGCAAAGAAGAATATGGCAAGTGAGAATATATCTTAGGACGATTTTCAGACTTGCTGGAAGCTTGGCGTCAGGGGCGTAGCGAGACTTTGTGCCACCAGGGGTGGACCACCTCCCCCGCCCCCCCCCTTTTGCTACGTCACTGCTTAGGGTGTCATCTCTCAATTAAACGCGTTCTTATTTTTAATGCTATTTCTTAATTGTTATCTTCGGTTATTTACGTATAAATAATTTTATTTTTATTTTTGTGTGTTTCAACACAAGCGCATGCGCTTTTTTGATGATTCATTTGACACTTTCAGACGAACCATATCAACGACACACACACACACACACACAATCTTTCAGAGTTATCTGGTGAAGTTTAGCCTCATTCAAAAAATGCTAAGATGAAATTAATCTCTTTACGTCACACCTCGCTCAGATGAACTACACACATCTGTTTCTGGACACACCCAGTGTGCCATGGGGGCTTAAAAAATACATATATACTTTCTTACGCAAAGTTGTATCTTATGGGTTGCTGTGACTGAGAAATTGACTTGAACGTTTGCCAATGCCAGGCAATAAAATCACGTTTCATCGCCCAATCCAAATTGTCCAGGATGTATGAATATCTTGACTGGACACTTCAAGTAAGAACAGTTACTACAGTACGTCTCAGACACATGCTGTTACAGCAGCTGCGATATCAGTTGGGATAACAATGCAACCAAAAATAAAATAATTAACATTATCAAAGGTGTTATAAGTTTAGCGCATTCAGATAGATCATATCAGCTTGATGATAACAGCTTGTCCTCTATCTTTTCTTAATGATAATTTAAGCAAATGTCAAGTTATATTTTTTACTGGTGCTATAGTTAGACCCACTTCAAACCCCCTGTCTCGTCCCCATCTACTGCTTTAACCCGTGCCTGCCAATGTATTCCTAGTTTTTCCAAGGGGAAGATGAAAGGAAATGTGATGACACTAAAATAAAAACGAAATAAATTAACCGATAACAGCCCTAAATGAGAATCTTAAAGATAAATAAAAATATTGCAAATGCGTTTGGTGCGTAATTTTTCGTTTGTTTTTCTGAAATAGTGAAATAAATCTGCGGTGTAAAAGCGGGTGGGTCATTGGAGTATTATAATAGGTAAAGGCAGGGCCGGATTTACAGACAGGCCGACTAGGCCATGGCCTAGGGGCCCCGCGAAATAAGGGGCCCCAAAATTGGGAGTAGTATATAAAAAAATATATTTTTGAATTAAAAAAACTTTGCAATATTTTTTATTTTTCAAAATGGGGCCTCAAATCTTTTTGGCCTAGGGCCCCTAAAATTGTAAATCTGGCCCTGGGTAAAGAGCTTGAAAAAATGTGCGGTTGCGAGCCTTGGGGGGAGGGGGGGAGCGCTAATTGGGATTCCTATAAAGTACGTTACTTGTATTCATTCTATGTCAAATTTTCAGCAAATACCCCCCCCCCCAAAAAATTGCTCGATATTACAATTTATAAAGGATTTATTCGAAAGACTTTGCTTTTAGGGGGTTGACTAATTAAAATCATTACGTGACAACAGTTAGGGCGCCAGCATCCGAACATTAGTATTTGCCATCATGCTGGACAACACTGATGATGGCACCGAACTCGAACTGTGCATGCCGAAACAAAAGCTGTGCCAAATAATTAACAAAGACATTGGATATGCGTGCGAGATCGATCATCAGATATATTTGTAATCAGCTCAAACCCCGATACCCGTGTCCATTGATTTGGTCGGGAAACCTACACCGTCTCGCCCATTTCTGGATAAGCGCGACACTTCTTGTGGGGTGATCAGTTCCACCAGCTGGAGTTTGATTGGCTCGATGTTCTTTCAATTCGTTGCCAACAATAAAGGGATCTGCTTATCCGTGTTCATATGTGTTTCCGTGTATGTATGAGTGCGTCCGTGCTTGTCTTTATATTTAATTATGTTTGTCGATGTGTGTTTCTGTGTTTAGTTCTCGCTGCCTCCTGCCCAACCGCGACCTTCACCAACTTCAATAAGATGGAATTTCTACGGGCCATCTAACACTTCCGGTTCATGACGTAAGCAACCAATAACCAAGTGTTAGCCCCCCCCCCCCCCCCCCGCCCAACCTGTACTAGTTGTTAAATCCCAGACATTACCATAAATTAGAAAGTTTAAATTCAGGCCCTTGTGTCCTTGTCTGCGTGGAGGACACACGTCTTTGTAATCAGCTGTGTAAGGCGCTTTTCATCCTTTACATGTGTTCCCCCCGTGTCCGGCCGTTTCGTTTCTGTTTTCGTTTGGACCAAATGATTCTCACCAAATAGATATAGAGCAGTGGTTCTCAACCTTGCTAATGCCGCGACCCTTCAATAGAGTCCCTAATGCCGTGGCGACCCCCAACCACAACATTTTTTTTAGTTGCTACTTCATAACTGTTAGTATATGTGTTTTCCGATGGTCTTAGGTGACCCCCAAAGGGGTCGCGACCCACAGGTTGAGAACCGCTGATATAGAGGATTCTCAGGCGAACTTATAATTTTATTGCATTTAGTTAGTAATCTCTAGTATATTGTGTTGTTATTCTTTATCAACTGGGTTGATAGTCTCATATAATTTTAGGGGGAGGGGTAAAAAATAACAAGGAAGGGTCGTGAAAAAACAACAACAAAATGTTAATTTTAGCTTGAACCACGGGAGCAGTTAAAAAAACAAGCAATACAATGGTATAACAAATGTGTTTGCCTAATTCAAAGACTTCACGTCCGCTCAATGAAGCAAGCATTATGGAACATACCAATGCGTACAACGATGCATATCCACAAATATTATTCTAAAAAAGTATTTCTTAAATTCATGTCTTTTCTTCGACCAAAGGGTTGGGAACCACTGTACGACCACACAGTTTCTTACAGCCTGTCTCTGTGTAACGTATTGTCCGGACAGGAAATAAATAAAAACAACAACCCTGATTTGTTTCGTCTGCTTGCAACATTTATTTTATCTTAGTTTTTACAGTCACTGGAAACACGTGTGTGGACACATATAAATAGCTCACACACCCCTACTACTTAACAAGTATAAATCTAAAAAAACACATCTGCTATACATCACGTATGAACATTGTGTACACACCCCTTTTCAATTTACTGTCTTTTTTGTTTTCAAAGTTCAGCCTTGACGTGACTTGAAATTAAAAATAAAACAAAACATCTGCCACGAAAGAGTTGGTTGTGGAATATCTTTAACAAAAATAAATAAACAAATAAATGCAACGTAGACCATCGCTGTGCAAGTGTTTTAAATTTGAAGGTTAAAATACGTTTTTAAAAGCCATCATCATCCACTCCTGACCCCTGGACAATCCCAAAGAATACTCTCTAACGCTAGCCATCATCATCCACCCCTGACCCCTGGACAATCCCAAAGAATACTCTCTAACGCTAGCCACCATCATCCACTCCTGACCCCTGGACAATCCCAAAGAATACTCTCTAACGCTAGCCATCATCATCCACTCCTGACCCCTGGACAATCCCAAAGAATACTCTCTAACGCTAGCCATCATCATCCACTCCTGACCCCTGACCCATCCTAAAGAATACTCTCTACCACTATGTCAATTTTTGTCTTAGATTTCGTTTAGAAGTTTTTTCAAGGAACAAGGGGCATTGCATTTGCCATCAAAACATGAAAAGTAGTGCTTGGCGGTGCCTCAGAGTAGTCTGATTTTGGCATACGTGCTTTAGTGTGCCTCCCAGTAGAACTTGAAGGCGTCAAGTTAATGTCGTGGCCACCATGTCAGTAAAAAAAACAACAAAGAACAATTGTCAGAAAAGCTGTGCACCCAACAGCCGGTGACCTTTTTTTTTTTTTTTCATTAAGGAAATTAGTTCGGATTGGACTGAATAGTGTAAGACCATTTTCAGCACATGCCTTAAATTCTTTTGAAACCATTTCTGAGTAGCCAGACCACGAAACTTAGAGATCAGGATACTCGGGAAAGTTTACGTTGAATCAATCATAGAAAATCTGAGAAATTGAGCCAAACATGACAACAGTGAATACCGAGACTGGCAGGTAAATATTTACCCATAAATTTTTTATATGAAATAAAAATAGAAGATTTATAAATAGATTATATGATGGGAGAGATTGGAAAAGAGGCGAGGGGAGCCTCCAACAAAAGAGGTAGCTTGATTAATTAATCTTTTAGTGACCTTGACCTTTCTAAATAATTAGAGTTGGTTCATAAATTTATTGAATTAAAAAAAAAAATAATGAAATGCAGACGCTAATAAAAATGATTCCCACGCTATTAGGTTCTGAGCTAACTGCATCCACCTGGAGGTGTGTGTAGGGGAGGGCCCAGGTATGTGGGGGGGGGGCCACAGGTATGTACGGCCAACCTGTCAAGCCAGACTTTTGTGGTGCACACGTGAGCCGAGAGGCCATGATTTACAGTGGAAGACATGCCTAGGATATCAACGCAATGGAGCTGTCGTAAAGTGACGCAAAGGGAAATACAATGGCCCTCAAACTTTACAACAGAAACAACAAATCTCATCAATTCACAAGGAGCGGGCGCAGTATTTGTGTTCAAGCACTGTTTGGGGCTGGGTGTGTTTACACATGCAGTGTACGGAGTGGGATTTGGGAAGCCAATGAAAGAACGAGATCTTGTAAAAAAAAATATATAATTTAAAAAAAAATATATATCTAGTCATTCTTGCCCCCCCCCCCTTTTTTTTTACAAACTGTTCTCAGTGTTTTCATTAACTCCCTAAGTGTGGTAAGCAGAGTCGTCGCCCTTCGCTACCACGACAGAGCTCAATATCATTTGATAAATACTAGTTTTTACATTTTTCATAGCACTGCTTCAGTGTTGGTTACCACCCTTGTTCCTTACAGTGCCAAACAAGTTTGGGGGGGGGGGGAAGTAGTTTTACTGTTATAAAGGCTAATTTTAAAACGAATTGCGGTCAACTTTGAGGTTCCATGGAGAAATATCAGACGGGGTAAAAAATATTTCAAACTTGTCTTAGAGGGTACACCATATGATATGCGTTAGTTCTATGACGAGACGGTTGTTGGTCTTAGAGAGTACACCATATGATATGCGTTAATTCTATGACGAGACGGTTAGTGCTTTACAATTTACCATTTAGATATTTACCATTTAGACATTTAAAGGTATTGAAAAAAAATCACATAATCTATGACAGTAAATAGTAGTAAAATATATCATACACATAAGCTACTAGAACATTCCTGTGTTATAGGACACCATCATATTTCGCTTTAACATTTCAATTTGTATGCATGCAGGGCCCAAATGGTGTTTTTAAAAGTATGTCAACACAGTGTTACAATCTACTACACAGTTTAAACTGATACCTTATCTCAGTATCTACAATTTTTTTAAAACTTTTAAATAAAACACCCCTGCACCCAAGCCACACCCCCTCCCCCACAACACATCAAACACGAAGCACATATATATATATTTTGGTAATGGCAATCTTCATTATTAACCGTGTAATCGTGCAAGTGTCTTTGGTAAAGGTGAAAAGGGGAGATAACTAGGTTATCAACCAAGGGTACACTACTGGGCGTGTGATGAGAAGCTGGAACAAAGGGGGGAAAACTCTCTTACCTGAACGGATGCAGTCGGCGAGAGTACCGCCAAATTTGGTCTTCTTATCTTTCAGAGAGTCCACGAGTGCTTGTGTAAGATTTTTAGAAAGCAGAGACTTGCAGTTGGCATCAGCCTTCAGTTTATCAAAAAGTGCTTGTGCGTCGGCCATTTTGAAACAGTGTTTAAAAAAACGCAAAGCTTGAGGGAAAAAAACTTATCAAAGGAAATTTGAATCTAGGATGCTCTCCGAGGAACAATGGTCGCAGGCCTAGACCACCGAAAGGGAATAGCTTTTATACTTTTCTACTCGTTGCCTAGAGACGGGCTGACGGGCAAGTTCCTTTTTCGAGCTTTCTGCTCGCTGGCTGTCTCAAACCGAAGGGCGGGCAAGACACTGCCGTACGCGAAGATGTTAGGGCAACTGTGATTGGTTTGAATTGGTCACGTGACACACCGCCTCCGACCACCCAAATTTTTTTTCGACAGCGTTTCCATAATGTGTGGCCCTGTTTAAACTATGGGTATAAAAAGGCACTATCGGGGACTTAGTTTTTATTTTGACTTACTTTTTGTGTTACAAATGTGTAAATGTCAAATTAACATGAATGAAAAGAAGAAAAAAAAACTATTCATTTGTGACCTTCAATACAGAGTGTGGGCGGGGGGGGGGGGATGTTTGTAATGGTACACATGCGGAACATAAATATCTTTGTTCTCTCTCTCTCTCTCTCTCTCTCTGTGTGTGTGTGCGTGTAATGGGTACTTTAAGTAATTACCCATCTAATCTGGGGACAACATACCTTTTCTACATGGTTTATTTCAGGCATCTCTTCGGGAGGTCACTACCTCCCCACCCCAACAAATGCCATCCCCCTTGGGGAAAAAATTATTGGATTTGGTTCGTTTAGTTGGTCTTTATTTGGTCTTAAGTTGGTCTTTAGTTGGTCTATAGTTGGTCTATAGTTGGTCTTTAGTTGGTCTTTATTTGGTCTATAGTTGGTCTATAGTTGGTCTTTAGTTGGTCTTTATTTGGTCTTAAGTTGGTCTTTATTTGGTCTATAGTTGGTCTATAGTTGGTCTATAGTTGGTCTATAGTTGGTCTTTAGTTGGTCTTTATTTGGTCTTAAGTTGGTCTTTAGTTGGTCTATAGTTGGTCTATATTTGGTCTATAGTTGGTCTATAGTTGGTCTATAGTTGGTCTATAGTTGGTCTATAGTTGGTCTTTATTTGGTCTATATGCCCCCCCAAAAAAAAAAAAAAAAAAATAATAATAATACAAAATAAAAAAAAAAACTCCTAAAATTCCTCACTAGGTCAATTTGACCTAAAGAACTTGTTGTCTAGTATCTAGACTACTTGTTTATTTTCTACCTGTGTTAGTCTTTTATCCAGATCAAAAGAATGTATATATGTGTGTGTGTGTGTAAGTGTTTGTGTGTGTGGGTGTGTGTGTGTTAAAAAGTGGCAAAAAGGAAAAAAAAAAGGATTTTTAAAAACATATAAATAAAAAATAAGAAGGGATTCGGCTCATGGGGGGAATGCTATAGAGCTCCACCCCCTTACCCCCACCAACAACACTCAGCTCCACCCCCTTACCCCCACCAACAACACTCAGCTCCACCCCCTTACCCCCACCAACAACACTCAGCTCCACCCCCTTACCCCCACCAACAACACTCAGCTCCACCCCCTTACCCCCACCAACAACACTCAGCTCCACCCCCTTACCCCCACCAACAACACTCAGCTCCACCCCCTTACCCCCACCAACAACACTCAGCTCCACCCCCTTACCCCCACCAACAACACTCAGCTCCACCCCCTTACCCCCACCAACAACACTCAGCTCCACCCCCTTACCCCCACCAACAACACTCAGCTCCACCCCCTTACCCCCACCAACAACACTCAGCTCCACCCCCTTACCCCCACCAACAACACTCAGCTCCACCCCCTTACCCCCACCAACAACACTCAGCTCCACCCCCTTACCCCCACCAACAACACTCAGCTCCACCCCCTTACCCCCACCAACAACACTCAGCTCCACCCCCTTACCCCCACCAACAACACTCAGCTCCACCCCCTTACCCCCACCAACAACACTCAGCTCCACCCCCTTACCCCCACCAACAACACTCAGCTCCACCCCCTTACCCCCACCAACAACACTCAGCTCCACCCCCTTACCCCCACCAACAACACTCAGCTCCACCCCCTTACCCCCACCAACAACACTCAGCTCCACCCCCCTTACCCCCACCAACAACACTCAGCTCCACCCCCTTACCCCCACCAACAACACTCAGCTCCACCCCCTTACCCCCACCAACAACACTCAGCTCCACCCCCTTACCCCCACCAACAACACTCAGAATTGACAACTTCTTTGACGTCACTGTTAGTTGCTTTGGTTGTTTGTTGTTTTTCAACTTACAACGTTGATTGCCAAGTTTCTGACGTATCCATCACGTGACTAGAGCACAAGGAGAGCAGGGGGATCACACGAGTTCTCGTCTTGTGTTCCTTAAAGCTGTTGAGTCCTACACAGCTTTGGTCCACGGGCTCACCGACGAGGGTACACGGGTTCACTAATAGCAGTCCATAGAGTCACCAACGAGGGTCCATAGGTTAACTAAAGGAAGTTCATGGGCTCACCAACGAGGGTACACGGGCTCACTAACGGCAGTCCATGGATCCACCAACGGCAGTCCATGGGCGACTGGCTGCCAAACGGGAGATCATGCGTTCACTAAGGACTTACATGGTTCACCAATGGGGTCAAATTGGCTCACCAAGGAGTCCATGGACTCACCATAATCTAAATCAGTGCAATGGAACAAAAAAAAGTTTGAAAACCTTCCATTTTAAAAAAAAAAGTTATCAGAAACCATTACAATAAATAACCTTCGGATTTAGGTCCCATACAATCAATAAATAAGCCTATGGTTTTTTTTTTTTTTTTTTTTTTTTTACATAATCATCAAATAAGTGCAAATATCACTGTGATTATATAAGAGCCTCCTAAAGCCCATAGACGATTATATTTAAAAGCCCCAATAATTCATTTCTACTCCAGTGTGATATCGTTAGATCCTTGTGTGTTAAGCTAAAGGGATAACATCAAAAGTAGGCCATCTGTCCAGTGGCGTAGCGAGCTTAACTCGCGCCCGGGGCACAATACCTTTTTAGCGCCCCCCCCCTATTCGAAAACCATACAATATTATAGTAAAATATACCATTTGGCGCCCCTTTGTGAGTAGCGCCCGGGGCATGATGCCCCCCTTGCCCTCCCTCATTACGCCACTGCATCTGTCCCCCGAAACATGTCTTTGCCCTACATAATCATGCTATTTTAACATTTAAGAAAAAAAAAAAGACGCAACCAATTTTATTTATTTTTTTTCAGTACAACCTAGGGTCATAGAAACTCATAATATTACAGTTTTGTTCTCAAACTTGATGAGATTACACTTTTTGTATTAAAAAGTGTATAAAAAAATATTACTGTACAACCAAGTGTTGTTGTTTTTTTTAAGTTTTCAAAAGTTTTTTTTTAATTTTTTTTTTATAATTTTTTTTCGTTATTTAGCCTCGTGTATAGCGCTCAACAGTGAAATACCAAAAGAGACGTCAACTGCTTTAACTTCCAAGAAAGCGTTATCGTGTTACTTATCCTTTTACGTCTAATTCATCTACTCTCCCTTGTAATGATTGGGTATTAAAATAATTATTTTTCGTATATTTTACAGTGGCAGTCACAACCCCCCAGAGCAGGGGGTGGCTAACCTGCGGCCTGCCACTTCAAATATTGTCGTTTTCGGAAGCCAGATTGTTTTAATAATCTTTTTAAAGGACTTTATATATATGCTGTACCGAAGTCTTTATGTGTTGTACCGGAGTCTTTATGTGTTGTACCGAAGTCTTTGTGTTTTGTACCGGAGTCTTTATGTGTTGTACCGGAGTCTTTATGTTTTGTACACGAGTCTTTATGTGTTGTACCGAAGTCTTTATGCGTTTTACCGAAGTATTTACATATTGTAACGAAGTCTTTAGGTTCTGACCAGGAGTCTTTATGTGCCCTTATGGAAGACTTCTTCAACAAAACTTATTGTATTCAATTATATGTTTATTGTTATAGTGCGTGTGCTTCTGGGTCTAAGATTATTTGTGTCATCATTATGTGAGATGGAGAAGTCAACATTGCAAGCTACTAGAGGCTGCATTTCTCAGGCATCATTCGTGGACACACAAAAAAAAGGTTCCCGGTGAACTGAGGCAAAAACGGATAAATGTGGCCACATAATAAAAGTGATTGACCCCAACCATTGACCCCAAACACCCCCCCCCACTTACACGCACACGTCCGCACACACACACACACACACACACACTCACTCATGCACGTACTTACACACATACACACACACACTCACACACACTCACTCATGCACGTACTTACACTCATACACACACACTCACACACACACACACACACACTCAATCATGCACGTACTTACACACATACACACACACACACTCACGCACACACTCACGCGCACACACACACACAAGCTCGCCCGCACACACACACACACGTGCACACACGTACACACACAGGAACTCATTAAAATTATTTTAAAACTCTTTTTTGCACTGTCACATACGATGTTTTAGTATTCTGTTATAGACTAGTTTATGTTTTATTATCATTATATCAATTTTTTTTTTTAATTGAAATAAATAACATTACCTGGATTGTGTAATTAAGATGGTCATGTCTAATTGTGACTACCAGTGCAGCACTAAATATTACTTAGTTGTATTAATGCATCACTTTCAGTGCTGATAATATTCAATGCTGTTAACTCCTCTTTAAATACATTTTAATCCTTTTGTGCACTAATTATACGTGACAACCAAACTAAAAAATATTAAGGAAAGCCATCTGGATCCCCCCCCCCTTTTTTTTCGTCTATAATTTGATAAAGGTTTGAACAAGACAATATGAGTTCTTCTGTGGACCGATTGCTTGGGTTAACAAACAAAATGAAGTTGTCAGAGTTCATCTGTAAGTTTGAGATCTACATCTATAGGATATTTTGTGTGTGTGTTCATTATCAGTTAGACGCCCTTATTAATTTCTAGCTTATAGACGGATTAGCCATAGAAATAAGAAAATCCTTTGTCATGCTCAACAAGCTCCCCTATTAACTTAGATTCAATTGTGGCTTATATAGGAATGCAGGATTTAAAGTGAATTATTTTTAAATAGTTTTAGAAAACACTTCTTTTGTGCAATCGTCCAACAAAAAAAATAATTAAAAATTAAGAAATGTGTCCCCCCCCCCCCCCCCCACCGTCCCCCCCCCCCCCCCAACTTTTTTTTTTCTTCTTAATTTTTTTTTTTGAACATACATCTGAACATACACGACTATGAAATTTAAAATTCAGGCCGCATTTACCAACAACTTCATCGTTGAGCACCTTGAATTTTTCAGGATAAGTGGTACATGCTGGCCGTGCGGCGGGAAAGAAATGTTATTCTTTCGTGGCGCTTTTTGTATTGAAATCTCACAGCAGACTTGGCAATGCGGTGACATCCGTACTTTCACCCACGGTGCAAAGAAAAAATTGGTTGCTATCTTAATCTCACGTATCAGCTTATCTTTCCATATTATAAGTCAGTACTTCCCTAACGTCGAGCCAGTGGCGTAGTGAGGGGGGAGCAAGGGGGGCATCATGCCCCGGGCGCTACTCACAAAGGGGCGCCAAATGGTATATTTTACTATATATTGTATGGTTTTCGAATAAAGGGGGGGGCGCTAAAAAGGTATTGGGGCGCTAAAAAGGTATTGTGCCCCGGGCGCGAGTTAAGCTCGCTACGCCACTGCGTCGAGCTATACTGTTGTTGCTTTTTCCCATTTGGGATAGTTGCCCTTTCTTGTGCCACTTCCTTTGCTGCCGCCTCACCTAAAATTTCTAAGACGTCTATCTTCAACATATCCCGCGATGATCGTCTCACCGATTGTGTATGTCACACTAATGGAAAGTATGTCACGCTAACGGGAAGTATGTCACGCTAACGAAAAGTATGTCACACTAATGGAAAGTATGTCACACTAACGGAAAGTATGTCACGCTAATGAAAAGTATGTCACACTAATGGAAAGTATGTCACGCTAATGGAAAGTATGTCACGCTAATGAAAAGTATGTCACACTAATGAAAAGTATATTACACTAATAGAAAGTATGTTACAATAATGGAAAGTATGTTACACTAATGGAAAGTATGTCACACTAATGAAAAGTATGTTACAAAAATGGAAAGTATGTTACGCTAATGGAAAGTATGTTACACCTAATGGAAAGTATGTTACACTAATGGAAAGTATGTTACACCAATGAAGAATATGGCACGCTAATGAAGAGTATGTCACGCTAATGAAAAGTATGTCACGCTAATGAAAAGTATGTCACGCTAATGAAAAGTATGTCACGCTAATGAAGAGTATGTCACGCTAATGAAAAGTATGTCACGCTAATGAAAAGTATGTCACCCTAATGAAAAGTGTGTCTCACTAATGAAAAGTATGTGACACTAATTATGCATTCACTTCCGACACGTGATTTAGTAAAAACGTTTGGTTGAGGGGTCTTTTAATACGTAGGCATCAGATTTCTTACAGTTTTAAACTAGCACCTAGATACGAGCTTGAACATACCTTGTTCTACTACTTCATTCACCTAGATACGAGCTTGAACATACCTTGTTATACTACTTCATTCACCTAGATACTATACGAGCTTGAACATACCTTGTTCTACTACTTCATTCACCTAGATACTATACGAGCTTGAACATACCTTGTTCTACTACTTCATTCATCTAGATACGAGCTTGAACATACCTTGTTCTACTACTTCATTCATCTAGATACGAGCTTGAACATACCTTGTTCTACTACTTCATTCATCTAGATACGAGCTTGAACATACCTTGTTCTACTACTTCATTCATCTAGATACGAGCTTGAACATAACTTGTTCTACTATATCATTCACATAGATACAGATTCAATATACCTTGTTCTACTATATCATTGACATAGATACAGATTCAACATACCTTGTTCTACTATATAATTCACATAGATACAGATTCAACATATCACGTTCTACTATATTCATTTACATAGATACAGATTCAACATACCTTGTTCTACTATATTCATTGACATAGATACAGATTCAACATATACCTTGCTCTACTATATTCATTTAGATAGATACAGCTTCCCGTGTTCCTCTTGATGTGTACAACGCTGTGTATTTTTATGGTAAAGATTATCTCGATTTCTGAAGTTTCCTTTGAAACAAGACACAAACATTCGTCCACCAGTTTCTTAACTGGTATTATGCGGGCTGGTGGGCCGGTCTGCGGAAAACAATTTGGGGAACGCTGAATTAAACTATGTCCTATAGTCCATATTTGGAGGACAATTTAGTGGTGAATGCAGTGATTGAGGGTGCTGCTCCTAGGCAACCTCTTTTTTCGTTTCCCCAGCTGCGGCATGAATTAGTCACATCGCAGAAAACCACGTTAACCCTATTGGGGGGCGTCTGTGATATACCTACGCGTCCCCGCGGGGTGGGAAGGGGGATCAGGGACGTAAAATACATCCACCCCAGCCCTAGAAAGACCGGCCCTGTTGCTGTTTGAAAGCAGCACCCCGGCCGGCCACGTGTTCCTTCTCTGGTGCCGTCTCACTCGCATAGTCAATCGAGTGGAAGGGTGGGTGAAGCTGTCTCAGGGGCTGAATGCTCCCGGCTTGTCGCTTCGCAGCCCGACTGGAATAAAGACTACTAGGGGGAGTGGTTGATGGCCAGTTGAGTTTAGCGGAGGGTTCGTTGGGGAAGACTTCATGAGCTTCGGCTAGATAGTTTATTGTTTTTCTAAAGTATATTAAATTAGTGGTGAATGGGTGGTTTGAAATTATCTGGTGCAGGCGAAGTGTGAAATCCAGATATTCTATGACGATGCCCTGGATTTCACAATTTGATATAACATTTTGATCAAACTGTGCGAAGTTTTGGTGTAAAATTATGAACAAAAAGTGGAGATCTTGTTGTTTTAAGTGGGACGAGAAACAGCAGAGATACTTGGGAGCATTAAACCTCACCTCATCTCCACTGTCCTTGGCACGACCCTGGGCTTTAGGGAGTGGGGAGTACAAGTACAAGACAACCTTTTTTTCTGTGTAGTACACCTTCGATCACGTTATCGTATGTTTAGAGATAGCGGCCGGTGGACACACCGCATTAACGCAACAGCTCCGGTGCGTCAATATATTTTTAACCTACGTGTAAAATATCCGCGAGAGCACGATCTTTGGACCCATTTGTGTTTTAACATTTGGTTTTTTAACTTGATGTAGTGCTCCTTAATTAACTTTTCAACCCGAGTAAAACTGAACAAACCTTTATGTGACGGTTACACCAGTAGATCTCAAAATGTTCTTTAACTGAACCTGATGTGACAGATGTCAGTAAAATAGGAGGTGAAAGCAAGAGTAAGTTCTGAAAAAAAAATGTGCCGTCTTCTTTAAGACTTCCAAATGAGTAATTCAAGAAATTTTTTTTTTCTTAAAGTAGGATGAAAACGAAGGGATTACAAACAAAATTACATAACTTGAGTGTAATAGCAATGAATGACGCCATCTCGTCTGCGTTCGGTGACTGACGTTTATTCTACATTCTACACTCCTTGTATACTTCAGATTCCTGATCACTCTTTCCGCGCCTTTAAGTTTAAATATTCATGAAAAAAAACAACTCACCACTTGCAGTCACACCACATAACACCAACACAGGCCAATCAGGTCACAAAGTTCACTCACTACTCACCACGTCCAGTCACACCACATAACACCAACACAGGCCAATCAGGTCACAAAGTTCACTCACTACTCACAATAATAATCGTTAGTCATACATACTATTAGGTACTATCTGGAGGGACATTTACTGCAGGGATTTTATAAATCAAATTTGACCATTCTCTTCGACATGCATAGATTTGTGTTTGACTTATCTTTGATTAGTATTACAGTATAGGCCACAGGGGGCAGTTTGACATGTAAAGATTTGTGTTTAACTTATCTTTGATTAGTATTACAGTATAGGCTACAAGGTGCAAGCAAGGTCCACAATATATTCTTGAATAAGGTCTTGAATTTAAGTGAAATAAAGTTGACCTCATGTCAAGTTGCAAACAAAAATGTTTAAATATTTTTTAAAAAAATTAATTTTAAAAAATCATAAGACTACATGTGCTTTATAGGATTTTAAAATAAAATATTATATTCCTTATATGGACTTTTTGAAAACACTGAAAGGAAAATGTCACAATAAAGATGATCAGTAACAAAACGTCACAAGCATGAAAGTTACAACTAAGCATGTTTGCTATTGCACTCCCTTACATTGATCCTATTGTTACAAAATGTTACACACCAACACTGAAGTAACCTAAAAATATCTAGCTGGGGGAAAAAAACCCATTCAAAATCAAACAAATATTTTGTTCAGTGTGAACTAGAGAAGTTTAAAATAATTAATGATGCAGTTAACAATTAATTTGGCATTTGTTAAAAGTTATGAAAAAAATTATTAACGTCAAAGGAAAAAAACCAACAGCCGTATCATTTTGATATCGCGAAAAGTGAAAAATGGCTGATAATGTCAGCAAATGTGTTATATTCCAGTAGGTCCACTTGCTTCAACATTCCAGTAGGTCTGCTTGCTTCAACAACGTTCAATTAACAGTCAAACAAAAACCTTTCCACAAATAACTGATATCCACTATTGTTTGCATTCTGATTATGCCATTAGCAAAGCTGAACAATATTACAAAGCAATCCTCTAAACAAGATTAATTTACATTTAAATGCAGAAGCACTTTAATGAGCACTGCTAGAGTTTATCTTAATCTCTTTTAGTTTTACATAACATTTGAATGTTTCCCTTTAAGTGGGGAGTCTCCACTTTAACAAAAAACAAAAAGTGGCCCGCAAGTCTAAATGTGAGGCAGTTGTGAGATGAAAAGCTGGAATGTAACTAGAGATTAAATTTACTGTTTGATGGTTGAATGATGGATGTTCTATGGAAATGTTCTACTTGTGAACAAAGACACAATGCTTGCACCATGGCAGGAATGAGATGATCCTACGATTGTGAAGATCATGACTAGGTGTATACACTTCATTCAAACTTTCATTCTAAATATTGTCAAATTTGAAAAAAGAATATACCGATGGCACAATTTTTATGACCAGCCTAAAACACATTATATGTTTTTTCCCAAAAAATTCAGTGCCATTAGTTTTAAGATGTTTCCCCCCAAAAATCATAGTGCCATTAGCTTTAAGATGTTTCCCCCCAAAAATCATAGTGCCATTAGCTTTAAGATGTTTCCCCCCAAAAATCATAGTGCAATTAGCTTTAAGATGTTTCCCCCCAAAAATCATAGTGCCATTAGCTTTAAGATGTTTCCCCCAAAAAATCATAGTGCCATTAGCTTTAAGATGTTTCCCCCCAAAAATCATAGTGCCATTAGCTTTAAGATGTTTCCCCCCAAAAATCATAGTGCAATTAGCTTTTTAGCTCTGTTTTATATAATATACATTTACTGGTGGACTAACAAAAAGCTTGTGATTTCAAACTTTTCTATTATGATGTTGTCATGTCGGTAGGACATTGACCTGGTCATAGAGCCATTGCCTAAATATTTGTTTTCCTCTCATTTGCCGAGACCCTAAATTGCCATCAATTGGCCAGACTTTTGGAAGAAACGTGAACAGCTACCACACAACGATCTGTTATCAATCTTGACAAAATATTAATCTTCTTCCCGTTTCATTTCATCCAATAGTTGGCAAGGACCACTGCTATACATATGTACATTTAAAATGTGTCCTTTAACCCTTTATGAAGTAGGACCAACAACGTACTCTCAAACTGTGAGTTTCGTGCGAACAAGATGGACAGCTCAGTTATACAATAATCGTATAAGTCATAACAATTTGGAGATGGTTTTCATCTTAAGATAGAGCTGCAAGTTCCAGCTGTTATTAAAGTCTTATGCGCTACCATTAAGATGTTAAGGACCAAATTTTTGCAAACTCTGGATTCAGACATAAACTTTCTATGCCTTGAACATAATGGATCAATGCAATATCATTATTAATCCTTTGTAAAATTTAAACTACCTCATCAAACAATCACATACAGGTACTGTGTCTGAAAAAACTTCTTGAATAATTATTATGCTGAGAGATTTTTTGGGGTAAAATATCTTGCAACCTTAAATGTAAAAATAATTTATACAGTATTTACAGTGTATTTAGGTTGTGTAAGTCAACTTTTATCTTCACGCTCATTTTTTAATTATATAAAATACATTGCTATTGCAAGTACAAAAAAAATCTTTAACATAATTAAAATACCCAATTTAAAAAAAATATTTTTAAAATTAAATTTATAATTATATATTTCTATAAAAAAATGTTCATATTATATTTAAATATAATTATTTTCCAAATAAATAACAAAGTTTTTAACAGCCAATCAGTTATGAACAATGTCTTCCTAATAAATAATGGTGAAATGATCTTTTTGCATACTAAAAATATTTGCTTGAATCAAAATTAGAGTAATAAATTGACAAAACTTATGTGTCCTAAATCAGAACCAAACATCTTAAAAATAGATTGACAATGTGAAAAACAAATCCCTGACAAACAAAATAAATTCAACAACCGCAATAAAATACCTGATAATTTAGCTAATGGTCAATGTGTATCATGTTCTTGTTAAAATACTTCACTATTTGAAAATTCATCAAATTCAAACATAAATTTACAATTGGAAAAAGACATGAAATTTGAATGCAAATCAGTTTGATGTAAGGTTCTGGATTAAAAATTCCAAAAACTTTATTTAAATCTATATTTTTTCTCTATTAGAGCTGAACATTAATATGTAACGGTGTCCTACATGCAGGCATCAAAGATCAAGCAACATTGTGACCATGTCCTACATGCAGGCATCAAAGATCAAGTAACATTGTCATTAGACATGTAAATACTACTCTCAATTATCACAGCTCTCGTATTGCCGAAAAACAACACCAAAAAAACAAAAATACATATAATACAATTCCTAACTTCAAAGTCCAAGAAATGTTTTTAATCGCTTGTCAAGCCTAAATGTTTGCACTTATTTTAAAAATAGATTATTGGAAAATTTGACAATATCAAGAGTGCACAAGATTCAATGCTATAAATTAGAAGTCTTTCTCTCATTTAAGTAGGTGTGGTTTTCTTCAAAGTAAATAAAATAATATTTATTTTTAAGCATGTTGAAAATAAGGGGACATCATTAGAGTAAGCCATATTATCTGCCATTCTTTATTGGTTGAACACTTGCTCTGTTTTTGCTATTATTTTATAATGTTCATTTTATTTTGATGAAAATTTCAATTTGGAATGTATACTATTGGTACCCACAAAAAATATCAAGAAAGTTTGTACTGCAAATCCCAACAAAAATTACCATCATAAAAATCTTTTAAAAAATGAAAAGATTTAAAAAATCTTAATCAATATTTTATTTCCTCAAACTGGGAATTGATTCTAATGAATATTTTATAAATCACTTATAGAAATTTTCACAGAATACTGTTGTCCTTTTTTTATGAGGGCAATTCATCAAAATCTACATCAATCACCAAAAATAAAGAAATGTATTAAAGACTAGTGTCATGGCCTAGTTACATTAAGTGTCACCACAATGGGTTCTTGACAAACATTCCCCTCCATTCAATGGACTCAGCCTCCTCAATTCTCTTCTTCAAAAAGGTGATGGTATTCTCTAGTTTCACAACTTCCTGAAATAAGCAAGTGATTGCATTTAATAAAATAGTGTTAGCTTTACCTTGACTCAGCAAATCTGTGTTGAAATAGATGACTGGCAGTTGGTTTCCATCATGATCAAAGTTGCAATTCATCAATTTTATAAGTGTTATTACACTTTTGACAGAAACTAAGATTACCCAGCTGTATAAACTGATAACAATATATTTCCATGGCAACTTTAGGTTAATGGGACAAATATATTAAAGAAGACATGTACTGATAACAGCATTCTTTCATTCCAATTACAGCCATTTTAACACTTAATCTGTATTTAGCCATTGCTTGTCTACTACCTGCTGAACTTTCTCTTTCCTTTTTTCTTGCATATTTCCCATGCTTGCTTCAACATTTGTGATCTGAAATATCATGGCTAATGCTATAATAGCAATGAAAATCAACAATAGACAATGTGTGCTGGCAAGCTAATGTTTCAACAGATGAAAAATTATATGTAAAAAAAAAAAGACCCAGTAGTTTTACTTGGTGAAGTATTTTTATGTTGAACAAAGTACCAGAAAACAAGAATATAAAGGAGTTAAACATAAAGTGTCAAGTCTTAAAATAAATTTTGCTTCCTTTCCTGTCACCATGTTTGATTTTAAGTGTGGGGGAAAAAAAACCTCATACTAAATTGTTGTATTCATTTGAGTTCCACTAAAATTATTTTTTTTAAAAATGGTGTGTACCCTTTCCTGGATGTCCAAGAGCTTGTTCTTCAGAGATTCTGCATACTGTGTAAGCTCAAGTGAGTTTGGCTTTGGTTCCACTGAAATAAATTTGCCTCCTTGATAACTGCTCAACTAAGCACAATAAATTTTTAAAAAAAAAGTTGCAATTGAATTTATTATTTGTTTATGTCATTCACAGAACTTATTTTTATAAAAGGAAAATTCATTTTATTCATACAGAAAACTTTAAATATGAAACATTTGGTTTACATAAAACATGTTGTTTACATAGAACAAATATTCCTTGTAAACCTACCTGATTGAAAATGTTTAACAACTTCTAATGTAAATGGCCTGAAAAAAATAGTGGATGAAAATAAAGTGTAAAATACAGGATGGTTATCAAAATAAAGAGTTACTGTAAATATTAGTTTCCTTTTTTTTATTGTTGGTAAATTCAACTGTTTTAAAGTACCATAAAATCTAAGTTACTCACCTTGAATTTAAATTAGGATGGAGAACAATTTTTCCATTTAATGGTATAATTGACCCTCTTGAATTTCTAAGCTATGAGAATATAAGTAAATTATTTCAAAGTTTCAAAACAAATTGTGCTAAATTAATACGGTACATTAGTGGGTTTTTTTAAGCTTTAAAATTTGTTAGACAGAGGTGAGTGTGCAATACACATTAACCACACTTTATAAACTTTATAATAAGATGACCTGCAATCATTGTTGCAATGTTTATCAACTATTTAACATATATATAAACTATTATAACTAGCATTGATAGAACAAAATTATACCCTTTAAACCATCTCCTTGAATAAACAATAATTAAAATTGCAAGGGAAACAATTCAATTTATTTTGTTACTTCTTAGCTCTGAGACACATGACTTCACTTAGAGCTCTAATAGAGAATTGTTTTAACTTTCTTGTGTTCTGTGTATTGTTCTTCTCTTTAGTATTGCTCTCTCACCTTACTCACTGCTAGAGATTCTAAAACAGGCAAAGCATTCTCTAGACCAGATGCTCATTAAAAATAGTATCTGATTCATTATAATTATAATTTAGGAAATTTCAATAATATCACTGATTTAAAAGTTATTGTGTCAATACATAGTGGCATCCATGGTGTCCAAAAAAAAAAAAAAAATGGGACAGAACACAGGGTTTGATTGATAGATGTTTGCCAGTTAGACTTAGACACTGGAAAAATCTTAAACAAGCTGGAAATTATAGATATCAGATACAAAGTGATGGATATGTGGAACACTGAACTCATTTTTGGATACTGCTATGAAGAAAATGACTAACTTAGTATTTAAGGAAAGCTGTAAATTAAACATAACATAATTTTTTGAGTTTCCTTACCCGAAGTATGAGATCAGAACTATTTATCTGTAACTTTGAGCGAATGTTTTGGGTAACATCAGCGACTTTATCCTCTTCCCTCACACTAACAGAAATGACACTTGAAGGCTCCAGCTCTATAATGTGAAGTTATCTTAGTTAGCAAATATGTAAATCAAATTATCAACTCAATATTGAATTAAAAGAAAGGGAAGAAAGTTACTTATTCAATAAAAAAAAAAGGGTGATTATCTATAAGGCCTTAAAAATTTGTTGTTTTTTTTTAAACTTAAAATATAGTCTACATGAATACCAAAGCTTTAAATCTTCACTTATTAATATTATATATATATAAATCTTTACATATAATATAATGTATATCAGCTTAACATTTAGTTTTGAAGTCATTAATAATTTTCAGTTTATGCTATTGTTAACATTGATTATTTTTTCTTGCACTGCTGACAGTGAAAAAGCTTTGCCTGCCTGCAACATCCTATAAGTTCACCCCCTCCTTTGTAGACTATCTCAATGTCAAAACATTTGCAACAGCACAGTTAAAACAAATTCAAATACAGTCACAGTCAATGATGACACCCGTACACGCTCCTTACACACTTACAACTGAATATAGAAGTAATTTAAAAAATCAAATCACAAGGTTTTAGGTTTAAGGGGCAGTCAATAAAGTATGACACGATAATTTTTGACAAATTTTTTACCCCTCCTCACTGCTACAAATCATTCCGCCAAGGTATGTCACACTTCAAAAATAAAAAAAATGTTTTAAAATTAACAACTAATTATAACTGATAATGTAATCTAATGTTATGAACTCTTTCTTTTACCATTAAATAAATGACGGCCCAGATACAAATTATAATTTTGTAAATTTACGCAAACTGCGCCACTTATTTCCCAAGTCCGCCATCTTGGTTGCCATGACTCATGACCATTCACAGTGACTGGTCATGGCAACCAAGATGGCAGCCATGTAAAAAAAAAAAAAGTAGTGCAAACACACATTTGCAAAAAAAAGATGAGGGGAAAGGGAGAGAATTAGTGGCTATTTGATACAATTAGTGCCCAGTGTGATTGTTTACTGTTTAGGGTTCAGGTTAGGTTTAGGGATGTATTTTTTTAGAGGTTTAGGGATAGATTTAGGGTTCAGGTTAGGTTTAGATTTAGGGTTCAGGTTAGTTTAAGGGATAGATTTAGGGTTCAGGTTAGGTTTAGGGATACATTTAGGAAATTTTACATTATTATTAACGTTTTATTCTTAATTTTACGGGTCGTGGCAACCAAGATGGCAGCCGTGTGAGGCATTGCGGCACTAATTGTATCAATAATTACAGAATTAGCTGTTTTAGCTTATTACCAAGGGCAACAAAAATAGGAACAATATTAAAATATAAGTTAAATTCGGATAGATCGTACCTCGTTTTTTTACCATGGCCGCCAACTTGATTGCTGTGACCCGTAAAATTAAGAATAAAACGTTAAAAAATAATGAAAAAAATGACCTAAATGTATCCCTAAACCTAACCTGAACCCTAAATCTATCCCTAAACCTAACCTGAACCCTAAATATATCCCTAAACCTAACCTAATGAAATGAGGTATGATCTATCTTAATTAGCCAAATATAATTTTATGAAGGCAAGCGTTATCCGCACGGCCGTGAGAATAATGCTGAGCGTTATCAGCACGGTTTTGGACGTTTTTCGTAGGCTTATTGAACGCAAATTACAGTGTGTCAGTATGGAATGAATCGTAAATGTGTGAAAGCCAGCCTGTCTTAGGTCTAGGCCTAGATGTAAAATTTAGGTATAGGCCTATAATCTTGTAGACTAGTAGCATTAAGATGCGTTTTATTTTGGGCCTATGGCCTAGAAGCTACACATTATACAGTCTACTGCTGGACCTAATAAGGCAGTGTTTAGCAAGGTATGCATTTCTGAGAAGTTTTTTTTTTTTAAATTTTTTATTCATTCATTAGTGAAGAAAAGAATAAATAGTTTGAGTACTAAAATAATGCCGAGCGTTATCGGCAGACCGAAATCTTCAAATAAAGGCGAACATTATGCGCAGAGCTGTATGACCAGCCGCTATAATGCGCATGCGCCGAGGAGCCGTGCGGATAATGCTCGGTGTTATACGCACGGCCAAAACCGTGCGAATAACCACTACGTTTTATGAAATAATTTATTTATTAAATAATGTACACATAAATTCATAATATTGGATTAAAAATAATTTTTATTTATTTATATAGCTAAAAATATTTACTATTTAATTTAGATTTAGGCAGGTAGCCTACGCAACTCAACTCTTGTCTTAGTAGGTACTTGGGTAAAATTTTCAAAATGATATTACAGCTTTAAGAGCTAGTTGGTTAGATTGGGCCTGAAAAATGCAATTCATTGATACCAAATTTATGTTTGTAGGTCGATTCTAAAGAAAGTTATGATTTTTTTCGTGAATTATTTTGGGATAACTCTGTTAATTGAGACATATAGGAAAATATAAAAGTGACTAAAATAAATATTGGGCAGAGAGTTGAGAGAGATGTTGAAAGAGAGCAGTAAATTGAAGTTATTTAAGGAATTGATGAAGATAACCATAACAAACCATATATATCCGTGCTCGTCATAACAATATCCAAACAGGCGTCACATAATAAATTCTGCGGTAAGCAAGATGAGCTAATTAATATTCAAAATGGCCGTAACATTTCCATATATCATATTTGAATATGAACACAACATGAACAATATTCTTCAAAATATAGCGTCATGTATATCAAACTGTTTGTATTTAAAAGGGGAACAATAATAAGTAGCATATGGAAGGTGAACCCATGTGTTCATTAAAAAAATTAATTTATTATATATCTCCGATAGCCAAATCAATATCTGATATAAAATGTATTATACTGAGATTATAGAAGGAGTTTTTCTTGCATAGGAGGTGTCTTTCAATTCTATATCAGTTTAGCATTAGTTTTTCATAGAAGTCCTACAATTAAAGAAGAATTGTGCTGCTTCAACTATTTTACTATTGAGCCCACAATTTGCAAATATGATTAACAATTATGATGTCATTTGATAGGCCTTTGAATTTAAATGAAATAAAACAAAATATTTATTTGTGAGTGAAGCATTTCAAAATATCAATTCATCTAAATACTTAACAAATCTAAATTTTAAATCTATTATGAAGATAAAATATATTTTTCTTCATATTTCCATGCTACAAATGTGTCAGGTAGCTTAGACCAAACTCTAATAGGCCTTTTATATTGGAGTCAAAATTTTACTATTTAATAAAGAAATACAATTAAATATCTATTTATATAACTTCTTAGTTAATAATATTAACCTAAAATAACTTAAAATAGTGCTTTTAACATTGTTTATTAATCAGATTACTTTAGATTTAAAAATGATTTGCTGAGGTGGATTAGGCCATCTTGAAAATGGTATCCAGGGAGGAAAAACCCATGTGGTCACTGTTTTCAAAATTTAATAAAATTGTTGGGTTAGGTTGGGGGGAATTTTAATTTGCCCATTCTTGTAGATAATTGGATGCTCTAAACAGTGGTTATCATGAAAATCGCGCCTGGTGGCGGCTTCTATGAGAAATAAAATAGTAGACTTAGCTAATTTTAACTTGATGTATTTTTACAAAGAAATTCCAGATTAAAAATTGGAAGACATAGTATTGTTGGGGATCCAATTCTCTTTAAAATGATATATCACACAAACCATTTAACAAAGAAATGACCGCATACCACACTTTTTCCCAATGCATATGCAATGTTTACATTTTGAAGTGGACAAAAAGTTGAACAAGGGGCACGTAACTCTGCAAGGAAATGACACTAGAAGAGAACTGATTTATCCAAGTACCTACTAACTTAGATACTTCTTAGTTAGTAATAGTATTATCACTTTTATTAAGTAAGTCAGTAAGTCTTACCTAAATTAACTTAGACTTAAGTAAGAGTAAGACACTGTAACTTAAGACTGATAAAGACTTACATTAATTGACTTAAACAGATGTTAATAATAATATTAATAATCATAATTAATAATACTAATACTTTTTTACAGCAGTCCTTACTAACACTACTATTACTACGCATAAAAAAGAATCACTACGCAGGATTCCATTTAACAAATTAGTTTAGCTAACAGCTAGTTGATACAGTCATAAAATTACGCTGTATGAATGAATAATGAGATCAAACCGTTTAGATCGAGCCTTTTCACTGCTAACAAAATTATACTAGTTTCAGAGTCAGCCATCTTTGTTTGTAGTGATGGGAAAGTATATAGACTCACTCGCAAAAGAGTTAAGTTGGTAGTAATCTCATTTTCAAGGGACATAATTATTATATCATAAATGTAAGTTAATTCCAAGGGGTTTAACTGCGGTATAATTATTAGAAGGTTAAAAGATTTAAATATATTATGTAAACGTTATGTAATGGTATAATCTGTAAAGGTGAAATCTTGTTTTTTCTTCTAAACTTTATTACATCATCCACCAAGCTTAGAACATGTAATGAACACTTGAGACCTTGGATATAAAGTTCATCACGTAAATGGCATTTACCAAGACCCAGAAAAATCTAGAGTTGCAGTAAAAATAGTCAATCAAATGTACTATCATAACGGGCAATGAAATAATAATACTGTACATCGTCTGGATCAAAGCCCCTCACCTAAAAAAAACCACCACCTTAAAAACAAATATTTAATTTTTTTTTAGATAGATTGACACAACAAATATTTAGTATATAAAAAATGTTTAATAAACTATGACTCAAGCATAACGAAGTTGTTTATTGTGAGATGGTTCTACATCATCAAAGTGCCGTCTAAAAATTATAAAATATAAATGTACAAACATTTACATTCTAAAAGCATGCAAAGTTTTCCTTCTTGTCCATTCAAAGAGGCTACCAATTCCAAAAAGAAAATAGCAATAAGTAGGAACTGGTATTTGTTTCACAAATTGTTTACATCTTCATTTATTAAGTAGCATTTGCAAATACAACAACAAAATATTTCAATATTTTAAGTAATCAAATCTAACAACAACGATCAATTAATTGCCAAATCTGATGTGTTTGTGTTAATAAGTACATGATAAAAATATAATTTCATGTTCATAAAATGATGAGGTAAATGGATATATTGTAGTTACATAGACTTTGATAGCTTTGGAATTGTGCAATAATTAAGACAAAAAGTTTAAGTAGGGATATTCTTTAAATATTTGTACAATGTATAGGCCCTAATAATTATTTCACAAGAAACTCCTATCATGTGTTTCCATTTCTCTTACTCCCATCAATTTTGAAAAAATTAAAAAAAATTAAAAAATGAATACTCTCAAAATCTTGCAATTTAACTGCAGTCAATAGATTATGACAAAATTCATTGCTATCTATTGATAATTCACAAGAAAATACAAATCAAAATCTAATGAATTTTTTTTTTATGATACAAAATGTACATCATGACATCTCTTTTGTAAGGTATTGGTTTTTGATTTCACGCTATCGGAGAAATTTGCGAAGTGGTTTTGCATGGATTGGCTGAAGAGCATGACCTATGAAATAAAACACAAGTCCAACTACAACAAACAATGCCATCACTGCAATCAGACTGGAGCGGTACACAATACTGTAGTCATAGATCTGATAGGAAGAAATGGAGGAAAATTAGAATATCATTTAGACATTTACGCAACAGCTGATTTCCTTCCAAAATATTATTAATTACTTTATTAAATTTAGCTTTCGTTGTACTGTGGTGTAAATTGTGTATAATAATTTGTGATGTTATATAATTCGTATTTTACAATAAATGTGTCAGAAATAAAAAAAAAAAGATCTCATTAATGAACAGTAGGGATATTGCTTAATTTTCTTAAATCTTAATCAATGTGGTAGTTGTTGCAATTTTGTCCACCTTTTCAGTTCTGACCAGTAATGTTATTGTGAAGGATATCTCAATTTGCTTAAATTAGAGGTTCTTAATCTGTGGTCTACAGTCCAAGTGAAAAGGTTTCAGGTGGCCATGGAACAAAAAGGTTAAGAACCACTGAATTAAAATTAAGGCCCAGACTTACCACAGCTTGCTCTTCTGAGGAAGGAAACTGGCTTTCTCTGGGTATGAATATCAAAATGATTGAGATGACAATGGCTATCAAAATTGAAACAGGACCCATTTTGCTGAAATTGAATGAAAATATTATATTTTTTACATTTCTAAATAAGTACGTACTCATATTTACATAATTTTTAAATAAAGCATCCCCTTAATCCTGTTGGATACAAAACTCCTTTCTTCAGATGAAGATGTGTATTTTAGGGATGAAGAGATAAGCTAAACAGAGATAAATAATAAAATCATTTAAAAGTGTCATTCCAAAAATAAACCATAAATAAGAACACATGTAACTTTTGAGTAGGCTACTTTTTCACAATCATTGTTAAACATCTGAGTGTATCAGCTATGACTTTGGGAACAAATTTAGCATGGTTGATTTAGAAAATATAAGCTGAGGTATTGTGGGAGGTGCAACCGCAAAACAGTTGCCACCTAAAGCCATCTTTGATCATGTTTCCATTGAAAATAATGTGAAATATTTTACTTTCCATCTGATTATACCGGTATATTACTATTCTTATACTTATAACATAATATAACTTATAAGTAGGCCTACTGGGCACTCCTCAGAACGGCGGTCCCAAATTTAAAATAAAATAATTTTTTTAGAAAGTGCTATCACCATCAGCCTAATAACTGCAGATAATTGGTGACTTAAATGTATTCATTTTTTTTAAGATCGCGATCTTCATCAGCCTCTTCACCATCATGATCTCCTGAAATAAAAATAATAAAAAGAACAAGAAGAAAAAGAAAGAAAAATGCAAGAGAGAAACAAAAGTTATCACTGTTGAATAGCTGTTTTATATTAGAGAATGTTCAGCAAGACACACTAACCAAAGCATACAGTGCCTCTGCATTATGTCATAAGTTTGCAAAATGTTTCCTGAAAAAACTTTATTTTAATTATGAAACGGTGCTTGCTGACTGCCGGCCATGGTATGGTTTATTTAAATTATTAAATAATTAGTCTGCAAACAAAATTTTAAGTAAAAAATTATGTCACCAACTATCAGTGGATATTAGGCCGGTAAACAGACTCTTTATAGTGAAAAGTATTCTATTTTTAATTTGGGACGGTTGTTCTGAGGAGTGCCACCTACTGCATGATGCATGGCATAGGCACTTTAATCATTTGGGAAATGGTGGATTAGTGGACAAAGAAGGTTAAGATTTTATTTAATATCATGTAATTAATTACTATTACAAGAAGTAGGCTAACTTAACTAACTAGTTAGTTTCTTTAGCAGAGTTCCAAGTTCCTGTTAGTAGTGTTAGAGTACTTACGCTATTTTCGTCGGGGATCTCGTTAATGTAATACATACTGCCAATGCTAAGACCCAAATGAAAGCTAAAATGAAAAGACCTATGCCCACGTTCAAAACAGGGCCTGCCATTCTGATCTTCGGCTTTAAATAAACTTAATATGTGGCAATTGTTTGCTTATTTTAAAGAACAAATTATGGATGCAAGTCTGAACGGAAGCGTCCTTAGAGAAGTATGGCTATGTTCCAAGAATTGAGATATACCGAAAATAGTTACGAGAAAACACTTTCCATCTGTTTCTCGTGTAGTATTGAACCCCTTGACAGTATATTTAATAAAATAATGTATTTGTTTCAATATGTTTTATTTATTTTTCATCAATTTTTATTTATTTTGAAAAAATACGCTCTTGAAAATTTACAAGCGAATAATAAATGATAATACCAAAGGGCCTTCCGTAATTAACGTCACGCTATTCTGGATGATTTACCCCCCCCCCCCCACCCCACCCCCAAACATTTTCCCCACTTTACCAAGAAATTTTTTTTTTTTAAAAAAGTTATAGACCTAGTCACTTTTTGTGCCCCCCACATACACATATATACACTTATTACCAGATGCTTGACGTTATTTATGGATGGCCACCAAGCCGTCCAAGCTCATATATTTCTTCTTCTAGTGAGCATTTGTGAATGTTCATAAGTTTGACTAGTTGTTATAAATTAACGAAAACTTACCATCAATGGCCGGTTATAAACTATAACTATATAATATCGTTACCTTTTTATTATTATGGCATACTGCTCTGATAAGTGACAATCTATTCTAGGGGGCAGCCTGCTCATGTAATTAACTGAGTCCTGTTTCAATTATGGACTAGAAGGAGCATTGTCAAATTTGTAATTTTTCATTAGTCAAAACATTCTGAAGAGTGATAAAATCGAAAGGTTCTCTAAAACCTCTATCGCCCACAATGTATGTGGCCTATATGTTCAATTACACCAACCATCAACCAATCATATTCCCTCTCGTAGTACTGTGCTACTGAGGTAGGATCAACATTGTCCTGCTCCACCACATCCTTCCATTCGGACCGATCTTCGTTTGCGGACCCTAATTAAGTGTAAATACGCCTTATCATCACCAATCGATCTCAGTCTTGGTCGAACAGTTAGACGTCTACCCCTGATTTCTGCCTGTAAACTATATACATGTATACTTTTGCTACTCTAGAATTCGGAATCCTCGCGAGGTTTCCTATCCAGCGCAGCCTGACTATAACGAAAAGTAGCCGCAACTCTGGTGGGGTTTTCCTACAACAATTGTAACCCTTGGTTTGTACGAATGCTCCATCCATCATTATCCTGTAAACGCCCGTATGTTTTTATCTCTCTAGCGCATTCAGAAGATTTTCGGCTTTCTTGGTGAGGGTCCCATTCTCAATTATTGCTTACACCACCACTGGTCTTATAATAAGGAGCTATATTGTTTTCTTTGTTTACCCGAGGTTTCTGTTATTAATAACTTTTGTAGACTGAAATCTGAGTCGTTGCCTGCTGTTGTCCTCCCTTCGTGTCTGTCTTATATGATTGTCATTGAGCTCATTGGTCGTAGCCTCTAGGTATTTGAAAGGATCCACCCTCTCTCTCTCTCTAAGCCAATGGTTCTCAACCTCCCCAATACCGCAACCCTTTAACCCAACCACAAAATTATTTTAGTAGCCACTTCATAATCGTAGAGTATGTGTTTTCCGATGGTCTTAGGCGACCCCTGTGAAAGGGTCGTTCGACCCCCAGGTTAACCACTGCTCTAAGCTGTGTTGTTGTTTGGTTTTTATACGCTTTTTATTATTTTGACAAATATAATGTTGCTGCATTTAAGTGTTATGTGAAACAATTGTTATGATACATATTATTTAATCATGGACAACTGCCTTGCATTACCGTTGTATGCTCACAGCGATCGTGATCTCGACTGGTGGAATGAAGCTAGAGATACCGCTGCGTGCATGTCTTTTGGGATTTGCAAATAACGTTGAGTTCATGGGCGCCCCCAATGGGGGGGGGGGGCAAAAATGTGGACTGGCTCGGGTGGCAAATTTCATCTGTCCGGCCCTGGTTTAAACTAAAGCACAGTCTCACCATAAACACTATCACCATGAACATACTCACCATGCACACTCTCACCATTAACACACTCACCACGCACACTCTCACCATGCACACTCTCACCATGCACAGTCTCACCATTAACACACTCACCATGCACATTCTCACCATGAACACTCTCACCATACACACTCTCACCATGCACACTCTCACCATTAACACTCTCACCATGCACACTCACAGCATGCACTCTTGTGGTTTGATCACTTGATATAATCACGTATTGCACTAATTGTTCACGATGCTGGCAGGGCCGTCTTAACATAGGAGGCCCTGGGCACAGCAATACACTGGGGCCCCCAAAAACACAGCATACCTGGGCCATGAGAAAAGGGGCGAAGGAGGGTAGTCGCCCCCTGCTCATACAGTGGCGAGGGGGGGGGGGGGGCAAACAGTTTCCGCTCCCCACCATTTCACCAAGTTGAATAAAAATGTAAAATAAAAATAAACATTCAATAAAGCTAAACTTCAATGAATTCAATTTATTGATATAAAAAACAAAATCATTCAAAATCAATAATAGTTTTAAAACATCATCAGAAATAAACTATAAATAATCACAGAGGATGATAAATTATCATTATTGACTGATAGATAGAATAAATTATTTAATATAATTTAACATAATCATTTACGTAATGTTCTTTGCAGAGAATTGTGTTATTATTGGTTTAGAGTCAATGGTCTTAAGGGTGTCACTGGGGCCATGCCTTAAGACGGCACTGATGCTGGCAATTCACAAACCTTACAATGTCAAAATAGTGTTTCTCTTAGTTGTACGAAATAATTTCATCACCAGGGTAAACAAATTTTATGACTATGTTATTTATTGTGCATCCATTAAATAAATTTAATGTGTGTGGAAATCTGTCGGTGACTTTAAAATGCATTTCCTTGGCAAGTGTACCTGTATTATTAATAGACGCTCACAGCACTGTTCTCTCCCTTTCCGTCTCTCACACACATAATTATAAAGACGACAATAATTAGTCTTAGTTAACTATAAACATAGAGCATTTTTCATCTAATTTATTCGCACAGTTTAATGCATTATCAATTCTAATAATTTCTTTCAGGTCAATAATAATTAGTTCATGGTTAACGACAAAATAACATTAGATTGACAAATTTAAATGATCTAGTGTCACTTCCCCAAAAATATGTTACAAACAAAGATGGAATAATGAAGTTTTACAACACTCAAATGTTTTAAAGCAGACTGTGTTCTTGTAGAATGGGGCTATAACAAACATCACATTGCAAAGCGCTGGGTCCACTCACGTGCCGTTTCGGTGTATCGAACAAAGTCTGTTTTATAGAGGTGAGCTATTTCTGGGACTAAATTGTCGTCGGCGTTGGGTTCCGTTAACATCCAGTAGATTGATAACAGAATCTTCGAGACGTTAAGACCCGGCGACCAGTGGTCTCTGAGCACATCCAGCGATATGTTTCCACTTGCATCAATGTTGGGGTGGTAGATTCTTGTAGCGAACATCACCTTGAGCGGTTTGAAGGGATAATCTGTTGGGAAGTGAATGTCAAGTTTAAAACAGCCCCCGGCGTAAGGGCTGTCCTCGGGCCCCATGATGGTTGCTTGCCAGTGATGCACGTCTTCCCCTACTGGCCCAGCTGTGCATGTCGTCGGTGGTTCTGCTTTAAAAGCTGCTAATTCCTGATACAGACGAGACAGTTGAGGCATAATATTTCTGCACTACGTGATAATATTAATACAGTTGAATTGGTTTTACAATTGTAATTATCGACATGTTATCTTTGGGGATATATGTGGTGTATGTTTTAATCTTGAATTGACTAGGACGGCAATCTATTTTAAACTATTCCCGTAACATATGTTAACTTTGAAGTTATTTATGTTAACAACTGATAATACTTATGTTAACAAATGAAGACAGTTGGTTATGGTAATAATAGTAATATTTGTTCAACCTACCTTTGAAATTCGTTTCATGGCCATCTCATCATCGTGTGAGTATTTTAACTTTCATTAGTTTTTGTATGGAATAAAACAAAACTTAATGATAGCAACGATTTCTTAACCTTAAAGCCTACACATTTCTTTAAAATTACTTAACTTTTACATTGATAAGAACAGACACAGGTTGAAGTTTAAACACAGGATCGAGTCTAGCTAAAACGAAGGTACCGGGTAAACAAATTAGAGTTGGTCTTTTGGTAGTGATTGATAGGCAAGTTTTTGTGTATTCCGGACTTTTATTTTTTGGCCTCCATTAAATTTTCAACAGTTATAAAAACATGCATGTCGATGACATTACCTTCCTATAATACAGCATTTTCCTTTATCGATTCTCCACCCCACCCCTTTTTTTGCGTGCACAAAGTTAGACACCCTAACCACAAATGGTCATACATGAGTGAACGCTTTTCTACTGGATGCATGGCGTCTTTTATGGACCCCCTAACACACAACCAAAAAATTGCTCCAATTATGCAATATTTATATAGAAAATTCCTTTCAAATCGAAAAACAACCTATATTACAGCACAAATATTAATATTATGACGCTACCACTACCACACATAAATGTAAGTTTAGCTTTGATGATGCAAAAACAGAAGGTTGGTCTTGATCAAACTGGGTCGAAGCCGTGCAATTTTAAACATTTGCTGAAGAATGAATTTCTTTAACCACCGGCACCGCGACATGAAGAAATAGCTGTCCATGAACCTGAAGTCAGATCATAAAGCACGGGTATTACTAAGCGTTAGCGAAATCTATGTATTTGTTAAGTTACGAGTAGCGCAACGGTAGCTATGTAAAAAAAAAGGTCCGTTTTTTAAAAAAAAACTTTATTCGTGGGCAAGTTTTCGTCATTTTGGAAAAATCTTGGGTTAAATAGGGCATGACTCCTGTACAAGATCAATAGACTAAAAATAGTAGCTTGCGTATTACCATGTAGTTTAAGTCAATTACTTCCCCCTTGCCATACAAACATAGGGTGAAATTCCAAGATACTCTCTGAAAGTAAAAGCTTGATAACCATTCTTGATTGACAACATATTTTTTCTATCTCAAAAAAAAAAACAACAACAAACGTATCAGTTTAAATTCCATTGCCATGCTTAGCTGTCTATTTGACAGAAAGCCATTCCTGGTACTAAATAGTGCTAGTCAGTTTTTCCATAAGATACGCCTAACGAACCACCTACTACTACTGGATTAATTTACAGTACCATATCACTTTTGAGATGCATCATTTTATCCTTACACTTTCTTAAAGAAAAAATACTTCAACACTTTTTTTGAGTAGTTGAAAAGATTTAGTTGATTTCAAATAGGATTTTGATAAATTATAAGACTATATTATATATTCATATTATTTACTTACACAAACAATACAATATTAATATAGACTTATTTTGCTGCAAATTTGGATAAATAAAAGAAAAAAAAAATTAACAGCTAAATATAATTAAACTTCCTCCACTCTTTCTGCTATGTCCAATGAGTTAACTTCATAAGAGCAAAGGTGTGTAGAAAAAAGCATCCTAAAGCTATCACTTTGAAATTTTTAAGTCACACACGACATAGGTCTGCAACTGCAATACTTGGGATAAAATAAGTCAACTCTCTACAGGTTTTTAAGTTTATTTTTCTCACAAGTATTCCAATGTCAAAAATTCAACACAAAACTCATCTCTCTCATACTCAATAATACAACATTAGGGATGGAACTTATGAAATGAGGTTGAAGCTTTCTGTAGATATAAATACAAATTTAAAAAAAAAAAAAATTAAGAAAGAAGCATTTATCCCTAGCTTTGGTCTTAAGAATTTTTAATTAGCCTTCTATTTCATCAAGAGCCTCGATACAGATTAGTAAGTGCTTCTCTTGTCACTCATCCCTTCATTTTGCAGTAATACTAAAAGCATTAATGCTATTACAATTACCATGCGTGAAAATTGTAAAGTGGCTATTCAATTGTATATCAACCACAAATATTTATATATATAAAAAAAAAAGAAACTGACTTATAATGCCAATGGTGATAGGAAAGGCAAGGAGATTATTTTACATGGCTAATCCGAAATTGAATGTTTAAATCTCTTAACTCACTTTGAAAAAAAAAAAACTGTCACACAACAATGGATGTTTAGTTATTCTATTGTGTAATGAACAAAACACACATATGACTTCAACAATACCAAAACACAACCCCACCAGACAAAGAAACTTAAATGTTTAAACACAAGCATTTAAATAGCATAAAGAAATTTAGATTAAATAATTTAAAAAAAAAAATTTTAAAAATAAAATAGGAGCAAACATAACAGCTAAAGGTTTAGGGGGGGAAAAAAATTAACTCTAAGAGTGCACTTTTATTTAGTTTTTTTAAAAAATAAGTAAAATGTATATCTCCTTGCTGTGATGGTGTCAACAAAATTAGGCCACAGTAAAACTTTTTAGAATACCAGTCTGATAAAGACATGTACCGAAATCAATTCACACAAAAAAAAAACGGTAACAAATTAGATAACTACTTTCTCCCCCACCCACTTTTTTTTTAAACCTACAGAAAATCCGTATCAGTAATCTGGATATTTTTCTAACAGGATAAAAATTATCAATTTTTTTTTCATATATTGCACTTGAATCTGAATGCTTCAACTGCAATAAATTTATTATTCAATACAACTATGCAAAATAATCTTGCCTTAAGAATAAAACCTTCCAACCATAATTGTGGCAAAATCCCAATAAAAAATGAACAATTGACTGCATTTTTTTTTTTATTAACGCATAATATGAATGTCTGAGGGAAATAGAACAAGAGATTAATGCAAAATGCTTTTTTAAAAAATGTGACTGCTTTTTACAGCCATATTGTTCAGTACCGGGAATCAACAAGATATTGCTAAAGCACTTAAATTAATTACTGTTTACCACATTGTTAAGTAAGACACGGCATTGACATATCATAAAGGAATCCTAATCAGCTGATAACAAAACATATCCATATTTGCTGAAATAAATTACAAGTACAGAAATTACTATGTAAAAAAAAAAAAAACCAACAAAAAACTATGCTTGTAAATATATTATTTCACACTTGTTAAAAGTGGAATTTAAAATTAATACAAGACAATACTTCAGCTTAGAGTTTCCACTGTTTTGATTTCTCTTTTGTATAATTTAAATAAAAACAAAATTTGTTTAATTAAAAATAAATAAATAATAATTTTAAAAAAAAAACAAAAACAAAAAAAATGTAAGGAAATCCTATTATAAGATGAAATTTGAGAAACAAACAATCCTAATCATCATAACTGTGCCTTCCTTTCTTCAGTCTGAAATTTGCGTAAAGACAGAAAACTGCCTTCTGTATTAGAGTTAGTTTACAAATTATCCTAAATGATAAAGCTGACTGAGGTGTTGGTAGGAGGGGGCTAACATCACATGGCAAAGCGCTGGGTCCAGCCGCGTGCAGTTTCATTGTATTTGGCAATATCTGTCTTGTAGATGCGAGCAATCTCTGGAACTAAAGGATCGTCTGGGTTGGGATCCGTTAATAGCGAGCAGATTGATAAGAGGACTTTTGAAATAGTGAGGGCAGGGGACCATTGGCCACGCAAAATGTCCAAACATATGCTACCGTTGCTATTGATATTGGGGTGGTAAATTTTTGTAGAGAACGCCACCTTTGGAGGTTTGAATGGATAATCTGTTGGGAAGTGTATGTTGAGATTGAAACATCCACCAGCATAAGGACTGTCTTCGGGACCAATGATGGTTGCTTGCCAATGAAATATGTCTTCTCCTACAGGCCCAGCCGAGCAGTTTGTCGGTGGGTCTTTATGTAAATCCATTAACTCCTGAAATAAAAAAGCATTGTAATCTTGTTACTAAAACTTAAAGTAAAAAAGGTGTTGAATAAAAATAACTTTCAGTAAGATAAAAAATAGCATAACTTGCAAGTAATTAAAAAAAATAATTGTACTGGTTTATATTCAATACAACCAACTATTCAAATGAGCACACTTTATTGCAATGACCCTAGTTAAGTCTTAGCTAGGCAGTGGTCATGATGCTGCTATATCTCAAAATTAAAAATGTAAAGCTCTTGCTATCAATAATGTGTTCAATTTCAAATTTGTACTACTGTACTGTAATAACCAGCACTCAGAGACTATGTAAAATGCTATTTATTACAGGGAAATTCCATTTAGATTCAAATATCACAATGTATAAGTATAATAGTAAGCTATCAAAACTAGCTTGTCAGATTTCTATCAACACTACCACACAGCTTGCGTGAATCATTGTTGTGACTTGGTAATGATTACATTAAAATCTAGCCCATCTCATACTATAATACTGTAATGTACTTAAGTTTGTTACTATAAAGACTATAAAGACATAAGACATTATTCATTATCAACTTCACACACATTCGCCAGAACAAAACCCTTACCATAACTGAAAAACCATCTGAAAATATGCAGACAACTATGAGATTAATACAACAGACCTAGTTAACTAAGTTATAAACTCATATCTACACATAAATAAAAAAGAGCCCACAAATTTGACCTTCACTTTGATAAGGAAAATTAATATTCACCTTTGAAATCCTTTTCATAGCCATTTCGCCACCTGTACCTATGATAGAGCTGCTCCTCAACCTGGTTTAGTTAATAAGAAATGAAAGCATTTTTAAATATACATGCCATAAAAAATAATTTTATATTCTTCTTAAATACAGTTATAATTACTATACTATATTGAGGGTCATCATATAGTCTCCATATTCTTAAACCTAGCCTAATAATAAATTTTCTGACATATATTTGCCTATCTACTCTTAAATTTTATAAATTTCCAAATAGCTTGTTAACAGAATAGATTAGATTCTTTATAAGAAGTTTTAGTAGTTTTTGAACAGATTAAATATTTTTAAATGCATTCATGACATTCTATTAAAAGAATCTTAATTTAATAAGTTTAATAGAATCAATCTTTGTTCAAGAGAGGATGGTGTAATGTCATTGGAAACTAGTGAAACTATGAAGACGTTTTGATGATAGAAATGAAATGTTTTGCAGACAACAGATTTTTTCCTCTTCATGGAGCAGTAACACCAAAAGGAACATTAATGGCTGATCTAGCTAGAGACCAACTGCTATTCTCCGTCACAACTTTTTCTCTGGTTCCTGCCCTTCCTATCTTACTGAACTTCTGTCTATTCACCCCTTCGAAAGCTTCGTTCCTACACAGACATGCGCATTCTTTCTTTTCCCACAACACGCACTAAAACATATGGTGAACAATCTTTCTCTTTCTGTGCCCCAAATCAATGGAATTCTCTCCCATTACACATCTGCAATATAACGACCATCCCAGCATTTTAAACTGCCCTCAAGACCCATCTCTTTAAGAGATCATTGGTGACGCTTATCTAGGACATACTTAGTGGTAAGGCTGGCAATGTCTTCCAAGGTATACATGTCATGAAGGTTACCCAGACCAACTACCGGACATAGTTCTGTATTCAAAAGATCTCAATTATTAGCTGTGGCTGTGTATTTATTTTATAAAAGTCTGAAAATCACTTTTTATTTTTGTCTTGAAAGTGGGAAGAGGGGGTCTCCCTTCCTCAGAATATTATATTGAAATGTAGGCCTACCATGAATGGTGAAATGATTTCCATAATGATACTTCTTTTTTCAACTAATCTAAATCAGGAGACAGCATATTATCAAATTTCGCATATTTTTGACCAGTGTTCACCCTGGGGTACCAGCAAGGCTGAGTTTTTTTCCTTTCTTTTGAAAATTGTAAGTTAAATTTTAATAAAAACAAATGAAAATTTTCATCTTAATATATTTCTACTAAACTGGAGGCCTATTGATTGTCAGATTAAGTTTATGCTATGAATTATGGTCAGTAATTTTCAGTAAAGAATGGGAAAGTTATACTCATCGTTTAGGTCCAACTAGTATTGGTCTATTCACTCTGTCCAGTGTTGGGATTCCCCTAAGTGAAATCATGAGCCATGAGCAAACTCTTTGGAAAACCCATACCACTATGCACACCTTTATTTTATAAAAAAACCCTTTTTGACCCATTTTAATCCCGGCCTATAAAAGTGACTAAATAATGTAGGCCTAGGCTAACTTAAATGTAATAATTAAATTTGTTTCAAGTTTAGACTTAGACTAAATAAAAATGAGTACAAGGTATGTCAGTATGACAAGTATGAGTTATGAGGCTTAGTTAGCTCCATAATTTTTCTGCATGAAACAAGAGTAATGATTCATTATGATCAGTACTGAGTAATGCACATTTCTAATATATGTCTAAATAGTTGAATAGAAGGTCTAAACCTGCTATTTAGTAAACTATGCTGGCTAAGGCACCATAGGGATGTGAATTTTTTGGTTTTAACTTTTGTGTGTTTCCTCCAGATGGAATAGTATCAATAGTAATAGTATCATCCCCTCTCTAAGGCCTCTCTCACCTGGTTTGGACTTGGTAGGCTAGGGAAACTTATTTTTATTTAATATGAATCTGAAACTAGGTCTGAACCTAGTCACAATTGATGGTTCTATTCAATGACAGAGAAATATTACGATATTTATTATTTTTATTCAAGATACACAAATTGTAGATCACTATCATAATTGTTTCACAAATCATTAATTACGAACAGTCAAGATTTTCAACAATTTCCTTTCTCTTGATCGTATGACACATCAAAATGGCAGCAGCAACCAGAAGTCTAAGTGGGAAGGTAGCTCTAATAACAGGTACTTATAATCCAAATTATTATATCAATCTTACCCCTAACAAATGAAGACAATTTAAAGCAGCGAGACTCTTTGGTATCGTAAAAAAAAAGTTCTACTTAATCAGAATGAAAGGTTGACAAATAAATGGCCGACTGTAAGAACAGGAAATTTGTCTCGTTCTGATCATATGCCTATTTTTATTATAGTTCCGGTTTTTACCTCACGGTTTTGTGTTTGTCTCCCTTCTTATACTCCCCTTTCTAGAAACCTGTCGGCCTGTCGTTAAAAAATGTAGATGGAAAATCCGCTATTTTTTAACCACTGAGAAAACGCGTGAATAAATAACCTTATGCATATATGATAAATTTCTTCACTATAATCTATCACTGTACACATTCGAGTAAAAATTACTAACAATACTAATAATCACATTATAGTCTACATTTTTCACTTGGTCCAAAGTCCAAAAGCCATGTCAGACGCGCAGTATTTGAGCTTTTGGCTTCCATAATAACATTTGAAAAACAATTTTTAAACATAACTTTAACTAATATTACTAGTATAGTTAAAAAAAAATGAAGGTGTCTCATATAAAGGGCGAATACCAAAGTAGTTTTTAAGACCTTATTATTTACATTATTACCCCCCTTAATATAAAAACCATATACATTTGTGTAAATTATATATATAATATATATTATATTATTATTATTGCATATCTACAACTAAAGAATTCATAAAAGATAAATTAACAGTTCAATTTCAAAAAGATACATTGAGATATAATTTTATTAAAATGGAATTTCCCATTGAAAACAATTTTTAAAAGGAATCTTTCATGTATCTCTCAACATTTGAGTCTGAGGATTTTACTCCGGACTCTACCTGATCTTCAAGATCATTTGGTCCAAGATGTTCATAATAAATCAAATAAATGATCTTTCAGTGTTAAAAGTGATTCTTGGAACTTAAAAAAGTTAATGTAAACACATGTTATATTTCGCCAAATGAATTAGTGCTTAAATTAACTGTAGACTGTACTCTAAATTGTGAAAAATGATTGATATTTCATAAATTTTTATAATTTAAATTTTAACAGTTATCAAATTTAAAATAGAAATAATTGCTTTTTACAATGAAAGGAGAACTTTTATGTTTTCAAAAACTATTTATAAAAAATCCTTTTGCAACACATATTTTTATTTCTTTAAATTGCTTTTGCACAATTCCACTTCCACTAGAAAAGAGATTTTAAAAATACACTCTACATATGAAAATAAAATAAATAGCTAATATGACCAGTTTATATGTGCAAATAATTTTCTGTACCAGTGGTTAAATTATGAGTCCAGCAAGAATTAAAATGGATTTCAACAGAGGACCAATTGTTAATATTAGCCAATTTTTTTTGTTTGATGATGAGATTTGCACAGAGTGTTTGTGGGACACCATCTTTAAGTGTTATTTACAGACTTGCATACATCAAATTATGTGCTATATTTTGCTTCCTACAGCTAATGTTCAAATGGTTGTCATTATGCACTTTTCTAACATGTAAATAAAATGTCAGAAGTACACACTTTCCTTCACCATACTTTACTTTCTACCCTCTCACATTCCCAAACCATTCTCACCTATCTGAATCTGCTCCTCCATATCCTCCACTGGTATCTCCTAATCAACCTCCCTTATAGGATCATCACCCCTTACCTCCAGCCCTTAACTCTCATCACTTACCTGTCCCTGGTTAACCCCTATGCTTTAACCCCACAATCCCACATGCCACATTTATCTTCAATTTTCCCCTTCACCTCTACCAGACTCCTTGACTCCTTCAGTGTTTCATTACACCATGCATTGTGCCCTTATTAAATCCACTGTCCTAAACACCCTACTCTCATTCCTAATATCTCCAAGTATCCCTGAATGTCCCCATCCCCCAAATATTACCTGCCTTCCATAAATACATGTAGCCCAGTGTCACTGATTCCTCATACTTTTTGTGTTATCTGCAAAAAAAAAATAAATGTGCAGGCCTTTCTATTTTTTCACGGAGAATGTCATGTTTAAGATCATAGATATGAACAAAATTACATACATTTCCAGGTGCAAGTAGTGGCATTGGTGCAGCCACAGCAATACTTTTCTCAAAACTTGGTGCTTCACTAGCACTAACTGGACGAAAAGAAGAAAATTTGTCTAAAGTTGGGGAACAATGCAGCCTCCATTCTGCAGAAAAGGTCAGTTTATTTTTGTAACTGTTCGAATTTCAGATATTGTAATGTTTTATGGATATGTTTAAGATGCAATGATAGATGTATTGAAACTTAAAAAGCTTTTTGATCGAGTCATTTTGAAACAATATTTTAGAAAAATGTATGTAATAAGCCAGATTGTTTTTTAAGTTTTTCAATATATTATTTCTCAACCAGCCTCTTCTGCTTGTTGGTGATGTCACTAAAGAAGAAGATGTAAAAAAGATTGTGGATGATACGGTTAAACACTTTGGCAGACTGAACATTCTTGTAAGTTTATACAGTAATGCCCCAAAGTTATGCCATGGTTCTGTCAATTGGTGGCGTAAGTAAAAAAATGAATTAATGAGCGGTAAAATTCCATTTACACTTTCACCTGCAACATTTAATTTTTTTATGTCAAATTTACAACAAAATTAATTTGAAAATTAATATTTAAAACTTGTCTGTTTATATTATGTACACACAAAGAAAGTGAGTTGTTATGGAAAAGAAGTAGGTTTTTCATTATTGTTGTTACAGACTTTCTCTCTACTTGCATTTCCTTCTTGTGTGTGAATGGAGCATAATACATTTTAAGAAATTGTAAATTATTTTCTACTTTTTAATGCTTTTTACCGTGTCTTTGATGCAAAGTATTTTTCAAAAAGTTTATTAAATAGTAACATATGCAAGTGAAATTTGGACCCTACCAAAAAAATGGCAGAAAACCTATTACACACATGGGAGAGGAAGGTTCTCAGGAAAATATGTGGACCAACAAAGGATGAATATGGATGGAGAATACGAACCAACCATGAATTATACAGTCTATATCAGGATCCCACGATAGTAGCAGGACACTTAAAGAAAATGCCAAATGACAGAGGAGTGAAGAGGGGGCATCACCAAAACCCCAGAGGAAAACAGCTCAAAGGCAGACCTAGGCTTAGATGGATGGATTATGTGGAAAAAGATCTACAACAACTGGGAATCCAAGCATGGAAAAGAAAAGCATTACTAAGGTCTGAGTGGAAGGAAGTAGTGAGGCAGACCAAAGCCCTACATGGGCTGTAGTACCCCAAGAATGGATGGATTATTAAATAATTTTTATTTTTTTATATCTTTCCCTTCATAGACTTGGGTAGCACACAAACGTTATATAAACCTAATGAAAAAAAAACTTGTCTTATTGTAGTCCACAATGCTGTATGTATACCATCCATCATTATAAATCCTAAAAAAGCTCTTTTGATCTTTTTGATCGTAATACACAATATGTCATGGATGGCCTACCTACTTGCAGAATGCCGTCTGATACAATAAACTTTGTAGCTCGACGGATGCTAGTTGTATCACATCTTTCTTTAATCAGTTTACACTCCTTTTCATTCCTATTTAAAAATACATGTGAAATTAATTAATTATAACGTTATATTGAAAACAATTATTTCTTAATTAATTCTATACAATTCAGCTATTAGTTTTTTGGCCATGTGTATATGTGTTCTTATCTGAGAATTAAGTGCAATAAAAATGAATAATCAATTTAGTACATCATATTTTGGTTCAGTGACATGCACCCTGTGAAAAGCTCACACAATTAAAATGGCCCATTATGCGATTGGGTTGGCCACCCCTGCTCTATGTTTTCAGCTATAGCCCTATGCTATTAAATATGTCTGCATTCGTACATTAAAATTAAATAATTAATTATTCAATTATTTTAATGCTCACTTGTAAGTCTGATAAAAATGTTGGTGTTAATAATACTATTTAATGTTTTCTTTTCCTTCTTAACTTAAAATTATTAGTTATTTAGAATAGCCTCAAATCAGAGGGTTTAATTTCCATTTCAGATCAATAATGCTGGTATATTGGAATTGGGTAGTATTGAAAATACATCATTGGAGCAATTCGATCGCATGTTCAATATCAATGTCAGGTGAGTATTACTGACTATGTAACTTAAACATTTCCATTTGTCTAAAATCTCTTATATATATTACGCTTCTGGTGTGACTCTTGGACTGCTTCCTAATGGACTGCTTCCTTATGAACTGCTTCACAATCAGCTAATTTAGTTTCGAGAGTATATTAAAAATAATTCTGTATGTTTGAAAGAAAGTACGGTTCAATAATGAGTTCAATAGCGTGCAAAATAATAATTAATTCCCGATAACTACGCTAAATGATATATGTTTAAAAAAATAACGCTACTGCGTTTTGTGCGTAATATTTTCTCTTAGGAAAATGAAAAATCGTCTCAATTTAAGTATGTTGTAAAAAATATTCGGTTTGAAGTGGTTGGAACATCAGAGTATTTATAATTCATCGGCTTGAAATAAAAAGTGTGCAGTGACGTATCATGAGGGAAGGGGTGTAGGTAGTGAAAATTGGGATTCTTAAATGTGTGTTACTTGAGTTCATATTTTGTCAAGTAACTTGAGTAGATAGGGGGTTCACGCATTGCTGTCGCCAAAGTTTGGCAGGCTATATGTAATTATAGATATTTCGTTAACTCTGTGTTTTTTTTTATTTCTGCTATGCTCATTGTACATTGGATTTTAAAAAGCCAAGTTTTTTTTTTTTAGCCAATACAATTTATAAAGTCTCTTTATTTAAACCACAGATGAACTCTTGAATTGCCATGTGGACAAAATTGGTTTGCCTTGGCATAAATACATGACCAAATTACCCCTGGGGACAAAATCTAGAAAAATAAATTACTTTGTATTGTATCAATAGCATATCCTTCGACACATTATTTTTCCAGTAGTCCTGGTCAGGATATTTTAAAGACATTGGACTTACAGCAGAGCTAAATTAAAAAATATTCCTGTCTTTTCATAAACAATTTCAGAAGGATGCATGAAGAGTCATTTTATGTTTTGTTTCCATTTTGCAGATTTTGAAAATTATAAAGCTTTTTGAGTTGTGATGAATCATTTACATTATTTTACATGCAGACATAATAAAATTCCCCAAAAATGAGCAAATTTTATGCCCGTTAATAGCAGAGGCATAGCTAGAGTGTTTGGCGCCAGGGGACAAGATTCGCGCCCGGGGACAAGATTCATTTTAAAGAGCCTCCTTTTCTTTTTTCAACTCTCAAACCCATTATTTTCATCAATAAAATAATATCAAAGCACATTTTGGCGCCCCTAACTAGCTGGCACCGAGCACATCTGTCCCTCCCTGCCCCCCCCCCCCCCTCGCTACGCTTCTGGTTATTAGTTCTTTGGCTGTGTAGAAATACATTTCAATGACCATGTAGTAACCTAATTAACATGTCACTATTCTTCAGACCTTAAATAAAAGTACAAATATTGCACAAACTTGTGAATCAGTTATGCTTATAAAGAGTACATTTATTGGTCACAAGAAACAAGCTGGTCATCAACTGCATCCTACCTAGCCTAACCCTCAATCATCTTGATCACGTCTTGCCATTTGATTGAAATAGGAAAGAACGAGCAAGTGTGGCTGATAAATTGTGCAACTCTCCACCACTTAAAACAAAATGCAGTGCAAGTCAAGGCTACTACTCAACTTGAACATAATAATAAAATAATTATAATAATTGTTTCCTTACTTTTTTTACATTGTTGATCATATAGCAATAAATTGCCACTTACTGTCTTCCATTTATATAATCAGATCAATTTACCAGTTGACAATATTGTGTACTCCACACCTTGTGGCTTCCAAAGGAAACATCGTCAATGTATCCAGTGTAAATGGTATCCGCTCTGTAAGTTTTAAAGGATATTTTCAATTCATTTTTGATAAACAAAACTTGGCATTGATTGGCGTTGCCTGTATAGTAAAAATGTCTGATTTTTAACCCAGGGAATTCTGCTTAATTGAGCCAGTCATTGATTTATGACAAGCTCTTTAAAGAATGAAAATAAATAGGATTTACTTAAAGTAGTTGTGTGTGCAAGAGATTTGAAAGTTCCAACATAGTTATTTTAGAAGATAGCGGGTGCCAAAACCACACTTTTCTGGCGTCTAAAAATTGACGCTGTTCCTGATTTTTCAAAAATTCAAAACTTTCTAAATATTGGAGAGAGAGCATTAAAATTTGTGGTTCTGTTCTGATGAAGGCAAGCTATACTTAGGTGAATAGTTCAATTTTATTTAATTTCATTATTAAATTTTCATTTAGAATAATGCTGAAGACGCCAAAAGTTTTTTTTCTAGGAATTTGATGACGTGTTTCCGAAGCTAACCGCTTTTGCGCCATCAACGGGCCATTACCAAAATAATAACAGTTTTATTATAAAATGGATTGTCTTTCTTAAAATCAATTTTTAACAATTGTAAAATGATGGTAACAGCTAGAAAATTCATTTTTAATTCTTAAATCAACGTTTTTAAACAGAAATTTTTGTTTTTCAAATTGCAAACCAATATCAGAATAAAGATTTACATCAGTACTTTCAAAATCCGTTGCTTCCAGTCCAACAAATACGATGTGACAAATGATATGGCGGTTAGCGCGACCCTACTAGAAAAATCTCAGCGCAGTGTAATTTTCAGAGCGTCATTTAGAATACCTACTTAAAGGGAGAGGAAGCAGGACAATTCAGAAATACCTAGCTTCCTGTTGGTCACAGTCTAGTTTAGAAAGTGGAAATCATGCCATGGTATTTACTTCCACATCCACAATAAAATACTTAACTTTGCATTAATTAAACTGAATATTTTATGAGGATTACATTTTATAACAAATTTCAGCAAAACAGTACAAACAAATCTGTAAATTATAAAGTTAATTATAAAGCTTTTTGAGTTGTGATGAATCATTTACATTATTTTACATGCAGACATAATAAAATTCCCCAAAAATGGGCAAATTCTATGCCCATTAATAGCAGAGGCATAGCTAGAGTGTTTGGCGCCAGGGGACAATGACTTAATTGTGTTTGACTTTTTTTTGGACAATAAGGTCATTTTTTATTTAAAGTAGGGAACTGTGGTTTTCAAAGTTTTAAAGCTTTTTTTTCTCCATAAGAAACAATTGTGCAATTTATGTAAAGATGTTACATTTTTTTCAATTCAAGTGGGCCCACACAGTCAATTTTTTTTTTATTCAAGCAAAAGAGTATATATTTTTGTTGCAGTTTCCTGGAGTTTTGGCTTACAATATGTCCAAAGCATCTGTAGATCAATTTACCAGATGTGTAGCTCTTGGTAAGTTCCTCACACACTTACACAGCATCAAAACACTTATCATATTTTCAAGCGTATAAGACGACTGGGCGCAGAAGACGACCCCCTACTTTTCCTGTTAAAATATAGGGTTTGGGCCGTATACCAGCTTATAAGATGACCCTCGGCGTATAAGATGACCCCTGACATTTTACAATATTTTCTTTGGTTAAAAATTCATCTTATATGCTGGAAAATATGGTATTTGTTCCATCAAGTTACCCAGTTTCATTGCCAAATTGTGTATTGTAATTGTAGACGTTCAAGCCAACAAGTCTGCCTTAATATTCCTAACATTTTGTGCAGTTTTAATTTAACCTCATGGTCTTTTGAACTTCCATCCTATCTTTACGACCTTTGTGATCATTTATGGTTTTCATCTTCACACACACCCACACCATTATTTACATAAATGATTGGGAGACTAGTTACTGCCCCTGGAAGCTTGACATGAGGGGACACTATTTCTCAAATCATCAACTTATCAGTTCAATGCTTTCTCTTCGTGTCAGGGACATATGGCTGTTTATAGTAAAATAAAGATATTTTCTTAAATGATATACTGTTTTGACCTTGGTGACAAGCGGTCCATTTATTTACATTTGATATTGTTTCTGTGCTATTTCAGAACTGGCACCTAAGCAAGTTAGATGCAATGCTGTTAAGTAGGTGTTTCTCACATCTATCCAAACCAATTCATAGCAATCTATAATTAATAAATTGTTAATATAATATTAGGAAAGAAAAATATTTGGATGAGTATGATGAAAACTTGTAAAATAAATTAAACTTATGATAGTGCAGGTAACAAGGGAAAGGGGGGAGGAGTACTTTTGTCCATGTGTGTGACACACGCTGGCATGTGTAAAATGAAAGAAGGAGTAACCTTTAAAAGTTAACGTTGCAATTCTGTCATTAGATTTCCATTGACTTTTAGTACAGTTGAATTCTGCAGTAGTTGTTTTCATGAACCCTAACCCATGACTTCTTGTCCTCAGCCCCGGTGTAATTCTCACAAATCTTCAGAAACGTGGTGGACTTGACGAAACGGCTTATGCATCTGTAAGTCCTTCCATTGTTTCAAAAAGCTACAGATTACACATTTTTCTACAGATAGCTTTCGTAAAGATGCATAAGTTCTTGAATGGTGAAAACTGCATGAATAAGTTTTATTCTTGCTCGCACAAGTCTAATCTACTTAAGGAAATCAGAAAACTATAGAGCCGACGCTCATGAAGTCTTAAGCAGCGCACCCCCGCCACTCTCAACTGGCATTCAACCACTCCCCCAGTAGTCTTTATTCCAGTCAGGCTGGCAGGAGCTTTCTGCCCCTGAGACAGCCTCACCCACTCTTCCACTCGATTGACTATGCGAGTGAGGCGGCACCAGAGAAGGAACGCCTAGCCGGCCAGGTCGGACTTTCTTGGGCTGGATATAAATCTTAAGTTTCTAATGTCCCCCTTTCCCATCCCGTGGAGACGCGTAGGTGTTTACAGACACCCTCTAATAGGGTAATAACTCACACCGCAGCTGGGAGAGAAAAAGAGGTTGCCTAGGAGCAGTACTCTTGCTCGCACTAAATAATTCAGCAATGCAGTAATTAAAAGGGTTGGTTCGGAAAGAAACTGAATTTGCAGTTGAACTATGATTATGTTTGAAATGTCTGTGAATCCTCCATTGATGCCCATGATATGTAGCATTATTTTGTAATGTTATCAAATCCTAGATAGCTGACAGACTCTGAAATGTGTAACAGTGAAGCAGATCTTATAAGTTTGGGTAACTACATGGTCACTAAAATATACAGCCACAGAATGATTAACGGTGTAATACTTTTGTCATATTCAGAGGTTTAGGCTTTGCATTAATCAATAAACTTTGATCTCACAGCTGTTAACTTCTCAGCCCCCTTATTATTTATATTTAATTCAGGTTACACTTTGTGAACTCGCTTTATGAGTCAGATAACAAATTTTGTTAACAGATTCTAAAATTATTATCTCGTGCAGAGTGATTGGGTGGTGGAGGGGGGGGGGAGGGGGGCGCTAATTTTGTGCTTGATGGTCACACTGTGGTGTGAAATGACAAACTGTTGAACAAATATCTAGCAATTTTTAGTCATAGGTTGTTGTGACCATGTAGTTCCAGTTTTGAATTAGAGATAAATTTCTTTAGATTTATTTGTTAAGATCAAATCAAATGGTACTTATTTCTTGTTGAGCTAAACCATGAAGTTAATGGCTTCTTTAATTCTCAGAAATTGTATGTTGAACTTGAATTTAACTATTTATCCTAGCTTGCGTCAAACCTGCACCTGAAAAAAAAACTCACAATGTTTTAAATAGGCTGTGTAAATATGACAAAGCTTCTAGTTATAGTCCTTGATCTCAGATTTGTGGTCCCTCGTCTAAATACAGTTATGGTCCCTGGTCTAATAACAACTTTATGGCTGTACTAAAATAAACTGGTTTACAACCTCACGCTGCTGACATTTCTGCTTTTTGGATAGTCGACATGCCAATCATTGGACCTTCCCATTGCTCATTTAAATAGTATTACTTGAGCTACAAAGTAGTTAAGACAGGGGAATAAAACAGTCTGCTAATGATTATTTTGTTAGTATTTTATCCTGCCTTGAACAACTGCTGGATAGAATCAAATAAAGACACACGACCTCAAACTCATATCATTGGGGGATACAAATAAAAGCAAGTGAGACATTTATTTTAAACCAACTGATGGGACAGGATTCTGCCTGTCTAGGGTTTAAATCCTGACTAAATCTTTTAGTTTAAAATATGCACACAACTCTCTTTTTGTCTCTTAATTCGGGTGTTAATTAATCCAGCATCGCTGTCACAAATGACTGGGGCGGGGTTTAACAACGGCGCTTCATTGCTTCTTCATGTAATTTATAATGTGTTTTGTTCGGGACTTCCCGATATGTGGCACCTCATTTATTGAATGATAAATGAGCTGGGGTGCGATTTCCGGAAGAAGTGCGGAATGTTTTAGAGAGTTTGAGAGGTTGAAGATTAATGGATGTTAACGAATGGAAAGAAACATTACTAGACTATTTTGAGTATATCAATATATTCTTTTGTTTATAATTGTTAATGATGAATTTCTTAGTCATTCATTGACGCCTGTGTTGTCTTCGTTGAATTCCTCAACGTCTGGATACTGAACTATTACAGAGAGGAGCAGCCCCCATTAAACAACACCAATATGACTTGGTATGCTACGGGCCAAACCTCACACCACCATCTCATCTGTGACAATCATAGGTCACATCATTATCCCTATTTTTGTATTTTCTCACTAGGGAGAGTGGACTGCGAACGCTTTAAACGCAGCGTTCTCTGTCGACCGGACGTCCCCCAGGCCAAGGGGGGAGGTTCCCAGCGTGCCGCAGCGTGGTCTGTCAGTGGGGAAACCCTGCGTCTGGCCCGTGTGGAGGTGTGCCATTGGGGGCATTAAGAGCTCGACACCATTTTAAAGTTCTCAGTTGTAAATAATCCCTCAAGTCTTGTTCCATGAAAGGTGATCATTTAGCCTAGCCTAACTTGAAAACTATCCTTGTTGCAGTTCTTAGAGAGAAGCAAAACCACTCATGCTTTGGGCAGACCGGGAGAGCCAGATGAGGTGGCCAAGACTATTGCCTTCCTGGCATCAGATGATGCTTCTTTCATCACGGGGGCCACTCTGCCCGTCGATGGTGGACGACATGCCATGTGCCCTAGATAGACGAGACAGAGCTTTCAATTATTCCAATCGTCCTGCTATAAACAGAAACGTAAAGAGCTGCAGTAGAGAACATTTGTTATGGTCATTCAAAGGCTAGTTTTCATTTCTTAAGTTTAAAAAAAAAATCTTTTTTTGTTTCCCTTTAAGATGAGAAAAGATAAATTTTTACTCGCCTTACACTTCTGCTTATTTTTTAATTTTGTTTGTTTGTTTATTTGAAAACAATAGCTTTTAGTTGCCAACATTTTCTTTGTAACAATGTCACGTTAGAAAGCTTTTCTGGTACTTAATTATTTTACTTTTATGTAAACTTCAACAGCTTAATAAAGGGGTTGGTGGGGGGGGGGGGGGGGGGGGCAGGGCAAAGCTGCTCCATCTTTTCATTCTAAAATAAGTAATTTTTTTTTATTGAATGCATTTTCAAATTTTAAAAAATCATATTTGAATGAAGCTTTTTTTTTTTTTTTTTTGTTCATGGATATTAACCAGTTTCTTTTCATTAACCAGTTTCTTTTCATTAACCAGTTTCTTTTCTTCTTTTACAACTGCAGACCTTAGTGTTAAAAGTACTTGAGTCACAAAATACCCATTTTGAGATCATCCAGTACCAATATTCTTTTTGTCTATAAACTCTGATAATTCTTATTTTTTGGTCTTGTTCAAATAAGGGACTTGGGTATATTTTAATGTGTTCAAATAAGGGACTTGGGTATATTTTAATGTGTTCAAATAAGGGACTTGGGTATATTTTAATGTGTTCAAATTTATGCAGTACACTTGTCTGAACCGGATAAGAAAAGGTCACAGTTTAGATTGATTTTGACACAAAACTGTGGCTTAAGTATTAAAACACTAGGGTTTTCAATTGTTTTTTACAACATTTATGTCTAATCAAGATTTCATTTTGTTCAAATGGCTTTTCTGCAACTAGTATGATGTCTCCAACTATGTTTAGAGTGCCTGCAACTGCTATTTCATTAAATCTGTACATCTTACAGTTCCATCCTTACAATGTAAGAAGACCTAGAAATAATATTTTTCATTCAATGATTTGAAAGTATATTGTGGGAAAAACAATTGTTTGTGTCCATATACTTAGTGTTATAACTGTCTATATATTTAGTGCTATAACTATATATATATATAGATTTAGTCTAATACTATCTATATACAATATTAAGTGCTATAACTTATATAACTAGCTCAGTGCTAACACTCAAGACGCCTGCCCTAACTTCTAAGTACTACACAAAATAATCATGGCCTTAAAAACTTGGGATCAAAAATTATATTTTCACTCACAATAGTTATCACTACGGTTCTTTTCTCACAATGTGATGTTATACTGGAACTTATTTCTATATATAGAAATGGCCTGAAACATCAACAACTTCCACTTGTAGGACTGCCTGATAAAAATGGGGCTGTTCATCACCATACTCTGACATACTCCAAAGGTGGTAGTTAGTAGTAGTTCCAAATGATAAAAAATCTCTAAACTTAATGCAGCTTAACTATTTGACAAGGTAGAACCTGTTCACACCATTCTGAACCTGTTCACACCATTCTGAACCTGTTCACACCATTCTGAACCTGTTCACATCATTCTGTGATTGGGCCAGTGGGCCAGGAACGTTTATGACAGGAAATGGACATTTAAAATGAACTTTGTTTTATCTTTGAATTTACGATGTACACATGGGAATGACAACATGTTTTACTTAAGGTCAACACAGTTTGATAATGAAAACCACTGCCAGAAACTATACACTGTTCATGGAGATGAATATGTGAATCAGTATTAAATATGTATATCAACAATTTAGTATTGTGTTGTTGGATAACTTTCCCCAGATAGGCTTGGCTTAGGAAAATAGACCCCTAATGGGGTTCGCTTTAGGATGTGGGCCTGTGATGGGGTTTGCTTTAGGATGTGTGCTTGTGATATGTTTGGCTGCGGGAAGTGGCCTATGATATGGTTTGCTTTAGGATGACGGTCTGTGATGGTGTTGTCTTAGGGATTTTTGGCCTGTGATGGGGTGGGCTTAGGATATGGGCTGGTGATGAAGCTGGCTTAGGGCATGAGCCTGTCATCTATTAGGTGGGCCTATTTCTTCGTGTCACCGGGGGGGGGGAGGGGGGTTTGCGTTTATTTTGATTTGAACCTTTTATGCCTCCCTGTGTCAAAGAGGGGCTTGACAGCTGTTAGAACAGTGGTTCTCAACCTTTCAATGCTGCGACCCCTTTATACAGTTCCTCATGTTGTGGCGACCCCCAACCATAAAATTATTTTCGTTGCTACTGCATAACTGTAATTTTGCTTCTATTGTGAATCGTTATGTAAGTATCAGATACGCAGGATGTATTTTCATTGTTACAAATTGAAAATAATCAGGGCATAGAGTTTAATCACAAAAAAAAACCATTATGTAATTATAAATGTGAAATATATTTTATTTCTAATTACAAATAAATGAAATTTTGTCTTGAAGCAAGGTGTAGCATGGGTAGCAGTCTTAATATGACTACAGTAAACTACATTGCTACATTTTGCGCCAGTATGCGTAAAAAAGCCAAGGTCAGTGCGAAGGTTGAGATTGTTTCTTTCTTACCAGATCAGAAATGCTCGGAGCAGTCTTTGCAAGAGCACAACTAAGATCATCGTCCACAACGTCTACTTTTGTATTTAGACTAGAGTACCAACAAGCTGGAAAATCCTGATTCACAAAGATATTTTTTTGGAAATGGTAGAAGAAGGCTCAACATAGTCTCAGACGGAACAGAATTTTGTAACTGGCATTGCAGTGTTGCAGAGATCAGTTCTTGCTGCATCGCTGTTAATAAGTTCAAAGAACTCCTCTTGTGATGACTCGAGAACATCTTCAACTTTGACTGTGAATGGGCTTTTGGGGTGTCAGGGAGATTTGGAAAGTACGATGGAATTTCGTCTGCAAGCATGTGCAAGTGTTCACAGAATTTATCATCGTAATCCTTTTGTCTGGTTTAATGTTATGTTCCTCAAAGAAAGCAGAGAAGATAGGCAACATGTACATTTTTTTTCATCCAATTTCTTTTTTGCCAAAGCTGAAGTTTCATTTGGAATAATCGCATCTTTTCAGACAAATCGAGGCATGTTGCCTTTGGTCCATGTAGTGATAAATTTAACTCGTTCAAGATGGCCAAGATGACAACCAAGTAAACTATTTTCTGCAGTCAGTTCCGATGAAATTTGATGACTCATTCAGTACCAAACGTTGAAATCCAGATCGACATCCTAGCAAAGCTGGAGCATCATCTGTGCAAACACCACAAACCTTTTCCCAAGAGATATGATCTTTCAGAAATAAACCAACTGTGTCAAATACATCACGTTCAGTAGTTGTCGTTTCCAGAGGTTTGCAAAAAAAAAAAAAAGAAACTCATCTTTAAAGTCGCCAGTAACTGTGAACGTCTGTGGATTCATCAAGCTGGATACTAAATATTGGAAGTGGAGCAGATTTAATTTCCTGGATTACCTGATCAAGAATATCAACAGATATGTCATCTATTCTATTGCGGACAGTGTCGTTAGATAAGGAAATTGCACTCAATTTTGTAAACAAATTCGCCTTTGATAATAAGGCAAACAATGTCTTTGGCCGCTGGCTGCAATAAATCCTCAGCAATAGTGTGAGGTTTCATAGCTCTGGCGATTATGAGTGCCACCAAATATGAAGCTTCAACAGCCGCTACGTTTTGTTTGTGGTACTTGCCAGTTGTGTCAAGTCTAGCTTTCTGGAGTCCATCAGCTTTACATCTGAAATAGTTGTTATCCTTGCCGGCACAGCTCGGATGCTTGCTACCAAAATGGCGTTTTAGTTTGTTCGGCTTCATAGATTCGGCTGATAGAACTTCACAACAAATAACACATTGGGGTTGCTCAATCCCTGTTGTAATCATTGAGGTAAAACCGTAGTGTAAATAATTCTGGTTTGCTAATGAAAATAATATATAGCAAAAGCTTTAAATAGATGATATATTGAAGATCTCAGTGGAAAAACCAGACGTGTCACATTTTGAAGATTTTGAGAAAACAGGATTTTAAAGTTTGAAAGTATCCAACATTTTCCCAAGTAAAAATAAAATGCTATAATTTGCCTGCATTTAGTGATACCATTTTACTTTAAAAGTATATCAGTTACTAGGTATTTTGTGACTATTTTCTAAATTTTTACTGCTCATTATCAGGCTGACCCAAAATTGTGACTTGTCTGCTTTTTCCACTGAAAATTCAAATTTATTAATTGAACTATATTGGATGGTTTTTAAAAGCCAATTACATCTCTTATTAATCACCTATTAAACTTAAGTGACCTCTCTTAAAAATAAAACAAATTGCGGCCAAAATAACAAACAATTATTTTTCAATAAATAGTAGAAAAAAAGGTATCTAAAGCAGTGTACCATCGGCATCGTAAATGTGTGTTTTCCAATGGTCTTAGGCGACCCACAGGTTCAGAACCGATTGATTGATTGATTGATTGGATACTTCTATAGCGCTGGTATCCATGCTACTTTAGCATGCTCACTGCGCTCAGGTGTAATAAAATCTATTAAACAAATAAGTCTTTAAATTTTTCCTAAATAATTTTCTGTCCTTGTCAGTACTCCTCAAAGATGGAGGTAAAATATTCCATAACTTTGGCGCTACCGCTTCAAAAGAGCGCACTCCGTACGACTTTTTTCTATGTTCATCCACACTAGGAATTTTCAGTAAGGACTGAGTTGAGGATCGCAGGTTCTTTAAGGTTACATGTTGAGAAAGCAGTTCTTTCAGATATTCTGGTGCAGAGCCTTCTATGCAGCTATACGCCAAGGACAGAATCTTGTGGTCTATGCGCTCACTAATAGGAACCCAATGGAGATCTCGTAGAACTGGGGTGATGTGGTCTGATCTCTTTTTCCGCGACACAATGCGTGCTGCAGAATTTTGCACCCTCTGGAGTCTCTGAATTTGATTCTGAGGCAAACCCCACAAACAACTGTTACAATAATCTAATCTTGACTGGATTAGAGTTACTGCTACAGCATTTGCTGTTCTCTTATTTAGTTGAGGACGCAGCTGACCCAGGGCGCGTAGATAACAGAAGCATGCTCTGACTACAGAACTGATATATGGAACCGCCGTGTTAGAAGAATATTCTTTAAATTAACAGGTATGAGAAGGTCATACTACATTATTAAATTTGTCATCAAGCTGTAATATAACCATAACAGGGAGATTATAGAAGTAGAAGTATATATTATAATATGTAGTTTACTCGTGACTGAGTGTAAACATATAGTTTACCGGTGACAAGGGAAATTTGTTATTTATTGGTGACAGGGTAAATATGTAGTTTAATGGGGACATTACTATTATTTATTTACCTGTGACAGTCAAATGATGCATTTCACTGGTGACAGGGTAGACGGTACTCCTTCCCGTCCAGCCCACACACCCTTTTATTTGTACTTGATAGAAACATGATCTACGACCGTCGTACCACGCTCCTAATTCTATAAAAACGCCCAAATTGTATGTCTTCGTATGACATAGTCCTCTAGTACATCCGAGGAGACTAAGTGCACACAGTGGCGGATACCAAAGGGGGCATCTAGATATACTATCCCCGTGTGCTTAGAAAAGGGGAAACAAATGAAGACATAAAATAATGGTGCCATTAGGGATACATTTAGGGTTCAGGTTAGGTTTAGGGATACAATTACGGTTCAGGTTCGGTTTACTGACAGTGAATTATAAAAGTTCACGGCCGTGTGGTATGACATGGCATCAGTTGTCTGAATTTACCATATATATATATATTAAGGTTCGTGAAACTGCGGGCCACATGCGGCCCGCGTCTTAGATTCAATCGTGAAGTTGCAGTAACAGATATCTGTTTGTTAGATATTTGGATCGTGCACTCTGTTAGATATTTGGATCATACACTCTGTTTGTTAGATATTTGGATCATACACTCTGTTAGATATTTGGATCATACACTCTGTTAGATATTTGGATCATACCTTGATTTGGACACAATCCACCCGCGCTCCCATAGCCGGGCGAGATCCTATGACCGGCCGGTGCCCAGACAGTTTGTCTTTGTCACTACCCTCTAGACCATCGGCTCTCAGCCTGTTGGTCACGACCCCTTTGGGGGGGGGGGTCCTACGACCATTAGAAAACACATATTTATGAAGTAGCAACGAAAATAATGTTATGGTTGGGTGTAACCACAACATGAGGAACTGTATTAAAGGGTCGCGGCATTAGTCAGGTAGAGAACCTTTGCTCTTACTCTAACCTGGAGCAATGCCAGAGAATCACGTATTATTTCCAAAGCACTTTTGTAGTGTGTGCCCCAAAGTCACATACCAGTTTTTAGCGATTTATTAAAAACAACAACTTATGTTCATTAATAATATGAATATACGTAACTTTGCTAAGAAATTGACAGAAATTTCGAGAAAAAAACAACAACTAAACCAGCGGTTCTCAACCTGTGGGTCGTGACCCCTTTGATGGTCGAACGACCCTTTCATAGGGGTCGCCTAAGGCCATCGGAAAACAATATATACTCTGCAGTTATGAAGTAGCAACGAAAATAATTTGTGGGTGGGGGGTCGTCACAATATGAGGAACTGTGTTAAAGGGTCGCGGCATTAGGAAGGTTGAGGATTTTTTGGTATTACCCGGTATTACTATCATAATATAATACTATCTTATGTGTGATGACGTAAACTCAGGAGCAGTGTTACTTACAAACATTTCCTACCGAGGGCGTTTCGATTGGGCAGTAAATCTCTCAGGCATAATGGCGACCAGGGTCAGCTCTCACTTCCCGCCTCGCACGCCCAACATAAACTCATTTCAGTCCGGTTGTGGCGCCCCTGTGGGTATGCTTTTGGTTCAAGCATAGTGTCATCCCTGAAATCTGTATAGTCCAAGTAGATACACATTTGAAAGAAATTAATATCTTTGCCGTTTCAAGAAAATCATTTTAATAACTAACACTTATTTATTTGTGCCGGCTAAAAAAAAATGCAGAGACTGTCATCTTTGGGCGGGGTGGGGCAGGAATCGAGGAAGCCGATGCCTCCCGAGGGAAAGCTGAGGAAATATTCCCAGGAAGGGGCTCAGCGAGCATCCTTCCAGAAAATGTTCAATAAATTAAATGCATTTTTGCGCATGATTAAATTGATTGTTTCGTTCTGAAAATTTAATTTGGAATAAAAAAAAGTGTATGTGAAGGAGAGGCTTTCAGACCTTCTGGGTATGGGGGGGGGGGGGGTGTCATCAATCACCAACAAAGTAAGGTGTTATGGCCCCAATTACCATAAATAACCTGAATTCACTCCAGCTGGAGCGCGCATAGAGCAGAGGCGTAGCTAAGGTGGGCACAGAGCGACAGATGTCCCTGGGTGCCAGACTAGTTAGGGGCACCAAAATGTGCTTTGATATTATTTGATTGATGAAAATAATGAGTTTGAGAGTTGAAAAAAAGGGAGGCTCTTTAAAATGGCGCCAAACACTCTAGCTACGCCTCTATAGCTACGCCTCTGGCGTAGGGTCCATCTTACTTTCGCCCAAGTTCTGTCACTTCGATCGGGCGATGGATAGGAGGGATGCAGAAATCAAGGGCGTCCATAACTTTACAACCATCATGTTTATACCTTTACAATAATTTACAACCATCATGTTTATACATTTACATTAATTTACAACCATCATGTTTATACATTTACATTAATTTACAACCATCATGTTTATACCTTTACATTAATTTACAACCATCATGTTCATACCTTTACATTAATTTACAACCATCATGTTTATACTTTTACATTAATTTACAACCATCATGTTTATACATTTACATTAATTTACAACCATCATATTCATGTCTTTGAAGCCATTTGCTTATAACTTTACAGCTACATGTATTTTTTCATACCTTTACAGCCATTTGTTTATAACTTTACAGCCATTTATTCATTTACAGCCATCATGTTCAAAACTTTACAGCCTTTTTTTCATAACTTTACAGCCATCATATTCAATACTCTACTCTGTTCATAATTTCAAAACCACCGTGTTCATTAAAGTAAAGCCATACAGACATGGTGGGTCTGTCACTTGTCGGCTGTATATAATGACTTCGTACAAGAGCTGAGAAAAGCACTGGTGTTATTCTCTCTATGTCGCTTCCAGTCTGGTTGAGTTTATTGAGATCCGTGGTGACATTATAGGAAGTCAGGGCAGGGTATCCCCCTTGAGCTTCTGAGGACCTTTGAGTGCTTCCCCACTTGGCACAAAGGATAACCCGAGCCTTCTATGTCAGTGCTTCTCAAACTTTTTAGTATGGCGGACCGGCAGGAATTTTCCCATGGCACCAGGGACCGGTGCACTATTTTTCTTGTACTGACGTGGTAGCGAAATGAGTTTTCTTGAAAACTTCTGCGGACCGGCGGATGATGGCCCACGGATCGGCACCGGTCCGCGGACCACCACTTTGAGTAGCACTGTTCTATGTTGACTATCAACACACCATTTTTCAGAGATGAATGAAGGAATGCCTTTTTTTTGTAACGGAAAATGAATTTATTGGTGAATCTGTGGTTTCTATACTTTTTGTTTTCTTACAACTAGTTTCTACGACTATGATGAATGGAATCAGTCAAATCGTCAACAGGGCGTACTGGTAGTAGAAATTAAGTTATGAGATTTGAAAGTGGCTGTTGTTGTTGTGAAGTGTGTGTTGGAAACAGTGTTTTGTACCATTTTAATGTCAAAACAAGCGTAAAGTTGTGGAGGTACCAGCATCTCTAAGTTCCGAAACGGCCACCTCACATCTGAAGATTGAACATGAACTCGTCTCTAGAGTCAGGTTAACTCGTCACTAAAATGTCAGAAACTGTCCTACGTCAGGTTAGCTCGTCTCTGCAGTCTGAAACTGTCACTCTTGAGATTAAGTCGTCTCTAAAGTCTGAAACTGTCACTGATGAGATTGCCTCGTCTCTAGATTTAAAAACGGTCACTAGTGAGATTAGCTCGTCTCTAAAGTCTGAAATTGTCACTGGTGAGATTTATTCGTCTGTAAAGTCTAAAAATGTCTGAATTGAGATCATTTCTACTTTGAAGCCTGCTAATATCACGTTTTAGGTAATAGCGGCACTAAAGTCTGCTAATATCAATGGTGAGCTAAACTCTACTCAGAATTCTGCTACTATCACTGTCTGCACTGGAGTGGTCTGACATCTGAGGTTTCATGGCTATAGTCTGATGAAAAATGTAGCCCTTATTACGCATGCTTACGTAACTAATTATTTGTGTTCGATTTTTCGAAATGATTAGGTCTCACAGCTACCGAAGAGAATCCTCCCCATCCCACACACTTTAAACCCACATAGATATCATTTGTTAATTTGAGATGCTATTTACGCTGTGTCAAAACCCTGTAGAATTGAGAACCGCTGAGACCAAGTTAGTGTTGTCTGCTGTGAATGTGTCATAAAATACTGTTGTGTTGACAAATCGTGGAATGGGACTGGGAGAGGGTGGTATCTATTGTATACACACAGAGATAAGAGATTGATGGCCAGTCTCACGTACGGGTGTAACTGCAATGGAATTCTTACGGGGGTGCAAACTATGGGGTAGACTACACTATGGTTACTGACGTATGAGTGGACATACGGGGTGCTCACTGTGGGGTAGACATCAATATATGGTTACTGACTTATGAGTGGACATACGGAGTGCTCACTTTGGGGAAGAAATCAATATATGGTTACTGACCTAAGGGTTGACATGTGGGGTTACCGATTTAAGGGTTGACATATGTGGCTATTGACTTAAGGGTTGAAATATGGGGCTACTGACTTAAGGGTTGGCAAATGGATTACTGAATCAAGGATTGACATATGTGGTGCAAACTTAAAGGGTAGACAAAGAGGGGTATAACTAAAGGGTGACATATAGGGGTGACTAAATAATGACATCATAAGGTGCTAAAACTAAAAGGACACATTTCTTCCCCCCTCAACCCTCTTAATTATTTCAAAGTTTAGATAATCAAGTGGCGTAGCTAGGGGGCTGCGGGGGGGGGGGTCGCATCGCACCGGGTGAAACCATCACTAAAATTGCATATTTACAGAGCACACACTGCTCGGTCTAACACAGCACACACCGCTCGGTCTAACACAGCACACACTGCTCTGTCTAACACAGCACACACTGCTCGGTCTAACACAGCACACGCTGCTCGGTCTAACACAGCACACACTGCTCGGTCTAACCGAATTTCATAAAAGGATAACCGATCGCACCTAAATTTTCCACACATGTAAACAATCCAAATGCGTGCTTTATTAAAAGTTCAAGAAAACGAGGTAACCCTATAACTGGGCCGGAAAAACACTGACCATGATCCCACGCCGATCGAAGAGTTATGTAACTTTCATAGGTGACATGAAGCTTTATTTATCTAAATTCTGAGACATTTAAGATTTCCATTGACACCAACTACGATGTGGTCGGGCGATTCTAAGTAAATGTTACTCTTTGACCTTCAAGAAATTTGTTTTTTACATTGTCATTGTTATACTCTGGACTTATTTTAACAAGAAGAAAACCACCGTGGAAGTCGTGGGGAAAAGTGGGTGGGGGGTGTACACTGTGGCTTTACCGCACCGGGTGACTCCAACCCTAGCTACGCCACTGGGCTGGACTGTGTATCTTTAGATGCCGTAGCGTAGAATGCCATCTTAATTTCTTTCATTTTAAAATAAGAACAACGTTCGTCATTGCAAATGCGATTTCGATAATTAAGAGCTTTTTATATTTAAAAACAAAAAGAGAAAGATTTTGTGAAGTCATTTCAAAGTTTATTTCCGAAATAAAATGAGAAACTCTTTAATTTGCCAAGCGCTCCTAATATCTGCAATAATTGTTCTCTCGAGGAAAGATGTAAATGAAAATGCTTTTGTCAAACTTATGCATGTTTGGAAAGCATGCTTCTCCCATTGCTTCACTTTTACTCAGGACCAGCCCGGCAAGGAAAGTCAGGACCGGAAGATTTAGACCAGCGGTTCTCAACCAGTGTTTCTTTCAGGCATACCTCCGGGGGCGCACTGCCCCCCCGGAGCAAGTCAAGTAATCGATAACAATTATTGGAACAAATAAAATATCGCTTTGTTCGATATATATTGATGATCCATAGCGTTCAGGTTAATCTTGTTACAGGCTCGCAGAAATCGATTATAAATATGGTATTGTTTTGAAAATTGGCCGCTCCTGATCATAAGCTAAACTTACTTTTTCTGATTCGCAAATATCGGTATCTTTTATTTAATTACATTTTGCAGCTGCAAAAGTTGAAAGACTTTTTAAATATAGTTCTTGCTAATAAATAAACATGTGCAATCTGTTTTTAAATTATATTGTATAATAGCATCATGCTTTAAAAAATCATTTTTAGCAAACATTTTAATGTAGTAGATTCCATAGATGTATGCTGACATAGATAAAATGAAAATTTAAAAATAATAATAATAATAATTTTAAAACAAAAAATTAGGAATTTAGCGGTTACATACAAATAGTGGACATTTCATCATAATTATTAAATCGAGTGTTTCTAATTTTTTTAACACAGTTTCGGGAACAGAGTAAAATTATTTTTTAAAAAAGTCTTTATTTATTAAATCCCCATTGACTTTTCTCTGTTAATATAATAATAATAAACAATCTTCCCCAGCTGTTTGAACTATTAAAAAAAAATATTTTAAGATGATAATCCAGTAGAAAGAATATAATATATATTTAAACAACGAATAAAAAAAGTTTGAGTATTTCGATTATCTTGTAAATGCCATTTTTGGTAGTAGTTAAAAAAAAATTATATGGAATTGGTAAAAAAATTGTTTTCAAGTATAATATCGAAGAGGCAAGTTGTAATGATCTGAAGCAAATTATAGTAGTCTAAATTTCTAAATTAACATTTAAATCAACTGAATATTGAGAATTGAAACTTTAATAATTTATACGAAAAAAATCACACATTAATAAATATATGAGTCTTTTGTAAACAATTCTTGACTTCTAAACAATTATATCGCTTACATATGATTTATAAATAAATACCAATTTTGAAAACCCATAAAGATATATTCTATAGCCTTTTGTACAGAAAAGCTTTTTTTCTTTTTGACTTTGGTGAAACTTGGAAATATTTTGAAATAAACGTATGTTTTTGGTTTTTCTTTTTCGTTCAAAATGTAAAACTATTTTAGCATTTCTTTTTTGGGATGGATACCTTTTTTGGAAGGAAGTCTTTTTTCTTAATTTTACAAATATTTTGTAGTAAATTCATTATTTTTATGTAGTTGATCCCAAAAATATTTTAAAATAATAACTTTAAAAAAACATTACTTTTCAATTTTAAAAATTTTTTTGCATACCACACTTAGTCAAGCAGAGACGTCGCTTGTACGATGGCTCTTATGTCAAATGACACATAAAATCTTAACTAGCATCTCCCCCGTTGCTCTACAGTCAAGTATTTAATGATGCGAAACTAAATTTAACTACGGTATTTAAAAAAAATGCATTCTTGCATTTTGAATTTATCAAAAAATTTCCGGGGCCTATAAAGTTTTAAGGGGCGAGTCTAAGCTAAGGAGTATCTCTCGATAAAAAACATACCCTAAGGGATCCCAATTGGACTGAATTTATTTAATATTGTGCTGGAAGAGTTAGTGATGTCCTGTTATTATCGTTATTTCTAGCGCTTCCCACCCAAATGTCTGAAATGTTTACATCAGTGGCGCTTCATCCCATTTAGGGCCCTGGCCTGCTCCACCCCATTCTTCCATTGGGATCGATCCATCGCTTTACACCTCCATGTGCGAACCCCAACCTTTGTAAGCCCTTCTCTACATCGTCAATCCATCTCAGTCTTGGTCGACCGGTGAGCCGTCTGCCCCTGGGTTTCTGCCTGTAGATTGTTTTTGTTGCTCAAGAATCCGGCATCCTTTCACTGTGTCCTGCCTAGGGCAGTCTGCCTTTTTTTATATTGTTGTGATTATGGATGGGTATTTGTACAATTGATATATCTCTTAGTTTGTACGGATTCCCAAAACAAAATTGTCTATCATCGGGTCATATATTTAGCAGGTTCTCTGCTTTTCTGGTAGGAACCAAGTCTCACTACTGGTCTTGTGACAGTGGTGTATACTTCCTTCTTTGTTCCCTTATCGAGATTTTTGCTTTGAATTAGCTTTTATAAATTGAAATAAGAACGGTTTCATGCTGTTATTCTTTCTTGTACATCCGATTTTATTTCCTCTTGCTTATTTATAGTCACCCCTAGATATTTGAAAGTAGGTACCCTCTCAAAGGCGTAGATGTTCATATTGATGAAGTCATCAGTGCGTATTTCCTGACATTATCATAAATATTGCCTTCGCTTTATTTACATCAAGACCAGCTTTGACCGTCACATCTTCAAGTTCCCTGAAAGTTTTAATTATATCATCAATGCTGTTTCTACCAAGTAGCGCTATATCGTCTGTGTAGGCCAGGTATTGCAGTGGCTGGCTTTATAAAGTTCCTTATGGTTGTTCTGTACCACCTCTCAGATGCTCACACGTATGTTTCTAATGCTTTTTTCTAAAGTGATGTTGAAAATGATACACGGATTTCCTTGTCTGAGGCCCAGATTGATTGGGAACTCCCTCAAGTACTCCCTCTGTACTTTGATTCTACTTTTGTAGTTATCCATCGTCATATGTATGAGTCGGGTAAGTTTGTTAAGGACTCCAAGTTCCAGCACAGCATCGTTCATGTATTTCCTGTCTATGCTATCATAACCTGATTTATAGTCCACATATAGTTGGTGTATGTTGATGTATTCTTAGCATTTTCTACGAGACATCTAACAGTAAATATATGAACGTTTGAAATGCTTCTTCACACATTGTCTTAAAGATACATTGAATACAGTGCATGATACCCTCACTAGGTAACTCTTGTTACCAGTGAAATATCCGCATCAACACCAGGCACAGAAACATTGCAAATCCCATCTACATTCATAGGAGCCATAATGATCAATAAATTGATCGTGGGCCCTTAATAGACAGAAAAATAATAAGAAAAATTTGCACCACAATGCATCACTGCATTTTGAATTTATTATTTTTAAATTAAGGTGACCCCTGCCCTCACTTTTGCTCAAACTCTTCGGATTCCTCAATTTCTGCTACCCCCCCCCCTTTTTTTTTTCCTTGACGTCGATCAATGTGACTAACGGGTTGAATCTAATCTTGTGTCAAATGATTTTCTTCGGCACACCACAACCTAAATGAATTTAGTTTGTGTCTGGCACTGGTCGCCATAATGCCTCCCCTGACGCTTGAAAAATTATTTCTCCCGATCAAATGAAAGTCTTATCAAAACATTGGAATCATGTATACTCCAAAATGCACCTTTTGATTGTTAAACAATCACACATTTTCTGCTGCCCTACTTCCCGATAAGAATTACTTGCCATGACAGCCAAATTTGGTGCTGATATATACACTGCCTAGCGGCGTGCCTAGTGTTAGCGCCAGCCCGGGTGGGTTAACTTTTTTGCCACGCTACCTTTCTCGATAGAAACTCTGCAGATGTCCGAAAATCCCGCCGCTCTATCTAAAGAAAAAATGACACCTGGGAAGACCAAATGTTCGCCCCCCCCCCCCCCCACTTCTACGTCACAGGCGTGAGTCTTTGATGACAGGGGACAAGATTCATTTTTACACCCCCCCCCCCCGCTAAACTCTGAAACCTATTATTTTCATCCATTAACACTATAGCCCATTAGATGCCCCCGCTAGTCTGGCGCCCGGGGACATATGTCCCATCTGCCACCCCTTAGCTACGCCTCTGGCCACTGAAAAACTGGCACTGCCCCCCGAGCGTCAAAAGTGCCCCCTCGGGGGAAAATTTCTTAAAGAAACACTGTTCTCAACCCGTGGGTCGCTCGCGAACCTTTTGGGGGGTCGAATGACCCTTTCAAAGGGGGTCGCCTAAGACCATCGGAAAACACATATACTCTACAGCAATGAAGTAGCAACGAAAATAATTTTGTGATTCGGTGTCTGTATGTTGAACTGTATTATAGGGTCGCGGCATTAGGAAGGTTGAGGACCACTGATTTAGCCATTCCTAATTCCCCCATCCGTCAAACTGCACCAGGTTGATCCTCGTCTACAATTAAATGACAACTGGAATCATTACTCTTAAGTCAATTTAAGCAATGTACAAGTGGGACGACACACAAACGGCGGGATTATTTTTATTGGGGGGGGGGGGGATAGATTAAAAATATCTGACGTTAATCAAACCTCTCCCCCCCCCCCCCAACTGTTTGTGGTTTATTTAATATGCTGAAAAATGAAATGCGTGCAATGTAATCAAAGACATTTCCATTTGGTCGGATCAATAAATGAATCGTATCGTATCTCATCACATTTCTTATGATCAAAACTGTGCTCTAAGGGCTCTTCATTCATTCTCATGTTTTTATAGTTGAATAATTTTATATTTGACAAAGTTTTTTTGGGGAATACACATGGTGTGGTACACAACTGCTGTGGTATACAACTGCTGGGGTATGCAACTGATGTGGTATGCAACTGCTGTGTAATACAACTGGTGTGGTATACAACTGGTGGGGTATACAACTGGTGGGGTATACAACTGGCGGGGTATACAACTGCTGTGGTATACAACTGCTGTGGTATACAAATGGTGTGGTATACAACTTCTATGGTATAAAACTGCTATGGTATACAACTGGTGTGGTATACATCTGCTGTAGTATACAACTGCTATGGTATACAACTGCTCCCTCTATCACAAAGCCCTCGTTCATGAACCTCCTTACAACTCTCTTGTCTCACGCCTTATATCCACTCACTTGTTTATTAGTATTTCCCTGTCATCCAATGACCATTTAGCCACAGTAATACAATTCATGACATAACTCATGGACCAAAAAGTGTTCACACTAACAACAATGATTCTCATACAAACTCTCACCACCCAGGAACAAATTTTCATAACAAAACTTCACGCTACTAAATCTAGTTCACAACATTCCTCCCCCCCCCCCTTTCCAATGACATTACTTACATTTTTGATGTCACACACAAAATGATAACACAAATGGTAATCGCCTCTACAGTATAATTCTATAAATCAAATATAGGTAACCACACAACAAAGGTCTTCCCTTCACAGTATTAGGGAAAAATATAACTATTACTTTGACACCATTGGACCCCCTTCTTTGACACCAAGTGGACCCCCTTCTTTGTCACCAAGTGGACCCCCTTCTTTGACACCAAAATGTTTTTCCCCCCTATAAACCTTCTGTTAGGTCATAGGTCAGCATAGCCAAGGCATTAATGTCCAACACATTTATCTCTTGGAGTACCTATATTAACTGAAGTGCACATCAATATCTCAAGCGAGACAGTACAGTGTCTAGACACACTATTACCGACGGGCTATGTAACCTAAATATCTGACATATGATTCAATCTAGCTAGGGACATAGATATTGTAATTCATATTTTAAATCATCTTTCCATTTTGGTTCGAATAAGAGACAACTGTAACCCTGACGTACAATCGAATCGTGGTTAATAAACCATAAGACTTCATTGGATGATGCATTCAATTGTCATGAGGTAATACTACCTAAAAGTTATCAGATAATACATCTAACAGTCATCAGATAATGCATCTAACAGTCAACAGATAATGCATCTAACAGTCATCAGATAATACATTTAACGGTCATCAGATAATACATCTAACAGTCATCAGATAATGCATCTAACAGTCATCAGATAATGCATCTAACAGTCATCAGATAATGCATCTAACAGTCATCAGATAATACATCAATCAGGCATGTGATAATACATTTAATAGTCATGACATAACACATTTAATATTCATGAAATGACACATTTAATAGTCATAAAATACATTTAATAGTCATGGAATAATACCTCAACCGCGGTCCACCACTTTAACCCTTATGTAAAGTTTACATTTTTGAGTTATTCCCCTTTTGATCTCGAGCAGATAAGTTATTTATAATACAACTTCATAGGAAGTAGAACAATTAAATTAAACCAATCGAGACAGTATGTCGGCCGCAAAATTGTCAGTTCCCTTAATATGCTGCACTGTAAAACTATACTTTTGCAGTGTCAGGGCCCATCTACATATGCGGGAGTTACCATAGTTGGTGCTTTGAAGAAATGACAAGGGTTTGCGGTCACAGAGCAGTTCGATGACTTGCCCATAGAAATAGTTAGAGAGTCGTTGCACTGACCATACTATTGCCAAACACTTCCTTTCAATAACCGAGTATCTCTGCTCCTGTTATTAAGTCAGCAACTGGATCACCAAAGAGTGCCTTTAATATACGGTGTAACTATATCAACGTATGCTGTCACAAATGTGCCTTTAATATACGGTGTAACTATATCAACGTATGCTGTCACAAATGTGCCTTTAATATACGGTGTACCTATATCAACGTATGCTGTCACAATTGTGCCTTTAATATACGGTGTAACTATATCAACGTATATGCTGTCACAAATGTGCCTTTAATATACGGTGTAACTATATCAACGTATGCTGTCACAAATGTGCCTTTAATATACGGTGTAACTATATCAACGTATGCTGTCACAAATGTGCCTTTAATATACGGTGTAACTATATCAACGTATGCTGTCACAAATGTGCCTTTAATATACGGTGTAACTATAATATCAACGTATGCTGTCACAAATGTGCCTTTAATATACGGTGTAACTATATCAACGTATATGCTGTCAGATATTGCCGTACCTCTCCGTCAATCAGTTTTAACGTGTAATAACTTGGCAAGACCCTATATGTTTATCAACCAAGTTTGCTCTGCATCCTATTATGCTGCAGCCCGCTGCGATTTACGGGAACTCTGTCATGTTTTACAGTAACTCTAATGCCAGGTTGGATGTTCTTAAAATTATCAATAATTTGTAAATTTTCTTCGAGGTCAAGTTTTTTCCCCTTCATTCAGCTTGCCCAGCATTTCCTTCGATACAACACTTTTAATTCTGTCAACCACCAATACGTTCAATAGATCATCAAATGTTTCAGGGATCCCTGCGTATAGTTTACTCAGGACTTTAAGCAGGCTTTAGTTCTTACGGCAAAACTACGGATATCGTCGTCTATCGGTATTAAGTCGTGGTACTTCAGTCGGTAACTCATTGAAACCTGCTTGGGTCAATAACTTTCTCTTGACACTGTCAACGTCAGGTTCGTCATTTAGACTGGAATCCGTCATAAAGGATTTAAAGCGACTGGTCAATTTTTCCGTCAAACGTACAGCCCGATCTGCCTGATTTATCCCTTGTTGTTTAGCTTGAAGCTCAAACTGAACGATGCATCATTCTAGGTCTTCATCGTCCCTCATGTTACTGGCATCTCTTAACCTTGGATCTACGCTACCCCTGGATGCCAGTGCTAACGCGCTACCCCTGGATGCCAGTGCTAACGCGCTACCCCTGGATGCCAGTGCTAACGCGCTACCCCTGGATGCCAGTGCTAACGCGCTACCCCTGGATGCCAGTGCTAACGCGCTACCCCTGGATGCCAGTGCTAACGCGCTACCCCTGGATGCCAGTGCTAACGCGCTACCCCTGGATGCCAGTGCTAACGCGCTACCCCTGGATGCCAGTGCTAACGCGCTACCCCTGGATGCCAGTGCTAACGCGCTACCCCTGGATGCCAGTGCTAACTCGCTACCCCTGGATGCCAGTGCTAACTCGCTACCCCTGGATGCCAGTTCTAACTTGTGGGCACGTTGTTTATCGCGTTCCCGCTCTTCTCTCTCTTTCTCGCGTTCTTCTTTCTCTTCGCTTAGTCTTTTTTCTACCCACCGACTGATAGCTTCATCTTATAAACCTATCGCCTCTGCCTCCCCCTTGAACTCTAGAACAGATTGTTTTTTTCCCACTCCTTGTTTCCATGATAATTATATGTATTTAAAATAGGACGATTACTTTACTATAATAAAGAAAAAATAAATAAATTATCACTAGTACCTACAAAAATTATTCTAAACTATTCGAAAGAAATGATCAGTACAATACAACATTATGTACGATTTGTACTAATTACCCGGTCTTGTACTTGATCGTGGATGACTTGCTTCGTGCGACGGGGTACAGCAGCAGCGGGGTACACTAATCACGGGGTACAGCAGCAGTGGGGTACACTAATCACGGGGTACAGCAGCAGTGGGGTACACTAATCACGGGGTACAGCAGCAGTGGGGTACACTAATCACGGGGTACAGCAGCAGTGGGGTACACTAATCACGGGGTACAGCAGCAGTGGGGTACACTAATCATGGGGTACAGCAGCAGTGGAACACATCACATGATTCGGATACATATGCCTATATAAGTATATAAAAAGTCACAGCACGATTATAGCCTTCGGTAATTTGCGGCGGGTCCCCAAATGTCGCGGCCTTCTCTCGTTGTCTAGGGTCTACTGATTAATGTGAATTATTTATTACGTCTATGATTACTACTATTGTTACGTAGTACCATTTGGCCACAAAAATACAATTCATGACATAACTCATGGACCAAAAAGTGTTCACACTAACAAAATGATTCTCATACAAAACTCTCACCATCCAGGAACAACTTTTCATACCAACACTTAACGCTACTAAATCTAGTTCACAACATAGATCCATAATATTTGTCTAAATAGACCCATAATATTCGTATAAATATATCCATAATATTCGTCTAAGTAGACCCATAATATTTGTCTAAATAGACACATAATATTCGTATAAATAGATCCATAATATGTGTTTAAATAGACCAATAATATTCGTCTAAATAGATACTTGTCACACTAGGGATGGCGAAATTGAAGCCCACCGTGACTAAGACTCCGTACCCCTGATGACCTTTATAAATTACTAGTCATACTTTTCAACAACTCTCTATGGTGGAACCGTTGATTGATCTCTGCATCTATGAAAACCAGACGACGTGCTCTGTCGTGTCCCAACACGCTCTAAGTTGCCTCTGTTTAATGATGGGATTATTGACCTTCCTGTCACGTGTTAATTAACAAGTCGCCTATAAATACTATAATCACTATTGATTGTAAAAAAAATGTTCACTTGTTCTTATTCAGTGTTAGAAGGATGAAGATATTTGTGAGGGAAGGTGGTTACTCGGGGACTTCTTAGGTCACATGTGTCAAACTCAAGGCCTGCGGGCCACATCCGGCCCGTCGTACAATTATTTCAGGCCCGCGGGGTCTTGACCGGCGTACAGCTATATCCAAGTCAACGTGATGGTGTTTCCCAATGCAAACTTTGCTGAAATATTTTAACTTTCTTCGCGCCGAGTTCACATGGTGCTTTGGTGACTTTGAAGCACATAAATGTAATTTCGAGCTTCGTAGCCCATTTGTCATAGACGTGGAAACTGCACCTGTAAATTTGCAGGTGGAGCTAATAGACCTGCAGTGTAATTGGACACTTAAGGAAAAGTACGACACAGTTGGGCCTGTACAGTTCACTCATTTCTTTCCTGAAGAGATGCCCCAGCTTCGTCTACACGCGGCTCGAGCCTTGAGCATGTCGGTTGGCACATAATAAATGCGTGAGCAGCTGTTTTATGGGATGAAGATTATCAAAACATCACACAGGAGTCGTCTCGCTAATGAACACTTGCAGTCCATCATGAGAATCTCAATGACACAGAACGTTACTTTTAATGTAGCCAAGAAAATGTGCCAAACATCCAGCTCTGACAAATTGGCATAAGAACGAAAAATAGATATGCCAGCGATTTTTAATTATTAAAACAATTTTCTGTTTTCATTTATATTAATTTTTTTTTTTTAAATATTAATTTTCCGCTTATTGAATGTTTATCCTGTTCGGCCCGCAACATTACATGTGATTTGAGTTTTGGCCCGCAACATTACATGTGATTATTTGAGTTTTGGCCCGTTGAGCGATTGGGTTTGACACCACTAGCTTAGGTGGCAGAAAGGGTCGTCACTCATGGAATGCATAGGGTTTAGGGAGGGGAGTTACTTGGGTCCGGCTTATGTGTTAGGGAGGGAGCCCAATCGGTGTATGCTTAGGTGTTATGGAGGGTGGTCAATCAGGGCCTTTCTTAGGTGTTAGGGAGGGTGGTCATTCAAGGTATGCTTAGGTGTTAGGGAGGGTAGCCAATCAGGGCCTCCTTAGGTGTTAGGGACGGAGCTCAAACGGTGTATGCTGGTGTTAGGGAGGGTGGTCAATCAGGGCCTTTCTTAGGTGTTAGGGATGGAGCTCAATCGGTGTATGCTGGTGTTAGGGAGGGTGGTCAATCAGGGCCTGCTTAAAGGTTGCCCTCCTCTTTGAAAAAGACATGAAACTTTTGGCTAACACTATTTTAATTATTTAACTTATTTATAGACTTTTGGGGGGGGGGGGGGTGTCAAAAAGGTTTCTTAAAGTGACGTCACTTGTCGATATTGTAAGCGGGTTTTTGTTTCTGGGGCGTCCGTGACTAAGATAACAAAACGCCGGGGGGTGGGGGTGGGGGTGGAGAGTTGACAGCTGTAGACAAAGGGGAGGGGGGTCAAAATAAAAAAAAAGTGCCAACAGACAGGAGGATAAAATTCTGATATTTCAAGCACTGGTTGGTTAGGGTGGCTAGACTAGACCAGCATGGTATCAGCCGGATCCATAATAAAAAGGGAATAATAAATGAACAGCTGCTATGCGCCGTGGTCACTGCAAAAAAAAAAAAAAAGAGAAACAATTTAATGGCTTATCAGTGTGAAATTATTTTTGTTTAATTACTTCACACTAATCGTTAGACCATGGCCTTATCAATTCCTTCATGAATTATTCAAAACCAACGTAAAATCAATCATAGATTACAAGATCCCTAGTTATTTATTTAATTTTTTTTTTATTTCTTAGGGTGTGACGAATGGTTAATAATCTTTGACTTAATTTATTTTTAAAAGTGTGTATCTGTTTTTGTGTGTGGGAGAGAGGGGGGGGGGTCTTTGAAAGTTTGATAGTTGTTGACAAAGGGAGAAAAAAAAAAGGTTGGGGGGGGGGGCAAAATTGATTTAAAACTATTTACAAGAGTAATGGACGGTCTCTCTCTAACATTTATACCATAAACACTGAACACTCAAATTATAGAAGCTGACTTCCGCTTTAATGGAAATAAAGATGGCTGCAACCTTGCAATTTCTACTTCGGGACGTACAAACTTCGTGCAAAGACCCTACCCCCCCCCCCCCCAACAACAAATTAATACCCCGGTTATGGAAATCTCAACAAAATTTTCGAGCTCATGCTAATTTCTGCTTTCTGTCAAAATTCCTTGTGAGAACTCATCGTTTCTAGGTATCCATCGATTAAATAAAACCTATTCAGAAAGAGAGTAAAATCACGCGCATAAACCGACCAATAGCTGATGAATTATTAAAGAAAGTTCAACTCAACTTGTTCTTAGAGGATACAATCCCCTACCCTGTCACAGCTGTTTACAATCAGCAGGAACAGGGAAGAGGCGTAGATAAAGGGGAGCAGAGGGGGGGGGGGAGGCAGATGTCCCAGGGCGCCAGACTAGTTAAGGGCGCCAAAATATGCATTGATATTATTTTAATGATGAAAATAATGGGTTTGAGAGTTGAAAAAAAGAAAGGGCGGCCCTTTGCTTTAAAGTGAATCTTGTCCCCCGGCGCCAAGCACTCTAGCTACGCTGTGCGGTACCTCAAAATAATGACTAAAGGATATAGACATTCATTTATCTCCACACACCCCCCCCCCCTTAAATAGCTGTCATGTCAGAATAGACCAGCATACTTCATTAAAATTAAATCTTAAATTATGGTAGCTTTGATAATTATAGAAGTGAGGCGTGACGTCACAGGTAACTTGTTTGAAAACACTTTAAAAATTCTATTTAAAAATATCTGACATTATTTTTTTTGTCTGTGTTTTTTTTGGCTAATGTGCTGTTGTGGTCCCCTTATTGGGAGTCACTTCCCTTTGTTTATGATAGATTTAGGGTTCGGTTTAGGGTGAGCGACAGAGGGACCAGTAGCGTGCAATAACCGTTTTTTTTAAAATGTATAATATACATTATCTCAGGCGATATGGACCCAGACACGCACCGCCGCCATTCGCACCCGGGTCAAATTAGACTCAATGGTTGTCGGATGTCATTGGTGGTAGTTTATTTTAGTTAAACTGAAGAAATAAGTTTACAAACGTATAGTCCATTCAATTATCTTTCATTTGATACCAAACATTTTTTTAATCCCAACCTCTCACTTCTGGTACCCGGGTACCAACAGTTGCATCCCAACCTCTCACTTCTGGTACCCGGGTACCAATAGGTGCATCCCAACCTCTCACTTCTGGTACCCAGGTATTCACGAAACTGTCACTCACCCCCACCCCTATCTCCCGCCATTTTAAAGATAACCTTTAACCCTTAACCTTTTGTTGATTTTTACAAAATATAATCGATATTTTTTTTCCTCCATTTTTTTAAAAGACATTTTTTTTATGGTTTAAAGTAAACCCAGATTAATAAAAAATAATGATTAAGCTACAAAAGACTTTCAATTTTAAAAAGTAATAAACATTCAGTGTAATGTATATAGAAGGGACCAGCATCGCGTTTCTAAACAGTACCGAACGTTTACAGAAAATAGATGGCTGCCGCTTGGAATAAAAGAATTGTGCGGTAGTGTTGTCTTTAACAACCGGGTATTCTGCCATAGGATTAGATATCAATAAACAATTTTGTGCAAGTGGAGAATGTATTGTGGCAGTTCGGTCAGAGAATAAAAAAAATAGGCCCAAAGTTCTGGTTCCAAACTGTATCAAGATGCCTAAGCTAAGACGTGCTTTGGCTGTTCTCAAAACCGATTTAAAATGTCTCTTTCGATCTGATACAACATGACACTCGTATTCGTATCATTTTTAAGTGGAAAGAAAACAACATACAAACAAACAAAAACAAACAAGTACCTGAATTAAAACCGGATTCATAAAACCGATAGCCAGTTTTTAAAAAAAAATTAAAAAATTAACATCCAGAGATGAGATATTATAGGAAGCAATAAAGGATGAAATTTAATAATTAGATGGCATTTATAGAAGGTATAATTTAATTTTCTTTGAATGGTGTGGAATAACGTTAAGAATTTCGGGGGGGGGGGGGGGGCTATGTTATAGGGTTAGCAACAGGGACACAATATTCAACGTTATTTCATAAACTGCACATGTTTGAATTTCCCAAATGGACACGCCTGTGAAATAATAGGCATCCCTTCTGTTGACGGTGAAGAGATTGGATTAATTATAAACCTCTAAAAGATGGAAATTACTCAAGAGAGAATGCCACCCCGTCATTGAATTTATACATTAGTGAATTCCACTCCATCATTGAATATATACATCAGAGAAAACGACCCACTATTGAATCTATACATCAGAGAATGCCACCTCTCCATTGAATCTATCCACTGAATCTCTACATTATAATATCATAGAGAATGCCACGTGTAATTATCTTTGAGTTAGAAGGCCCATTTCCCGCCAGCACCAGGTACATTTCCATGTCACTGTCCTCCATGATCCATGGACGTCCTTCTCCTGGCCTTCGTGTTTCAAACAATATACGACCGTTCCACTCCATGCCCTGTCAAGGTTTTTATTTGTAGAGACGTCTTCTTTTTTTACAGGCGCCTGGGAGGCAAAGTTTAACGACGGTTGTAGTTCTACCACTCGTGGCAATGTATGTAGGAATAACCGAATCAAACCGATGGACTGCCTCAATTACTTCAATACAACTCTACGGGCCTAGTAACCAAATGCAGTTAACGGGCCTAGTAAACCAAGGCAGTTGACGAGCCTAGTAAACCAACGCATTTGACGGGCCTATTAAACCAAGACATTTTAACGGGCCTAGTAAACTAAGGCAGTTAACGGGCCTAGTAAACCAACGCATTTGACGGGCCTAGTGAACCAAGGCATTTGACGGGCCTAGTAAACCAACGCATTTGACGGGCCTAGTAAACCAACGCATTTGACGGGCCTAGTAAACCAAGGCATTTTAACGGGCCTAGTAAACCAAGGCAGTTAACGGGCCTAGTAAACCAAGACATCTAACGGGCCTAGTACACCAAGGCATTTTAACGGGCCTAGTACACCAAGGCATTTTAACGGGCCTAGTAAACCAAAGCATCTGCCGGGTCTAGTACACCAAGGCATTTTAACGGGCCTAGTTAACCAAGGCATCTAACGGGCCTAGTACACCAAGTCATGTTAGAGGCTTAGTGTTACCCCGGAGAGACTTAAATCCGGAACGTAAGATCTTGTTTATTTTGACACTATCGTAACTGCATGGGCGCAAACACCCCACCCTGTAAAAGTATTGCTATTTCTGACAAGTATACTATGTAATCTCTTGTATATATATTTAGTTTCTGGTGTGTGTCTTGCTTCCTTTTCACACCCAGACATTCCCCCTACACAACATGTTTTTTATATTAATAGTACAGAGTCGGAAAAACAACAACTCGGGTAAATAGTGGGTTTTTCCCCTTTAGGGGAGCCGACTTTAAATTAATAAATAAAGAGCCACTGGTATAGTGTAGGACTGTCTGTAGGACTATTGTTTGAAGGTCGACACGTATGGTGTAGGACTGTCTGTAGGACTATTGTTTGAAGGTCGACACGTAGGGTGTAGGACTGTCTGTAGGCCTATTGTTTGAAGGTCGACACGTAGGGTGTAGGACTGTCTGTAGGACTATTGTTTGAAGGTCGACACGTAGGGTGTAGGACTGTCTGTAGGACTATTGTCTATAGAAAATGAGAAGTTAGTCTAACTCTTTTTTGTGTGTAAATCTTGGTCACACCCGGTAATTTCTCAAAATACCCGGACCCGGCGGTGTAAATAAAAAACTGCACCCGGTTAAGCCTTATTATAAACATATCTTTTGTTTAGGACAGAGTTGAAGGTGATTCTTTCGCAACCCTCCCCTCATCTTATATGTGTTCTAGCTACGCCACGGATTGTTCGTGTCAGAATACTGGAATCCCGGAAATGGTGACATCACGCTCTCGCCCTTTGCACGTCTTGCGAAGTTCTTTGATGACGTCACTTCTTATCGGCCGACCTGTCTGCTAATCTCCACGTGTTCAGCCATTGAAAATAATGCGTCTGTGCTTTTAATCGTCTGCAAGCCTGCCAATAAGCACGTGACATGTTGAGTGTAAATCTGCGCCAGGGCTGAGCTGGCAGACGGAAAATAATGCTTGACCCGACGCAGCGCGGAGAAATGCGCGGCAGATTTTAAGAGATTCGCTTTTTTTAAGCAGAATTTTGATAACAGTATGTTTTACTAATGGTACAACTTAATTATTCTTATGCTAATTGTCTTTCAGGTCAATGTTTCATAATTAATTGTTTAATTTAATTTAAAAAAAAAAAATTCAACATATAATAAGAAAAAAAACCAACCCCAGACATTTGAGAAATTGGAATGTAACCAAGTTTCTCCTCATTTTGTATTTTGACATTTGAGAAATTGGAATGTAACCAATTTTCTCCTCATTTTGTATTTTGACATTTGAGAAATTGGAATGTAACCAATTTTCTCCTCATTTTGTATTTTGACATTTGAGAAATTGGATTGTAACCAATTTTCTCCCCATTTTGTGTTTGCATATTTTTCTAAACCACTAATTTCAATTGTTTTGCTTTCCCTCCCCCCAGTTTTTCACTGAACTATATAAGTATCATATCGTGCCTAATACAACCATTACATCGCCCCCCCCCCCCATATGACCATGATCTCGTTCTTAATACGGCCATCGCAATATGACTATCTCAAACCAGTGGCGTGACTAGGGTGTGCGCTCTGCACTGGGTGACACCCTCACATAAACCTTTCAATTTAATGGATCAACTTGCCTCAGATAAAATGTATCTATTAATAAACTACAAAATATCACCCGATGTTCTCGAGATTATGATGGCAAGCAATTTGAGATCATTTCCAGCTGCTATTGTGAAAACTAATCACAATTCCGTGTTTAAACAAGAATTGTCCATGTTATGATATTTTATGTTTCTAACATCATTAAAAGTTTTAAGAAGTATTTTTCTTATATACATTACACGCCTACACTACCCCCTTATCGCGCCCCTAAATTACAATTTTTTTTGTTCTCTCAAAACATGACCTTAAGTTAAAAAATAAATGATCGCCTAAATGAAATCAATATTCTCATTAAATGAGTTTGTAGACGGCTGATTTTCTAAGCTACAGAAATACTTTAGATGTCTAGTGTTTTTAACTTATTCAATATTGGGCATACCCTGCGACTTAACGTTCCTCTAAGCTAAAGTTTTTTTATGGTTTGTTATTTTTTGGAAGACTGATAAGTGCATTAGTATATGCTATATATATAAAGTATATATATATATATGACAACAAATTCGTTCCATCTTCTTGCCCATCTCATTCTCCCTAAAATAAATATGCCTTGTGTTTGTGAATTATTTGGGATTAACTTATTATCTTTAATATACAGTTATGGGTTTTGCGTGCATTAACTTTGATAAAAACCATTCCCATACCAAAAAATCAGCTGCTACATACAATTACATAAATGAAAACAAAAATGCACATAAAGGATTTACACTAGCAACTTTGTTTTTCAAGGCTTGCTTAATTGTATCTCTAACACTAACACTATAAACTATTTACATTTTAAACAAATACAAAAAAGATTATATTTAAAGTTGGACTTCTTTCGTGAATGGGACTTAATAGAATTTCTCCCAAACATTGTATTGAGCCTATCAGTGCGTTCATGAAATGGTAGCTTTTCAAAATATAAAAAAAGGATATTTGCGAGCTAATCTCTTATATATATTTTGCTTGTGGTGTTGCTGATGCTGCTTCATTTTTACAACCCTTCCCCCCCTCAACATGTTTTATAATAATAGCACTGAGTGGAAAAAAAAAAAGCTATCTCGCAGCGAGCGTTATGCTTGACGGTTGAACTCAATTAAAAGGGTTTTTTTTTTCTTTAAAAAAAAGGTTTGTGGGGGGGGGGGGAATATTATATCAATCAATAAAGAGCAACGGGTATGGTGTAGGACTGCCCATAGGGCCTCGTTCGTAAATTATGTCATGCAAAAAATGACCTCTTCAGGCCCCCCACCCCCTACCACCCTGTCACAAAGTGTCAAACATTCTTAACCCCCCCCCCCTTTTTAGTGTCACGTCACACCTAAAAAAATTTCAAAATATACATACAATTTTCATAACTAAACTAAGATTTTATTTTTAACATTTTCCCATAATGAAATAAGATGTTGCTCAAAGGTGTCCCCGAGCGGAATGTAATATGGCCACATGTTTTGCGACACCTTTAATTGTGCGCAGAAGGTGTGCGCGACTGAGCTTCACGGTACCTATAATACCTAAGCCAATTTCGACCTCAAATTAATGTTTTAAAAATTAATTGGATAAAGATTTTTCAAAATAAGAAAAATTTTAAATTAAAAAAAATTGTGTCGTCAGGCATTTTTTTTTTACCCCCACCCCTGTCACAAAGTGTTACAAATTCTCGAAACCCCCTCCCCCAGAGCGTGACGTAATTTACGAACGACACCTAGGACTATTGTTTCTTATTCTTCCTCTCTTCCTGTACATTACTATAAACTATTCTGTATTATCTGATTAAGAAATACTCGGCGCAGGTCAAGATATTTTCCGCCTGCTCACAAAAAAAACAACACAAAAACTAAACAAAACAATTCTATGCAGTAGTTCCAAAATGCCACCCCTGTAATGATTATAAAGAATGGAGTGCCGCCCGGGGGGGGGGGCGAATCGCGACATCCGCCCCACCCTTCCTAGGCCATTTCGGATTGGGCGGGGGGGGGGGCTCCGAAAAAAAGAAAGATGACACCACAAGTTTACGGCAATGGGTGCCACCAACGTCAGTGAAGCCCCTGTCTCATTCTGGTCACATGATTACTGTCAATTTAAAAATAAAGAAAGGAATGGTTTGAAAATTCGCGCCAAATTTTGACTCACAGACACTGTGTTAAGATCCGGAAACACACCTACATTAAATATATATATATATATATATATATATATATTTCTGTCCAGTAAAACAGAAGACTCATCGCTACCACAGCGATGCCACAACACGTAATAACGACGGAGTGGTGAATGACAGGACACGGTGGCGGGGGAGGGGGGTTGGGAAGGACAAGAGCGGCGACCCGCCGACAGTTGAATGTGCGCCGGCGAGTGGTATGCGTGTGTTTGGTACTGGCTCCCCCATTCGGCTATAAAACTCCAACAGGCCGGCCAGTCTCTGAGAATCGTCGTCTCGTCTGCTGCGCTCTGACGTGGGCCGTTAGTCTGTTTGTGCGTGTGTGTGTGTGTGTATTATAGCAGAATTCTCTCCCAACTCTGTTAGTCTCACTTGTGCACGGAGCATGGCGGGAGCAGTACGAGGAAGCCTCAACGGCAAAGTAGCGTTGATAACTGGTAAGTGGCATTGTTTCTCTCTATCATTCACGCACAACTGCTACGGCTTGGACACGAAAGGGTTAAACAGATTTGTATATTTTTGTTTTGTTTTACCGTCACTAAGTCTTAAGTGGTGAAAAAAAAAACAGTGGCGGCCGACGCGAGAGAGTTCTTGGACTACATTCGGTGATGAAATTATGTTGTCTGGTCGAAGTGGTTGATTGCGTTCGCCTCTCTCGCCTCCCCCCCCCCCCCCCAAACGCGTCACTGTTTACTGGACTGAACGCGACCATTCAGAGATAGAGATTGCTTTGTTATCGTTGTTTGCGCGAGCGATGGGGTTTGATGCCGTCACCACAGCTGTGGTGTAGTTGTGGACAGATCTCTGCAACCGGTGTGCATGTGGCTCTAAAAAGAGTAGATGAGTAGGCTCTAAAAATTTAAAAAAAAAAACTCAAATAAAACGCTATACAGTACTATTACTAAAATTACATGCTATCACATGCGGCTTCCAAAATATTTAAAGTTTTCTTAAAAGATTTTTTTAAAAAAAGAGCCACATCTATTCTTTTAAAAACCACATGCGGCTCCGGACATGCGGCACCGGACATGCGGCTCCGGACATGCGGCTACGGACATGCGGCACCGGACATGCGGCTCCGGACATGCGGCTCCGGACATGCGGCTCCGGACATGCGGCTCCGGACATGCGGCACCGGACATGCGGCACCGGACATGCGGCTCCGGACATGCGGCACCGGACATGCGGCACCGGAGCCCATCCTAAGTTAAGACTAAGTAAGTTTTTGGTTAGGATTTGGTTATTGTGAAGCGATAGGTTTCTATTATATAATAATTTGGTGAGATGACCCATATTCGGTCTTCATATGTTAGTTATGAGCTCTGTCAGCTATGAGCAACTCCATCACCCCGTTTCACAACTACCGGGCGCTTGTTCTCCCACGAGCTGTTCTCACGTGCTCCCATTCATGCAAGTACGCCCCTTGTCTGATGTCTGCACTGACGTGTTCAGGCAATTCAGCACAGGAGCGTATTGCTTTTATTTAAACTATAAACTTTATAGTGTTTAGCCTACCTATTCAACGGACAGCGGGATTTTTGTTGCGGGACAGAAACATTTTGGTAGCCGGAAGTTGCATTTTGGTAGCCAGAAGTAGCAATTTGGTAGTCAGACGGTAGCATTTTGGTAGCCGGACAGTAGCATTTTGTTAGACTGACAGCAGCATTTTGGTAGACTGACAGCAGCATTTTGGTAGATGGATAGCAGCATTTTGGTAGCCGGACAGTAGCATTTTTGTAGCGCCGCGTATGTAACCAAAACAAACAGACGGAAATATTCATTGATTGAATGGATCTTACTTAAAACGTTGACAAATTTGGATATGGATGTGAACTATTGACAAAATCTTTAGTGTTGTAATGTAACAATGTCACACACCTGTGCGCCCCCTATTTTGTGTCGCTATTTATATAATAACGGAGGGTTATACAAAGTCTTATTTCTTTAAATGTGTTCACTTCTATTATATGGATGAACGTTGTATTATCAAGAAGGGCGCCATCCTTGCCCCCCTTTTTTTTTCTACCTGTGCTCCCAACCCATCAATAGTCACGTGTAATTACTGTGTAACGGTATGCCCAGCCATTAGCCGCCTGTGTTGTCTCACATTGATTGCATTGACCAGTGCGGTATGGCGGGTGTGTGTGTTGTGTTTGTGTTTGTGTGTTTCTCTGCGTGTGTGTGTCTGTGTGAACGTATTTGTGTGCGTGTGTGTCTGTATGTGTATATGTGTGTTTATATGTGTGTCTGCATGAGTATATGTGTTTCTGTATGTGTATACGTGTTTGTCTCTGTGTCTGAGTATGTGTACGTGTCTGTGTGTTTCAGTGCTTCACTAATATTTCTATTTTTTTTTTTTGGGGGGGGGGGGGGGAGTTATTTGACACAGGGAATGGTGCGGTGTGGGGGGGGGTGTCGAAAAGTGACGCTTCAAAGGCTCTCACGATCTCTTGATAAATAGGTGAAGTCACTACTACTGAGAAGACTTTTTATGGCTTAGTCTATGACAGGATATGCTACGTGACTGAAGGAATCAAACGCCTGGCCATTAGTCAGACGTACACGGGCTTCAAATATGCACAGGGCATACGGCTATGTAAAGATCAGCTGGGGGCGGGGGAAGATCGTCTTATGGATTTATCGCTATACTTTAGTTATAGAGCTTTTCTGCTGGTACAAATTAATTATTTCTAGAGCTTTACGATTGTACCAATTTATATAACTATAGTTATAGAGCTTTAAGGCTGGTACAAATGTATTATTTCAAGTGCTTTACTGTTGTACCGGTTCGTATAGCTATAGTTATAGAGCTTTACTGAAGATACAAATAAATTATTTCAAGAGCTTTACGATTGTACCGGTTTATATAACTATAGTTATATAGCTTTACTGCTGGTACAAATGTATTATTTCAAGCGCTTTACAATTGTACCGGTTTGTATATATAACTATAATTCTGATATTTGAAAAAAAAACCTCGCTCCCTTGTCGCCACCAATTAGGATACTTGTACTATTTGTAGACAAAATAGAATGAGGTCTTTGTATGAAGTTTAGCGTGGCTGGCAACCGTATAATGCTAGAGAGAGAGATAGAGAGTATGAAGTTTAGCGTGGCTGGCAACCGTATAATGCTAGAGAGAGAGATAGAGAGTATGAAGTTTAGCGTGGCTGGCAACCGTATAATGCTAGAGAGAGAGATAGAGAGTATGAAGTTTAGCGTGCCTGGCAACCGTATAATGCTAGAGAGAGAGATAGAGAGTATGGAGTTTAGCGTGGCTGGCAACCGTATAATGCTAGAGAGACAGATAGTGAGTATGGAGTTTTAGCGTGCCTGGCAACCGTTTAAAGCTCTCCAGCTCACTTGATTGGTATCGACTGTGTTTGGAAATCAATAAAACTTATTCCGGGTGTGTGTTTGTGGTGGGGGGGGCTATTATGTGGAGAATTCTCATAGAATAATCGTCATAGATGTATTGTGACAATGGTGGATTCATTGGCTGATCAGCGACACCCCCCCACCACCACCACCCCCTTCCCCAACTTGGGTCGCCTCTTAAATTGAGTGCATTGAAATGTTTGTGCCACAGTTATAAATCTTGTCATCAAGACATTTTCACAACGAGCAGATTTATGGTCACCTATAATACACACGGGAAAAAAGGGGGGGGGGGGGTAGTTGCGGCACGCCTCGGGGCGCCTTTTTTTTAAAGTGTGACATTTTTGGTCCATTCTTTGCTACGATACTGGTCTTCTATCATAGCATGGCAGAGTTACCTGTGCTTTTAAAAAAAACATTATTTTCCAAGCAAAATGTCTGTGTCATTTGAGTGGTCTAGCTTTTTTTGAAATCCAAATGAAATGTCTGTGTCATTTGAGTGGTCTAGCTTTTTTTTTGAAATCCAAGTGAAATGTCTGTGTCATTTGAGTGGTCTAGCGTTTTTTAAAATCCAAATGAAATGTCTGTGTCATTTGAGTGGTCTAGCTTTTTTTTTGAAATCCAAATGAAATGTCTGTGTGATTTGAGTGGTATAGCTTTTTTGAAATCCTAATGAAATATCTTTGTCATTTGAGTGGTCTAGCTTTTTTTGAAATCCAAATGAAATGTCTGTGTCATTTGAGTGGTCTAGCTTTTTTTGAACGGCCTTAGTGTATTTTCCAAGTGAAATGTCATTTATATAGTCCTAGTCTAGTTTATGTGGCCTAGTTTATAACCCAAGTGGAGCTCCCCTGTCTAAAGCACGTGGGTTTTGCAAGGTGGAGCTATATGACACTGAGAGGTCGAATGGACGCACTTTTCAAACCTGGCTTATCACATTCAAAGGTCGCAGTCGTGATGCATTGAGAAATAATTGGATATGAATTCCCGGACCGCCAAAGGGTTTGAATTAAAAATAGATGGTGATGGCATGGTTTAGGGAAGTGCAGTTCAAAATACGGGAAGTAAAAAAAAAAAAAGAAAAAAAAAGGATTGGTTCGATGTTAGACAGCTCTCGTACCCATGAGCTGTACACGAGATTTCATGGGAGGCAACTCTCAGGGTTTTTTCCCCTATCGTGTGTTGGATTGAATCTGAATTCGTTAATTTGTTAGCAGTCCTCTGAGATATTTGATTTATTGGACACACGTTGTTTTTGAAGTGCGGCACGGGTGTTGTTGTGTGTGAGAGTGAATGTACGTGCGTGTGAGCGTGTCCGCTTGTGTGTGTACTCGTGGGAGCGCGCGTGTGGCTTGCGTTCATTCTGCAGCGCATATTTTGGGAGGTTGTTGACAAGGAACTTGTATGGTTTTATTTGGTTAGTTCAGTCATCTGATGGTAAATACGGCTAAAAATAGCAATGATGCACGGCAACGTTACACACATGTAACAGAAACACACAAGAAACAGTGAATAATAACGTGTTTCAAATTCAATATTCTTTCTCTCCCTGTCATGTTGAATTTGTATACTCCCTCAGTAGATAGAATACTGCACACTAGTGTCACGTCTTTGTGTACTCCCTCACAATATAGAATGCAGTACACTAGGGTCATGTTGAATTTGTGAACTCCCTCAGTAGATATAATACTGTACACTAGTGTCATGTCTTCCAGTAGATAGAATACTGTACACTAGTGCCATGTCTTTGTGTACTCCCCCAGTAGATAGAATACTATACACTGGTATCATGTCTTTGTGTACTCCCCCAGTAGATAGAATACTGTACCTTGGTATCATGTCTTTGTGTACTCCCCCAGTAGATAGAATAATCTCCACTGGTATCATGTCTTTGTGTACTCCCCCAGTAGATAGAATACTGTACACTGGTATCATGTCTTTGTGTACTCCCCCAGTAGATGGAATACTGTACACTGGTATCATGTCTTTGTGTACTCCCCCAGTAGATAGAATACCGTAAACTAGTGTCATGTCTTCCAGTAGATAGAATACTGTACACTGGTATGTCTTTGTGTACTCCCCCAGTAGATGGAATACTGTACACTAGTGCCATGTCTTTGTGTGCTCCCCCAGTAGATAGAAAACAGCCCACCAGCTTCACGTTGGCTTTGTGTTGTCTCTCAGTAAGTTTAACACGGGCGATCAAATAACCTAGCCTCGATATGAAAAATACAAATGCTAATAATTATTATTAATTGTCTCTATTTCATGTTTAAATATATTATACCGCATTACACATCACTAAATTATGGGCATTTTACATCAACTCTGCGTGTGCTTACATGCAGTGTCGTAGGCTTAAATGCAGTGTCGTGGCTTACATGCAGTGTCGTGGGCTTAAATACAGTGTCGTGGCTTACATGCAGTGTCGTAGGCTTAAATACAGTGTCGTGGCTTACATGCAGTGTCGTGGGCTTAAATACAGTGTCGTGGCTTACATGCAGTGTCGTGGGCTTAAATACAGTGTCGTGGCTTACATGCAGTGTCGTGGGCTTAAATACAGTGTCGTGGCTTACATGCAGTGTCGTGGGCTTAAATACAGTGTCGTGGCTTACATGCAGTGTCGTGGGCTTAAATACAGTGTCGTGGCTTACATGCAGTGTCGTAGGCTTAAATACAGTGTCGTGGCTTACATGCAGTGTCGTGGGCTTAAATACAGTGTCGTGGCTTACATGCAGTGTCGTGGGCTTAAATACAGTGTCGTGGCTTACATGCAGTGTCGTGGGCTTAAATACAGTGTCGTGGCTTACATGCAGTGTCGTGGGCTTAAATACAGTGTCGTGGCTTACATGCAGTGTCGTGGGCTTAAATACAGTGTCGTGGCTTACATGCAGTGTCGTGGGCTTAAATACAGTGTCGTGGCTTACATGCAGTGTCGTGGGCTTAAATACAGTGTCGTGGCTTACATGCAGTGTCGTGGGCTTAAATACAGTGTCGTGGCTTACATGCAGTGTCGTGGGCTTAAATACAGTGTCGTGGCTTACATGCAGTGTCGTGGGCTTAAATACAGTGTCGTGGCTTACATGCAGTGTCGTGGGCTTAAATACAGTGTCGTGGCTTACATGCAGTGTCGTGGGCTTAAATACAGTGTCGTGGCTTACATGCAGTGTCGTGGGCTTAAATACAGTGTCGTGGCTTACATGCAGTGTCGTGGGCTTAAATACAGTGTCGTGGCTTACATGCAGTGTCGTGGGCTTAAATACAGTGTCGTGGCTTACATGCAGTGTCGTGGGCTTAAATACAGTGTCGTGGCTTACATGCAGTGTCGTGGGCTTAAATACAGTGTCGTGGCTTACATGCAGTGTCCCTTACATGCAGTGTCCCTTACATGCAGTGTCCTTTACATGCAGTGTCCCTTACATACAGTGTCCCTTACATACAGTGTCCCTTACATGCAGTGTCCCTTACATACAGTTTTGTGAGTGAAGAATAATCATAAAAAGAGACCGTTTAAGAAAGCAGGGCATAACTTAGTATAAAATAAGATTACGGGTTATTTCCCTTAGTTCCACCTTTGCGCCATGACGGCACCCCAGATGTCACATAGCGCTAACTCTCTCTCTCTCTCTCTCTCTCTCTCTCTCTCTCTCTCCCTCTTTCTCTCTCTCTCTCTCTCTCTCCCTATCGATTCACACACATGACTCATAGTAAACCACTCTCTCTATACCCATTGAATCACACACATAACTCATAGTAAACCACTCTCTCTATACCCATTGAATCACACACATAACTCATTGTAAACCACTCTCTCTATACCCATTGAATCACACACATAACTCATAGTAAACCATTCTTCCATACACAACATCAGGACCGGCCCTGCTGTTGCTGGCCCCTCGAGTTGTCGGTACCTTGAGCCGGCCCTGCACGTTATAACGGACACAATGATTCATCCCTTCACATTTTCATCTTATCTCAACAAAAAATAAAAATCTGTTCTAAACTGATTGAAACATGCAAGGAGCCTGCCCTAACCACCCAAGTTAGACTTGCCATGCAGAGGCGTACCCACAAATTAAGGGAATTATACAATTTTTGTAAGGATGTTACAAGAGTCAAGAGGAATGACTTGATGCGACACACGCAACAAGCGCTGTGCCGAGACTCGGTAGCTTCCCTTCGCCACTTCTGCTGCGTTACAACCGCATTGCACTTTCGATGAGTGTGTATGTGAGTGAATGTTCTTCGGTGAATATGTGTGCGTGTGTGCATATACCACCCCCCCCCCCTTTGCACGGCCCATCCACTTTCATTCATACCAAGTTGTATTTTGGTTGCTGTCGCAATTTATCTTAGTTACGCCACGTGACACGTGCGTTTATTTCTGATGGTCGAACTCGTTGCACCCTCTCTCCCCACTCTTTCTCACCCCCCCCCCCCCACTCTTCTTCTCTCGTTATCTTCACTTCCTTGTGCCCATCAGCATTTTGATATCTCCCCAATCCTGATTTCTGTTCCCCGAGACATACTTAATTTATCCTTAACTATCTCTTAAAGCTAAGCCTAAGAACTTGATAGGGGGTCAGAAACTGGTCACAAAGGTCCACAGCACTCCTGGACTAGGATCACTCTTGTAGTAGTGCTCACTAAGCTACCGTGATGGTTATCTCGCCTGCTAATTGGCTGGAACTCTCCTCCGAAAAGTCGTTTCAATTATAGACGGAATGCAACCACTGACAAGTTGACGACTGAGCCGTATGTATAGCACACTTGACCTCTGTATGTTTATGTATTTGTATCGTGTGTCAAGCAATGCGTTCACAGAGCGTCATTCGACATAGCTGTACGACACGTTAGACAAATTTTGAATGGACCTGTTCAAGTCTTTCTAAAATGTTCATTTAGGTTCAGCTCTAGACATCTTTCATGTTAATCCGAGACTTAATTACCCACTCCCCCTACCAAAAAGATACTAACAACAAATAATAATATGAAAAAAGCAAAGACTCAAAAACAAACATACAAAGTCTCCAATTTCTTCCTTGGTTAACAGAGTTGTTATGGGATGAGTTAACAGAGTTGTGATGGGATGAGTTTACAGGGTTGTGATGTGATAAGTTAACAGAGTTGTGATGGGATGAGTTTACAGGGTTGTGATGGGATGAGTTAACATGGTTGTGATGGGATGAGTTAACAGGGTTGTGATGGGATGAGTTAACAGAGTTGTGATGGGATGAGTTTACAGGGTCGTGATGGGATGAGTTAACAGAGTTGTGATGGGATGAGTTAACAGAGTTGTGATGGGATGAGTTTACAGGGTCGTGATGGGATGAGTTAACAGAGTTGTGATGGGATGAGTTAACATGGTTGTGATGGGATGAGTTAACAGGGTCGTGATGGGATGAGTTAACAGAGTTGTGATGGGATGAGTTAACAGAGTTGTGATGGGATGAGTTTACAGGGTCGTGATGGGATGAGTTTACAGGGTCGTGATGGGATGAGTTAACAGAGTTGTGATGGGATGAGTTAACATGGTTGTGATGGGATGAGTTAACAGGGTCGTGATGGGATGAGTTAACAGAGTTGTGATGGGATGAGTTAACAGAGTTGTGATGGGATGAGTTTACAGGGTTGTGATGTGATAAGTTAACAGAGTTGTGATGGGATGAGTTTACAGGGTTGTGATGGGATGAGTTAACATGGTTGTGATGGGATGAGTTAACAGGGTTGTGATGGTATGAGTTAACAGAGTTGTGATGGGATGAGTTTACAGGGTCGTGATGGGATGAGTTAACAGAGTTGTGATGGGATGAGTTAACAGAGTTGTGATGGGATGAGTTTACAGGGTCGTGATGGGATGAGTTAACAGAGTTGTGATGGGATGAGTTAACATGGTTGTGATGGGATGAGTTAACAGGGTCGTGATGGGATGAGTTAACAGAGTTGTGATGGGATGAGTTAACAGAGTTGTGATGGGATGAGTTTACAGGGTCGTGATGGGATGAGTTAACAGAGTTGTGATGGGATGAGTTAACAGAGTTGTGATGGGATGAGTTTACAGGGTTGTGATGGGATGAGTTTACAGAGTTGTGATGGGATGAGTTAACAGGGTCATGATGGGATGATACAGGGTCGTGATGGGATGAGTTAACAGAGTTGTGATTGGATGAGTTTACAGGGTTGTGATGAGATGAGTTTACATGGTTGTGATGGGATGAGTTAACAGGGTTGTGATGGGATGAGTTTACAGGGTTGTGATGGGATGAGTTAACATGGTTGTGATGGGATGAGTTAACAGGGTCGTGATGGGATGAGTTTACAGGGTTGTGATGGGATGAGTTTACAGGTTTGTGATGGTTTTTTTAGGAAGACATCACATCAAATGACACATTCCGTTTTGTTTTGTTTCAAATTATTTTTGCCATGTCTAATTTTATACGAGCATCTTCAAATTGTTGTTGAAATTTCCAGAGAAGTCATGTTAGGTCAGTTATTTACTGAGGGTTGGACACCTTGAGTACAAATTTATTTCGTTATGGAAAAAAAGGGGGGTTGTGTGGATTCGCCGGGGGGGGGGGGGGATTACAATATTACAGGGCAGTTAGCACATTAAAATAAAATATATACAATTTGTCAGTTGAAATCGATGAAAAATTGGATCGTCGTATTTTTGCTAGTTCTAAAAAGGGCTTTGGGTGCGCATATGGCTTATGAGGCTGATTCTAGCACGAAATGTTCTGGTGGGGTACGTGCAAGGGATTGATGGGACATCTCCAGGTGCTGTGTTAGCCCGGGCATTTCTGGCATGCTTTTGTGTGCTCTGCAGCCGCCTTTCTGTTGGAGTCATGTGGCATGGAGCCTCTGTTTAAAGAGAAACACCATTAAAATACTCGAATACTCTTCTTGCTGAATTGGAAAGCAGTGAAGAATCACGGCATAGGACATTTTCATTTCAGATTTTATCATTTCAATCATGTTTATCTAATTGCTAAGTACACCATTTTTAATTTAATTTCAATTGTATGAGCCAGAATGGTCAATACATTGAGCGTGAGCCCTCAAAATATAGAAGAAAAGAAGATTAATTGATAAATCTTTTTTGCACATCTGTTGACATTTGGAAAAAGGCTGCGTTAGTAATTACGAAGTTTTCTCGGAAGTTGCTAGGTATTAGGGCAATTTAAAAAAAAAGTAATAATAAAACACCGACGCCTGCTACCATTATTTGAGTAAGTTTGCAAAATACTGGCACATTGGCCAGACAGGTACGGTCATCTGAGATACTGGCACCTTTGCCAGGCAGGTACGGTTATCTGAGATACTGGCACCCTGGCCAGGCAGGTACGGTCATCTGAGATAAGCCAGTAAGCTAAGATCTTTAGGGAATTTGGCACCCTATCTAAGCCGGTACAGTTATCAGAGATCGTGGCACCTTGGGCAGGCCGGTACAGTTATATTTATATCTCTCAAGCATAGGTATCCCAGTTATAAGTCACTATAATATAATGCCAAACATAGGCTTCACAGTAAAAAAAGTAAATATCATATAGTGCCAAGCATGGTATGTCACAGTAATAGGTCACTATAATATAGTGCCAAGCATGCACAGTAATAGGTCACTATAATATAGTGCCAAACGTGTGTTTCAAAGTAATAAGTCAATAAACATTTTAAAAATGGGAGGGGAATGTTGCTCTAATCAATGTTCACCAATGGGTCCCTTATCTCTTCGTAGTTACGCCACTATTTACAATATTCCGGGGCGTTTGTCCCCGCGTACACCAGCATTGTCCCGCGTACACCAGCCTTGTCCCCGCGTACACCAGCCTTGTCCCCGCGTACACCAGCCTTGTCCCCGCGTACACCAGCCTTGTCCCCGCGTACACCAGCCTTGTCCCCCGCGTACACCAGCCTTGTCCCCGTGTACACCAGTCTTGTCCCTGCGTACACCAGTCTCGTCATTGACAATGTTGACATAAATTTGTTGCCCCTCATATCTTGCTGAATAGAGTGTTGACCAAATATCGGCTCTCTGAGTTACGAGCGATTTTGTCCGCGCTCTACTAGTTGCGGAGATACAGGAACCGAACCATCCATGCGTGGACGTAACGGCATTGTACGAGTGCGCACGACCGGATAGTTGATCTCGTGACGATTTGACCTTGATATGATGTCACGCGGCAAGGGCCATTGACATTCCTCTCCACTTGTACATCCTGTGCTAATTGAAGACCTACATGTCGTCACATGATACTCTTATCACCCTTTTGTGCCATGTTGGTGTACAGTTGTGATGGCATTTTTAGCACCTCTGTCTGCCATGTTGTGTACAGTTGTAATGACGTTCTTAGCACCTCCATGTATCATGTAGTGCACGCATTTGTAAGAACATTCTAAGCACCTCCATGTATCATGTTAGTGTACAGTTGTAAGTAGATTCTTAGCACCTCCATGTACCATGTTGGTGTACAATTATAGTAACATTTTAGCACCTCTGTGTGTCATGTTGTGTACAGCTGTAATGACATTCTTAGCACCTCCATGCATCATGATTGCTGTTACTTCATGAGATCAGCCCCAGGTTCGACCATAAAATTATTCAAAAGTCCATATTTCATCATATACCAACCATGTGTCAATGCAAACTAAAAACATAAACTTCATTTAGACGCGTCTGTGAAACCAAAGGAACGAAACAAATTAAGTCTAGAGTTTCATATACGTCAGCACACGTGTGGTGCGCTTGTGGGGCTGATCACTTGTGTAGCGGTGCATCGATCCGTATACACTCCTGGGCGGAATTAACAGATAATAAAGAGAAATGTGATCAACATATAAATACAGTGGAACCCGCTTATCACGACCTCGGTTAACTCGCCAACCCTGTTAAGTCGACGTCTTTGGCGTGGAACCGCCAAATTCTCTCTTTGTCTTAGCATTTTCTCATCGGTTATGTCGATTCTTTTATGTCGCAGAACCCTAATATCTCGAGCACAAAAGAGGGCCAAATTTGCCACTTAACGTTGGTTATCTCGATGCCCATGACCAATCGCCAGCTTTTGAAAATGTTAGTTATCGATGCCACGAAAGGAAACTACAGACTTGACTAAGCAATGCATTGGAATCAATCAGTATAATATTTTAAATTGAGGTTAAAAAACCCGGTAGAGTCCATATTATAATGGGTCATCATTTGCCGTGTGCAAAGAGTCATGGTCATGCGCATGGGCTGCCATTCATAGTCACTTGCATAATGGCTATACCGTACTACTATCTCATTCATAAAAGGTTGCCGTGTGCAAAAACTATTAAAAACTATTAAAACTAGGTCAGGGAAAGTTTTAATTAATTAGTCATGCACCAAAGTTGAAAGTTCAAAATAAGTAGTTCACGAAAAGTATTTTAGTAATAAGGGAATGCGTTGCCTTATATAGATTATATAGCATATATCGGTATAATGGTAACCGCAGATTTGGTAATCAGAAAAGCTTTATTTTAATACATTATATTAAATTTACTGGTATCCTTAGTGCATAGTTAGATAAATTATAATTTATATATAATTGTATACTATTATTTTTAATACAGCATTAGTTCTGTAAATAAAAATTGTATAAAATTATCATTAAAGCGAGAGTTATTTAGCGCGTGACGCGAACAGCGGAATTGGGTCACAGAATGTGGCGATACGGTCCATGTTAAAAAAGGGCAAACGAAGTCGTACTTTAAAAATTCATAACTTTAAAACTACAACAGCTAAAATTATGATTTTGGTGTATTAATTCTGTAAAAGACGCTGTTGTGTAAAAAAAAGATCTCCAAAAACACGTGCATGTGCATTCTCATTTATTAACGCACGTCATGTACATAAAGAAATTTCAAGCACATGTTAATATTTTGCCGCCATATTGGTTTTCATTTATCTCGATCATCGGTTATCTCGACGCTTTTTGGCATACCCCGAGGCCGTCGACATAACCGGGTTCTACTGTAATTGTCATGGATGTTGATTAATTATATAATAAATTTATATTGTACAGTAAATGTATCCATTCACTGGAAAATAATAATATATAATTGAAACCGCAACAAACAAACAAGAGAAAAAAAATTACCCCTCCCAAAAAAAACCCAACAACAACACACGCTAACCATCCTCTGGACACACTCTTAGATGATATTAATACAGTTGGATGGCGTTAAATTAATGACGGCAGAATGTACGCTGTTTAAAAGGAAAATAAAAGAAGATTAACTATTATCATTACATGTACAATACCAGAGCTCAAAAACAAATGGGAAAAGAGGCCAGGATTTCTCGGCCGTGTAAATTCCAAATGAGAGTTGGTCGTGACGTCAATAACAATGGTCTACACCCAGCATTGAAGTCAGAACTTCTAATTACAGTCTAGGCTGGGGAGGGGGGTAGGGTGGTGGGGAGGGGGTCGACGCATCGGTTTGCAGCCCCCCCCCCCCCCCCCCCCCCGCATGAACTCACGCGATCAATATCATTGACACGAACAATGCGTCATGGGAACTGAAATAACACTAGGCACTAAGGCCATTCAGACAAGGCGGCAGGGCCATTTATACAAGGCATTAGGCCATTCAGACAAGGCACTGTGGCCATTCAGACCAGGCGGCAGGGCCATTTATTTATACAAGGCACTAGGGCCTTTCAGGCACGGCGGCATATGGCCAATTATACAAGGCATTAGGGCCACTGATGCAAGGCACCAGCGCCGTATTTCTGCTGTCTGTTGACATGTGGGGTCATTGGGGGGTCCTGGAACCCCCACCCCACCCCTTTTTCCCAAAAAAAATTCCACACTCTTAACACGTCAATCTAGTAAACCTCGTCCAGAAACCTTTGGTTTTAATGTGGAGTGGTCGCCATGCTCATCTTGAGCCCACCAGTCGTTAGTAGTACACAAAGAATTGATCCAATCCAACGAATGCTTTTATTTGTTTTTTTAGTTTTGTTTATTTCTGGATTCACTTCTGCTAACATTCGCCCAATGATCACCATATGATTTGGGGGGGGGGGGGGGGGGTACATATTATTGAATTCAAGAATGTTCATTTATCTTCTTCCTTTCTTGGTAGATTTAATGGGTTCTGCTTCAAATATATGTCTAACCTCTCTACTGGTACATATCTCCCAAAGCTCTACTGGTACAAATCTCCCAACTCTCTGCTGGTGCTAATCTCCCTACTCTCTACTGGTACTAATCTCCCTACTCTCTAATGCTACAAATCTCCCAACCCTCTACTGCTACAAATCTCCCAACTCTCTACTGCTACAAATCTCCCAACTCTCTACCGCTACAAATCTCCCAACTCTCTACCGCTACAAATCTCCCAACTCTCTACTGCTACAAATCTCCCAACTCTCTTCTGCTACAAATCTCCCAACTCTCTTCTGCTACAAATCTCCCAACTCTCTACTGCTACAAATCTCCCAACTCTCTACTGCTACAAATCTCCCAACTCTCTTCTGCTACAAATCTCCCAACTCTCTACTGCTACAAATCTCCCAACTCTCTTCTGCTACAAATCTCCCAACTCTCTACTGCTGCAAATCAAAAGAAAATATCTGCGATAAAGTCGCCCGTTAGGATTAGCGACGGACTTTCTTGTTCACCGAATTGTGATCAATTCTAAACCTAGAATTATCTATTACACCGCAAGTTTTGTTAATTTTTATTATTAATTTTTTTTTTTTAATCGATCTTCTAGGTTACGAAACGATCTTGCACTTCTAATAGGCCCTGTCTTTATTACACGTGTTAATGGCCCGACCTATAAATATCAATGTGTGTCAATGCCAGGCCGTGTTGAAATATGGTTTCTGTATACATACGTTAATGGTGCTGTACCATGTGGTCAGTCAACCGTGAATGTCGTCCTTGCTCCACCCACCACATGTGCTTTTTTTTTTTTTTTACCATTTCAAAGTGTTCATTTTACTCTCCTTCTAACAAAAAATTGATAATTTTACGTTAATTTTAATTTCATAAAAACATTTCATCAGTGGTTCTCATTTACTTTAAAAAAATTAACTAAACATATTTTATGTATTTAAAAAAAATAAAAAAAATATTACTGTATATTTTTTTTACTAATCAGTATGACAATGTAGTTGCTATGGAGTCGTTTATCTCGTCGGTCCTATAACTCTAGTTTAGATTAACATCACACTTTTAAGTGTACAATGAAACATATGAACCATTAATTACATTTCAAATAAATTGAATTAACTTGTTACCGATATAGCTTCACTCACCCACTAACCAAAGTTGAAATGCCGATTCCCGATTTTGAAGAGCTCGACGAAAATACTTCATAATAACTGGCAAGATGTCACAGAACCATTGGAAACATGTCACAGTCAGCAACATGTCACAGAACCACTGAAAACAAGCCACGGGACCATTGACAACATGTCACAGAACTAAAGGAAGGTGGGGGTCAAGGGGGGGGGGGGGAATTTAACAGGGGAAGTTTTTTTTGAACACTCGCTTTCATTCTAAGGTTGGGCGCCTTCTTTATGGTTGTCTGCCGTCTTTCATAGTTGTGTGCCTTGTTTCTAAGGTCGGGCGCCTTCTTTCTAAGGCTGGGCGCATTATCTAGGGTTGTGTGCCTTCTTTCATTGTTGTGTGCCTTGTTTCTAAGGTCGGGCGCCTTTTTTTCTAAAGTCTTCTTCGTTGCTGGAGAAGATGAGCAAAGAACACCAAAGCACGACATGTTGTTCAATGATCCGGGGCTCATGTTACTAAAAATATCGTTGCGTTGAGAATCCTTCATTTGCCCGTATACTAGTATTAATTTCAGGTTGTGACATGGCGGTTTAGAATAATTAGGTAATGTATTCTGATCACTCAATTTCACCAAGGTTACACTTTGGCATCGATCCAAACTGCTGCATACAATCTCACTGTAGAAACCACATTGCCAGTATACAACCTCTCCATAGTAGCTACATCGCCATACTGAACAGCTGTATACAACCTCTCCATAGCAGCTACATAGCCATACTAAACAGCTGTATACAACCTCTCTATACCAGCTACATAGCCATACTGAACAGCTGTATGCAAACTCTCCATAGCAACTACATTGCCATACTGAAAAGCTGTATACAACCTCCCCATAGCAACTACATTGCCATACTGAAATGCTGTATACAACCTCTCCATAGCAACTACATTGCCATACTGAACAGCTGTATGCAACCTCTCCATAGCAACTAAATTGTCATACTGAACAGCTGTATACAACCTCCCCATAGTAACTACATTGTCATACTGCACTGCTGTATACAACCTCTTCATAGCAACTACATTGCCATACTGAAATGCTGTATACAACCTCTCCATAGCAACTACATTGCCATACTGAACAGCTGTATGCAACCTCTCCATAGCAACTACATTGTCATACTGAACAGCTGTATACAACCTCCCCATAGTAACTACATTGTCATACTGCACTGCTGTATACAACCTCTTCATAGCAACTACATTGCCATACTGAACAGCTGTATACAACCTCTCCATAACAACTACATTGCCATTCTGAACAGCTGTATGCAACCTCCCCATAGTAACTACATTGCCATACTGAACTGCTGTATACACCCTCTCCATAGGTACCACATTGCCATACTGAACAGCTGTATACAACCTCCCCATAATACCTACATTGCCATACTGAACTGCTGTATACACCCTCTCCATGGGTACCACAATACCACACTGAACAGCTGTATACAACCTCACTATAGATACCACATTGCCATACTGAATAGCTTTATACAACCTCTCCATAGCAGCAACATCGCTATACTGAACAGCTGCACAACCTCTCTATAGCAGCTACATTGCCATACTGAACAGCTGTATACAACTTCTCTGTAGGTACCACATTGCCATACCGCTGATTGACAGGACATCGAAACTGCATGACGGTTCTTTGGAAACCCCTGATCGCAAGAATAACTTTAATTCAACTATTCCCTTGAAAAATTACTGCATGCAAAGTGTTAAAAAAAGCCCTATGATGATTTATTTTTATTTATTTTTTTTTGGGGGGGGGGGGGTTAAAAAAAAAGGTTGTGAAAGATTTATTCTAGCCAAGTCACGAGCTGACCCCGCCCTCCACCCCTCCCTTACTTTTCCGTATTCAAGTAAGTATAACCTTATAATTACGCGTGGTACGTTTCCTTTCCGTTATTAAGGGTGTCGGGCACTGAAGAAAACCCAGAGCCGCCTTCGGGTTTCCACGGATCGTGCACTTGTGGTAAAGGTTGAAAGAAACGGTTTTTTATAGATTATATTTGCTAAGAAAATATGTAGGGAGCTTCATGCAAGAGGGAGTGGTTGGGGGGGGGGCGGTTCTGGAAAATCGAATCTGCACATATCACCACTTGAGATTTAGAAATTGATTATTTAAAAAAAAAAACACACACACACACACATTATAATTCAATTATTGACTGACTCTCTTGAAAGTACACAAATAAAATGTTCGACAGTGGAAAGAGACACAGGTTTCCGAAAGGTGTAACTAAGGGCCGTGGGAAGGGGGCGCTCGTCCCGGGCGCCAACGTCGTCTTTAGATAGGACCCGGACACGCAGCGCCGCCATTTGCACTCGGGTCCCATTAGACTCAATGCTATTCGGATGTCATTTGTGGTAGTTTTATTTTAGTTAAACTGAAGAAGTAAGTTTACAAACATATAGTCCATTCAATTATCTTTCATTTGATACCTCATTTTGTCTTACAAACCCAACAATAATATTTTAACTATTTTTTTTTAATCCCGACCCCCTCACTTCTGGTACCCGGGTACGAATAGTCGCAGCCTTGAATTAAACGATAAAATGCCATGTAATTAACAAAGACAAATGTGTGACAAAAATCGTATTTTTTCCTGGTGGCATTTTTTTCTCCCTCCATACATTGGCAAGGCCCTGGCACGTACTAATGGATTCGGGGGGTCGGCAAAGGGTGGACGGTGAGATCGCCAACTTCCTGTGGAGTATACTGAATCAATCTAGAACACGCCAGCATCGAAATATAAAATTAAGCGTCTGATCTGTTTGTCTGTTACAAGTTAATTAACAGTAACTCATCAAATAAATATTTTATTTTATTAATTTTTTTAATGAAACAAATTTACAAACCCTGCATAGCATACAGGTCAGATATTCTCAACTTTGATTATGTGTTTGTGTGTCACACATTGTGTGTTTATATATATGTGTGTTTGTGTGTAAAATGGGAGAGGGGGTTAAGATTTGGTGTAAAATATTGTATATCAGGCCTGCACAACATACGGCCCGCCATCACCCACTTTGTGGCCCGCGAAGTAAGGAATGTTCTTTATTCTTATTATTTTCTTAATAGATTTCACCCCTGTCCCATTTTCTTTTGGCCCGCACAAGTTTTTCATAAAGTGTTGCGGCCCGCCTTACATTTTGAGTTGTGCCGGCCTGTTGTATATCATAAGAATCAGCGGCGCCGTGGCTGTAACATAGACAAAACATGAACATGTGACATAAGTTATTTTACCCACGTGATTTGTCTCTGAAAAAGTTTCATGACAAAAGCTGTGGGTCTAATCGATGACGTAATTTGTTTCCCATAAGGCTCCGTACTGAACTCATTTCCAACTAAACTTTGACCTCTTTACAGACCCGAGAGTTCTGAGGTTATGTCTCAGATAATTGGCTCCTGTATCCCACATCCGGGCCATCCGGCTTGTTCGCGAATATTTCAACTGAAACTCATTTAAGCCTTCGCTTTTGTTTGTGGCTGTCTCTGTGACCGACCGGCTCGCAAGACTTTCGGACGGCTAGTTCCCGTTAACCGATCGAGCTGAAACTTGGCACATAGACAATCTTCACATAGCGTATAGTGTGTAAAGCCGTAGCATGCATCCCTTATCGCCCTTGTTTGTTATTTCTGTGTCGTCACCAATGGATTTGGTGCATCATTCTAGAACTCAATTCTCTACACAACCCCCCCCCCCCCCCCTTTTTTTTTTTTTTTTTTGTTGTTGTTGATCGGGAGAGTTTGTTTACGTTTTCCAGAAAAATTCTGCATAGAGGTAGAACATACTCTCTGGCGACTGAATTTCTAGAATTTCTTTTCTACAAAATTCCGATTCACCGCCTATAAATAAGACGGTCGACTGAGACCGGTAGACGTGCCAGAGATACAAGAGCTTGCAATTCTTACACGTTTCTCACTGTGTGTAAATGTGTGTGTGTGTGTTAATAATTTTTCATTTCTCTTATTGTACGTAGACACGTGCTATAAGTGTAAGTTTTTAATTCTATATATTTGATTTTGTTTACATCAAGATTGTTAGTATAAATAAATGTGATTGTTGTTAATATTATTATTATTGCTTTGGTATAGTTTTTCCTTGCACCTTGTCTTTAAGTCCTTTCTTACATAGTGTTCGTCTAACGAGTCATATCTTAAAACAGATCAAACTTGTTAAACCATAGATCAATTCGTAAAAAAATTGTTTTAAATCTAAATTGGAATTGAATGAAAATAAGGGCTAATCTGGAGAGATAGGCCCTGACGCCATTTGCTTGTTTTGTCCCTGGTTCCGACAGGGCCAAAACCCTGGTTCCTATAGGGTCAAAACCCAGGACAGGGATAAGTTTAGAGTTCAGGTTAGGTTTAGGATTAGAATTAGGGTTCAGGTTACGTTTAGGGATACACTTAGGACATAAATTCGCGGGGACATAAGTTCGCGGGTCGCGGCAACCAAGATGGCGGCCACGGTACGATCACTCCAAATTTACCAAAATAAGTTATTTGTCTTCAAGACTTGCCGGTTAATGTCATAACATGAATTGTGACAGCTCTGGTATTAAATCTGAAGCCCAACATGCCCCACGTCCTCGCGCCACGACTCCAGCGCTCTAGATTCTAATTTTGTGCCAACACCCCAGGCCGTGATCACGATGACCCTGTTTCACATCGACGCAGAAGTGGAGCAGGGCTGCCACTCACTTTTTTAAAATTTCCCAAGATTTTGTGAAAAAATTTCCCAAGATTTCCCAAGATCATATAAAATATATAAGAGTTTTCTTTAAAAGGGGTTTTCTATGTAGTAATTAATACAATAATAGCTTGAATTAATGCCCCTGAAACTCGGGGTACAGTAATTGACTGAAGTTTATTTTAAATGACATTTAAAAAAAAATCTTTATCACATAAAAGAAAAAAAAATAATTTTGAATTTTTTTTTAATTAATTTAAAATCCAAATTCTCCATACCCACTGGAGTTAGGCTACTAAATTAAATATTAACTCCAAATTTTCTGGTAAAAATATCATCTACATGTGTTATAGAAGTCCTTTGAAACAAACCTCACAGGGCTAATCAACACAGAAGTCTCTTTACAACTATTACAAGGGCAACAGGTTCATCATCAAAACATGTTTTTTTCTTATTGTAAGCCTGTAGATAAGAATTGGGGTTTGCAAAGCAATAAAGCAGAATTAAATAAGAATAAGTTTAGTTAAAATGGATTGATATTATATGAAGAAAATAAGTATTTTTTAAATTGTAGATTTACATTATAATTATAATATTTTTTTTCAAACAAAATACTGTTTAAATGAACTATTCAGCTATAATCCTACAATGTACCGGTATACTTTTAATATCTTAATTACCTGTGTGTAAATGCACAACTATTTTTTTTTCTAATTGATGAAAATTAGGCTGGATTTTTTAACAGATGCATCATAGTTTGAACACATTATAGAAGTAATTGAAATTCATCAAATTTTACTATAGATTCTTTATTGAACACTATCGTTCCCTCTTTGGCTTGTACTGTTTTTCGTATGGTTACTAATGTCTAATAGCCTAATGATAAAGTTTCCGAGCCTACTGCCCCCCCCCCCCCTTTTTTCACAAATTCTATAATATTAATAGTCTATATTGATTTCCTTTGAGATTTCAAGATTTATGATCAGTTTATTTATTGTTGAGACTTTTCTATGCATATGGTGTACAAGGTCAATTTGATAAACTTTCAACACCTGGATGTAATTTTTAGTATTCAATGTAAAAAAAAAAAAAAAAAAAAAAAAAAAAAAAGAGAAAATTGAATTTCTTTAATTATTAACTTTTTAGTACTAACTTCAAAATACTAACTTTAATTACAGAAGATTTCTTATTTATTTATGAATGGTTAAAAATTAAAACCAGAAAAGAGTTAAAACAATACATTTCTTACCTTGTTACTTTAAAAACTATTTTGCTTTATTTTCTCTTTAATTTTTATCACATACGTTTTTTGCGTTTTTTCAAAATATGTAAAAAAAATCTTCCCCCTGTTAATATTTCCTAAGGTTTTGCCTGATTTTCAAAATTATTCCCCAGATCCCAATAGGGGTCGTGAATTCCCAAGATCTTGGGAAATTTCCCAAGGTGTGGTAGCCCTGAAGTGGAGGTCAACAGAAAAATAGGCCGCGCCACAGGAAGCGAAAATCAATACTGGGCGGGCAAAAAATATACGGTCATGGACGGGTCACGCTTTTTTAAAAAAAAATATTTAAAATTTTTAGTTTAATTAATCCCTTTTGTACAATAACAATTGTAATGCAATCAGATTCAAGCAGTGTCATGTTTCTCAATTAAAGTTAAAATAATAGGGAAGGAGTAGTTGGATATAAGAGCATTTTTTAAAAAAGTTGATTTGCTCATTAATTCTACAAGAAGGCTGAAATGTGCAGTAAAATATTAGAGGCCAATCGGAAAAGGTATTATTTTATTGATGAAAATAATGGGTTTGAGAGTTGAAAAAAGGAAAAGAGGGCGCTTTAAAATTAATCTTGTCCCCGGGCGCGAAATCTTGTCCCCGGGCGCCAAACACTCTAGCTACGCCTCTGGAAAAGGTTGAGAATCATCATTAGCTATATTCTATTAAAGTTCGTCTGCGGAAAGAAAGGAAATAAAATACTTTTTAACTTGGGTCAATGAAGAAAATTCTAAACAAATTTCCGTATACGCTACATACAAACTGAGCCTTATTTGAGAGATTAGCCAGACCATTGATTTGCTTGTTTAACTTATGTAGTCGAACCTAATTTGTTTATTTTAGAGAAATTTCTGTCATATCATGGCCACCGAGTCCTTTGGTTGTCATATTATGGACACCGAGTCCTTTGGTTGTCCTATAATGGACATGGAGTCCTTTGGTTGTCCTATAATGGACACGGAGTCCTTTGGTTGTCCTATAATGGACACGGAGTCATTTGGTTGTCCTATAATGGACACGGAGTCCGTTGGTTGTCATATAATGGAAACGGAGTCCTTTGGTCTTCATATAATGGACACGGGGTCCTTTGGTTGTCATATAATGGACACGGAGTCCTTTGGTTGTCAAGTAATGGCCATGGAGTCCTTTGGTTGTTAAGTAATAGCCACGGAGTCCTTTGGTTGTCAAGTAATGGCCACAGAGTCCTTTGGTTGTCATATCATCGCCACGGAGTCCTTTGGTTGTCAAGTAATGGCCACAGAGCCCTCCAGTTGATAAAGTCAATTTTATGATTAAGTATCTTAAATGCTTGTAATAAATTTGGGAATAAGTAATGTTTACGGATCCCCGACTCCTGTTTACGGATCCCCGACTCCTGTTTACGGATCCCCGACTCCTTTTCACTGATGTTCAACATCCCCCACACACACTTAAATCCACTCACACATATATTCCGACTTTCCCCCACCATCGCTACACCCCCTCGCGTGTGTAACTTCGTATGTGTCAATAATACCGAATATTCCTATAACTTTGCTAGCTCAATCAGTTATGTGGTTTGAAAGATTGTGACAGCTTGTAATTATACTCCCAGACCCGTTGAATCTCTTGGACACCAAGCCATAAAATGCCCTATGTCATACTATAGTGGTGAATAAGGACATTCATACTGTGCAGGAATTGGCATGTCTGCGTGGACATTTTAAAACACATTTCATTCTAGTATTGAATAAAAACGTACATATTGTGCAGGAACCGACATGTCCGAATGTGATTTTTTTTTATTCTGTAAATTAAGAGATGTGTTGAATACACTAAACGTACACGATCATGGGGCTTACTTGCAAAGTCAAGGGGTTTGCTTACAAAGTCAGGGGGCTGGCTTGGAAAGTAATGGGGCTGGCTTGCAAAGTCCATGGGGCTGGCTTTCAAAGTCATGGGGCTGGCTTGCAAAGTCCACGGGCTGGCTTGCTAAGTCCATGGGGCTGGCTTGCAAAGTCCATGGGCTGACTTGCAAAGTCAGGGGACTGGCTTACAAAGTCAGGGGGCTGGCTTACAAAGTCAGGGGGGCTTGCTTACAAAGTCAGGGGGCTGTCTTGCAAAGTCAGGGTGGGCTTGCTGGCCAGTCACGGTGGGCTTGCTTACAAAGTCAGGGGGCTTGCTTGCAAAGTCAGGGGGGGGGGCTTGCTTACAAAGTTAGGAGGCTTGTTTACAAAGTCAGGGGGCTTGCTTGCAAAGTCAGGGGGCTTGCTTACAAAGTCAAGGGGGCTTGTTTGCAAAGTCAGGGGGGGCTTGCTTGCAAAGTCAGGGGCTTGTTTACAAAGTCAGGAGGCTTGTTTACAAAGTCAGGGGGCTTGTTTACAAAGTCAGTGGGCTTGTTTACAAAGTCAGGGGGCTTGTTTACAAAGTCAGGGGGCTGGCTTACAAAGTCAGGAGGTTTTGTTTACACAGTTAAGAGGGCTTGCTTTCAAAGTTAGGGGGGCTTGCTTGCAAAGTCAAGGGGCTTTAATACTTGGCTTTTGAAAAATGTACATACAGTTTTTATAGACAAAAGGAGAAAAGCGCCACCAAAATATAAATATTTAATCTGCCATGTAAAATTATTCAATACAACTCTTTTAGTTTGGGTGGACATATTTTTTGTTGTTGCTCTGGGCGCTAACACGTTTGAATATAATACTGAGACGGAACGATGCCTGAGATTTATTCGGTTGTAACCTGAAGTTACAAAATGAAGACAGGTGAAATTAAGCTGTTCCATTGGTTTTGGTGGTGCTCCCTTGGATGTCTCTGGGTGAAGAGAACTACGGGTGTGGGAACACGGGCGTGGGAACACGAAGGCAAGTATGTGGGTTAAGGTCAAGGTTGGGTTTTTACTTCACGTTATTTAAGATGGGCGCGTCGCGCATCAGATTCAAATGTATAACTTGTTGTCACGAAACAACTCTCTAATTTCAAGAATTGCACCGCAACATTAAGAAGACTGGTAGCAATGAGTTAACATTTGAAGACGTGTTGCACTGAATTAACTTCAGCTGACGATAGACATCACTTGGGAAGGAGAATGTCATGTGGTAATGTCAGTGTCGTGACTCACGACGTGAGCTTTTTTTTCTACCTGTTAAATTTTTAATATTTTTTTAAAAACAAAAGTTTTAGGCTTATGTAATTTTCAACTTTACTCCCAACTCATAGGGGATAATAATAACTGGTTATTGACGTCACACTAGAGCAGGGGGTCACCAAACTTTTTTTCACGGCGGGCCGGATAACGGGAAAAAATGACGAGTGCGGGCCGGATAATCATTCTGTACAATACTTGCAAGCCAGAACGAAAGCTCTGGGAAAAAAGACGAAAATCTAAGTTTAGTATTCCATGTTAATCATCGGCGAGTGGCGTGCAATGCAAAAAAGCAGAGACAACCAGCATATTTATTTACTAAAAAAGTTAGCAAAGAAGGCGACGTTAGCAAAAAGATAGTTACATCAGACCTAGTGCGCACATATTCGAATCTCACGAACTATGGCAGCAAAAACGTTGTGAGATTTGTGAAACTGGCGTTTGGCTTTCAAGCTGATACCATCAATGTTTGGTTTGGAAAATCTTCATCCAATCAAAAGAATTGTTTTCAAATGTTCATCAATCCCTCTCGTTCGATGTGTTGACTTCACATACTTTATAAAGTCCAAATTGACACGACAAATAAACACGAGAAGTTGGGAGAGGTCAGTAGCCTCATCCAGTGCCAGAGACTACCACAGCAAGTTCCAAGCTTTCTCACGTATCTGTAACACTATGTTCTCTCCAAATTCTTCTGTTCTACGCGCAGCTGAACATGCCGAAGGGCTGCTAGTTCCAACATTGGCGACTACGTGTTTAATGTCCCCGTATGTTTCCAATACTCCTCTTTCACCCATTTACTACCCAGTTTGTGGTAATATTTACTACCCAGTTTGTGGTAGTTATCAGACTATAATGTATTAGCGGGAATATGCTTAATGGAAATTGATTATTTTATTTTTATTTTTAACAAGCTTTTCCTAAAAAAAAAAACCTCATGTTACTCGGTAGGCTTTTTAATGATGTCATCATTTGTTCATTAATTCTTATTTAAATACATCCTGTTTTATGCTGATCTGAGTTCGAGTTTGAACCACGCTAAATTTCACCAGTAACTTTATTTGATAGACTGTGATAGTGCGATCTCGACGTCCACTCAGTATAAAGTAATATCAATAGCAAATACACGTCTTCAAAACAAAGTGACTCTGATTGTATTATATTGTCGGTCATCTACTTTTAGTACTTAACTTTTTTGGCGCCAGCTTAACTCCATCCCACTAGGCGCTGCGATGCGAGTCGTTATTGTATTCCTTTTACATACTGTATGTTATTTATTTACTATTACGATATCGCATTGTATGATTTTGAGACGATATTGTACGATTTTAGGAGTTCGAGGGTACACAGGTCTGTGATAAAGAAGAAAATCTAGATAGAAAATTTTTTAATTGAAAAGGGTAAATTAAGGCGTCTAGCAGCCAGAAGGTCTCCCAACGTGTGAAGATCTCCTAGTATTCTAAACATGATATTGAAATTTAAATTGTACCACAACGTCTCGTGTTCCATACGTTTTATCAAAGCAAGTTCAAGTAACCTCGGCGGGCCTTATGAACTGGGCTCGTGGCCGGATCCTGCCCGCAGGTCGTAGTTTGGTGACCCCTGCACTAGAGTTGTTGACTCTGTAGTGTTTTATCAAAATTTATTTAAAAGAAAGCTGTAGCTGATGTCGTTTGAAATAAGCCACACGGAAACCCCGAACTGAAATGTTGCATTCTCTTTTTGGGGGCCGAGCTGACGCTCCTGTATGGACCTGCCAAGCACCGCACAGGTGTGCCGCCTCTGCTGGGCATCGCTGTAGACTGTCTGTGTCGATGTCTGGGGCGTTCCCAACCCCTCCACTCATCAGCGTCTGGCACTCGGCCAGCAAGTGCACCTCTGTCTCCGGCGCCTGTCTGCAATGAGGGCAGCTCGGGTCCTGGAAGGGATGTGACGTATAAAAGTGGCTTCGAGTAGGATAGTGTTTTGTTCTCATCCGGGTGATGGGGTTCTGGTGTTCACGTTGTAATTTCTAGCATTGATCCCTTTCCGGTTTGGTTCTGACATGTTTCAGTGTCATATTAAAGTTTGTCTTCGATTTCTGCATCGAATTTAGTGGTATACTCCACACTCGGCCATGAAATCTCCTCTGTTGGAGGTACCCCCTTGGGTACTGTATGAGTGCGCCGTATCAAAACTTTACTTTCGCTGGTGAAGCAAGAGTCGTCTGTGTAGACTTTTACCACGGTATCCTCGTATGCTTCAAGCGTCCTCAAAGTGGCTTCTTTTTGCACATTTAGAGGATGACTTTGTAACAGCCGCATTTCCCAGTGTCAGGCGTAAATCTGGAGGCTCAAGGCATTCTCGTGGCTCAAGGCATTCTCGTGGCTCAAGGCATTCTCGTGGCTCAAGGCATTCTCGTGGCTCAAGGCATTCTCGTGGCTCAAGGCATTCTCCTGGTGATCGAATTTCTGCGGCAGCCGTCGGGTGTTGTGTGCAACGCCCCGGATACGAACCTGAGAGCTAGGTTCCGTATGCGGTCCATACCGCGGATTGACGGGACATCGAAACCGCATGACGGCTCTGTGGAAACCCCTGAACGCAAGAATAATTTTAATACAACTATTCCGTTTAATAGTTACAGCTTAAGAATGTATTTTTTTTTTAAAAAAGCCCAATGTTGATTTTAAAATTAAAAAAAAAAAATGTGTGAAAGATTTATTCTAGCCAATTCACGAGCTGACCCCCCAACCCGCTCCATTCCTGACCCCCAACCCGCTCCATACCTGACCCCCCAACCCGCTCCATACCTGACCCCCCAACCCGCTCCATACCTGACATCCCCACTCGCCCAACCCCCTAGTTTTATGTATTCAATAACGTATAACCTTATAATCAGGTGTGGTTAGTTTCCTTTAAATATTAACTGTGTCGAACACTGGAGAAAGCCCAGAGCCACATTAAGGTTTCGATGGATCGTGCACTTGCGGCTCGCAAAGGCCTAGACGGGCAGGCTGTATGCAGTCAACAGTCATCCTTACACTCCAAGGGTATAATAAAGTTCTTAGGAGGCTTGCGTCGTCGGCTACCCACGTAGCGCTTGTCAGTTTTTAGCCATGCTTTAAAAAAAAATTCAACGTGGCAGGAGCGATGAGTTCACCAGTATCGTGTTGCAGCTGAACAGTTTGGTCCAACCTCAAGCCCATATAAGTAGGTGTCTCTGAACAGTTTGATCCAACCTCATTCCCATATAAGTAGGTGTCTCTGAACTGTTTGATCCAACCTCATGCCCATATAAGTAGGTGTCTCTGAACAGTTTGGTCCAACCTCACGCCCACATAAGTAGGTGTCTCTGAACTGTTTGGTCCAACCTCACGCCCATATAAGTAGGTGTCTCTGAACAGTTTGATCCAACCTCACGCCCACATAAGTAGGTGCCTCTGAACTGTTTGATCCAACCTCACGCCCATATAAGTAGGTGTCTCTGAACTGTTTGATCCAACCTCACGCCCATATAAGTAGGTGTCTCTGAACTGTTTGATCCAACCTCACGCCAATATAAGTAGGTGTCTCTGAACTGTTTGATCCAACCTCACGCCCACATAAGTAGGTGTCTCTGAACTGTTTGGTCCAACCTCATGCCCATATAAGTAGGTGTCTCTGAACAGTTTGATCCAACCTCACGCCCACATAAGTAGGTGTCTCTGAACTGTTTGGTCCAACCTCACGCCCACATAAGTAGGTGTCTCTGAACAGTTTGATCCAACCTCACGCCCACATAAGTAGGTGTCTCTGAACTGTTTGGTCCAACCTCACGCCCACATAAGAAGTGTCTCTGAACTGTTTGGTCCAACCTCATTCCCATATAAGTAGGTGTCTCTGAACTGTTTGGTCCAACCTCACGCCCACATAAGTAGGTGTCTCTGAACTGTTTGGTCCAACCTGACGCCCACATAAGTAGGTGTCTTTTCCCCCAACCGTTAGCTTTCCCCCCACAGATGTAAAGATAAATTCCTTGTGTGAGGGCATTCCTCCCATTAGTAACAGCCGTCCCAATTAACTGTTAACCACTAGATCCAACCACCTATCCAATTAAGGTCTGTTGATTAACTTGCGTTGACTGCGCTTTACAAATATTTCGGATCTCTTGAGTCTAGGTGTCGAGCTAAAGTAATCTGCTGTGATTTGAAACAACAAGCCAGAACTCTAATCAGCATTTAAAAAAAAAAATTAAAAATAATATGTTGACTGAATTTTGTATGTGATGTCATCCATCCTCTGTGTCTGATGTCAAATGATGATGCGCACGGTGCATTATGCAATGCCATGCAGTGGTGTAATGTACATGTTTTGTGATGTCACATGACTGGTAATGGCACGTGATCTGTGTTGGCACATGACGGTGTTGTTCAGAGCCTAAGCTGATAGAGGTTTATAATGATCTCTTCTTATGTATTTCAGGTGCCAGTTCAGGGATTGGGAAAGCCACAGCTCTCCTGTTTGCCAAGCTCGGTGCAAGGTTAGCACTGACAGGGCGCAATGAAGACAACCTCAGGAAAGTTGGAAAGCAGTGTGAAAAGGAAGGAGGGAAAAGGGTGAGTTGAGAAATCATGGTGTTTTTATGTTGTTGTTTTTATAAGGAATATTTGTATGGTTAGAACACAAGGTTCAGCTCATCGGGTCGGGTGCATGGGGTCGTGCACATGGGGTCGGGCGCATGGAGTCGGGCACATCGGGTCGTGCACATCGGGTCGGACACATCTTGTAAAGCGGTGACAGTCAACCCTTTGTTAATAATGTGCCTAAAAAAGTAGGATTTCAAATTAATTCTGAATGCCAACAATCTATGAGTATACTTGCTCTAAATATTTTTTATTCATTAATCCCCCCACCCACCACGACTGCCATTGAAAATTATGCTCTCTGACACAGATGCGGGGTAGGTTGATGCCAGCTTCTTCTTCTTTTTCTATATATTAAGGGCCCACGATCAATTTATTGATCATTATGGCTCCTATGAATGTAGATGGGATTTGCAATGTCTCTGTGCCTGGTGTTGATGAGGATATTGCACTGGTTACAAGAGTAACTGTGTGAGGGTATCATGCACTAGGGGTTGGAAGGTCTGAGGCAATAGACGCAAAAGTGTTGTCGCCTCAACTGTTCCTTTTGGAAGCTTGTTCCAGTCCCTGATTGTCTTTGGTAGGAATGAGCAGTTCCTATACTGGCTTCTCGCTGGTATGAGCCGGAACTGGCTGTCATGGCCTCGTCGCTGTCTATGAGGGAGAGGGACGAGTTTCTGTTTTAATGCCAGAGCAGTGGACTAGCCCATTATTTATCTTGTAAATCATGGGTCAGCTAGCTTCATTGGTAGACAAGTTTCATCACTAAGCTGTTTATAAAACTTGAATCCATTCTTAACTTGAAAGTTTAGAAGCTACTGAAAGTGTGCATGCTTTATGGCACACACTCCTCCATGGCCCGCTTACTTAATGTCTGGGACTCTGCAAGTCCCGGAAGTTTTGCTGTTCTGCAAGCCAATCATCTCATGCCAGAGGCTGAGAAGTGACCCACCCTGGTGTCACTGTTATCACGGCTATAGCATGTTGCCGAAAGCATGTTGCGGCACCCCTGCTAGTTACATTAGGCGGCACAGGGTCTAAGCTTGTTATAGCCCACAAATTCGTCCCATCTCTGTAATGGGGAAATGAACCAATAAAAGGGTTGGGGCCATTGCCAGACAGTAAAAAACATCTTAGGTACCCAAAGGATTCCTCAGAGCTGCTGTGCACAGTATTCCTTGTGATGCAAACAGGAAGTGAAAAGAATTATTTCCAGGGGCGTCATTTCAGCTTTTTCAAGGGGGTGGGGCAAAACCTAAACTTGGTCGGCTTGTTGTTTATTACTGGAGGCGCCACAGCACATAGCAATTTAAATAAAACCTGGATATTCAGCGGGGGGGGGGGGGGGGGGGGCGGGGGGGGGGAAGGGGGAGGGGCAAATGCTTGTATTTCTTAGGCCTTGGTAATTGTGATATAATCTTGTCCATTGTGGTAGCTAAAATTATTATTCTTAATTTTTTTACTAAACTTTGACTTCAGCCCATCTTACTTACTGGAGACCTCACCATAGACACTGACACACAGAGGGTGTTCAAAGGAGCTGTTGATGGCTACCAAGGACAGCTCGATATCTTGGTAATCTTGACTGCTTAATATCGTAATTGAAATTGTGATGAGTTAGACACCTTGATATATTGATAAGTTTGTGTATTTCTTATAAAACTCAAGATACCAGTACCAATTAAAAAAATTATGGATTGAGATCTAACATTTTGAAAGAAATCTGCCCACTGAGATCTAACATTTGAAAGAAATCTGCCTTCTGAGAACTAATAATATGAAAGAAATCTGCCCAGTGTGAACTAACAATATGAAAGAAATCTGCCCTATGAGAACTAACAATATGAAAGAAATCTGCCCTCTGAGAACTAACAATATGAAAGAAATCTGCCCACTGTGAACTAACAATATGAAAGAAATCTGCCCTCTGAGAACTAACATTTTTAAATAATTTGATTAATTTGTCCCAACAGGTAAACAATGCTGGCATCATAGCACTAGGAGGAATCCAGAAAGCGTCATTAGAGCAATATGACAAAATAATGAACACAAATGTCAGGTAGGATGAACTCTTTGACATCTTGTTTCAAACAGCTTTAAATGAAAATAAACTTTCTAAATCACCTAGGTGTCCTTTTTTTTTAAAATGTATTTTGTTGTTGTTGTTGGTTAGTTATGTTATTAATATGACATTTTATAGTTTACATAGATGTTGAGGAAATATTTGTGGAAATTAAAATGGCTGTCCTTGCATACATTCTTTAAGTGTAAGAAGATTAAACCTTTTTTTTTTTTCTTCTAACTCAACACTATTAAATTATTATCTTTAAAAAATACAAATATGCATTTCAATTTATTTAAGATCTGAGAAACTATATAATTGACATAAGAAATCCCAAACCTTTCATCATCTGTTTCACAGATCAATGTTTCACATGACCCAACTTGCCGTCCCGTACCTGATTCAAACTAAAGGAAATATTGTTAATGTTTCCAGTATCAATGGATTACGTGCCGTGAGTGAACTCTTATTGTATCCTTAGAAGATTAAAAAAAAATTTTTAATCACTTTTCTTTTAAATTTTTTTATTTGGATAATAATTACTTGGATAATAATCAATCTTGCAGTTAATAAAAAAATCATGACTAGCTTTTAACACTTTAATTAACACTATGTTATTTGTTGCATTAATTACATTTTTTTATTTTGTAAAACTCTAGTTTGCAGGAGTGCTGACATACAGTATATCAAAGCATGCAATCGATGCCTTTACAAGATGTGTAGCCTTAGGTTGGTTCTCATTTGAAATATTCTCCAATCAGTTTAGTGAATTGTCCCCCTAACTTACACGTCATATTTTAGTAACGTGTGTTAAATTGTTCTTAATATGTTTAAGGAATTTTTGAAGGTTTAGGTAAAACATTATACAATTGGAAATACTGGTTATAATTACACAAAAGAAAATAAAATTGTGTTGTTTATGGTTGCAAGGTGAGGTCATACTTTGAATGGGTATGCTCGTATGTAGTTTTGTATTGTTGCGTTTTGTATTTCAGTGTGGTAAAACATAGATTGTTTTCATTTCTCTTTTAATGTGGTTGACTTTGTACCGCGCTTCGAGCCTTTGGGGATGAAGCGTGATTTTCAAATAAATTTTATTATTATTTTATTGTTATACCAAAAGACTTATGTTAAATTTATGAAACTAAGCTGCAAATACAATATTTTATGCAGCTTTTAACAAATTAGTAGTACAACCTAGTTATCAGTAGTAATGATAATTATAAAGTAAATCTCTCATTTTTTCTCCAATTTGAAAAATGTGTGTGGCTTTTTTATACTGGTATTATGTAAATCCACTTTTAGCAACAAATTTTTTAATAACAAATTTGAAAAAACTGATAAACAAAACTGTTACCTATTGCTGCTCTTTCAGCTGTTTCATATTGCTGTTCTTTCAGATTTAGCAGACAAGAAAGTCAGAGTGAACTGTGTTAAGTAAGTGTTACATCTGCTATGAACTTGACATAGTGGGTCAGACTAAAAAAATATCTCTAATTTGTCCAGCAGTCTATCCTAAGAGAGAAAGAGATACATGTGTACAAATCAAGTCAAACTAATTAGTTTTTTATTACAATGGACTCAAAATAGATCAAGATAGATTTTAATGTGTGTCAGATCAAGAGCCATCCGTATATGGCGTCACACTATTTTTTGCAGATTTTCACTACCAGCCCCCCTGTCCCCCATAAACAAACACTAATCAAAAAATCACACCTCTTCGCATGTTCATTGCAGCTTCCCCCCCAACCTAGATTGGGTGTCATATTGTCCCTCATTACAATTTGTAAACAAATCAATTGTCATGCTCAGAAGAAAATTTGTTTTTGATATCTATATTATTTTATTTCTCATAGTAATAAATTTGAGTCTGAATAGTAATAATCCGATGACTGATGTGCACGATACAATGATGTTCACTGTCTACTAGTGATGGGACGATTAATCGGAATCGTATCGGAATAATCGAAATATCGGGATTTTTCCAAAGCATCGGGAATCGGTATCGGAGCTGAATAATTCAGACCCGATTCCGATACCAAAACGATTCTTAACTGAATGAAGTTTTTCTCATTAAAATGGAATTATTTATATTATTTTGAACTCAATACTACATCTTTGTATTATAAAAAGGGAATTATTGGTAGATGTGTTTATATAAAACCTTTCCAATACTTTGTTGTCTAGCATATTGTAAAGCTTCAATAGCAAGTTAATAAACTTTTCTAATCAATTCTCAACTTTTAATTAATTAAATATGTTAATACCTGGGCACAGTAATACATGTATGTAATAATGGCCAGGAATCGGAATCGTATCGGGAATCGTATCGGGAATCGGGATAATTGGGTAGAATCGGAATCGTATCGGAATCGTTAAAAATTTTGGTATCGTCCCATCACTACTGTCTACTAATGTTTATTTTCTATTTCCAGCCCTGGAGTAACTCATACAGAACTACACAAGCGTGCCGGCCTTAATGAAAAGGAATATGAAGCTGTAAGTCTGACACCTTTTATCTTAAGCAGTTCACTGATTCTTGTAACAAATTCTGGGGCAACAAGGGATATAAAAATTAATTATTTTAAATGATAGGTCATCAAAAATAAAATCTTCTCAATCCTTCTTTTGTCTGAAATTTAGATTCAGTTTTCTATACCATTTATCAACATTAACACTTGTTTTAAGTTATTTCCTCTTGTTTTTATCACATCACTTAGATTTTCTATGACACAATTTTTAGTGAGTATTTTGTGGAACTTAGCTGACTTTCCCTTCATTAAGAATGTTATTCTCATGGTAAAGAATTTAAAAAATAAGATAATTCTTGCTTTATAAAAGTCATAACCATTATAAAATCAACCGATTGAGACCCTTTGAGTCTGAAAGGTGAAGTTATTTTAGGTTTCTTATTTCTGTACATTAAAGCTGAATTTGTCCTAAATCTTTGCTGTTATGACTGGTGGCATGGGCTATTCATATTATGACATCTATAAAAAAAAATATGTTTTAACTTAGAACGTTTATATAAAGGTATAGTCACCATCAAATGATTTTTTTTTTAAATTCTGGTTCAAAAAAGAAATAATCAAAATTTTCATTAATTGTTGATATTATTCCACATTAAATCTAAATTAATATTTTTACATTGCACCTTTCTATTTGTTTAGTATCTGAAGAGAGCCAGGTTTACTCATGCCTTAGGTAGATATGGTGAGCCAGAGGAAGTGGCGGACTGCATAGCCTTTTTGGTATCAGACCAGGCATCTTTCATCACAGGCGCCTGCATCCCAGTCGACGGAGGTCGGCATGCACTCTGCCCCAGCAGCCTATCACGGGAAGAAGGTGGCGTCTCGGCGATGGCACAACAGAGTTCAGATGTATGATGATAGACGGCTGTGAGGGCAAGGGTTAAAAATGGGTTCATGTCATGGCTGAGGGAATGTTTTGTTTACTTTCAATATTCTGTTTATGAGGCTGCATTTTTTAAGTTAATCGTATGCCTTGATGTAAAAAGGGGGGGGGGGGGTTAAATCTGCCGCCTGTGTTGAGTTTTTAGACTTAATTATTTTAAACATCATAAGAATTGGACTGGCTAGCAAGTTAAACAGCACTCTTATTGACAAATACTCAGTTTCTGAACGTTTCCTTGAATACTTTGTGTAACCTAAGGTTTTTCTGTACAATTTAAAGTTATCACAAGCAGTTCGTATTTAAGAACAGAGTTGATGTTCAGTTATGATTATTTTTAAGCTAGCCAGTGGTAAATTATGCTTTCAATGTAAACAATATGAATGCCTCAATAAATTTTTAGATTTTTTTACCACCTGTAAGACCCAGAGAATCATTTAAATAGACTTTTAAAGAATTCAGTTTTTCACATGATAAAATCAACTAAATTTAAAATCTGAATATATCTTTAGCTTGCTTTCAAAACTAAATAATTCATAGCTTTGTATTGACACATGGCAAAATTTGTACAATAAATACTCTGTGATGATGGTTGTTTGAGAAAATCTGCACAATTTTTCCCATTGACTCGACCCATGGAGCATAATGGCTGCAGGATCAGGAGGATGCAATGTTTAAGATTCAGAATTCCACATATTTCATTTTTATTTAAAATGGTTCCCCATGACTGTTTTCTTTTCATCCATTGAATGTTGTAACAATTAATCAGAACTTTAATATTTCCAAAGCTCTTCATTAACTAGGCTATACAATAGTCATGAAGGAGAAGTCACCAATGCACACAAAAAATAAGGCTAAATATTTATCTTATTTTTATATTTTTTTTTATTGATACTGGAGTTTGGTTTTTCCTTTCTTTAGCAAATTAGTTAACTGTAATGTGGTAGACCTTTGAGGAAATTGACATTCCCTTTGTGCCAGTAAGTTGGCCAACATTCCTTCACGGCTCCTGTATTTCAAAGCAGTTCTGTAGCAAAATATTATTTTAAATATCCAACCAGATTAGTTTAACTGATGGATAGGTGTATGTAAAAATAGAAACACGAATAATGGCGCCAGTTTGACCTTGTTAAAAAAATAATCTTTCTTGCTAAACAACCCATGAGTCTAATAACGTCAAGAATGAATCCAATAAATGTGATTTCTTTTTATTTAAAAACTCACCATTCCATTTCTATAAAATAAAACTGTAACAAGTTGTAACAATTAATTTACATTCACCGGAGACCAGTGTAAATATGGGGGTTTATTTGAATTCTGCTTGAGATTGTTGGTCTGTAAAAACTTTGATATTTTTTTTAGATAAGATAGAGATGCTGAGTTTTTAGTATTGGTGTGAAAGAGGTGTGTGTTGGGTTTACAATGATGATGATTATTTCAATTTTTTTTCTCTTAATTTGAGAATGTAATTGTTTCAATGAAACACTTTTCATAAATGTAACATGTAACAATTTATTTAATCCAAACATTATTGTGTGTTATTAAGGTTTTCATAGTGAATTATTTTTATAAGCACGACTCTTTGAAACAAACATTAACATAATTCCTTTGTGAACTTACACAAAAAGCTCATCCAGTATTTTATTCTAAATTACTTTGAAGATTTCAAGTAAATTTACTTCTTTCATTTCATTATTTTCATTAATGACAGTATTTATTCTTTAAATTTTAAAAATATTTCTTATGGACAACAGCAGATCTGATGTAAAGTTTCTGGAGGGATCTTGCCACATTTTAATGTTTTTTGTTTTGCTTACTGTTTAAAAAATTGTGTTTAGAAAAGGAAACTTGATTTCATGATTGACTTAGATTCTATTTGATGCAAACTGTCATGAAATTATATTAATTGAAGTTATTTTCTTTGATTTAGGATGTTCAGCGAGTTTTAAGTTTAAGAGGGTGAAAAAGTACTTGATGAAATTATACATTTTTTATGATCATTAAATTTTAGTAAGGGGGTTAAGCAGAGGGACATAACTTACACTATAAGTCTATAAGATCATAAATTAAAATATTGAGTTAAATTTTTCATGTATTGAACATTCGTCAGTTGGCTTTTTTTCCCCTCACATGTCACTTGTATCTCATATTATATCGTAATTTGTGTTCATTTCTTAACTGTGCGTTAAGACAAGTAACCTGACATTCAGGTGTGATTCTTACTAAAAACAAAATTGGGTTTATAAAAGAAATGTCACTGCTTAAAATATGAATATATATTTGTTTAAATTTGCGAAATATTTTTAGGCAATGGTAAGCAACCTAGGTTACACAATCCAGACATGGACAGATACAAAGTGATTTTCATTGGCACACAGAAGACCAAAAAATGGCTAAAAAAATGTGTTCTTTAAAATAAACCTCAAGGTGTCTGCATGCTAAATGAAGCAGAAATCCTTCTACAGAACAAGATATCCTTAGGATAACAAACGTTTTTTTTTTACAATCCAACTGAACATTGGCTCATTGTAATGCTGAAAGGATTTTTATGCAGCAATATGAGTATGTGTTTGTGTGAAAACTATCTGAAAGCCTTATTACGCATGCCACAGCTCTTTATTAAAAGGACCTTATTTAAAAAACTCATTCTACCGACATTGATTGATTTATCAGGATGAATAAATTACCCCATGAACAACAATGCTGGCAATGACAAAATTTAATGAACAGGTTTCAGATTTGTTTTGTCTCAGTTTGTCAGCAAAGTTCTTCAATCTCTACAACATAAAGAATTTTTATTTTCAGAAAGGAGCTTTCAAAATGTATTTCATATTGCCATAATGAGCCAGCAATTACGGTTGCTTTAAACTCAATCACACAGAGACACAAATTTATGTAATATTTCTTTTTAAAATCTTCATTTATAGAGGTGCTTGGCACATGTTGATCATATGTTGAGGGCACGCATGTGTTCTTTTCACATTTGTGGCAGCACGTGTTCTTGATCACATGTGTGGTTGCACATGTTCTTGATCACATGTGTGGCGGCACAGGTTCATGATCTTGTGTGGCAGCATATGTTCTTCATTGCTTTTGTGGTTGTTACAAAAAAGGATCTTATAGATCCTTATTTCTCTTTAGTGATTTCCATATGTTAAAATTGTATTTGCAATATCACATGACAAAATGCCCATCAAATTTATAAATCATCTCAAAATTATTATAAATTTATGAAGTTCTGTATTTATAGATATTTATATTTGTACTTTCTATTGATGAATTATAACTTTCCCTTGAACAGAGGAGAAGTAGAACATTTACGATGTAAATTTAAAAAATGGCTTCTTTTCAACTGATAAATCTTTAAGTTTTCTAAATATTTCATTCAAACTTCTACTGAAACCTTGTGATTTTTTTAAAAAGATTCTGGTTTGTATTTCTGTTTATAGTGGGAATAAGTGAAGAAATTTACAGTAAAAAAATCCATTTTAAAATAATTTTTTTCTTGTCTTATTTGAATTTCTTTGTCTTTGAGAAAAATTCAGGAATTTCTACAATTTAGAAATAGAAAGAAATAGTGGAACAAGATATGTGAACGCTTGAAATATAAAGACCGGGCATAAAGAAAGAATGTTTTGGCTAAGAGCCTTTCAGTAGACGGAATCAAAAAATCATGATTAGTACTACTGATGGAGAGATCCAAAGGTTTGGATTAATCCGAGGGTGGTGTCCAGGTGTAATTGCATTGTCTCTGAAAGGAGAACATATTGTCCACTTTTTGTCTGCTCTCTCTATCACAAAAGTAGTAATGTGGTCCCAAAATGCTATTATAGTAATGAGAGTCAGCAAGTGGATTAATGACGGTAGATGGAAGACTCAAAAGGAATAAATTTGTATTTGTATAAATTTGAGAATGTGTTCCACAAGTTGTTATATGGTGGGTAGTGGACAGTCTTTTTTATAACTGGATATTAATGTTAAATCATTATGTCTATGTCTGCCCAAAGAGAATGTCTGAGTCGGAGTGTGACCAAGTCTGCCAAAAGCGAGTGTCACTCTTAGTGTATGTCTGAGACTGAAGTGTTGAGTGTGCTCAAAATGTGTGTCTCCATGTTTATTTGCTACTAGAATTTCTGTAGTGCAATGAAGTGTGGGGGGGGGGGGGGGGGGTAAATATGTTATTATTTAAAATTTTTGGGATAATATTAACTTATGTTCAATGGGAAAACATTGAAACAAGCGATAAGTGAGGTCTTCTGCTGGAATCTTAGTTTTATATCTAAAGTAAATGTAATGAAATTCAATCACACACAAAGAGATGCACGCACACACGCGCGTGCAGACACACAAACAAACACACTTCATCCTCAGTGCAACACAGTTTGTTACTTCAATATACTTTGGTATTGAATTAATCGTCAGCAAATGAACTCACAGACGCACAAAAATCAGCAAGCACAAAACAGTTCAAGGATATAAACAGTATTCCTTGTACTAGGATCGAAGACATGTAGTCGTAGTTCTTTTAGACACTCAGATAAATCGATTGTGAGCACCTGTGTTTTAAGGTCCACAGAGTTGATGTAGTAGTTATCTTTTTGATGAGTCGATCCCGGAGTCTCCCCTATTCTGTTTTACAAGCGCCATTGGTCGGGCAGCAGGATCCCTTCCCATGTAAGCCCACGTCATTTGCCTTTTAGGGGGTCCATGCATATAGTACGTAGTACGCTCTGACATAAAAAGTTACGATTCAGGTATGGATGATATTGTGACAAAGACACTAACACTTGCAACATAAAAGAAGGTGGTATCGCTCTAGTTCCACACATTCAGAATCTGCATCCAAAGCAAAAAGCTAAACGAGAGGTGGCGGTTGAATAATACTTAGAAAATTATCAACCGTCAACTTCTGAAGTGAAGCTGTTAATGAAGATGAATGTTGTCAAAAAGTAAAAGAAATAAAATCTTGACCAATCAGTAGCAGTAGCAGAAGCACCTAAACAGAAAAAGTCTAACTACTGGTAGCTCCCAACTTACAACTTGCAAACTTAAAGAAAAAACTACCAGTTCTGTTTCGCATTCGGGATCCTGGCATGACTGACGCTCTCAATGGAAAAAAAATAATTTAAAAAATTGAGACAGTCGAATAGAATCTCAAGAAAAAAACAAGACAATTGTAAAACTTTTAATAAAAGTTGTAGGCGTATGAAGACTGAAGAAGCTGGTAGCCATCGCAAACTTCGTGCAGAGCTGAATCGTACTGTGCTGGAAATTGGCCTGACTTCGAACAAATTCACAAGAAATTAGTTTGGAAAACCCCACCTTACAAAAGATCAACAAATTCATAGTGGCCCGATAAATAAAAATAATACTGTAAGAGTTAACACTTAGATATTTACGCAAATGAAACTAGGTAAATGTAAATAAATATTGACTGGACTAGGTTAACGTAGTACGTAGCCACCCCGTGGAATAATGGAATAATAATAAGCGGATAGTTAATTGGGAATATCCGGTTGAAATTGAAACTGAGAGAGATCGGGTTTTCTCTTTAATCATTACATGTTTCGTTGTTGATTGTTTTCATTATGCCACGGAATACATTGGGCGTAGTTTGAATTATATTTCATTGTGAATTGTGTGACTTAATTATATTTATTTACAATCAGAGACGAGTGAGGACTGGTCAGTAACTTTGTCATGTGAATCATTAAGTTTTACTTTTTTAATTTTAAGTTACTCCACACGAGTAAAAACTCGACTGAGACGACTCGTCGACTGTAAACTCGACGAGTAAAAATTCAAGTCCAAGTCCAGGCCATCCATTGATTTCGGCTAAGGCAGGGCCAAATTCAGATCCATCAGTTCCTTGTTGTTGGTCAGTACCTAACCATCATGCCATGGCTAGGAATAGATAGGAACGGGGCCACAAACTATATTCCCACCTAGCAGACAGAGCATGTCTCCTCATTCACCTCCAGCCAACAGAATAACGTACAACTAACAACTACTAGTGCAGTAGTAAGTTAGTAAGAAAAGATACTGATCTTTTGATTTAATAAATACATGTTGTTAGCGTGATACCCCTCTTACAAAATACTCGTAATTATAGCCTTCTACTTCTAATTTGGATCGAGAGTCACTAACTCTTGCCTCATCTGTGAGTGGGTTTACGGTTTACCGTTTACGAGCATTGAGTGTTTATTTAAACATAACTCAAAACACTCTCTGGATTTAAAGTTTAGGCTTAATTCATGAAGTAACCTATTCACAGAGTCCTATTGCACCAAGGACAGCGGCATCAATCATCGATTGAGTGTTTATTTAAACATAACTCAAAACACTCTCTGGATTTAAAGTTTAGGCTTAATTCATGAAGTAACCTATTCACAGAGTCCTATATTGCACCAAGGACAACGGCATCAATCAATCGGACATAGATATTCACCCTTCTCCTTTTCGCCAAAGGAGAGGACCAGCCATGTCAGAGCCAGCAAAGTACAACATTAACCTGTGTCATCATCAAGACATTACCACTGTCAAGGTAACTTTTCAAGTGTGTTTTTAAAGGAATGTGGTAACATGCCAGATTATTACTAAACACAATTTTTAGGGGCGTTAAAGTTAAAGATGATATTAATAAGATGCGAAGTGTTTAGCTTGACCACACGGTTTTATTGATATTTTACTTGTTTTACCCATCATCATCATCATGTCCCTTAGTCCTTGGACCGTTGGGGCGCCACAGATGACAAGAAAACTATCCTCCATTCCTCTCGGTCTTCTGCACTAGGCATAGCATCGCCTAGTTTTAATCCCGTCCACTCTTTGATGTCCCATCTTTTTCGCTGTCTTCCTCTTCTTCTCCCTCCTCTAGTTGTGCCCTGCAGGATTTCCTTGGTGAGCCCTTGTTTTCTTGTCACCAAGGCCATACCACTCAAGTTTGAGCTTTTTTACAGACATCAGGATTAATAATTCCTTTCCCTTAACTCACTTATAAAATGAAAGAAATGGTTAAGCCTACATTTTTATCTCAGTTGATAATTAATTTTTAGCGAAAATTGGACGGTATATTTGTAACTTTGTTAAAACATTATCTTTATGTCTCACATAGACTTCTTTCCATCAGATCTTGGAAACCTTGCAGTAAACCTTAGCATTCTCCAATTAGACCCAACATAGGGAAACAGTAATGGTAAACAAATTCTAAACATTTTATATTTTAAAAAAAATATTAATATTTTCCCTCTTCAACCAGGCTGATGTTCTTGTAAGTTCCATTCACAGAAGTAAAAATTTGCAAAGAGGAGCACTTGCAACTTACATTCACAAGAATGCTGGACCTGAAGTCCAGAGCTCACTATACATGGTAACTTGGGGATAAACTAGTTCTTGATGTTATGTGGGTTCTGAACAGGGTAATATTTGTTGATAAATTAGTTCTTGATGTTATGTGGGTTCTGAACAGGGTAATATTTGTGGATAAATTAGTTCTTGATGTTATGTGGGTTCTGAACAGGGTAATATTTGTGGATAAATAATTAGTTCTTGAAGATATGTGGGTTTTAAAAAGGGTATTATTTGTTAGTAATTTAGTTTTTTCAAAAAGATGTTGCTTTTGTTGTTTTTAATGAATCACAAAATAATGAAGTAGGTTTGGATAAAGTACAAATAAGGAACTGTAAAAAAATTCAAGTGGATGAGACAGACTTTAAAAACTGCTACACACACTTTGTGTTTTTTTCTTATTCTCTCAATATCAAAAATAAAAACTTGATAACAATATTATTATAATGAAAGCAGTTGTGTGATCTAAGCTGTGAAAAAAAATTTTCTTTTGAAGCAGGAGCACAGTGAGCTTGATTTTGGCCAGATTGTCACAACCCCGCCAGGTAGATTGTCCAGAAACTTTAAATGTCTCATGTTTGTCTGCTTATATGGATGGAGAGATGGAAATGAAGAGGTCAGTGGACAAAACTAACTTTCAGTATGTTTTGCAATCAGTTCTATAGTACCAATTCATTAATATCATTAATGCTAAACAGCACAAATCAAAGGAGCCGAAACATGTGTGACGATCAAGTTAACACTGTGCTTAATTTGACATTGATTTGAGCAAGTTTAATCTAATATTTTAGTTTTAATTAACCTTGTGGCTGCTGTAAAGATGAATCACAAGGAAAAAAAAGGAAGTTTTCAATTTTACAACGGCAACCGCTGACAATTTAAAAAAAAAATTTCTACTCCAACAGATGCTTCAAGCCAGTGTTTTCAGTTGCTTGGATATTGCATCAAATAACAGGCACAAAAGTGTTGCCTTCCCAGCTCTTGGCATGGGGGGCCTGAAATATCCACCTGTAAAGTCAGCTTTGGCCATTTTGAAAGCCATCAACCTCTATTTCAGAGACTGTGAGCGGACATCATTGGAAGATGTATATATTTGCCTGCAGGACAAGAATAGCAGCTCTGTAAAAGTATGTGTCATTTTGAAATGAAAATGTAATGTTGCCTTTGAAAAGGTAGTACAATATGATTATGATGAGGACAAAATTATTTACGAAGCCTCATTGAACTCATTGCAGCTTATTAATTATATAAAATGTTAGTATGCACCAACCATCAATGTAAATGAGGATAAAATTTCACTAGCTGGTACAGGATGTTAAATAAGGTCTGGTATCTGGTAGAAGATGATAAAAAATGTTGTTGTAGCTGGTGCAAGGGGATAAATGTTTGGTAGCTGGTACAAGATGATAAATCATGTGTGATAGCTGGTAGAATGTTCTTTGAAAAACTGCTGGAAATATGTTTGTGTTCTCTGGACTGGGTGAGTCACTGTGCTATTGACATGGTAGAAGTGGTTCAATACAGTTTGAGAAACACTGATATCAATTACTCTATGGCAAATTAAGTTAAAATGAATCCAAAAAAAAAAAAAAAGACTTTAAAAAATGGGACCATCAGGGGGATTATTTCTAAGCTTGGCTTGCAATTCTTACACCTGTTTTGACAACAACGTCATTTTTCTCCCCAGACATTTATGGATGTAACCACTGGTTACCTTGAAAGTTTACATGTAAATTTAGGAAGTAGATCAGAAGGGCCAGAACTGAACATGAAAGGTCATCAGCAATTTGATCAAGCTCTTAATAATGGAGACATCACAAGACAACGCAAGACCACAAAAAATAATAATTCACCAGCTTCTGGTAAGAGTAATTTACCTTCTATAACCATAATTGCAAGTTAAGATGTACAATTATGTTAACAATATTTGTACAGTTGGTAAATTTTTCCTTGGGACTTAAATAATTACTCCCTTCTCACTCTTTTTCTCTTTCTCCCCCCCCCCCACCCCCTCTCCACCCCACCCACCCCATCCCCCCCAAAAAAAAAAACACCACAAGAGTTGCCAACTCATTAAGGTAAAATTTAAAATTAAGGAAAATTATTCTGATCTCAACAATTTTTAACATATTTTGTTATGGACACATTTTAAAATAAACTTGTTGAAAATATAAATAAAAAAAAAATTATCTGTGTGACTGTTTCCATGACAGTGTATCTAAGATTCTATGTCATGACAATGTATCTAAGATTCTATGTCATGTCAATGAGTCATATTCATATTTTATAACTTAGTTCATTGTTTATTATTTTTACAAGTGTTGATTTTCACCTGATTACGATCACATACATTTAAAGCAATTGAGAAGAAATATAAACATTTAGATTACCCATTCCCCCCCCCCCCTCCCCCCCAAAGAATTTTCAGCAATGTCTCTTTTTTTTTTATGGACACCGTAAAGCTTTTACGGACAAGTCATTTTAGGACAATGCGCTTCCTGACTGTCTTTAAACTTATGGACGGTTGTCGACCTGGAACACCTTTCCCCCCCCCCCCCTCCCCCATGTCTGTGGTCAACAGTCAAGCCACTCCCCATCAATTGGGCATTTCAAGGACATAAAAAAAAAATTCAAATTTTCTATTTAAAAAAAAAATTTAAAAAAAATAAAAATTAAGAACTTTCATGCAGTTTTTCCGTTGCGGGATGGCAGACTACATTAAAGCGACTGTCACAAATTTTAATAAGTGATCTTCATTTGAACTGTTACAATATTATTAAGTTCATTTTATGAATTTCCTTGAATGCACGAATAAAATAATACTTCATTTCCCCCTAATATTTGCAGGGCCGGGTTCCATGCAAGCAGCTTCCATGTGTTCATCGCTGATACAAAAATGCAAATCAGGGAAAGACGTGGCAGCATTATTTACCATTCAAGGTAACAAGAATTCAGTTATATACTGGAACATAGGACCAACCTTTAACCCAAGCCAGAATACACTGGGTGTGAAAGCCGAGGTCAGTTTGCATATCCCCAAAATGTTCACAGCTTTTTTTGGTCGCAGGTGACCTTCAAGTTTGAACCCAACTGAAACTTGTTTAACTCTTTATAGACAGCATACACAAATATATCAGCTTAGCAAAGTTATTCATCTTGTAACACCCCAAATTAATTCTTATTTCTATCTTACTTAATTAAGATTTATATAAATTTTGAACTTCTGGGGAAACAAAAGTAGGAGTTACATAAACATAATGGATGAATAAATTATAGATAAGTGGCACATTTTTTAACTCACCATTTTTCATTCACTACGAACTAAATAAAACTTGCCATAATTTATCATAATTTTTTTATTTCTATCCTGCTTACATTTCTTATACAGTCAATGTTTATGTCATGGTTAATATCATTATTAGTTTTAAAGCTGTTTGTCATTATTATTTTTTTCATGCAGGCCGTAGGCAAGGAGTTAATCATTTTGTTAGTTTTATAAAAGGGAAATGAAAATATCTGATACCAGAAAAATGCACTTTTCCCACATATACCATTGCTTTAACCTTTAAAATGATAATTTTTTGTACATTTTAAACTTTTATGTTCCTGCCTGGTCGGGAAGTCTCGTGCAGTTTTTGAACTTCAAATTTAACTTTTTTTAACCACTTTAAGCATTTCTTTTTTAAATGATGTCCTTAATTTTACCTATTGCATTATTCTTTCATGGTGTGTGCTTCTATGTTATGTAAAGATATTATTTTCATACCCATTTTTCTTGGGCATTATGAAAATTTTAAATTAAATTTTAAGTGAATTTTGTGTACAAAATGACATGATGCATGTAACTGGATGAGTTCTGTCAACTGGATGAGTTCTGTCAACTGGATGAGTTCTGTCAACTGCATGAGTTCTCTCATGAACAAATCTGGAAATAGGCAGCTCAAACTCTTATTATGTAAATGCCCCATACGTGCATTATAAATCACTTACACATAAATATTTGTGTCATGAATTATGTATGCTTAGTTACATGTCATCATACATTCAGTAAGGAAAATATTTTTGAAAAATGCCTTTTTGTGACTTTTGGACATTTTATCTAAATGAAAACTGTGTCAAATGGCATTCTTGTTAATCTCTTGGCCACATCTAATCTCACAACAATTGAGCTTCTTTATAGACTCTTTAATAGATCATGGTGCAATTTGATTACAACTGTAGATCTGCAATTTGGTTGTGAACCTGCAGATCTTGAACCTACAGGTTGTGAACTCATTAGTGGGTGAAATAGAATTAATCAAGTGTCACTGGTTGTTTTTTTTACACTTAAAGAAGAATTAGTTTCTTAAGAATCATAAGTTTCTTCTTAGCTTTACCAGCATCTCGATCTAGATCTCAAAAAATTAATACTTTTCTCAAAAGACTTCATTTTTTAAGCAGTTTGTATGGTCTGATCTGTCATAAATGTCATTTTTTAATCAAATTTTGTCAATATTTAACTGGCTTTTCCACATCATTCGAATTATTCTTTATAAATGTTGGATTGGATTTAAACAGTAAAATAAGGCTTTATTATGTTGGGTTATGTCATTTATATTTTCAATCCACCTGAAAGAATTACACTTTTCTTAAAGTAGATACTGTAAGCTTTATTTATTGAATACTTTTGATTGGTACAAAATTTTTACTCAACAATGTTTTTTTGTGTGTTTTTATAACTTCAAAATTGGGAAAAATTTATGATCCCTTGGAATAAATTTTTCTTAGCTTTAATGTTTTGCTGTCTAACAAAATGATATTTCTATATTGTTGAAGATAGTATTTACATCAGACAAAACAATCATCATGAAACAATGCATGACCGACTCACTGCTAATTAAATGAAAACCTAACATATATTTAACTATCTCGTTAGCCCTTTACCCTTATTTATACGTGTTTCACGTTTTCACTGCAATAAACGAAGTGTATTTTGTTAAATTCAGTTAATGTAATGTACTTTGACAACTGTGATATTTTTGGATAATTTTATTGACTAGTTTCAAACTGATACTTGTTGATACTCTGCTGCTTATTCTGGTCTCTTAAGGTATTTATAAGATCACTGACTTTTTTTTCTAAACTCTGATATTGTGACCATTTTCTATGTCTGAAGCATAACTAAGAGTGATCCATACATATGTTTACATATATTATGTTTTAAAAAATAATTAGTATTGTCACATCCTGTTCTCTGTTATAATATCACATATATTTTTTGACACAGTCACCTATATGTGGACATAAAAACTTAATAATTTTTATTCAAACGCCAATGACAAAACATTATATTAATTCAGTTACATAACCCTTTGTTACGAGATGTTCTGAAACATTATATTAATTCAGTTATACTCTCCTTTGTTACGAGATGTTCTAAAACATTATATTAATTCAGTTATACTCTCCTTTGTTACGAGATGTTCTAAAACATTATATTAATTCAGTTACATAATCCTTTGTTACGAGATGTTCTGAAACATTATATTAATTCAGTTATACAATCCTTTGTTACGAGATGTTCTAAAACATTATATTAATTTACTAATACAATTCTTTGTTTCGAGATGTTCTAAAACATATTAATTCAGCTATATAACCCTTTGTTACGAGATGTTCTAAAACATTATATTAATTCAGTTATATAACCCTTTGTTACAAAATGTTCTCACTTATTTAAATATCTAATTTGAGATGCACTAAAATCTAATTATGTGCACATCAGTTCCAGATTCTAGAATGAAATAACAAAGAAACAGCAAAGACAATAATTCTTTATATTTACCGTGATTTGTTTAAGACGCTAGGACTTTCTAGCTGTCGAAGGCTTTCCGTCACCCGTCAGTGATTATAAAACATTTGGATGACCTCATTATACTTAACATAATCTATAGTTTAACAACTTACATGTCCTGATTAACGAAGTGCCTTTGGTCAGTTATTTACCTCAAGTTTGCAGCAACATTTGATTGCTAAAACACTTTAGAGCTTCCATATTTATAATTATCTATAAATTTCTTTTAGAACAAAAATATCTTGAATGTCAGAAATGCAATAAATAAATTAATCTCTAGTGTCTACTGCCAGCCATTGGTTAAATTGGCTTAGTTTATCTACAGTGTCTACTGCCAGCCACTGGTTAACTTGGTTAAGTAGCCTTATGTATTTTAGCACCCAAATTGGCTCATTGTATTTAAGGCTCATGAGGCTTTTGCTTGTATGAATAAATGCTTTACTTTTTTTTTTTATTACTAAATACTACATTTTTTTTTACAAATCTAAAATGCCAGTAAGACAATCGGACCCGGGTAAGTGGGCTTTAGCCTTATGTTTTTGTCTTTCATTTTTACGTGGTGTATGTCTAGAATTAAATCAGAGTATCAGCAATAATACTCCACATGATGCTTCCTGTATATAATCCTGTCTAATATATTACAAAGCATATTTTTCCAAAACTGTGACATAGTCCCTGTAGGATTTTCTGTTTTTCCATATGTGAACATTTACGCCATAATTAATACCGGTACAATAGTATGTTGCTTTAAGCTTGAATATTGTTACACCATGACTTAAAATTTTATTTTTTTGGTTTTTCTATGTCTGAATTGTAACACACAAAAAAAAAAAAACCCCAATAAAGTTGATATATTTATGAATTGTTACACCATGTGACCAATACATTTTCTCGTGTTCTGTGTTAAATTTTAAATGTAACCAATAGCATTGTTGTATGTGTGAATTGTTTCACCATGGGAGCAATAAATTGTGTGTAAGTTTTCATGTGTGAAATTTTAAATGTTTCACCTGACTTTATTTGCATTGAGTTGCTAGTGTTGCATTAAGTTGCTAGTGTTGCATTGAGTTGCTAGTGTTGCATTAAGCTGCTAGTGTTGCATTAAGTTGCTAGTGTTGCATTAAGTTGCTAGTGTTGCATTGAGTTGCTAGTGTTGCATTGAGTTGCCGGTGTTGCATTAAGTTGCTAGTGTTGCATTAAGTTGCTAGTGTTGCATTAAGTTGCTAGTGTTGCATTGAGTTGCTAGTGTTGCATTAAGTTGCTAGTGTTGCATTAAGTTGCTAGTGTTGCATTAAGTTGCTAGTGTTGCATTAATTTGCTAGTGTTGCATTAAGCTGCCGGTGTTGCATTAAGTTGCCGGTGTTGCATTAAGTTGCCGGTGTTGCATTAAGTTGCTAGTGTTGCATTTTCTGGTGTTGCATTGAGTTGCTAGTGTTGCATTAAGTTGCTAGTGTTGCATTGAGTTGCTAGTGTTGCATTGAGTTGCTGGTGTTGCAATGAGTTGCTATTGTTGCATTGAGTTGCTAGTGTTGCATTAAGTTGCTAGTGTTGCATTAAGCTGCTAGTGTTGCATTAAGTTGCTAGTGTTGCATTAAGTTGCTAGTGTTGCATTAAGCTGCTAGTGTTGCATTAAGTTGCTAGTGTTGCATTGAGTTGCCAGTGTTGCATTAAGCTGCCGGTGTTGCATTAAGTTGCCGGTGTTGCATTAAGTTGCCGGTGTTGCATTAAGTTGCTAGTGTTGCATTTGCTGGTGTTGCATTGAGTTGCTAGTGTTGCATTAAGTTGCTAGTGTTGCATTGAGTTGCTAGTGTTGCATTGAGTTGCTGGTGTTGCAATGAGTTGCTATTGTTGCATTGAGTTGCTAGTGTTGCATTAAGTTGCTAGTGTTGCATTAAGCTGCTAGTGTTGCATTAAGTTGCTAGTGTTGCATTAAGTTGCTAGTGTTGCATTAAGCTGCTAGTGTTGCATTAAGTTGCTAGTGTTGCATTAAGTTGCTAGTGTTGCATTGAGTTGCTAGTGTTGCATTGAGTTGCTAGTGTTGCATTAAGTTGCTAGTGTTGCATTAAGCTGCTAGTGTTGCATTAAGTTGCTAGTGTTGCATTAAGTTGCTAGTGTTGCATTAAGTTGCTAGTGTTGCATTAAGCTGCTAGTGTTGCATTAAGTTGCTAGTGTTGCATTAAGTTGCTAGTGTTGCATTAAGCTGCTAGTGTTGCATTAAGCTGCTAGTGTTGCATTGAGTTGCTAGTGTTGCATTGAGTTGCTAGTGTTGCATTGAGTTGCTAGTGTTGCATTGAGTTGCTAGTGTTGCATTGAGTTGCTAGTGTTGCATTGAGTTGCTAGTGTTGCATTGAGTTGCTAGTGTTGCATTAAGTTGCTAGTGTTGCATTAAGTTGCTAGTGTTGCATTAAGTTGCTAGTGTTGCATTAAGTTGCTAGTGTTGCATTGAGTTGCTAGTGTTGCATTGAGTTGCTAGTGTTGCATTGAGTTGCCAGTGTTGCATTAAGCTGCCGGTGTTGCATTAAGTTGCCGGTGTTGCATTAAGTTGCCAGTGTTGCATTAAGTTGCTAGTGTTGCATTTGCTAGTGTTGCATTGAGTTGCTAGTGTTGCATTGAGTTGCTAGTGTTGCATTAAGTTGCTAGTGTTGCATTGAGTTGATAGTGTTGCATTGAGTTGCTAGTGTTGCATTGAGTTGCTAGTGTTGCATTGAGTTGCTAGTGTTGCATTGAGTTGCCAGTGTTGCATTGAGTTGCTAGTGTTGCATTGAGTTGCTAGTGTTGCATTGAGTTGCATTGAGTTGCTAGTGTTGCAATGAGTTGCTATTGTTGCATTGAGTTGCTAGTGTTGCATTGATTTGCTAGTGTTGCATTGAGTTGCTAGTAGTTGCATTGAGTTGCTGGTTTTGCGTTAAGCTGCTGGTGTTGCTTTTTAAAAAAAAGGATTAAGATACAATGTGGTGTACATTAGTACTATTATGACGTCATCCGTTCAGCTTCTTCTGGCAATTAAAAATTAAATATCGTCTACGGTTTTTTCCCCTTACCTCCTGTGAACTGCATCACTGTTTGGGGATTTTCCCGTTTCGTCACGACGTTTCCTTGTGTCAACTTAAAGGGAGTAACGGTTATGAAGTATCCAATCAATCCATTTCATTCTAGAGCAGTGGCTCTCAAACCTTTTGGGTCGCGACCCTCTTGGGGTTGCTTGAGACTAAGAACTTTGATATTCGTCTGGAGAGCAAAAAGTAGCATTTTTATCTTATTTTTAACCACATTTCATTTTAAAATTATGTGGGGGAAAAAAAAACATGGGAAAACCTGAAAAGGGACGCAAAAAAAAAAACCACAACTAACGAGTCTAAAAGAAGCCTTCTTCAGCGAATAAAACAAAATCTATGTGCTATCCGTATGTTTACGGACGGTTGGCAACCCTGGTCGCGTTCACTTTCCTTGTATAAAAGGGGCATATGCTCAAAATACAGACTAGGAACCTATATTCGTATACTTCCCGAAGTAAGGACTTATCAGCTGGCTTAGCTAATCATTAATAAATCCTACAGAGCGACACAGAACGGCAATTCCCCATCTTATGTTTTTCCCTCTAAATTGTCAACTACTAGCGTCTCGTAAACACCTTTGTGTTAGTGTAAGGATCCAACTTTCCATGGTGGATCTACTAGCTGTCCATTAGCTGTTAAATCGTGACAGTGGACTACCTAGAGAGTTGAAAACTATTCAGTTTGGACCAGTAAGTAATTATAAAAAGTAAGCAAATTATTTTAATGTTAAATACAAGACAAGGGGCTTAGTCAGTAATTATCTCCCTTCTATTTAAATTTTCTAGGAATTGGACAATAACAACAACAAAAGGAATACATTTAAAGTTCGAGACTTACAGAGGTGTGTTAAATCTCTGACGGCTTCTATCCCAAACCGTGATCACGGAGGTGTTGATCCCAGAATCGCTCATTGTTGTTGACTGATGCATTTAGTCTCACAAGCTGCAAGGGCCACCAGACAGCCGTGTGCTGTCTTGTTCAGAAAGGCTGCAGCCTTTGATCCCACCTAACGAAACAAAAGAGGAGACCGGACCCTTTACCAAGAACTCTCCACTAAGGAATTAAACAGAAGCCAAAATCACGATTCTCTATGGCCCAGAGAGTTTGGGGATACAAGTAACAAGCACGCTTCTCTATGGCTCAGAGAGTTTGGGGATACAAGTAACAAGCACGCTTCTCTATGGCTCAGAGAGTTTGGGGATACAAGTAACAAGCACGCTTCTCTATGGCTCAGAGTGTTTGGGGATACAAGTAAAAAGCACGCTTCTCTATGGCTCAGAGAGTTTGGGGATACAAGTAACAAGCACGCTTCTCTATGGCTCAGAGAGTTTGGGGATACAAGTAACAAGCACGCTTCTCTATGGCTCAGAGAGTTTGGGGATACAAGTAAAAAGCACGCTTCTCTATGGCTCAGAGAGTTTGGGGATACAAGTAACAAGCACGCTTCTCTATGGCTCAGAGAGTTTGGGGATACAAGTAACAAGCACGCTTCTCTATGGCTCAGAGTGTTTGGGGATACAAGTAAAAAGCACGCTTCTCTATGGCTCAGAGAGTTTGGGGATACAAGTAACAAGCACGCTTCTCTATGGCTCAGAGAGTTTGGGGATACAAGTAACAAGCACGCTTCTCTATGGCTCAGAGAGTTTGGGGATACAAGTAAAAAGCACGCTTCTCTATGGCTCAGAGAGTTTGGGGATACAAGTAACAAGCACGCTTCTCTATGGCTCAGAGAGTTTGGGGATACAAGTAACAAGATCATTTGTCTATGGCCCAGACAGCTTGCTTATACAAGTAACTTATTCTGCTGGCCTCTGAGTCTGATTGGAACGGTTTGAGATCTTCACAATCTAGCCGCTTGTAGTTTTAAAAACAGCCACTGTCTTGAGCTTGGGTTTGTTATAAATTTTAATGTTCATTTCATCTTTCAGAGAGATCAAAATGGTGCTGACCGTCCATGTTGTTAAGGGCGATATAACTGAACAAAAGGTAAATATAACGTCTCTATATAGATTTGTAGACAACATATACACATAACAGCATATACACATAACAAGCATTGTGCTGCGAATAAAAATTAAAAAAAAACGGTTCGGTGCTTTTCGGTTATTTACGGCAGTTAGTATATTTGTATATTTTCATATTGTTTTTATTATTTTGACAATTTATAACAATCGGTTCAATAGAGAAGTCAAATGAAACAACCGATTCGCTCAAACCGGGCCCAAACAGCTCCAGGACACCGCTTTACATAATATCAATAAACAAATTATGGTAAATTTATGATTTTCTTTTTTTAACTATGGTATACACATTGACATCTCTTATGGTCGGTTCACGCGATCAAATTCTCCTTCAAGCATTTGACGTAATTTATGAAGCCTTGTCACAACTTTCAAATTACTATTTGATAAAATTCCCCCAAAAAAAGAAACCACGCACAAAATAGTGCGTTCATACAACAATTTGACGCGAAATTTGACCGTGTGAACTGACGCTCAACAAGATTTACCAATCGTCCGAAAATGTAAGGACAGATCGTGAACGCTTGATATAGAATCACTTGTCCGTGGAAGTCCGTAAGAGTTTTAGGAAGTCCATTTAAAAGTGAGACGTAGTTCAAAACTATTTAGAAGAAAAAACAAAACAGAAATCTCAGTGTTGGAGGTTTTTTTCCCCCCAATGCATGCTTGAATCTAGTATCTGAATCAGGAGAAGTTCAAAACTAGTGAGAATGCGCGTCATGCCCTCATGGTCAGGTACGTCTGCACAAGGGCGGGGGGGGGGGGGGGGGGGGGGCGTGTAAAAGTATAAAAGCATTTGCTTTCATTCTCAGTTAGGTGGAATAAAAATCCCCCCCCCCCTTGTCTGCCCTTTTAATGTTTCCAAGAATATGGGAAAGAAAACAATACAATTATTAATTAAATTTTTAAAAATTATTTATGCATTTATTAGATTTTTTAAGGGTTGGGGTGTAAGGAAGAAAAAATAAAGTATATTATTATGTGTTAGACTTGGGCTGCTAATAGCACTCCAACCCTCCAGTATGGAGCGACACGCGTTCAAAACTGGTCATCGGAATTCTGGGGTATCGTTTAAAGTCATTATAGTTATGGCATCGAGACACAATCATAGAAACATATTTGAGATATTTTGTAGTTTCATAATTTCAACACGTTTAATAAATGTAGTGTTTTTTCCGTTAAATAAAAAAAAAACCTGGAGAGATTTAGAATTTTAAGTCAGTAAATTTTATTTGAATGAGTTGTACCTCTTCTAGGCCCTAGGGTGCCCCAGACGTGGGGTCGGAAAACTACGACACGCGTGCCAGACTTGACACCCATAGCGATTTTCATTGGCACACCGCAGACCAAAATAATAATAATTAATGACTTTAAAAAATGGCTTATAAGTGTCTGGCACGCTGAATGAATTAGAAGTCTTTCTTTCGTACGCTAATACCAAAAGGTTTCCGGTCCGCGCACTAGACAATATGCGTATACATTTTTTTTTCTTTCAAAGCAACATTTTGAAAGACGTATTTGCTCCAGCGATAACTTTATGCAATAGCATTTATTAATGATTTTTAAGATATTACTCTCACGATTTGATGTCATTTTTAAATCTGAACTGTTCCCTATGTAACAATGCCGCAGGCTGACGTCGGTGTGAGTTCACTACACAGATCGATGGACATGACCAAGGGGCCATGTGCGAGAGCCATTTTGAACAAAGGGGGACCATCTGTGCAAAGAGCGCTAAACGGCCAAGTAATTTAAAACAAAACCATTTACAATTCAAGCCATTCCTTTACAATAGAGAAGCCTGGTTTGTATCAAAAGAATCATGGGTAGACATCCGATTTTATAACGAAAAAAAAAATCTTGTAAATATTAAATGTAGCATAGAAACAGCATTCATTTTTACCTCAGTCATAAAAGAATTCTTTGTGGTCGTAGGCTTTGTAGGTTTTCACATACTTTCTTTCGCTGATTTCCATTGTCCCCCCCCCCCCTTTTCCGTAAGAAAACCTCAATTATGATTTTTTAATGACCCCCATATTACTTTGCAATTAAAACAGTTTGGACGACCCAGATATTGAGATCGTGTTTTTTTTTAAGGCCATATACAATCTTTATCGATCTGTTAACAATCCATTTTCAGTCACCACAAATCGAACTCTGACGAAATTGTAACCTTATTTACAATTATTGCGTTATTTTTCTACGTTTCTAGGAAATAATTTGACTCCGATCTCAAAAGCTTTCCCGTTTATGATGTTATTTATATATATATATAATGTATATTAAAATGTAACTGAAAAAAACTTGTTTTAATCTAAACAAAACTGCAAAATTTGGAGTAAAAAATTCCCGGTTATGTTATTTTTTAAATAGTATTTAAAGATCAATTTGTTCACATTTGAAATTAAGTTATAACAGACTAACGACAAAATATGCGCAGAGCGAAATTATAGAAAAAAAACACACAAAACAACAACAACATCTTCTAAAAAATAGATATTATGTCTTCAGGGCAACACGGAGCTGAGCTTTGGTGATGTTGTGACGTCACCTCCAGGGAATCTGAGCGGTATCTTCACACAACTCATGTTCGTTTGTTTGTTGGACTGGCAGGATGGAAACGAAAAGGTGGAGGTTTCCTTGCGGTGTCTCTAATCAGTGGTGTATTGATATAATGGTGTACGGCTGATACGATGTTTGTGTGGATGTTTGCGTCAATTCGTGTACATAAGGATACAGTTATGGGAGTGTGGACAGTTGATGGACATATAGACCTTTCGATAGTGAATATATCGGTAAATGGATGAGTGGATAACTGGACTAAACAGCAACTCCACCAGGAGCATTTTTTTAAAATTTTAAAATAATAATGGTAGGGGTACTTCGTATGTTAAATATCATTTCTTGTTGAGCCCTAATCTCTGCTACATCTTAATTTTAAGTCCAAAAATCAAGTTTTCGATTACCCAGGGACCGTGGTCTATGAAACGATAGACTGGCCCGTGGCTCACAATGTACAAATCTTCCATCAGGTACTTTTCAAGGGTGTCGTCAAATGTTTGCAGCTCGCTTCCGAGAGAAAACTCCGCAGTATTGCTTTTCCCGCCCTTGGAATGGGGGGACTGCATTATCCCCCTTATGAAGTCGCCATTGCTCTGATGGAAGGGATTATAGCTTACGTCAGCACAGTGACGGAGACGTCACTGGAACATGTGTACATTGCACTACATGACCCCAATGTAGACTCCGAGCGGGTAATAGTGATAGAAAATGTTATCAATAAATAATTACGTGGAACAAATAAACAATAAGAAGCCATTGTGTTTTCCTTTGTCTGTCTGTGTGTGTGTTTGTTTTTTTTTTTTTTTTTTTTTTTTTTTTTTTTTTTTTTTTTTGGGGTGGGGGGGGGGGGGGCGCTCGTTTATAAAGGCAGCTTTTTATTTTAAAAAAAAAATCATGTTTAGTAAGTTTTTTTTGTTGTTGTGGATTTTAGGGGTTCTCAAAATAATATCCATTATATTTTAATGAAAACATTTAATTTCACTGGAAACAATTTATTTCATGGGATGAATGCCATTTGGAAGAACTGTAAATCAGGATTGTGAAATTCGAACCAGCGACTTCCAATATAATAGTTCAGCCCCCCCCTTAACAATGATTCAATTTTACAGACTTTCGTCCAGGTGACTATGGCATTCTGCCGAGGTATGCAGAGAGAGATGGATCTGATCAGGGTTAGTAGAGGTCAGGAGTCATGGATCAAGATTGGTGGCCATGAATCTTTCGATGGCCTTGAGAGGACGAGATCTGAAGTGTCAACACAGAGAACAGGAGGTAATTATGGCATTGACAAGTCGTGGCAAACTGACTTACTCCTCAGTTGAAAGTTACGCAAACCAGACAGTTATAGACAATTACAAACCAGACAATTATTGATAATTATTACTAACCAGACATTTAGAGAAATTACAAACCAGACGGTTATAGAAAATTACAAACCAGACAGTTACAGACAATTACAATCCAGACAGTTATAGACAATTACAAACCAGACAATTATAGACAATTACAAACCAGACAATTATCGACAATTATTACAAACCAGATAATTATAGACAATTACAAACCAAACAATTATAGACAATTACAAACCAGACAATTATAGACAATTACAAACCAGATAATTATAGACAATTACAATCCAGATAATTATAGACAATTACAAACCAGACAATTATAGACAATTACAAACCAGACAATTATAGACAATTACAAACCAGACAATTATAGACAATTACAATCCAGATAATTATAGACATTACACATTATATGTTCCTTTATGTACATTTTAAGCTCGGGGCCACTCAAATCTGTTGTGTACTATGAAAAGGGATGTGGCGGGGGGGGGGGGGGAGTTGTTGTTGTTTAGTTGGGGGCGGGGGGGGGGTGTACCAAAACACGCTCATCAACATATTTAATCCTCATCACTGTAGAGTTCATTATGTCTTCATTTCTTCTGAATCCAACAAAACACCAGCTCTTTCTCCTCTACTGGAAACTGGTCTGGAAACAGCGGCCTCTCTTGCAAGCAGTCTACCCCAGTCGGCAGTGCTTGTCGGTGGCCAGAACTACAGTGTTCAGATCACCCCTGGCTTCAGTCTGACGGAGGGAACAGTTAGCCTAAAAGTTGACCTGGCCGCCAGCGTCCCTGGGACTCTGAAGAAAATGTTTGAGTTCTCAGCAACAGCAGTTAAATCTTTATTTCATAAATGATAATACCCCAACAATTTGTTGTTTTGTAAAGGAGGTGGCGTTTTCAATTATAATATTATATATTTATAGGCCCATATTATTTTAATTGGGGGGGGGGGGGATTAGGCGGGAAGTGTTACTAGATTACTAAATTTATAATATGGACGTTCAAAACCATAATTATGTAATTTTATTCTAGAATACAGTTATAAAGTTAATTACGAAAGGACTTCAGGTGGTCGGCTTTTCCAGTATAATTGCTTCATCGTAATTATGACATGTCTTCATCCTTGTTATTTGTTATGGCAGTCAAGTAATGTTACGAAAGAAATTGTAATCTATTTTTAAAAAAATCATCAGATTCACGTCTCATAATAGAATCACTGCTTGCATAAAGCCTCTCACTTATATTTGTATATTCACCACATATATTTTTATAATAACCGCACAATACAACAGAACATATTTTTTAATGATATAATAATAAAAATGTGTTCCTAAAAAAGCACATGTAATAAATTTAAATAAAAACCCATGTTATCCAGTGTTTTAATTTTTTTTTTTTTTTTTTTTTTTTTTTTTTTTTTTTTTTTTTTTTTTTTTTTTTTTTTTTTTTTTTGGTTTTGTTGAAGTTACCATATTGGAACCCAAAATGGTGTGGCTCGCTTTATCTTATCCCAGCAAGGGGAAGCTACTCTGTTTTTGCAGTGTGAGCCTAAAAAAAAATTGTTAAGCTTTTTTTTTTTTTTTTTTTAAACCTAACTTGCACACGCCTTTAGTGCACCAAACACACACTCTCCATCTCGCAATTTTACGATAGGTGAAGAAACAACAGCAGCACATCTTTAATGAGGGAATAAACATCTTTCTTTAAGGCTTAATCAAAACTTGTTTGGATCGACCCTCATGTACACATTATCGTTAAGGTTGGCAAAGAATTCGTTCCTACTTTCCATTAATTGTACCTACTGTAAATCTAAAATTGCTTAGTACAGCGGCTCTCAATTTGTGGGTCGCGACCCCTTTGGGGGTCGCACGACCCTTTCCCAGGGGTCGCTTCAGACCATCTGAAAACACACATGCTCTACAGTTATGAAGTAGCAACGGAAAGAATTTTGTGGCTGGGGGTTCGGAACAACGTGAGGAACTATATGAAAGGGTCGCAGCGTTAGGAAGGTTGAGAACCACTGGGCCTTAGTAGAATGGGCACCCAAAAAAAATATTTAAAAAAAAAATAAAATAAAAAAGATGAATTTATTTACACCAATTCACAATAACAGTCCAATATGGTGCCAGCCGCCACCAGCAGAATTCTTGTGGTAGTGAATGATATGGACATGACGGACCCCTAATACATTCCAATATGGAATTGTCTTCAAATGTATTCGTGTTGATGCATTTTATAAAAGAAAAGCATTATTAATATTGAACACCTGCTGGAATGATGTTGTCTACCATCTTTTCCAGCTTGTTATTATCTCCCAGCTTCTTAGTTTTTGTACCGCGCTTCGAGCCTTTGGGGATGAAGCATGATTTTTCAAATGAACTTTATTATTATTATTATTATTATTTTGCATCGCAAATGAAATAAAAAATATCTTTATAGTTACATATTTGATCGAATCGGGTGAGGGGGGGGGGGTTGTATTTCACCTCCTTATTTTATACTGAAATAATGAATAACAAAATTATAGGTGACAAAATATGGAACAATATTTCAGAACACCAACATGTTATGTTCGCAAGCCAGTTCGTTCATGAACATGAAATATGATGAAAAATATTTTTTATTTAAAAATTTGATGCGATTGGGCATTCACTGATGCCATGGGGCATTCACTGATGTCATAGGGCATTCACTGATGCCATAGGGCATTCACTGATGCCAACCATACACCGTTTATGGAGCGTATTAACGTTTCAGATAATTTTAAATGAAAAGTGAAATACGTTTTTTTTAAACCTTTATATTATTGACTTCGCTTTTGTTCGTGGCTGGCTGGAAGGGGAAATCTCTTGACGGCTAACTGACCCACTTCCTGTCAACATATTGAGCTGAAACTTTTTTGTGGTTGGGGGGGGGGGGCATTAATTGAGAATTTTATCAAGTGCGCTACTTGTATGCATGTTAAGTCAAATTTACAGCCCCACCGTCTACTGTTTGATATTACATTACATCAGTTGTTCTCAGCCCGTGGGTCGCGACTCTTTTGGGGGTCGAACGGCGTTTTTACAGGGGTCGCCTAAGACCATCGGAAAACACACATACTCTACATTTATGAAGTAGCAACGAAAATAATTTAGTGGTTGGGGGTCGCCACAACATGATAAACTGTATTAAAGGGTCGCGGAATCAGGAAGGTTGAGAACCACTGAGCTAGTTTCTTATTATCACCACGTGACAATGTGACAACATAACAATGTGACGGTACGCGCCGTGCTAAGTGGGGGGGGGGGAGGTGCACTCGCCCGGGCGCCAATGTTAGGGGGCGCCAAAATCATTTATTAGATAGAACCTTATAGTAAATTAAACGCTAAAAGACAAGGGGTGCGAAAATCGGTTTTTACTGGTCCACCCCCGGGCGGCTCTGTTTTCTATGTCACGGAATTTTTCAGGACTCGCCGCGGGCGCCGCATTTCCTCGGCACGGCACTTCATTCATATATTTTAATTGCATTTTTCTTTTTTTAAATTTGAAACCAACTCATTGTTTCAAATTGTTAGAACAGTTAGAATTGTAACTATTCCGTGAAGGATTTGAAACGAGAATTAACGACACGCAAGGAACGCCAAACTCATATTAAGTGTCAGGTTGTTGTTTTTTTTTTTTCTACGGATGGTCCAATCCGACTTTTTCATAACAAGCATATCATTGACCAGTTATCTATTATTAGGGCTAAGCAGAGAAACTGAATTTCTTAAGGACAAAGACATTTTTAAATATATATCTATTTTTTTTCTCAAACCACGGAAATAAAACAATAAAAAATACCAGCGGATTACGGTAATCCCTCTATTAAGTTTATCACGTAAAATCTTGCGCATTAAAGCTTTGTGTGAATTATGTTCGTACACGTTTTAATAGAAAGCAAGGGAATAGAAATCACACATGTCGAGAGATCCAATTTTGTGTGCTTGAAAAGCCTCAGCATGCCATGACTATGGCAATTTTCTCATTTTTTTAAAATGAACATTTTCTAAATGTCTTGCGGACTTTAGGGAGATTTTGGCGACCCTGTGGTCACTGGCCACTGTCCTTCAAGAAATATACTAAACTGGTAACATCTGTTTAGGGCCGTGCAGAGGATTATTGGACCGTGAGCAAATCCAAATTTTTTCTGTGTCCCGACAAAAATCAAATTAATTGTATCAGTATCAGACATAATTGTATCGATGAAAATTCTGTCCTCAGTTTAAACATAATCCGGAGAACCAGTGAACGGGAATTTCCCTTCTTATGCCACTTTTGGTTTTTCCCGGTAAACTCAACTACTGGCGAACGTCTTTGTGTTGGTTTAAAGATCCACCGCTCGATGGTGGATCCAGTAGCTGTTCATTGGTTGTTAAGTCGTGGCAGTGAACTACGGTGGTGAGAACTTATTCGTTTTTGAACTGTAAGTAATCTAAAAATCAGACAAATCATTGTAATGTTAAAAACAAGACAAGGTATCTTGATAAGCATTGAACTAGTTAGTTGCCATGTCTCTCTGCTATTTTCAAAATTCTCCTCGGAAGTGAGAGAAACATAACACCACGCTTCTCTAAGGATCAGTGGGTCTGGTTTTATGTTACGACACCCCCCTTCTCTACGTCCCAGGGAAGGGTAGCACATAGCAGAAATTGTGTATGTTTTTACCAACTATGTCTGTAGGCAGGGCCGGGCAAAGACTTTCCGAGACCCTTAGCTATACGAAGTTCAGAGGCCCTAAGCGATACGAAGTTCAGAGGCCCTAAGCTATACGAAGTTCAGAGGCCCTAAGCGATACGAAGTTCAGAGGCCCTAAGCTATACGAAGTTCAGAGGCCCTAAGCTGTACGAGGTTCAGAGGCCCTAAGCTATACGAAGTTCAAAGGCCCTAAGCTATACGAAGTTCAGAGGCCCTAAGCTATACGAAGTTCAGAGGCCCCTACCCTTTTAAATTACATCAGGTGGTGAAAGAAAAAGTGAAAATATATAGCCCGGCAGATTGTTGGGGTGTAGCTTATTTAGCTTATTGGTAAATCCGGCAATGCCTGGGGGCTATAATGGTCATAAAGCTGCAAGAGGGCCTTTAAAAAACGACTGGTGTTAGATAATTGAGAGAATGATTATTACAAGACACCTGCTTTTGAGATGGCATTTTCCTCGCATGGGAAATGATCAAACGCACGGAGCAGTCTTGCGTGCAAGAAACGGAAGCTCCCTGGGAAAATTACAAAGACCAGTTCTGGAAACAGCTTGCCGCTGATAGGAACGGTTTGAGCTCTTCATCTGTAGACACTTGTAGTTTTAAAACATCTTCTAATCTTCTGCTTAAGTTTGTTTTAACTTTAACAAAACAATCATTTAAGTTTTCCCAAGAGATCAAAATGGCGCTGTCCGTCTGTGTTTTTAAGGGAGATATAACTGAACAAAAGGTAAATATGACGTCTGTTCAGCTTCTATATGTCTGTATATATATATATATATATATATATATATATATATATATATAACACATTTATTTATTTATATATACACTTTTTTTATAAAGCAACATTTACAAGGATATGTTTGCTCTAGAAATAAATTTTATGTAATAAATTTTATTTATTTATTTTAAAATTTCTAACTTTCAAAGTTTAATTTCATCTTTAAACAAGAATTTGTGCCCTATATTACAACGCTACAGGCAGACGCCTGTGTGAGTTCACTACACAGAACAAAGGACATGAGACAAGGGCCATTGGCAAGAGCCATTTTGCACAAAGGGGGGCCATCTGTTCAAAGAGAGCTCAACAATCAAGTAAGGCTTTTTAACAAATTATTTACGTTTGAAGACGTTCCCGTAGGAAAGAGAAGTTTACTGAATATTAAGAGGATCATGGGTATAAAACAAATACAGACATTTGACTTCGAAGAAACGAGAAAATGATATCGATGGACAAATATTAAAAACTTTATAAAAAAAATTCGCTCAAACAGGAATTTAAACGCACACAAAAAAAAGAAAACAATATTTTTTTTTAAATTCATTACGCAAAGAAATTCTGAGTAGAAGGGTAATACGGCACTCTATGAAGCCATAGATTCAATTAATTGTAGAGGAATAGAAATCTTCTTGCTTGAGCTTACAGATCGTGTATCCACACATGAAATTAAAGTATTATAATAGCGACAAAATTTTAAGCATGGCAAAATTATTTTTTTTTAATGTATCTCCAGGGCAACAAAGAACTGAGCTTTGGTGAAGTCGTTACGTCACCTCCTGGGAATTTGAACAATGTCACGGTGATCATGTTTGTTTGTTTGCTGGACTGGCGAGATGGAAACGAAAAGGTGCGGAATCCATCATAATATCTGTAAACAGTGATGTACAGATGAGGTTATGGATGATGGTGTGGGTGGGTGATTAGATCACTTCGTGGACACATGGATGAGCATATGGATGTCTTGATAGTGTTTTGACGAATATAACTTAAAATAAGGAATTAAATCGGTTAATTTAGGGATGCGTGTAGGGATGATCAGACGCCAATCATCTCCAACAGAAGCACGCTTAAAATATTTTTATGGATGGGGCACTTCGTGTATTATTCTTTCGTTTTTTTAAAAACCTAAAATCTTGTGCACCGTTACATTTTGTCTGAAAACCACTGTGTCAGCTGGGTAGAAGTGATGGACGACGGATGAATTGCTAGACTGTCACGTTACTGACAACTTACACATCTCTCGTCAGGTACTTTTCAAGAGTGTTGTGGAATGTTTGAAGCTGGCTTCCCAGAAAAACCTCCGCAGTATAGTTTTTCCCGCCCTTGGAATGGGAGGGCTGCATTATCCCCCCTTTGAAGTCGCCATGGCGTTGATGGAAGGGATTAAAGAGTACGTCTGCACCCTAACGGAGTCGTCACTGGAAACTGTGTACATTGCACTACACGACGCCAACGCAGACTCTGTTAGGGTAAGAGAATTTTTTTTATCAATAAATATGTGTGTTTGTGTGTGGGGGGAGGGGTCCACTCATTCTTAAAGGGGGCTTTGAAAAAAAAAATTTAACAACCCCCCCTCCCCTCCAAAAAAAAAACAAAAAAATAAAAAACAAAGGTTTTCGTATAAATCCTTAATATGCTTTTTTTTTTACATTTATTTTATATTAATATTCTAACGACCCACCAGCTTTTATACCGCAGATTTATTTCCTTAACTATTTCAGAACAAAACAAAAGAAAATATTACGCACGAAACGCACCTGAGATATTTTTTTTAAAGAATCTCATTTAGCGCAGTTATCTGGAATTGTATGTCATGAAATCAGTGGCATCATATTTCCTCCACCTCCCTCCCCCCTGAAAAAGAAGAGAAAATGATTTTTAAGGGTTGGGAGTGTGGCTGAAAATTTGATATAATGTGTTGTCATCGGCAACGAGTCTTTGTGCCAAGTTTCAGCTCGATAGATTGGCGGAAAGTGGGTCTCGCAGCCAAGCGAAGATCTTGCCAGCCAGCCAAGAACAAAAGCGAAGTTAAATATAAAGGATTTAAATATTAGGTGCGTTTATGCTCATTTTGGTTGACCGTGTTTCTCACAGGAATGGCAGTTGTAACCACTGCCGCAGGAATGGCAGTTGTAACCACTGCTACGGGTATGGCAGTTGTAACCACTGCTATCGTTCATTTAACCCTTGACAGATCTCATCAATTCAATTTCACTAGATTCAATTTATTTCACTTGATTCATTTTTTTCGCTGTACACATTAAAATTTCACTGGACGCATAATTTAATTTTACTGTACACATTCCATTTCAGTGGATATATTTCATTTTACTGGATGCATTTAATTTCACTGGATAATTTTCATTTCATTTCCTACATTTCATTTCACTGGATACAATCCATTTCAATAGGGACGTTTCATTTCACTGGATCTATTCAATTACACTGGATACATTCAATTACACTGGATGCATTCAATTACACTGGATACATTCAATTACACTGGATGCATCCAATTACGCTGGAAAAGGACAATTTAACAATATTGGGATTAAAATCAGTGATTTATGAAAACTCGATTTCACAGACTTTTGTCCAGGGCATGATGGCATTCCGCCGAGGCATGGCGGCAGAGAGGGATCTGGCCACGGCTGGCAGGGGTCAAGAGTCATGGCTCCAAATTTGTGGAAGGGAAGCCTTGGATGAGTTCGCGAGGACGAGACCCGAGTTGCCGTCAAGCGCCCGAAATGGTAGGGTCAATTCTTTTAAGTATAATCGAATTGGAAAATTGAATGGAAAAAAATGATTTACTTCTCAGTAGACAAGCTCGCACACCAGATAATCTAAGACAATTAAATGGATCTGTTCCTATCCCAAACATTCTAAGCAAGATATCGGTCAAAGCTGTGATACTTTGTATTTTTTGGTGGGGGTGGGGGTGTATTTGCCATGACAAGCTCTTAATATTAGTTAAGCCCCATTCACGAAGAGTTACCTGTGTCTTAATTTAATTCTCCACCTCCACGCACAGCACCAGCCCTCGCTCCACTGCTGCAGACCGGACTAGAAACAGCGGCGTCTCTTGCGAGAAGTTTGCCTCATTCGGCAATACCCTTAGATGGTCCGTGCGGCAGTGTCGGCATCACCCCAAGTTTCAGTCTGAAGGAGGGAACAGCTAATATTGGCATCAACGTTAACATCAACGTCGCTCGGCTTATGAAGGCAGTGTTTCAGTTCACAAAAGAAAAAGTCAAATCTTGCCTTCGTAAATCGTGAGACGGAAAAAATGTCTCAGTTGTTGAAAGCATTCTGATCACATGGATGCGTTTTCATTTTTTAAGGGTTGGTTTGGGGGGGGGGGGAGTTTGTAAGGAAATGGGTTTATTATTATTATTATTATTATTATTGGTAGTTTTCTAAAGCGTGGTACCCCAATCTAGGGCTGGGCTCACCACGCTGAACATACAATTTAACAATCATAATCATGAACTTAAAAATTTAATTTACATTAATTAAATAAAACAAAAACAAAGAATGTGTATTCGCTTCAACCATTCCATAACTATTTACACGTGAAGCCATGGACGGCACTCAGCAGCATCGTTTAACGGTCAGATAACAGATAATAGCCGTTTTCGTTCGCTTTATAATAAATATTTTCTATCATAGAATAGTGTAGGCCGCTACATAATAAAAACAAACATCAACACAATTGCCTTTAAAGACTCGGGTCGACTTTAAAAATATAAGAGATACACTGTAATGTAAAAATGACATCTGAATCTCGTCACTGGTATCCGCGTTATGGCACCACAGCAATGTTTACAAACAAATTGTAATCTTTAGAAGAAAACAATGATGCGTACTTTAATAACATAAGCAGATTTATGTCCCATAATAGAACCGGTGCTTGTAACAATAGCTCACATAGAACCGGCGGTTGTAACAATTGCTCACATAGAACCGGCGATTGTAACAATTGCTCACATAGAACCGGCGGTTGTAACAATTGCTCACATAGAACCGGCGGTTGTAACAATAGCTCACATAGAACCGGCGGTTGTAACAATAGCTCACATAGAACCGGCGGTTGTAACAATTGCTCACATAGAACCGGCGGTTGCAACAATAGCTCACATAGAACCGGTGGTTGTAACAATAGCTCACATAGAACCGGTGGTTGTAACAATTGCTCACATAGAACCGGTGGTTGTAACAATAGCTCACATAGAACCGGCGGTTGTAACAATAGCTCACATAGAACCGGTGGTTGTAACAATTGCTCACATAGAACCGGCGGTTGTAACAATAGCTCACATAGAACCGGTGGTTGTAACAATTGCTCACATAGAACCGGTGGTTGTAACAATAGCTCACATAGAACCGGTGGTTGTAACAATTGCTCACATAGAACCGGTGGTTGTAACAATAGCTCACATAGAACCGGTGGTTGTAACAATTGCTCACATAGAACCGGTGGTTGTAACAATTGCTCACATAGAACCGGTGGTTGTAACAATTGCTCACATAGAACCGGTGGTTGCAACAATAGCTCACATAGAACCGGCGGTTGTAACAATAGCTCACATAGAACCGGTGGTTGTAACAATTGCTCACATAGAACCGGCGGTTGTAACAATTGCTCACATAGAACCGGTGGTTGTAACAATAGCTCACATAGAACCGGTGATTGTAACAATAGCTCACATAGAACCGGTGGTTGTAACAATAGCTCACATAGAACCGGTGGTTGTAACAATTGCTCACATAGAACCGGTGATTGTAACAATTGCTCACATAGAACCGGTGGTTGTAACAATTGCTCACATAGAACCGGTGATTGTAACAATTGCTCACATAGAACCGGTGATTGTAACAATTGCTCACATTTCAATATGTTATTTTACCTCATATCTTTTTTTTTATATATATTCACCATAAAATATAAGATAAAAGAAAATCTAAAATGAGGACTCAATTTTTTCAGATCTGATTGTTCTAAATAATGAAACAGATCATATTTTGGTTTTTTTTAGACTTAAAAATTCAGGTGTCCATAATAACGCTTTCAAACATACGACCGGCCATCTTGACCTTGCACATATATATAGTGACGTTATAGGTAGGGTTAGAGGGCGGGGGTTAAGCTTGTATGCCCTTCCCAGTCCACTTTTAACAAAAGTCTGCAGTTAAATGTACTGAAAGAATTAAACCTAACCCGAAACTAACCTTACCATGGATTATGAATTTTAAAATGTACAAACCTTACACACGCAAGTCGATGATTTTCTTCCTAAACGGCTGAAGACAGCTGTTATATTACATAGATTTAATGTTGGCATTGTTGTCTTCGTGACACGATGGTGGAGCTTCATCACATTTTTTTTTTTTTTTTTTTTTTTTTTTTTTTTTTTTGCATTTTCTCGAATGGCTCATGAGGTCGAAGCTGGAGTGGCAGTCTCGGCTGCACTTCTCACAGGAGAACCAAATGTTTGGCTGGTTTCTTTGGTCTTCGTTCCTGGAGTGACAGTCTCAACTTCCCTTCTCACAAGAGAACCAAATGTTTGGCTATAGATGGTTTCTTTGGTCTTCGTTGCTGGAGTGACAGTCTCGACTGCTCTTCTCACAGGAGAACCAAATGTTTGGCTATGGCTTCCATGGTCTTCGTTATTTCTCTATTTTCCCATAGGGGCTCTTTTTCGCTCATCTTCTGACTGTTGGATTCCCATGTTCCCTGTTGTTCGCCGGTCAGAACGATCATCAACGATACTCTTCCATTCGCCTGTGTCGATGCTGGCGTATACCCCCATGTTTCTCTTACTCCACCGATTCTCAGTACAGCAGGTCCTTCTGAATATGTCTTTTCTTATTCTCTTTGCATGGCATAAAAAGCGAAGGCGCCTTTTACTAAGAATGGAGAACATGTCGCACAGGTTGCCACGTTCCAGATCCTCCGTGTTAAGCCCTTTCTCTGCTATCAAATATCTCAGACATCTTAAGTGGGAGCTGTTGAGTTTTCTCTCATGACTGGCTTATGTGGTCCCCAATCCACCACCATACAGGAGCGTAATGAGTACACGTGCCTGACAATATGCTTCGTTTTGTTCTTTCAGTGAGTTTACTGCTGTTCCAAATCTATGTATTTGATCTGGCCTTTAGCGCCTGCTTCTTTTACGATCCTGCTGTTCGCCCCTTTCATCAATGGAGATTGATCTAGAGATATTAGATAATGTCCCCCCCCCCCCCCGATAGTTATGTTTGTATTGGGTACTGTGTTTTTTTGCGTCAACTAACCACTATAGTCCACTCACCCTCTGTGTGCAATGTTAAGGAGGCATCGTCAGCGAACAGCAGTTCACGGATCAGCACATATATATAAATTCAAATATGTATGTTTTTTGCGTATCTTATTCCCTTTATTGATAACACTTGGGATGGGGAGCCATGCTAGACTTTGTCCCTCGCACAACTTTTCTTTCGAATTTTCCTACGCAACTCTTAATACCCCCTTTCCCACTCAGCGTATGAGTTGTATAAGGCCGGCCCCCTTAACACCTAATAGATTGTATGTTTTTCAATGGTTAAAAATGTGATTAAGACTACCATTAGTTAGTTTTAAAAAATATTATGAAAGTTTTGTTAAACTGGTTGGTCTATATTTGAATACAAATTAAACAAACAGTTCCAGAGCTTGCATTTTTTTACTGATTAAAGAATGTGAGAAATTCTTGTAGCATTCATCTATATTTGTAGCAGCCCTATCGAGCCAATGGTAGACTTTAGTTAGATCTAGTCAATTATAATTTTTGTGAAAACTGAACATGTGAGTGGGGTTTGTTCCTATTCCTTAAAATAAATTGAAGTTGTACTTTTTTATATTTGTAGTCATGAAATGGTCATAAAACTTAAAGCACATCACACAAAGAGACTCGGAGGAGAAGAAAATGAAATATGAATTTAAAAAAAAATAAATCCATTTTATATGACAAAGAAGAACTCAAATAACCTCTAAACCACTTGCATTCTATAACGATAGAAATTCTTTGCTGGTTAGACAGTGTATGCTTGAAATAAAATGTAGTATTTAAGTTTGCAGCAAATATTTTATGGATTTGCAGTCATTATACATTTTTATGTGAAATAATAGTTAACATTTCTTTATTTTTCCATAACTCTATAACTTTATTTTCTTGAAAAATGCATCTGGACTAGGTTAATATATGTTAATTTTTAGTGGTAAGTACTTTCTTACCGCTCATTTATAATTATCTTAAGGCAGATATGGTGGTTGAGACCCTACCTCCCCCCCCCCCCCCACACAAATCCTGTGCCTCAATAAGTGATATATTGTGAAAATTAGAATGTTGCAATCCACGACGGTGAGGTTTGTGTTTGGATATTTTTTTTTATGTATTAATCTCAAGAGTATTGTCTGAAAAACTATTATTATAATTTGTATGCTCCGATATTATGTATTGCTGTGATGGTGAAGTTATAGGTATTGCTGTGATGGTGACGTTATAGGTATTGCTGTGATGGTGAAGTTATAGGTATTGCTGTGATGGTGAAGTTATAGGTATTGCTGTGATGGTGAAGTTATAGGTATTGCTGTGATGGTGAAGTTATAGGTATTGCTGTGATGGTGAAGTTATAGGTATTGCTGTGATGGTGACGTTATAGGTATTGCTGTGATGGTGAAGTTATAGGTATTGCTGTGATGGTGAAGTTATAGGTATTGCTGTGATGGTGAAGTTATAGGTATTGCTGTGATGGTGACGTTATAGGTATTGCTGTGATGGTGAAGTTATAGGTATTGCTGTGATGGTGAAGTTATAGGTATTGCTGTGATGGTGAAGTTATAGGTATTGATGAGATGGTGAAGTTATATATGTATTGCTGTGATGGTGAAGTTACGTGTATTGCTGAGATGGTGAAGTTGATACGTGAACATCTATGGTGTTTTGTTCAGTATTTAGAGATTTGTTTCAACGTCCAAGTATTGATTAAAAGGAATCTATCAAAAATTGCCTGTCTGCTTTTGACTAACGATTTCATTCCCCCCAAATCTGACGAACACTCGTTCTATTTAATGTCAATGTTATTTTTGCCAATTCTAAAACCTAAAATTATCACAAAAATATAAATTTTTCATGATCAAGAAAAAAAAAAAAAGAAGGAAAAAAAAAAAGCTCTTCAAGAAATTTTGGAATTACAAATAGTTACCCACCACTCAATAACCTACGGCGGATGAATACAATGATAGGAGTTAATAAATCATTACAGCTGGTAAATTCTTTAATGGCAGCTAGGTTATTTTAACAATACCAAATATTATTTTTTTCATAGGGATCGACTAAATCCTATTTGAGACCTAGACTCCACCACCCACCGACTCCGGCTTCCCTAGGGTCATATTTGGGAAGGGGAAGAAACTTGTTTGTTCATTTTTTCAAATGCTTACCAAAAAAAAATATATAAAAATCTGGATACGCCACACAAATACGGGAAAATTGTTCATGATTAAATTTTCCCTTATAAAATTGTCGGATTATGTAAGAAACGGGAAAACAATTTCCTGCGCTTCATTTGGGGGTAGGGGAGATAACCGTTACGCCCTGTGGTTCTCCCCACCCCCACCCACGACTATTATCATTCTTATTTTAAATGACAGTTTCATGTGTTCCTTTAAGTCACTTTAATCGTGTTGTTTTTTGTTCATTATTCCTTTATTTGTAACTTGTTGCGCACATCTTTCTTGTGTCTAAAAATTCAAAAATTCACACGATCGAATTTTCCTTCAGGCATTTGACGCAATTCGTGTATGAAGCCTTATCACAGCTTTCAAATTACTATTTGATCAAATTCCCCCAAAAAAGAAACCACGCGCAAAATAGTGCGTTCATACAACAATTTGACGCGAAACTCGATCGTGTGAACTGACGCTTAATTTTGCGCACTGCCTCTAATCACAATCCTATCTTTGTTATAGAAACATAATATGTCATTGTAGAGGGGAAAAAAAGTGCCGTACAAATTTTAAAAAAACATCAAAAATGTTTGGGGAAAATTTTTAAAGTATTTTAATTTCAAATTACATTGGCCTTAAAAAGGTTGCTTCATTTTTTTAAGGTGCATACGCAGGGAAAGATTTGCATTTTCAGGTAAGAAAAATAAATTACAAATTATTATTAATATACACCGTAAAGTGGTCGAGGCAGAAAATGTTATTGATTGTTGAACCAAGAATACGATCTACTCTCCTCAATATTCGAGTAATCATAAGAATTATGTTTGATTTGACTTCCAGTGTGATGGCTCAGATTTAAATTCAATACAGATTGCTCACTTATCAACTCTAGACGGACGGCCCACATATCAACTCTAGAAAGACTGCCCACATATAAACTCTGGACATATTGCTCACATATCAACTCTAGACGGACGGCCCACATATAAAATCTAGACAGACGGCCCATATATAAACTCTGGACATATTGCTCACATATCAACTCTAGATAGACGGCCCACTATCAACTCTGGATATATTGCTCACATATCAACTCTAGACAGACGGCCCACATATCCACTCTAGACAGACGGCCCACATATAAACTCTGGACATATTGCTCACATATCAACTCTAGACGGACGGTCCACATATCAACTCTAGACAGACGGCCCATATATCAACTCTGGACATATTGCTCACATATCAACTCTGGACATATTGCTCACATATCAACTCTAGACAGAAGGCCCACATATCAACTCTAGACAGAAGGCCCACATATCAACTCTAGACAGAAGGCCCACATATCAACTCAAGACATATTGCTCACATATCAACTCTAGACGGACGGCCCACATATAAACTCTAGACAGACGGCCCACATATCAACTCTAGACAGAGGGCCCACATATCAACTCTAGACAGACGGCCCACATATCAACTCTAGACAGACAGCCCACATATCAACTCTGGACATATTGCTCACACATCAACTCTAGACAGAGGGCCCACATATCAACTCTAGACAGACAGCCCACATATCAACTCTGGACATATTGCTCACACATCAACTCTAGACAGAGGGCTCACATATCAACTCTAGACAGACGGCCCACATATCAACTCTAGACAGACAGCCCACATATCAACTCTGGACATATTGCTCACACATCAACTCTAGACAGAGGGCCCACATATCAACTCTAGACAGACGGCCCACGTATAAACTCTGGACATATTGCTCAAATATCAAATCTAGACAGACGGCCTACATATCAACTCTAGACAGACGGCTCACATATCAACTCCAGACAGATGGCCCACATATCAACTCCAGACAGATGGCCCACATATCAACTCCAGACAGACGGCCCACATATCAACTCCATACAGACGGCCCACATATCAACTCTAGACAGATGGCTCACATATCAACTCCAGACAGACGGCCCACATATCAACTCCATACAGACGGCCCACATATCAACTCTAGACAGACGGCTCACATATCAACTCTAGACAGACGGCCCACATATCAACTCTAGACAGACGGCCCACATATCAAATCTAGACAGACGTCCCACATATCAACTCTAGACAGACGGCTCACATATCAACTCTAGACAGACGGCTCACATATCAAATCTAGACAGACGGCTCACATATCAACTCCAGACAAATGGCGTAGCTAAACAACACTTGTTTTCCAAAAACCAAAATGTTTGGACGTTTGTGCTTTTGTGGATAAGTCTGTTAGGGATTCCGTTAAGCCCAATAGTCACTTTGATTATCGATTTTTTTCGATAAACATATTTTGTAAAGTGTACACATAAGTGTGCCTTAATGATGTCGCTTAAAAATAAGCTTATACAAAGGGAGCTAAGTTTAGAAAATTAGATCACACTAAAAAAATAACTTGGCTATTTCCCTTGGGTAGAGAAAAAAAGAAAAAAAAACCGGCAGGAATCAATACTGTACATCTTTTCCTCTGATGTGGATGGACACTTCTTAATTGCAGTTACACGGATGCGCAATGCGAAGAGGATGGCAAAGTACATGTGTGCAAGAACCCGGACTCCACACTGCCAGGCAATGGGAAGATCTCCGACTTTGCGCCGTTGGTGCTCGCAGTGTTACCAATTAACACCATGATGACCGTGAACAGACCTTCGGAAAACGGATTTGGTTGGTTGGGGGGGGGGGGGGGGGGGGAACCCATTGGGATGACCAAGTGAAAAGTATTCTTCGGTTTTTTGTCTTCTACTTACATGCCTTCGCATTTATTCTTTTTCCACTTATAGTTTACTGAACATGGGACGGTAGGAGAGCTATCGCAAATTATTATTATTTGGTTTATTGAGATCTAATTTGGAAGAGGGTGAGAACCCCTGGTCCACACGGTGATATGCTTATAAAATGGTATTCTCTTGACAAATTTAATAGGAAAAAATAAATGAATGAATTAACATATTTTATCCTCATACTTTGTTCTGACTAATACCAGGGAAGGAGGAGACCTGAGCGCTAAAGTCAATTCTTGAGAGAAGCAACTGCTCGCCTGCGAGATGAGATGTTTAGGGCCATAAGCTGTTAAAATAGAGAGGGAGGGGGATGCAATAGGTTCGAGGAGATGAGACAAGTGTTAGGGGCCCTACCAGTCAGCCAGTCTATGTCGCAAGAGCAATTCAGTTCGTTATGCCAACCAGTTTCGCATTCACTTGTTCGAGGCACACAGCATTTTGTGTTTAAAAACATGTAAGGTTTTATTCAACTGCCACAAAGAATGTTAAACATGAAATTGTAAGCCTTCATACTGCTACAAAGAGTAAAACAAAAAATAAAATTGTGAGCATTCATACTGCTACAAAGAGTAAAACAAAAAAATAAAATTGTAAGCATTCATACTGCTACAAAGAGTAAAACAAAAAAAAAATTGTAAGCATTCATACTGCTACAAAGAGTAAAACAAAAAAATAAAATTGTAAGCATTCATACTGCTACAAAGAGTAAAAAAAAATTGTAAGCATTCATACTGCTACAAAGAGTAAAACAAAAAATAAAATTGTAAGCATTCATACTGCTACAAAGAGTAAAACAAAAAAATAAAATTGTAAGCATTCATACTGCTACAAAGAGTAAAACAAAAAATAAAATTGTAAGCATTCATACTGCTACAAAGAGTAAAACAAAAATATAAAAATGGAAGCATTCATACTGCTACAAAGAGTAAAACAAAAAAATAAAATTGTAAGCATTCATACTGCTACAAAGAGTAAAACAAAAAAAAAATATAGTAAAACTGATATACACTGTACTAGATGTTTAGAATAATACTTTTGTTTGTTTTTTTCTTTCAGCTCCTCTTCATGGAAAAGTTGAATGATGTCATGAAAGGCAGACTCGTCAAGGTTTCTTGCGCGATGTTCAAAAGATTTAAATGTTCCGGTCTCCCCCTCTTCTCACGGCTGCGGTGGCGTATCTATGATGGGTGCCGCGCAGGGGTGGTCCAAGCTTTTTTGGCGCCCTCCACACACACACACACACGAAGAAATTATTTTGCAGTTGGCCAACAAATTCCCGCTCATCAATGTATAGGGGGGAAAGTTTCTGTGTTACCTCCCCTTGATAAGATCAACGTCTTCTCTTCAATGGGTTAAATAGCGTACGATTACTGCCCCTTGTTTACAACGTAGCAGAAAATTGGGTTCATATTTGTATTACCACCCCTCACCTCCATCCTCAAACCCCCCCCCCCCCCCCATCTTTGCTTCAGAAGGACTCAACTGAAGAAATGACGCGCGCCACACGCCGGTGAACGACGAGTAATATTTCTTTGACGTCTGCACCAGCGCGCGCTCTCACCGTTTGTCTGCTACTCGCAGCACGTGCGAGAAACTTGTTATAAAGGAAAAAAAAAAAGAAGCTGCAAATGCGATAGTGAGACAAGTCGACAGATTGGGCCATAAGAGGTCCACACACGGAACACATGAGTCTATGTGACCGGACGTAACGGATTACCAATACTAGTCTTAAGTCGGTAAGTGATTGGGAAATCGCTTTTGTGATCGGTGAAAGTTTTAGAGATGGATTAGCCATTTAATGATTGGTAAACCAGTTTGTGATTGGTGAACATTTTAGAAATCGGTAAACCATTTAGTGATTGGCAAACAAGATTGTGATTGGTAAATAAAATTGGATTGATAAAACATTTTGTGATTGGTAAAAACAAATTATTGTAAAACCATCTAGTGATTGCTAAACCATCTAGTGATTGCTAACCTATCTAGTGATTGCTAAACCATCTAGTGATTGCTAAACTATCTAGTGATTGCTAAACTATCTAGTGATTGCTAAACCATCTAGTGATTGCTAAACCATCTAGTGATTGCTAAACCATCTAGTGATTGCTAAACCATCTAATGATTGCTAAACAATCTAGTGATTGCTAAACCATCTAGTGATTGCTAAACCATCTAGTGATTGCTAACCTATCTAGTGACTGCTAAACCATCTAGTGATTGCTAAACCATCTAGTGATTGCTAAACCATCTAGTGATTGCTAAACCATCTAGTGATTGCTAAACCATCTAGTGATTGCTAAACAATCTAGTGATTGCTAAACCATCTAGTGATTGCTAAACCATCTAGTGATTGCTAAACCATCTAGTGATTGCTAAACCATCTAGTGATTGCTAAACCATCTAGTGATTGCTAAACCATCTAGTGATTGCTAAACCATCTAGTGATTGCTAAACCATCTAGTGATTGCTAAACCATCTAGTGATTGCTAAACCATCTAGTGATTGCTAAACCATCTAGTGATTGCTAAACCATCTAGTGATTGCTAAACCATCTAGTGATTGCTAAACCATCTAGTGATTGCTAAACCATCTAGTGATTGCTAAACCATCTAGTGATTGCTAAACCATCTAGTGATTGCTAAACCATCTAGTGATTGCTAAACCATCTAGTGATTGCTAAACCATCTAGTGATTGCTAAACCATCTAGTGATTGCTAAACCATCTAGTGATTGCTAAACCATCTAGTGATTGCTAAACCATTTTGTGATTGGTAAACCATTTTGTGATTGGTAAAGGTTTTCGTTGTTTGCTTTACTTCAGCCAATGTATTTGTTAACTTTCGGTGATTTCTTCAACCTTTTTCCTTTGAAATAAAATGATGGGCCAGTGTTTGGTGTCTGTGTTACAAGTTGGAGTATCGATATTTAGGTGTTACAAGTTGGAGTATCGATATGTAAGTGTTACAAGTTGGAGTATCGATATTTAGGTGTTACAAGTTGGAGTATCGATATTTAAGTGTTACAAGTTGGAGTATCGATATTTAGGTGTTACAAGTTGGAGTATCGATATTTAGGTGTTACAAGTTGGAGTATCGATATTTAGGTGTTACAAGTTGGAGTATCGATATTTAGGTGTTACAAGTTGGAGTATCGATATTTAGGTGTTACAAGTTGGAGTATCGATATTTAGGTGTTACAAGTTGGAGTATCGATATTTAGGTGTTACAATTTGAAGTATCGATATGTAGGTGTTACAAGTTGGAGTATCGAAATTTTTATTTTTGAAATTTAATTCACGTCATTTGGGTCGTCTTTCCTTTTTTACCTAATTCGTACAACATTTTCTGTGTCTGCATAAAAACGGCGAAAAATAGGAAAAAGTAGTGTGGGGGGGGGGGGGGAGTTACTAACAAATAAGGCATCAACATAATGAACTTAATCACTAATGATTATTTAATCCACAAACTGACTTCAAACTAAGACCACTTCCTCTCTTCACCATCGTACATTTGAGATCACTACATATTTTTTTGGTTGCATTAGATTACCCCCCCCCCCCTGGTTAAATATTGAATATTAAGCCCCTGGCCTGACTCTGTGGAGATATCATGAATGTATTTACTTACTGCGTACACACGGGTTGGGCCGAAATCGATAAGCTTGTAGCCAAAGTAAGCTGGAGTTGCTGGATATCGACCTGTGGTCATCCAAGAACACTAACTGCTCTCGGCGCCCCTTGACCGTTCTCGGTTGCAACGTGGAGTATGATACACTAATTAGACCCAGGGCGTGGGGGGGGGGGAGGGGTTGACGTTTGTGTTAGAAGCACTTTTTTCAAAACGTAGTAAAAATGAAAAATGTTGAAACACAATGATAGCAAAGCACGATTGTTTCACTGAAAGTACACGTGACACGGCCCTGCACTAGAAAGGCAGAGTAGTTTCTAGCGCCCCTGCCCTCGACGGCAGAGTAGTTTCTAGCGCCCCTGCACTCGACGGCAGAGAAGTTTCTAGCGCCCCTTCACTCGACGGCAGAGTAGTTTCTAGCGCCCCTGCACTCGACGGCAGAGTAGTTTCTAGCGCCCCTGCACTAGACTGCAGAGTAATTTCTAGCGCCCCTGCACTCGACGGCAGAGTAGTTTCTAGCGCCCCTGCACTCGATGGCAGAGTAGTTTCTAGCACCCCTGCACTAGACAGTAGAGTAGTTTCTAGCGCCCCTGCACTCGACGGCAGAGTAGTTTCTAGCGCCCCTGCATTCGACGGAAGAGTAGTTTCTAGCGCCCCTGCACTCGACGGCAGAGTAGTTTATAGCGCCCCTGCACTCGACGGCAGAGTAGTTTCTAGCGCCCCTGCAATAGACCGCAGAGTAGTTTCTAGCGCCCCTACACTCGACGGCAGAGTAGTTTCTAGCGCCCCTGCACTAGACGACAGAGTAGTTTCTAGCGCCCCTGCAATAGACGGCAGAGTAGTTTCTAGCGCCCCTGCACTCGACGGCAGAGTAGTTTCTAGCGCCCTTGCAATAGACGGCAGAGTAGTTTCTAGCGCCCCTGCACTAGACAGTAGAGCAGTTTCTAGCGCCCCTGCACTAGACGGTAGAGTAGTTTCTAGCGCCCCTGCACTAGACGACAGATTAGTTTCTAGCGCCCCTGCACTAGACGGTAGAGTAGTTTTTAGCGCCCCTGCACTAGACGACAGAGTAGTTTCTAGCGCCCCTGCAATAGACGACAGAGTAGTTTCTAGCGCCCCTGCAATAGACGACAGAGTAGTTTCTAGCGCCCCTGCAATAGACGACAGAGTAGTTTCTAGCGCCCCTGCAATAGACGACAGAGTAGTTTCTAGCGCCCCTGCAATGGACGACAGAGTAGTTTCTAGCGCCCCTGCCCTATACGATAAAGTGTAATTATGTTTTTAAAGCAAGGCACAGAGGTAAGCACTATAATTTGTTAAGTACTATAATTTGTTAAGATCTATAATTTGTTAAGTACTATAATTTGTTAAGATCTATAATTTGTTAAGTACTATCTCCTAAGAAGTATGTTCAACACATATCTGTATCTGACAGCCAACTGTAATCTGAAGTACACACAATGTGTATAATGGTTGGACGTCATATGCCAACAACACGGTGATGAACAGTTCAACATACCACAGAGAGGTGTAGATGAAGTGGCGTTGTACTCATGAGTTCAGTGTGGCGACTCGTTTATTCAAGTTCTATGACTAAGGCGCGTGCCAGAAACGTCGCACCTCAGAAGCGCTCATTTAAACTGGGCAGGGGGGGACAGAGAGGTGGGGGTGTTTGCGAGAAATCAAAGGGCCTCTGATCGCTTGATTATTTGAACATGACGGGATCTGAGACCAACTGGTCTCTATTTATAGACATCTGGGGTGTGCTATCTCCGCTAGAACAAATTGTTGTGGAATAAGATAGCCGTCAGGAACGATAATCCCGAAACTACTGGGTTACCGTTCTTTAGTCCACGAGAGTGTTTGTGTTTGATTTTAATTGAACTGAATCATCGCGTCGTGGATTCTACGTGGAAGTCTCGGTCTTCAGAGTTTGGAACATGTCTTGGAGGCTCTCATCTTCTTTTTAGATAGTTGCTTTTAAGTTAAATATGATCAAAGACAAATTTATTATATCTTCCAGCAGGATATTGGGGACGCATGCATGTTATAATATTAGTGTATCACCGAAATACTCGAGTTAGCTAAGTAACTCAATCCCCATACTGTGATTACCACTGAAGATAATTTTAATATTGTGGTCCTTATTAAAGCTTTGTGGCATTTCATAAATCTTTGTGGACTCTTTGGTAAGACGTTGAGGATCTTTGGTATCGCGTTGTAGACCTCTGGCTAAGCCTTTTGGGCCTTGGTTAAGGCTTTGTGGACCCTTGCTAAGGGTTTGTGCAACTTTATCAAAGCTGCACAAATCATTGACAAGTATTCGTGGACATTTGTTAAAGATTTTTTTACCTTTGGTCAAGCTTTCTGGACCATTAAAAAGACATTGTCCTTAGGTCAAAATTTTTTTAACGCTAATCATGTTGGTATAAATTTTAACGGACTTTTGGAAACTGGACATATTTGGACGTTAAGTTAATAATTACTGCCAAATTCATGAACAAATGGATAGGAAAAAAACTAACTAAAATACCCTGTATCTTTCTCTCTATCTACTGAATTAAAAAAAAAAAAAAAACAACATTGAACCACCGTCATCTATGTAAATATTTTGAATGAAACTAAATCCTTAAAAAACGATTTCTGCCCGCTGTTCATGTATGTTAATGGCAATATAGTGCTATCTGAAGACACGTGAAACAATGAATACTAATGGCGACCATCCGTCTCGTGAGTTTTCGGAAAACGTGTTTCGTATTTTTATGACTAGTCAATATAGACCAGGTTTGAGAACAAAAGTAGTATTTTTTAATCAGTCAATATAGACCAGGTTTGAGAACAAAAGTAGTATTTTTTAATCAGTCAATATAGACCAGTTTTGAGAAACCTGTAGGTTTTGAACAGTCAATAAGGTAAACAAAAAGTTTGTTAGCGGTCAATAAGGTAAACAAATAGTTTGTTAGCGGTCAATAAGGTAAACAAATAGTTTGTTAGCGGTCAATAAGGTAAAAAAATAGTTTGTGATCAGTCACTAAGGTAAACAAATAGTTTGTTAGCGGTCAATAAGGTAAACAAATAGTTTGTTAGCGGTCAATAAGGTAAACAAATAGTTTGTGATCAGTCACTAAGGTAAACAAATAGTTTGTTAGCGGTCAATAAGGTAAACAAAAAGTTTGTTAGCGGTCAATAAGGTCAACAAATAGTTTGTCAGCGGTCAATAAGGTCAACAAATACACTGTGACTGAGCACTCTGTATTATTTTCTCTATAATTGTAAGATTTTTTTAGAAGTCTTCCCAACCTTTCTCAAATAAATTCATTAGCCACCTGGACACCATGGCGAAATTCTTTTGCGTCCTACTATGGCAACTCATCTAAGAGAACGCAAACTCTGAAATGAAACCCGAAAGATGGAGTCCCGTAGGCGGTATGACATTAACCCCATGAAAACTCCTACAACTCCTGTGACGTAGAGCGCATAAAGAGCGCAGTGAGACACACAAGACACACTGCTGGATCCTGGTCTGTTTCCAATTGTCTTGACCAAGTCTTGCCATTGGATCCAAGGGCAAGGAGGAGAGAGTGATGATTACGATTTGAGCAAATCTCCCTCACATTAAAACAAAATACAGCTCAGGTCAAGGCTACCACTAAAGTTGAAACTTGCGGTCATTTTCGGCGTGTGGAGGATGTCACACGGTGACCATTACTGGGCCGGGTGAGGGTGACCGTTACTGGGGCGGGTGAGGGTGCCCGTTACTGGGGCGGGTGAGGGTGCGGTCACTGGGGCGGGGTGTCCACTGGTTGACTTACTGGGGCGGGACAGGAGAGAGAGCTCCAATGTTAGGGTAACGTATGGGTCACGACGGACAGGGTCGGGGGACAAGTTTTGGGGCATGGATACTTTCGGGTTAACGTCGGAAATTCCCAATTGACTGGAAACGATAGGGGTCAGGAATGTGTTAAGAGATAGCATTCTTGGACCAACAAAGAAGTTTGGGTAGGAACGAGGGGTATAAGTAAGGACATCTAATTCGGTAGTTTCACTGAGCACTACGGCCCACACATGAGACTTCTCTCGTCAGTAATAACATAGAACAGTATCAACATAGAGAGGTAAGTGTATCATACACTGTATGTAAGGTGTATGTATGGAGGAGCTTTATGATAGTTACGTTATGTAGAGATTTAGTATTTTGGAAGTCTACGGTAAGTAGTTAGATAGGGCTTAGCATAGATCACTTGGTGTAGGTGACTTATTCATATATTTCAGGAATAGCCACCTTTTAACGTCATTAACTAATCGTCACAAACTCGTGACGGAGCGTGTGCGCAGATGCCAGTGCAGAGAGACAACGAGAGACGCTAACAACCACGACCATAGGACAGATTCATGCTGTAGAGGGGGCGACAGTCTTGCAAGACTCCACTTCGTCGTATGGTAGCGTTTCGCTTGTATGATTCAGTTGCTTGATATTGAGAATCACTATTATAATGTCATTTTAGTAATCATATATGTATGAAAATCATCATACTACTTCAAAGTGTATTCCTTCATAGCGCATGCTATTATTTCATTGTATATCGCATATTACTCTACTTAGCACATTTAAATAATAAATTAGCTGTAGTCATTTTACGTTCTATTGAAGACTTTGTTTATTGTATAGTTATTGTGTTTCCTTGGACACATCAAAACAAGGTGGTGTCAGAGGTGTTGTATAAGAATATAGACCAAGGGTCACTTAGCATAGGGAGCTCGTGACAGAGGACACACTTTTTATATTTAAAATATACATTTTCTGAGGTTGTGGTGAATAATTGGAGTGTGCCCGTCACAATCACACACGCACTCCAGCGTGCGTTCACGTACACTCAAACACACAATCAAATATACAGTTACACAATGAAAATGCAATAAATCATACCATTAAAATATATCCCCTAAAATACAAGCCATGTCAAACATACATTCCAACATACTATCAAAAATACATTACAACATACATTCTTACATATAGCGAGTTGTTCATCTGAGTTCACAAAAAAAAAATAGCAAATCCTCCAATTATTTGATTACCGAAACTCGATCAAAACATTCTGCTCAACTGGGAGATTTCATTTTTCTTCTCTCTCATTGCATTTTTTATTAGTCTTCAAATTTCAATATGAGCCATTTAACACACAACACCAATAGCTGTCAATAACTGTAACTTCTGTTTTGTAATATCTGTGTCATTGGGGCGTCAACATCTTATCTGTAATTATCTTAACAACATCCATTGATGTTGGCCAGCTAGGTCGCTGATTTGTTCTGACAGAACCACACGACTTCCAGTTCTAGTGCTGACATTTGTATGCTATACCGTCGAATTTCTTTATAATTTTACACCTTAGCTTGTACGTCTAAGGTCTCCACTGCCAGGTCTGAGGTCTCACCTGCCAGGTCTGAGGTCTCCACTGCCAGGTCTGGGGTCTCACCTGTTTGGTTTAATGTCTCCACGGCCAGGTCTGATGTCTCACCTGTCTAGTTTAAGGTCTCCACTGCCAGGTCTGATGTCTCACCTGTCTGGTTTAAGGTCTCCACTGCCAGGTCTGATGTCTCACCTGTCTGGTTTAAGGTCTCCACTGCCAGGTCTGAGGTCTCACCTGCCAGGTCTGATGTCTCACCTGTCTGGTTTAAGGTCTCCACTGCCAGGTCTGATGTCTCACCTGTCTGGTTTAAGGTCTCCACTGCCAGGTCTGAGATCTCACCTGCCAGGTCTAAGGTCTCCACTGCCAGGTCTGAGGTCTCACCTGTCTGGTTTAAGGTCTCAACAGCCAATGATACTCTCTCGCCTGCCAGGAATATTGTCTCGCCTTCTTGTTATATTTTCCCGCCTGCGTTATGTTGCTCTACATGCCAGTTATAGTGTCGCAGCTACCAGTCATATGGTCTCACCTGCCAATTACATTGTCTCACCTGTCAGTTATATGGTCTCGCCTGCCTGTTACATTGTCTCACCTACCTATGACAATGTCTCACCTGCCATTTATATACCTCACCTACCAGTGATAATGTCTTGCCTAACAATGATAATTCCTCAACTACCAGTGATAATGCATCACTTACCAGTGATAATGTCTTGCCTACCAGTGATAAAGCCTCACCTACCAGTGATAATGCCTCACCTACCAAACTGTCCAACGATTATTTTTTTTTTACATCAAAGACCACCTCCCACCCGCCACAAACACAAAAGCACTCCAGGTGAATTGGAACAGGAAGTACAATTGGAAGGATTTCAATTCCAGCCCAGGTTCGGTCAAGCTTATATTTCAGGAGTTCCAAAAGTCCATAAATATCATCGTTGCCATAAAACATTGTCCGAAAATACCCTCGCTGACGTATAAAATATCCGGATATATCATCGTTAACCCAAATAGTCCGGAAATCTCCTCGTTGACCTACAAATGTTCGTGAGCACCATTCCCATAAAACTGTGATTTTTGTTGTGGAAGGAATCGATCATCTGCTGAAAAGCATGGCGGGAGTATTTTTCTTTGAATGTCACGTGATCCATCAAAGCTTTCAAAGTTTTAATTTTAAATATATTTTTTTTCTAATTACCGTTTTGTCTTTGATGTCTGCGTTTGATTAATTTAAAATCGAAACATTATAACAGATTTGAATTATTTTTTTGTATGTGCAAGAGATCTTTGCTTGAATTCTTATATTTTTAAAAGCTATTTAAACATGAATGGCTCTTGAGTACAAATATACAGCTGATTAAATCAGTGCTTAAGTACAAATATACAGCTGATTAAATCAGTGCTTAAGTACAAATATACAGCTGATTAAATCGGTGCTTAAGTACAAATATACAGCTGATTAAATCAGTGCTGAAGTACAAATATACAGCTGATTAAATCGGTGCTTAAGTACAAATATACAGCTGATTAAATCGGTGCTTAAGTACAAATATACAGCTGATTAAATCAGTGCTGAAGTACAAATATACAGCTGATTAAATCGGTGCTTAAGTACAAATATACAGCTGATTAAATCAGTGCTTAAGTACAAATATACAGCTGATTAAATCAGTGCTTAAGTACAAATATACAGCTGATTAAATCGGTGCTTAAGTACAAATATACAGCTGATTAAATCAGTGCTGAAGTACAAATATACAGCTGATTAAATCGGTGCTTAAGTACAAATATACAGCTGATTAAATCGGTGCTTAAGTACAAATATACAGCTGATTAAATCAGTGCTGAAGTACAAATATACAGCTGATTAAATCGGTGCTTAAGTACAAATATACAGCTGATTAAATCAGTGCTTAAGTACAAATATACAGCTGATTAAATCAGTGCTGAAGTACAAATATACAGCTGATTAAATCAGTGCTTAAGTACAAAGCAGAACGTTCTATAACTAGTGATGTGGCAGACAAACAAAAAAACAAACATAACAATGGAAAAAAAATGTCCCCTTCTGTTCTTTTCCCATAACCAACTACAACAAATAATGTAAAAATTCCCTCTCCATCATTATCTAAAGGATGGTTGTTTTTAAATTAGAAGAAAAAATAAATAACGCTTTTTCTAGAAACAAAATTTTTTTTAAAGAAATATTACATATACAGATAACGACTCTTAAAGGTAATATTGTCACTAATGGAGTGAAGCTTTTTGGTATACGACAGCTGATTTTTTTTTTTTTTTGTATTCCTTTTGAGAAATACTTTAGATGACTTTTGTTTGAACGTTCCTGGTTGAGAAATGTTTGTCTTTGTAAGAATAGATATCTATGTGCTGAAAGGGAATATGTACAATGTAATTTTTTTTTAAATATTCCTTTTATTTGGACCAATTTAAAAAATCTTATCTTAAATATAAAGACGACTCTATAAAGTAGTATAAAGCGCATGCTGTAATAAATCTACATAAATATTTTTACTAGTATTTGAAAGTTTGGTTTTATTATTTTTTATGACTGCTTTCTCCGGTGAATGTTTGTTTTATTTCTATCTTCGGATGGGTTCGGGTTTCATTCTATCGGGTTTCATTCTATCGGGTTTCATTCTAAATCAACATTTGATGTTGCGCTGAGTTTCTCCAGAAGAAATACCGTTGCAAACTCACGCGTTAAGCGCAGGCTGAGTCCCCCGTTATGTTTCGCGTAATAATTCCGCACGGATTCCCGTGATGGTGGCAGTCGTTCATCACACAACCTGGTTTCCACATTACTTCCCCCCCCCCCTCCCTGGCGAGGTGCAGATATTCCCAGATCACGTTTCATGCTTTTCCCCCCTTCTTTTAAGACCCAATTTGTAGGTATCACTGAGTTGAGCTGAACCACAACTCGTCTCACTCTCCTGGGAGGTCAATGGTTACCTGTCTAACCCTTGTGTGTTGATTTAAGGCAACCGGTACGATGCGTTAGGCATTTTAAAGCGTTTTGAACACAGACTTATCACTTTTGAGTGTGTTGGTATATTTTTGTGTACCAGGTACTGATGCTTGCTCGCAGGGTCTCATTGTGTGGGTGTCGGGAGCGTTACAAGGACATTTTGCAAATGTTCGGCGTCATGGTGGGTAAAGCTACACCTATAATTTGGGCCAAATCGACACATGGATGGGAACGTATAGAATCGCTACCAATCATATCTTAGTGTACCAGCGCTCTGCCACATGGAACTCTTAGTGACACTGTCACTACTGTCTGTGATGCTTCTAAACATTGGCACCGTTGGGACTCACCCAAAATAATTGAGAACTACCGCCCAGCGACCTTCAATTAATTCGATGCATGGAACCATCAATAATGTTTTAAAATATGTTCTTTAAATTATTGAATACTGCATCGTTACAAAATCAATATTTCTTTATAATCAATAGAATCGACCAATGCTCCTATGTTGTATAAATCAGCTTTAAATATTTTTTTAGAAATAATAATTTCACATCCATTGACCTAAATTATTTTGTTTAACTTCAAGCACTTCTTGTTTAAATCCCTGGTTAATGACAAAGCGATATATCCATGACAGGTTACTGTTATACCAATGGTATATGTATTCAATGTTATACCAATAGTATATGTATTCATTGTTATACCAAGTGTATGTGTATTTTTTAATGTACCTATAGTATGTATATTCACTGCTTTACCAATAGTATGTGTATTCACTACTATACCAACAGTGTGTGCATTCACTACTTTACCAACAGTATGTGTATTGTGGAGTGCCCAGACAATAGTCTACCTGTGGAGTGTCCAGACAATAGTCGACCCGTAAAGGGTGGTGGGGGAGTCCCAGATCGGGACAGACTAAAAAGGATCAACCGTGTCAGATTGGCCGAGACGGAATGACGGCGTTGGTTTTATGACCTAAGACCAAGTGATCAAACAAAGGGTCAAGCTTGTTAGATTGCCCGCGACGGGATGGATGACCTATTTCGCGGTGTGAGATAGGAATGGGATTGGGGCCCCGGGGAAGAAATCTCTATGGACTCGGGGCGTATATAAGGGACAGTTGGATGGGACTAGGGAGAACTCAGCCGGGCAGGCAAGTGGACGGACGGGAGTTAGAGAGGGACCGTGACAGTCGGAGTGGAGTACGACAGAGAGAGCGAGAGAAATAAGTGAAGTCAAATGCCACCATTGTAGAGAACCTTGCTCGTCTCTGCTCTCTAATCAATCTGCAACCTTGTTCACTCTGTCTCTCGTGTGCACCAATATGACAACTCAACGAGGGTTATAGTCTTTGAACATTTATTTGTCTTATCCTTTGACTTTATATATATATATATAACTAGAATAATTTTAATCTGAATAGTTTCTTTCCTTTCAATTAAAATAACGTCATCCAGACCAGTGAACAATCATATGAAAGCGGAACCAAATCTACTCGCTCTTTTCTCCTCCAAAATAAAACATAAGTGTTTTTTTCCTGCTTTTTCCTCTGTTATTTCCTGATGGTAATCGAACCGAACCCGAACCTAACACAGCGAACCCGAACCCTGCTGAAAACCGAGGCCGGACCGAACTTCAGCATCACCGTGTAAGAACCAACCGAACGAGCAAATCGCAAAATTACAAGGAACCGACAATGTTTGACGATGTGGTTCATCACAAACTGCGACAGAAATGCTTATTTTTTAAATTAAAATTAGAAAACACAATTATTGCAAACAGATTTTTTTTTTTATAAACCAAAATAATTTTAAAAAAAAATGAATAAATCTCTTACGCCCCTTTCCCCCACCAACACCCATTCGTGCAGAGTAGCACTGGCCTGGTTTGTCTTTTTACTCAAGAAATTAAACAACACATTGTGTGGCTGAATCTATTTCATTCAGTGTCTTCTATCTTGGTTCATTTCTATGTTTCTATTATAAACCCTTATATGTATAAGAAACGTAAGATATCTTTCATTTCATTTTTAAATTAAAAATCAAACCAAATTTCAAATTGCGATAATTACCGATAATTACCGAACGCACTGAGTTTGTGTGAACCGCGACCTCTAGTTGTTACTTGTTACCAAACCGAACCAAAGCCAAACTCAAGCGGTTACCGAACCGAACCAAAGCCAAACTCTAGCGGTTACCGAACCGAACCAAAGCCAAACTCAAGCGGTTATCGAACCGAACCACAGCAAAACTCAAGCGGTTACCGAACCGAACCAAAGCCAAACTCAAGCGGTTACCGAACCGAACCAAAGCCAAACTCAAGCGGTTACCGAACCGAACCCGAAATTCTACAGAGAACCTTTGATTCCATCATCCAGTCGTACCGGAAACAACGGTGTGTTTCACTGGTATACCGAACTCAAGAGCCGAGCACCCTCTCTCTCGTCTGGTTCAGCAGTTGACCTATCCAGCAGTTGACCTATTCAGCAGTTGACCTATCCAGCAGTTTACCTATTCAGCAGTTGACCTATTCAGCAGTTGACCTATCCAGCAGTTGACCTATTCAGCAGTTGACCCATTCAGCAGTTGACCTATATCCTACCCTCATGACGGAAAACCTGACAAATTTGAGCGGTAAAACATGTTTTACTGCCGATCGCCATTGGAACTTACTTTTCTTTTCTTTTTTTTAAAAATGTAGTCAGAAGTCGATTACCATCGTACCGTTAATACAAAAGTTTAAGTAGGAACGAGTCTGAAGCCGATTATCCAAAGTGTCTGTCTGTTTTTACTTTGTGCGACGATGATCAAACAGCGACACTAAAATGACCTCATTTCCTTTTGGCAGATTCAAATATAGCAATTTGTGGCGAGGGTGAATATTTTGGACGACTCCACGCGCTATTTAGCATTTATGATAGATTACACCCAGACTACTGGGATTAGGATTCGGCTTGGAGTTTTTTTTTTTTTTTTTTTTTTTTTTTTGGGTGGGGGGGGGTGGCAATAGGGCTTATTGTATATTAAAGGTCATTCGGTTGTATGGAACATTTTTTTTCCTTCTTACCTATTTCCTCTTGTTTAAATTTCTGGCAGCTTTGTTCCATGGCATCTTGCCTTGAAGATAATTTATATTACCAGAATGTAACAAGGGAATTTATATTACCGGAATTTAAGTAGGGAATTTATATTACCAGAATTTAAGTGGGGAATTTATATTACCAGAATATAAGTAGGGAATTTATATTACCAGAATTTAAGTAGGGAATTTATATTACCAGAATTTAAGTAGGGAATTTATATTACCAGAATTTAAGTAGGGAATTTATGTTACCGGAATATAAGTAGGGCATTTATATTACCGGAATTTAAGTAGGGAATTTATATTACCAGAATTTAAGTAGGGAATTTATATTACCAGAATTTAAGTAGGGAATTTATATTACCAGAATTGAAGTAGGGAATTTATGTTACCGGAATATAAGATTGTAATTAATACTACTTGATTGACACACCACACTAAAATGATATTGCACTAAAATGACTTTGCACTGCACATTTTCAGTTGAGTCAGAAAGTACTGTCTACGAGGCCCTGATTTATGTGACCCTGACCTTTGTGGCCCTGGCCTATGTGACCCTTACCTATGTTGCCCTGACCTATGTGGCTCTGACCTATGTGGCCCGTCTCGTGTTCCATAGATCTTTACAAAAGTCTCGTATTAAAACTAGCCACAAAACAGCAATGAAGGAAACACGGCTACCTGTAGCCGCCTGTGGCCAATTCAATTTTCCATTCATTCCACCAGATTGAATCAACAATACCAGCAAATTGTTATCTTCTAATGAACAGAGCAATTTGGTTCTTGATGAAACCGTCATTTTCACATACGCAATATAAAAAAAACATGCAGTAAATTTATAAGGACTTATTTATGTTTACAGCGGCTCCCATTCTCATGGGCTCTTTAATGAACTAATTATAAGAGCGTTGGGCTGCGATAAAGCTTTCAAGTATAGATCAATTAAACAGAATGCAAATAACGTAAACAAAGAAGCCCTCGGTCCAGTTTACAGACATTTCAATCGTGCTGAACATAGTGGAATTTTAGACCTGGCAGTTACCGGTACAGTGTAGGCCAGCAATACACCTGATAGGAATTAAATGGAAAATAAATCAATAACGAGATTTGTTACGTTGGCTCCACACGGTATAAACCGAGTTCGCAATTTTTACGTAGCTGCCATGTCTTTTTTTCCTTTTGGGTTTTTTAAGTTTTACTTCCACCCACTTCCTTTCCCTTCTTCTGAACTTTGTTTTTGTAAGGGCCCAATCTTATTGTTTTCTCCCCCTTTTTAGGTAGGATAAATGTAATTTACATATTACTGTATGTAAATTTAATATATACTTACATGGATGTATTTTTTTGTCTTTTTAATTGTGTGTGCTGATGAAGGGATTTGCAGAAACGTTTATATGTGTTCAATATGGCTACTCATACAGCCACAAAAATATACATATATAAGTGATTTTTTTTTTCCAATTTGACTCTCATTAATACGTTAATAAAAATATTTAAAACTATTCTTCAATATTTAGACATTCATGCTCTCACTTTCAAAAAGTATTTTCTTATTTCCTGATATGTTTCGGTTTCGTTTCTTCCCTATAACTGTTTTATGATTCCCCAGCTGTGATTTCTTCTATACAATTTCCTATGTTGAATACTATCCTATTGTCGATGATCTCCCATCTCATCACACCTCACTTCTTTCCCAACTTTCCACGGCCTCCACCCTAATCTCCACATCTTTAAAGACCCCGTGTTTACACTTGGCGCCCCCACACTGCCTTTGTTTACCTGTTGTTCCCGAGTCATCCAAACACATTACCTTCATGACAACCACAAGAAGTTCTTCTTCTCCCTTCACAATAAGTTCTTCTTCTCGATGTACAATAAGTTCTTCTTCTCCCTTCACAATAAGTTCTTCTTCTCCCTTCACAATAAGTTCTTCTTCTCCCTTCACAATAATTCTTCTTCTCGATTTACAATAAGTTCTTCTTCTCCCTTCACAATAAGTTCTTCTCCCTGCACAATAAGATCTTCTTCCCTCACAATAAGTTCTTCTTCTCCCTGCACAATAAGTTCTTCTTCTTCCTGCACAAGAAGTTCTGCTCCCTTCACAAGAAGTTCTTGTTCTCCCTTCACAAGAAGTTTTTTTTCTCTCTTTACAATAAGTTCTTCTCCCTTCCCCGTAAATTCTTCTCCATTCCCTATACGTTCTTCTTCTCACTTCACAATAAGTTCTCCTCAATTCACAATAAGTTATTCTCCCAGCACAATAAGTCCTTTTCCCTTCACAAGAAGTTCTTCTCAGACTAAATAGTCTGGATACAATAGTGTCTTCGACGACACAGTGGTCGGGTTACAGTAGTGTCTCCCACGACACAATGGTTGGATTAAAGGAGTGTGTCCCACGACACAATGGCAACTCTACAACAGGGGAACTAATACATGAGAAATGGACACCACAGGATAGTAAACTTTAACCAATGGTTCTCATTATAAATGTTGTTGGGCAGTATCTTGGGCTTGTCATATTCTTGTATCCGTCATCCAGGTAATGAGTAAATTGAATTATGTACACATTGTTGACTGCGCCATATTAACAAAGATATCGTGTCGCCTTTATCGAACGACAGGGGTCTCCTAAGATCATCGGAAAATACATACACTCTACAGTTATGAAGTAGCAACGAAAATAATGTATGGTTGTGGGTTACCACAAGATGAGGAACTGTATTTCGAGGGTGGCGGCACTAAGAAGGTTGAGAACCACTGCGCTAGATCAATAGATGGGCTTACAGGGTACTGGTTCTCCTGTGTTCGATATAAAAAAAGTGGGCTTACATAACACGGGTCTGCTAATTGGGTTAGATCAATAGCTGGGCAGCTGCAGTAAAACGAATGGCTTGCTAATTTGTGACTTGCCATATTGAGAGAAAACAGTGTTACAGAGTTACTACCTTGTGAGAGTTATCACCCTGTGCGTTACCAAACTATGAGAGTTACTTTCCTATGAGAGTTACTTTCCTATGAGAGTTATTTTCCTATGAGAGTTACTTCCCTGCGAGAGTTACTGTCCTATGAGAGTTACTTCCCTGCGAGAGTTACTTTCCTATGAGAGTTACTTCCCTGGGAGAGTTACTTTCCTATGAGAGTTATTTCCTTGTGAAAGTTGCTTCCCTGTGAGAGTTACTTCCATTTGAGTGTTATTACCCTATGAGAGTTACTACCCTTTTATAATTACTTCCCTTTGAGACTTACTACTCTGTGAGAGTTACTTCCATTTGAGTGTTACTACCCTATGAGAGTACCCTATACCTCCTTGTAACACAAATTACTGCAACCAACATAACACTTTATTGTTACTGGACCAGATAACAAAATCATTGGTTAGTAGGCCTAAAATCAAAAGTTGGTTAAATTACTGTTGGAAGTGCTATTTTAAAAAATAGTATAAGAATATTTTATTGACAAAAAATTCGTTCGCAGTTTGATAAAAATTCACTTGCCATTAAAAAATAGTGTTGTGTTTTTTTCAAATAAATAAAAATTAATTCACTTATAAATCCATACGATCATGTGTGGTTTAAAAAAAAATCGAGAGGCGCCACTAGAAATGCTTATGCCTCTGGTTACAATGTACACATAGGTTTGTTAGTTATTTCTTTGATTACCTTCATCCACTAGTAGCACAGTGTTGTTTCCTAGTGCCTGATAACTTCACCTTCTTGTCACTTGTTATGTACCGTGAGATAACTTCATCCTCGGATTACATTTCCCCCCCCCCCCCCCCCGGGCATTGTGTTAGAACGTAATTGATAAGATCGCACAAGACTTGGCGGCGTCTGATCCGTTACCGTGGTAACCATGACATCCGCCTTGGAACTGTTTACAAGTCGTTACAAGCAGACGCCAATCTTCTATCATCAGATGCAGGTCGTCGACGGATTGTTAGCGTTGCCCCCCCCAAGGGGTGGAGGGTTCATAGGTCAAAGTGAAACAGTTAAGTTTTTGGTTCGTTGATTACGTCAACATCCTTGTTATTGTAATACACCTGAGGTCATCAGACTTTTCCGCGGTCATCTCCGATTCAAGTTTTTTTTTGTTGGTGTCTACCTCAGTGGTTCTCGGCATGTTCAGCGTGGCTACCCATACAGCCACAAAAGGTTTTAATTAAAAAAAATATATCTACATGTGTAGACTTTTAAAAAAAGAATTTCTATCAGAGACGAGTCAAAACGCATTAAAAATTTTAGACAATAATTAGGTATACGTTTCTTAAAACGAGTTACGCAAAGAAAGATGAGCACTATATGTAGCCACAGGATTCGAATAGAATGTAGAAGAAACTTAAATATGTTTCATTTTTATTACATTTCGGAACCATTTTTTGTTTCACAGACTACATGATATTTCATTGTTATACAACCTACGTCATTGTTAAACACATATTTCATTGTTATACAGCATACGTCATTGTTATTCAAGAAACGTCACCATCTTCGAGTTTGATTTCAGAGTTCCCTTCCCTTAGATGAGTTGCCGTCCAAGGTTAACGAGCCCCATCCACCCGGGAATGCAGGTGATGTTTTTGCTTTGGTGGGGATTGAACTCCAGACCATCAAATTTAGATTTTTTACTCAGTGTAGACCACTTGGCCACCCAGCATCATAGCATATTATACCAGCTTTGTAAAAAAAAAATATTGAAAGCTGCACGACCTCTGTCTTCTATAGAACCGTATTTTTAGATTGGCTGGACGTGCCGTTAGCATTTCTGATCAGCGTTATCACAAATTGAATGTGGATCCACGCCCAAAGCAGCTGATGAAATGTGATTAATTTTAATCTGATGAGTTTTGGATTCCTACATGAAAAAAACAAAACAACAACACCATGTTTTATCTCTATAAGATTTGGGCCAGCGCTGTGGTGTCCAGATTTATAGACAAGAAAGATAAAGCGATTTACTGGACAAAAAAAAAAGAATAAATATTTTTTAAAGCCAAGCTGCAATGCAATGCTAGCTCTTACGGAAAATATAACATACCAAAATCTGTTTCTTTAAAAAAATTAAAAGTCGGATATCTGAGTTTCGTAGGACTTTCAACCATCAGAATTAAGATGTGACTCACAGGTTCAGATTTGATTCACACAATCAACATTAGACTTAAAACTATAATTTTTCTAAAAGTATGTTTTTTAATCAATATTACAGTGCAATCTCATCCATTGTGCCTCGTCGTGGGAGCAGATTTTATTTTTAAAGAAAGATATCCTATTGGACTAAACCAATGAGTAGTCATGTACTGCCTGTAGGCCTATCAGGGTTCAGAAACCAATGTTTGTCATGTACTACCTGGACGCCATTCGGGAATCAGAAACCAATGGTTGTCATGTATTGCCTGTAGACCTATCAGGGTTCAGAAACCAATGTTTGTCATGTACTGCCTGGAGGCCATTCAGGAAATCAGAAATTAATGTTTGTCATGTACTGCCTGGAGGCCATTCAGGAAATCAGAAACTAATGTTTGTCATGTACTGCCTGGAGGCCATTCAGGAAATCAGAAACTAATGTTTGTCATGTACTGCCATGGAGGCCTTTCAGGAAATCAGAAACTAATGTTTGACATGTACTGCCTGGAGGCCATTCAGGAAATCAGAAACTAAAGTTTGTCAGGTACTGCCTGGAGGCCATTCAGGAAATCAGAAACTAATGTTTGTCATGTACTGCCTGGAGGCCATTCAGGAAATCAGAAACTAATGTTTGACATGTACTGCCTGGACGCCATTCAAGAAATCAGAAACCGATGGTTGTCATGTATTGCCTGGAGGCCATTCAGGAAATCAGAAACTAATGTTTGTCATGTACTGCCATGGAGGCCTTTCAGGAAATCAGAAACTAATGTTTGTCAGGTACTGCCTGGAGGCCATTCAGGAAATCAGAAACTAATGTTTGTCATGTACTGCCTGGAGGCCATTCAGGAAATCAGAAACTAATGTTTGACATGTACTGCCTGGACGCCATTCAAGAAATCAGAAACCGATGGTTGTCATGTATTGCCTGGAGGCCATTCAGGAAATCAGAAACCAATGGTTGTCATGTATTGCCTGGAGGCCATTCAGGAAATCAGAAACCAATGGTTGTCATGTATTGCCTGGAGGCCATTCAGGAAATCAGAAACCAATGGTTGTCATGTATTGCCTTGACGCCATTCAGGAAATCAGAAACCAATGGTTGTCATGTAATGCCTGGACGCCATTCAGAAATCAAGACCTTTGCCCAGCGTATTCCGAAGGATTTCTCTGCCCTAATGAATGCAGTGCCGTCGAGTAGCTCCTTTGATCGATGCTGTGTTCATGGGGCATTCAATCCTGCAGTTGCCTTCACGCGCTCATTTACATATTGCATTACCATTTTAAAGCCCGCGCCACAGAAGCCCAGATCGTGCTTAGTCCTATCCTCAAATCGCCCGTGAATCGGGGGCTCTTTTTAGGAGCGCTTTTTATGTGCTGTCATTAGTGTAGTGGGTTTTTTAAATGACGTTATTAAGTGTAGTCGTTGAGTTGGTTTTTATGACGTCATCAGTGTAGTTGAGTTGGTTTATATGACGTCATTAGTGTGAGGTTGTGCCATGGAGAGAGGTTGGGTGGGGTGAGGTTGGGTGGGGTGGGGTGGGTGGGGTAGAATAGTGGGTTTTGGTAGGTGATAGCGATTCATGATGAAAAATATAATTCACATTTAGTTAAAGTGGAAAAATCACTTTTGTATTATGATGAACAACGAAACTTGGGGCGGGGTGCGATCGGTGCGGGAGAGTGGGGGGGCGGCTACATCTTCAATCTATAAAGGTCATCTTAGGGAATCCATAAGTACGGCCAAGTTCGTCCTGAGCTGTAAAGATCACGAGGATATACCATAAGAAACACATTGTTCAAAGTCCTTGAACACTTAAAACGATGTCCTCCTGGCCTGCTGTCTCACGTGTTGAACAACATTCACTTACGGCGTTCACAACATCGTATCCCTATATTTCGCTGCAGTTATAATTTACACATTTTTATTGGACCTTCGTCCGGTGTCATAATGGCTGCTACATGCAGCTACGTGAACTGAGGACCACCTGTCACGGCCACTACTAGCACGCACACCTCACCATGCCATCAGATTACTTATCATATAATATATAAGCGTCAGTTCACATGATCAAATTTCACGTCCAATTGTCGTATGAACGCACTAGTTTGTGCGTGGTTTCTTTTTTGGAGGGATTTTGATCAAATAGTAATTTGAAAGTTGTGACAAGGCTTCATACACGAATTGCATCAAATGCTTGAAGGAAAATTTGTTCGTGTGAACCGACTCTAAAGTCTGCTGCGACATTCGCGTGTTCCCCCCCCCCCACCCTCCCCCCCCCCCCCCCCCGTGTTATTGATTATGCTCAAAGACTGCACACAGATAAAGAGACTGAAAAGGGAAATCCCCGATGAGGTTGTCCTGGTTACACCAAGACAACATTACAACTTCCTGCCTTCGTGGGGTTGTATGCGTTAATTTGTGGATGAGCGCAGTTAATTTGTGGATGAGCGCAGTTAATTTGTGGATGAGCGCAGTTAATTTGTGGATGAGCGCAGTTAATTTGTGGATGAGCGCAGATGTTCATGTGCCTCATTGTCATAGACATTCAGGGCCTTAAATGGCCGACGAGCAAGGGCGTTGGAAGAGACAACAGAGGGGTAGCACTTTTTGTTTACTTTCTTGCAAAAGTTGGGGGGGGGGGGCATTTTTTGGCCCACTGCAGATAGTTTTGTTGTTTTCTTCCTGGAAGGGCGCGCACAATGGACTACGATGAGTCGATTGTTTTGTCACGTGATAAGCGTAAGTACGAGTAAGACTTCCGGTAGGCTGTCTGCAACACACTAGTCGCTCACAAATTTTTCTTCAAACAACTTTCTTCCTTTAATCATAACTGAATTATAATTATTGTCACATTTCATGAATGCCATTTAAAGAAACGCGTGTATTCAAGAGTATTTTGAAAAGTAAAATTTTTAATTAACACTGGGGTAGCGCTGATGGAGACAAAGATTTTGCTTTAAAATTAATGATAATGGCAATGGCTGATCAGCTGTTATCTGTTTTTATGTGTTGTTATGTGTAGCAGAAAGCCTACCAATGGCTGGTACGTATCACGTGACAAAACAAGGAAGTGACTCATCGTAGTCCATTATTTTCCTACACCCCCAGCGGCACTAACTCTAGCTACTGACGTCATGATATATGAGGGATTTGAGGTCAGCTTTCGGGTTGGAAAAAAGTTATATTTTATATCTTAAGTGTCATATATCTCTCAGCTGCTCAGATGTTTAACTTGTGGCACATTTTTTTATAACAACCCCAAACCCCCCACCCCCCCCCCTTTTTTTTTACAGTTTAGCCTCTAAATGATTCCCCCCCCCCCCCCCCCCCCCCCCGTGGATGAGTTTTAAATAAAAAAATGTTATTTAATGAATGTTTGAACTGAGGGCGTCATCCGTTTCCGGTCAGACGGGGTTGCTCTTTAACAGCAGATAGTGAGAGTAAGTATGTCAAGTGTATGCGCCCCTGTAGCCTCGATATCAAACTCACATAATCTCTGACGACCACGAGACTCACACAATATTCAAATTAGTTGACGCCGATGAATGTTGCTGACTCCCGTGACTCCCCAGCGGCGGCGGCGGATACAGCACGACAGATTGACACGCGCGACACCCGTGCCCCAACTGCATCACACCGAACTCTTTTCTCCAGGGGCAGATTCATAGTGAGGTGCATGTAAACCTCATGGCTTTCTAACTTTACAATTTACATAAGTCTGCAACCTGATCGTTCCCGCTACCTCCTCCCCCCCCCCCCCCCAACCGACTCATCGATTAGGTGCGCCATTTTTTTTCTTTATTTCGGACAGCACACGGAGAGCACCATGAGAATCCCATTGTATGGATTTCTAAAGGCTATTGATATCTTTTTTATGGTTTCATGTGTTCGCCACATCCGAGCCCCCAGTGTTCGTCATAAAATAAAGAAAGACGAAGTAGCCTCGGTTGTATGACGCGGTGGCTTGTAAAAAGGATTGTGTCCAGGGCGAGGCTTCTAAACGAATTCAGCTGATTGCATTGCCAGCCCCCGGTGAGGGGCACCATGCCGCCAATGGCGGCTTGCTGAAGTCTCTATTGATGGATGTGATGTTATTTTTCGCCAATGTCTGTTTTCTTTAAGATCCGTTTGGTTACACCCCCCCTTCCCAACTCAACCAGGCGTGAACGTGCCAATGAATCGTTCTATTTATAGTTTCTGGGGGAAATATCGATCTATTGTGCGAAAAATTTTATATGAACATTCTATACACAAAGACACACGTATTCTTATGATACGTTTTTTATATACATATATCCACTTATAATATACACTTAGATACAGCAGACTGTCACAATGAGAATAATTTATAAATTAAACATTCGCTTAAAAATAAAGCTTTTCGTATAAATCCTTTATATGCATTTTTATTTGCATTTATGCAGTTGTACGGGATTTATTATTTTTGCGATTGTAGCAACTGATTTTTGGTATGGGTATGGTTTATATCAAGCTCAGCGCATGTAAAACACAATTGACTAAAGATATATTTAAGCCCAAATACGCCACAAATACAAAGCACAGAGCAGCAGCTACGCAATTAATCTCCACACCAAAACAAGCGCACATTGAACACACCACTAACATTCCACCCACCTTTCAAACACAGGAAAAACAGATATTTGGGAGGTTGGGGGTTGGGCGTGTGGCTGAAAACTTAACTGAATGTGTAGTCATCGGCAACGAGTGTATGTGCCAAGTTTCAGCTCGATAGCATGATGGTAAGTGGGTCAATTAGCCTTCCGAAGATTTTGCCGCAAGAAAAAAAGAACGAAACATATGAACAAAAACGAAATTTATATTCATCATCATCATGTCCCTTTAGTCCTTGGACCGTTTAGGCGCCACACATGACATGAAAACTATCCTCCTCAATTCCTCTATGTTTTCTGCACTTCGCACAGCATCGTCTAGTTTTAGTCCCGTCCACTCTTTGATGCTATCAAATTTATATGAAGGATTTTACAATACTTTCAATTTCAGAGTGTAAAACAAGCTATTAAATCAGTAAAACCTCATTCTTGTCATCGTGTTAAGTAGACTTTGAACAAGGTTTTTTCCCCCCTTCTTTTGTAAAAATAGAGACAACTCCTAACGCAAGTCACCAGCCAAGCACTTTCTCAAAACATTCCTAACGCAAGTCACCAGCCAAGCACTTTCCCCAAACATTCCTAACGCAAGTCACCAGCCAAGCACTTTCCCCAAACATTTCTAACGCAAGTCACCAGCCAAGCACTTTCTCCAAATATTCCTAACGCAAGTCACCAGCCAAGCACTTTCCCCAAACATTCAGCAAAAAAAGCCAAGTGCTGTTTTATCTGAGCTCAAGTCGTCCCCCCCACATAATGACAGTCGTCTAATCGAGGCAGCGGCCCGGCCCCCACACGCCGAATAATTCTATGAAAAATGATCCTCCTGGGGTCAGCGGCCATTCATCAAGGCAGATAATGGTGAATCGAATAACACGAGCAGCACTGGAAACTGGAATACATGTTTAGTGGGACGGAAGGGGGAGTTGCGGTGTGGGGGGGGGGGTGGAGGGGAGTCTTGTTAGACTGACTAGATTAGTGAGCACATGACGGGTTAGTTTTAAGGTATTGAATGGAAATGGTGTCCTGACCGGAGTTCTAGTTGAGTGAGGCCGCTGAGTGAATTGTGTGGCGTTGAGTGAATTGAGTTGGGGTAATCTGTCCCTAGTCCATATACGATACGATGTGTGCTGCTCTGTTGTCATGTAAATAAATTAAATGTAATGTAATATAAAATCTCAAAACTTGAAGAGTTCAATGCTCACGTGACTTTAAGACCGCAACGGTCACGCGGCTTTAATAAGGCAGTGGTCAGGTGACATAAAGAATGCTATGGTCACGTTGCTTTAATAGATATTTCAATGTTCACGTGACGTTAGAATGCAATATTCAAGTGAATTAAAGAATATTTAACGTTACTTTAGGCATGCAATTTTCACATGACTCGAGAACAGCGATTCTCAACCTTTGAGTCGCGATCCCTTTGGGGGTCGAACAACCCTTTCTCTGGGGTCGCCTAAGACCATCGGAGAACACACATACTCTACAGTTATGAAGTGGCAATGAAAATAATGTTGGGGTTTTGGGTCGCTACAACAGGAGGAACTTTATTTAAGGGTCACGGCATTAAGAAGGTTGAGAACCACTGCTCCAGAATGTAATGGTCAGGTAACGTTACGAATGCAGTGATCACACGTAAGAAGGCAAGGCGCAGAGTATACAAATAAAAGGTGACAAAAATACATGGTTAAGGTATGCAAAGAGTAAATATTATCTTTCAGAAATTTCTTCATACTTAAGAACTTAAACATTGTATGCTCTCTCTCTCTCTCCCTCACTCTCTCTCTCTCTTTCTCTCTCTCTCTCACCCTCACTCTCTCTCTCACCCTCACTCTCTCTCTCTCTCACCCTCACTCTCTCTCCCTCTCTCTCACTCTCCCCCTCTTTCTCTCTCTGTCTCACCCTCACTCTCTCTCTCCCTCTCACACTCTCCCCCTCTTTCTCTCTCTCTCTCTCTCTCACACTCTCTCTCTTTCTTTCTCTCTCCCTCTCTCACACTCTCCCCCCTCTTTCTCTCTCTCTCTTTCTCTCTCTCACGCTCTCTCTCTCTCTTTCTCTCTCTCACTCTGACTCGACATCCAGGGCGGACAGAAAAATAATGACCGTTTCCCAACAAATAATTTAAATACTGTTTTTGAAATATGCAAGAAATGAGGAGAATCATTTTTTAAAAACAATAAATAGCAAACAAATTTTGTAGAGGAATTAATTCGTGAAAATCGTGTAAATTGTTTTCATTTCTTTCCTCCAAGCTTTTTATCAATGTATTTTTATGTGGGAGGGGAAAGGGGGGGGGGGACGAACCGGAGTTTGCGTTACGTCATTCACCTGTGCAGTTTTTTTTTAAAATATATATATGCAACTTTTTTCCCCCTCACTAAATTATTTATTTTTAAAAAATAATCTGGAGTCTATTTGATTAAAGTAAAGTGCAAGCATTTTTATGCACTTTTTATTTATTTATTTTTTAAAAAAAGATTCCGCTGTACGATTTGAAGAACTGCACTGAGAAGAAAATGGTGTCAAATATTTTGATTTCTTTTCTTTACGGATTTTATCGCCAGATTCATCAAATAAAATGTTTCAATTAGCCGATAGTCTTCATCCGTCTTCGACATTCGACACTGTGCCGGCACTGCTGGCAGGTGAATGTTGATTCGGATTATATTTTTATAATTTTTAATTTTGGAAAAGAAACATATTTTTATTAAAAAAGCTATTCAATTTTAGTCTGAACGCGTCGGGCGATCACAAGTGCCAGGTCAGTACTCCAAATGTCGCATAAGAGATGGAATCGGTGGGCCGTCGAGCGTGAGCTCTTAATGCCCCCCCCCCCCCGGCGCTCCCCCACACAAACCAGAGCACTGAAGGACTTAACCCGACTCCAGCCCGTGCGGGAGGGCGCCGGGAACCTCCCCCTTGACCTAGAGGAGGCCCGGTCGACCGAGGACGCTGCGTTTAAAGCGTCCGCAGTTAACTCTCTGTGGGTCAGGACGGCTTTGCTTCCACTCCGGTGGTTTGGTGTTGCGTTACCAACCCCCACCGCCCAGGGAGTCTTTCGGTCGGGACGTTGGTAGTGGCGGGACGAAACGGTTGCCTAGGGGCGGCTTTCTCACGGCCGCGCCAGGTCAGTACAGAATCCTCCATCCTATAAAACGTTGAATTTTTACGTCTGATATTGGATCGTTAAAAGCGGTTACACCTTACAATAAACATGTACACACTCCAGAGCAAACAATATTCACATCAAACAATATTCCCATCAAACAATATTCACATCAAACACTATTCACATCAAACAATATTCACATCAAACAATATTCACATCAAACACTATTCACATCAAACCGCTTTCACATTAAACAATATTCACATCAAACACTATTCACATCAAACAATATTCACATCAAACAATATTACCCTCACACATTATTCTCCTCACACACATGACTACCCTCACTCCAGCTGCTATTATTCACTACAACCACGTCTTCTTACACAAAATATCCGTAGATGTGCACCACACAAAACCCAAAATCATGTTAAACTGACATCTCTTGCCGAGTGTATCATGTCATCTCTTGCCGAGTGTATCATGTTAAACTGACATCTCTTTCCGAGTGTATCATGTCATCTCTTGCCGAGTGTATCATGTTAATCTGACATCTCTTGCCAAGTGTATCATGTTAAATTGATATCTCTTGCCAAGTGTATCATGTTAAATTGACATCCCTTGCCGAGTGTATCATGTTAAATTGACATCTCTTGCCGAGTGTATAATGTTAAATTGACATCTCTTGCCGAGTATATCATGTTAAATTGACATCTCTTGCCAAGTGTATCATGTTAAATTGACATCTCTTGCCGAGTGTATCATGTTAAACTGACATCTCTTGCCGAGTGTATCCTGTCATCTCTTGCCGAGTGTATCATGTTAAATTGACATCTCTTGTCGAGTGTATCCTGTCATCTCTTGCCAAGTGTATCATGTTAAATTGACATCTCTTTACGAGTGTATCCTGTTAAATTGACATCTCTTGTCGAGTGTATCCTGTCATCTCTTGCCGAGTGTATCATGTTAAATTGACATCTCTTGTCTTGTTAGACTGACTAGATTAGTGAGCACATGACGGGTTAGTTTTAAGGTATTGAATGGAAATGGTGTCCTGACCGGAGTTCTAGTTGAGTGAGGCCGCTGAGTGAATTGTGTGGCGTTGAGTGAATTGAGTTGGGGTAATCTGTCCCTAGTCCATATACGATACGATGTGTGCTGCTCTGTTGTCATGTAAATAAATTAAATGTAATGTAATATAAAATCTCAAAACTTGAAGAGTTCAATGCTCACGTGACTTTAAGACCGCAACGGTCACGCGGCTTTAATAAGGCAGTGGTCAGGTGACATAAAGAATGCTATGGTCACGTTGCTTTAATAGATATTTCAATGTTCACGTGACGTTAGAATGCAATATTCAAGTGAATTAAAGAATATTTAACGTTACTTTAGGCATGCAATTTTCACATGACTCGAGAACAGCGATTCTCAACCTTTGAGTCGCGATCCCTTTGGGGGTCGAACAACCCTTTCTCTGGGGTCGCCTAAGACCATCGGAGAACACACATACTCTACAGTTATGAAGTGGCAATGAAAATAATGTTGGGGTTTTGGGTCGCTACAACAGGAGGAACTTTATTTAAGGGTCACGGCATTAAGAAGGTTGAGAACCACTGCTCCAGAATGTAATGGTCAGGTAACGTTACGAATGCAGTGATCACACGTAAGAAGGCAAGGCGCAGAGTATACAAATAAAAGGTGACAAAAATACATGGTTAAGGTATGCAAAGAGTAAATATTATCTTTCAGAAATTTCTTCATACTTAAGAACTTAAACATTGTATGCTCTCTCTCTCTCTCCCTCACTCTCTCTCTCTCTTTCTCTCTCTCTCTCACCCTCACTCTCTCTCTCACCCTCACTCTCTCTCTCTCTCACCCTCACTCTCTCTCCCTCTCTCTCACTCTCCCCCTCTTTCTCTCTCTGTCTCACCCTCACTCTCTCTCTCCCTCTCACACTCTCCCCCTCTTTCTCTCTCTCTCTCTCTCTCACACTCTCTCTCTTTCTTTCTCTCTCCCTCTCTCACACTCTCCCCCCTCTTTCTCTCTCTCTCTTTCTCTCTCTCACGCTCTCTCTCTCTCTTTCTCTCTCTCACTCTGACTCGACATCCAGGGCGGACAGAAAAATAATGACCGTTTCCCAACAAATAATTTAAATACTGTTTTTGAAATATGCAAGAAATGAGGAGAATCATTTTTTAAAAACAATAAATAGCAAACAAATTTTGTAGAGGAATTAATTCGTGAAAATCGTGTAAATTGTTTTCATTTCTTTCCTCCAAGCTTTTTATCAATGTATTTTTATGTGGGAGGGGAAAGGGGGGGGGGGACGAACCGGAGTTTGCGTTACGTCATTCACCTGTGCAGTTTTTTTTTTAAATATATATATGCAACTTTTTTCCCCCTCACTAAATTATTTATTTTTAAAAAATAATCTGGAGTCTATTTGATTAAAGTAAAGTGCAAGCATTTTTATGCACTTTTTATTTATTTATTTTTTAAAAAAAGATTCCGCTGTACGATTTGAAGAACTGCACTGAGAAGAAAATGGTGTCAAATATTTTGATTTCTTTTCTTTACGGATTTTATCGCCAGATTCATCAAATAAAATGTTTCAATTAGCCGATAGTCTTCATCCGTCTTCGACATTCGACACTGTGCCGGCACTGCTGGCAGGTGAATGTTGATTCGGATTATATTTTTATAATTTTTAATTTTGGAAAAGAAACATATTTTTATTAAAAAAGCTATTCAATTTTAGTCTGAACGCGTCGGGCGATCACAAGTGCCAGGTCAGTACTCCAAATGTCGCATAAGAGATGGAATCGGTGGGCCGTCGAGCGTGAGCTCTTAATGCCCCCCCCCCCCCCCGGCGCTCCCCCACACAAACCAGAGCACTGAAGGACTTAACCCGACTCCAGCCCGTGCGGGAGGGCGCCGGGAACCTCCCCCTTGACCTAGAGGAGGCCCGGTCGACCGAGGACGCTGCGTTTAAAGCGTCCGCAGTTAACTCTCTGTGGGTCAGGACGGCTTTGCTTCCACTCCGGTGGTTTGGTGTTGCGTTACCAACCCCCACCGCCCAGGGAGTCTTTCGGTCGGGACGTTGGTAGTGGCGGGACGAAACGGTTGCCTAGGGGCGGCTTTCTCACGGCCGCGCCAGGTCAGTACAGAATCCTCCATCCTATAAAACGTTGAATTTTTACGTCTGATATTGGATCGTTAAAAGCGGTTACACCTTACAATAAACATGTACACACTCCAGAGCAAACAATATTCACATCAAACAATATTCCCATCAAACAATATTCACATCAAACACTATTCACATCAAACAATATTCACATCAAACAATATTCACATCAAACACTATTCACATCAAACCGCTTTCACATTAAACAATATTCACATCAAACACTATTCACATCAAACAATATTCACATCAAACAATATTACCCTCACACATTATTCTCCTCACACACATGACTACCCTCACTCCAGCTGCTATTATTCACTACAACCACGTCTTCTTACACAAAATATCCGTAGATGTGCACCACACAAAACCCAAAATCATGTTAAACTGACATCTCTTGCCGAGTGTATCATGTCATCTCTTGCCGAGTGTATCATGTTAAACTGACATCTCTTTCCGAGTGTATCATGTCATCTCTTGCCGAGTGTATCATGTTAATCTGACATCTCTTGCCAAGTGTATCATGTTAAATTGATATCTCTTGCCAAGTGTATCATGTTAAATTGACATCCCTTGCCGAGTGTATCATGTTAAATTGACATCTCTTGCCGAGTGTATAATGTTAAATTGACATCTCTTGCCGAGTATATCATGTTAAATTGACATCTCTTGCCAAGTGTATCATGTTAAATTGACATCTCTTGCCGAGTGTATCATGTTAAACTGACATCTCTTGCCGAGTGTATCCTGTCATCTCTTCCCGAGTGTATCATGTTAAATTGACATCTCTTGTCGAGTGTATCCTGTCATCTCTTGCCAAGTGTATCATGTTAAATTGACATCTCTTTACGAGTGTATCCTGTTAAATTGACATCTCTTGTCGAGTGTATCCTGTCATCTCTTGCCGAGTGTATCATGTTAAATTGACATCTCTTGCCGAGTGTATCATGTTAAATTGACATCTCTTGCCAAGTGTATCCCCGACCCACAGCTCTTTAGTGGTGGTCGTGTACACAGATCACGAAACGGGATGGCTTCCATCTCTCAACTGCCGCTGTCTTGTTGTGGTGATATCGGCTTCTGTCCCGCTAAGCTCTAAGATATCCTCCAACCAAAAGTTTTATTGGTGTATCAACTGAGCTTTGCATATTTATCGAGGCTTTCTTCTGGTCGGAGAAGTTTGGGCGGTAGTGAGTGGGTGACTGGCCGGGGAGGGTGGGGGAGACTGGGTGGGGGGCTGAGGTGAGGGAAAATGTGTGTGTGTGTGTGGAAAAGGGGGGGGGGGTAATGTACACGTTTATCCATTAAATTATTTTTATTAACGTATACGGTATTTGAAAAATAACTTTTTTTTCTTCAAAAAACATCAGTGTGAGACGCTCAATAATAAATTGATATTCTTTATTAGCTTATAATAATCGAACATGCAAATATCAAATTTATATTTTATTAAAGTCATTTTGATTTATTTTCTATAACTACGAATAATGGTTTTCGTCTGTCAATAGAAATGTTAACACCCACACGAGTACCAGGAGTCTGGCTATAGATTTCACCTATTCGTTTTTTAAAGCCGGAGTCTGCGATATCCGGGTCACTACCACAACTATACTACTATAGAGCAATGCATCCAAATTTATGCTGCTGTCTCTGCAACCTGATTAGTTACGTCCAGTAGTTGAACTTAGTTTGTGTCCAGTATTTGTACAGAAATTGCTTTGTCCAGTATTTGTACAGAAATTGCTTGGTCTAGTATTTGTACAGAAATTGCTTTGTCTAGTATTTGTACAGAAATGGATTTGTCCATGTTATGAAGGATGACGTGTTTTGAGCACGCCTTTCTCGCGTCCCACGTGCCTGACCCCTCGTGAACTCTCGTGACCGCCTTTTGAAGTGTGGCTAGAAAAACTTTGCTTACAACACTTATTACCATCTCTTCCAGTCTGGAAAACTTTCGAAAATAATAGAAGATTCTGGATAAAACGGGAAGGCAAAACAATGTGTTAGGTGGTTCGAGAGACATTAGTAGGAAATGCCTATAAAAAGGGCTGACCGATAGAGAGGGGGGGGGAGAGATTTTTCGTTTGATCACGAGTCGGTAACTGTCATGATTTAATAATTTGTTGTGTGTAGAGTTTTCTATTTCTCGTACAATTTTGTGCTCGTTGTATTTTGATATACAGTACCGGTACCAGCAAATCTGTAAGTTTATAATTTTAATCATATTTCTCTTGCTGTTATTATTTAATTGAAGTTCAGAAATTAAAAAAAAGTTATTAATTGTAATTAGCTCGGGCCTTGATTGTCGTTTTATTTGTTATTATTTTTAAACTTTTGTATCGTTCTTTATTATGGACTGTTTTTAGAACGAGCCATAGACAAAAGATAAGAGATTAAATTCTCCATTTATAACTGTCCGTAATAGTCCAGTATGTGTACTCAGGTACGTCCGAAATGTAATGACACAATTTGAGACATACGTTTTTTTGGCGATGTGGACATGTGTATAATTTTGCTCTACACACACGCTACCGATAATAAAAGAAGAGGGGTCGGGGTGACTGTGCGCCCCGTTTGACACTTTCTTTTCGTAGAGGCGGCAAAAATATCGGCCCATCACGGGAGATATTAACCCAAACTGTATCAAACTGTTTCTCTAATTCGTCTTATTTTTGAAACAGCGGTGTAATCCGACCGAAGGGACGTCACTGTGGTGAGTACCAAGCAGCCCCGCTACGACTCCATCATCCTACAACCAATTAACTCGTCTGCAATCGTGACACCTGATGTATGTTGTCTTACACAATCACCACCGGGGGGGGGGGGCTAACCACTGGCACTGGGTAGCGTACGTGACTTGGGGTATCGATTGTTTGATTTTCGAAACATCGAACTGTCATCGCCAGGGGCGTCATACTCCACCACGGTGATTGGGCCACATGAATATTATCATTGCACCAATATATTCTAATTGATACGTTATTACGCATATAATTATTTAACGTATCAAAAATAGATAAAGTGATACGAATTGATGACACGTAGAGGTGACAAGTGGCTTCTTGTAAATGAAATACATTTCTTTTAACTTGTTTCATTTAATTCCTATAACATAGTATGCTAAAATTACACTGGGACAACCCATGATAGTAAGTAATTATTTTACTGCGAACCAAACAAAATAGGAGCATCAAGACTGCTGCCATAAATGACATCAGATTCGCAGAGGGGGGAAAAGAAAAGTAGGGGAAAGTGGGGTATAGTAGGAGAGGGGGGGGGGAGATTGTCCATCATCTCGTACATACTTGTTCAAACATTGCATTTCATCATCATAATCATCATATCCCTTAGTCCTTGGACCGTTGGGGGGCGCCACAGACGACATGAAAACTACCCTTCTCCATTTTCCCTCGGTCTTCTGCACTACGCACAGCATCGCCTAGTTTTAGTCCCGTCCACCCGTTGGTGTTATCTTCCCATCTTTTTTCTCTGTCTTCCTCTTCTTCCCCCATTTAATTTACTTTAAAAACTCTTACGACTATAATTTGAGGTTATTTTCTTTAATACTATTTTAAACTGCAGCGCGTGCGGTTTTAGTCCAATCAATAACATGTGTCCAAAAATAGATTGTGATGACTACGTAATAACCGGAGCGGATCACTTTATGATGGCTGGATGTAATTATTGTATCACGGATCTCTCAATACAATTTTTTCGCGTTTGTCGATTGTTGTTAATTATAAGAATTTTAAGGCGGCCATCGCCGTGCTGTGTCTTAAATTGTCGTCACAGTCAGGGGCGTCTATGCGGGGTTGGGGGGAGGAAGAAGTTGATTCTAATCTGAGTTGAGTGTGGGGGAAAGGGGGGGGGGATTAAATCTCCACGTTACGGAATATCTCAACTATTTAAGTCAGTTATGAATTATAATCGTAAGTAGGAGCCAGAATTATCAATAAATTGATTGTAGGCACTTAATATATAGAAGAAGAAGAAGGATTATTGAAAAGTATGTCGCATGTTTGGGTTACTGGTAATGCTTTACTCTGCATTTGTAATGACATCGAAGATGACATATTAAAATAGTTACACAGACATAAAGATCTCACTCTCTCCAAGTATCTCTGCTAAGGGAATCACCATCAGTGGCGCTGCAGCCCATGTAGGTCCCTGGCCTGCTCCACTGCATCCTTCCATTCGGATCCATCCATTAATTATTATGGCCTTCAATGTGCGGAAACCCCCCCCCCCCCCAGGTGATGTAACTTCTTTTCTACATCGTCCATCCATCCCAGTCTCGGTCGACCGGTGGGCCGTCTGCTTTAAGATCACATACGTGCATTGTGTCTGTTCATATCTTCATATCTCTTCACACATTCCTGCCGCTTTTGAACAGAGCACGACCCTGGTCCCGAAGCCATTTTAACATCTTCTAAAAATAGACCGACCCTTTCACGTCTCCTATGATGACGTCATCCCATGAACACACACCTTATTCTACTCGGACAGAAACTCTCCACCCCAAAGCTCCAATCTCCCCAGCCAATCATTATATTCTCTATTTAAATCCTTATTCCCAACAGGCTTATCTCAAACATAGCACACGATTAAAAAAAATACATTATTTCCCCTGCTCCTTCAATTAACTCTCTATATTATTTTCCTGTCATGTGAATTTTATTTCCACGTGTTAACAAAAAATAATATTTCAAAAGCAGGAACTGTCGATTGTTTTATAAATCCGATTCAAATGCATGCTTTTATTCGGTTACATTTTTTCGATAATTATATATTTTGTGTTAATTGAATTTGAAATATGTATATATGTTTGTATATGTTTATTAAGGATATTTATTTTAATATTTAGTATTATATTTTTTTTGTTATATTTTTAAATTTTGATTTTATTATTTTGAATAGTTATTGCAACATCACGGAACACCTCCATACTACGGAACATCTTAACTATTTAAGTCAGTTATGAACAATAATCGTAACAATTTCATTTTATCCCCTCTAGCCATGTAAGTTACACACGACTACTCATCGTAACATTTTATCCTTGTTTTTGTTTTCTTTTGTTCTATTCTATTGAATCTCCCAATCCAAATGAACGCAGCTCGCGGCAGTTGCACCCCCCCCCCCCCCCACCTTTTATGATGTTTTCTATACGTGGAACCGTTGCGAATAATTATTTTCTTTGCTACAACACTTGTCTCCTAATCCCGTGTGAACGTGAACACACTTTCTATTCAATAACTCGGAGAGCATAGCTTTAGCTACGTCATCTGCACGCCGGGGTATTCCTGTGTCTGCAAAGCAAGTTACAGTGACCTCACGCTATTGGTGTTATTCATAGAAGGAATTGTTAAACGGGTTTTTTTATAATCCAATAATGCAAATAACATTTAAGTACGATACAATCGAGTTAGAGTCACGTGACGCTTCTCTGTGTGACAGACACAATTCTCTAAGCGGATTCTGAGGGCATTGCAAAGGGGAGACCAGAGAAATAACATTTGCCTGCTTGAGTTATGCATCGTTTTTACTAGTCCCTTGACTACATCTGTGGGACAGACTGAATACCCCGGCCAAAATTAATGAATACCCCGGTCAACAGACTGAATATCCCAGCCCACAGACTGAATACCCGGGCCAACAGACTGAATACCCCGGCCCATAGACTGAACAGCCCGGCCTATAGACTGAATACCCCGGCCCACAGACTGAATACCTCGGCCCACAGACTAAAAAGGTCGGGCTTTAGGCTGAATACCCGGCCCACAGAGTGGAAAGCCCAGCGCACAGACTGAACAGCCCGGCCCACAGACTGAATGGCCCGGTCCACAGACTAAATACCCCGGCCCACAGACTAAATATCCCGGCCCACAGACTATATACCCCGGCCCCCGGGGGATTCATTAAAAAAAATGTGTAATATTTAGGCCTTTCGATGCATTAATGTTTTATTATTTTCAATTAAAACTGCTCATCAGCACGACTTTTTTAATAAACGCATTTTTAAAAGAATATTTCCATTCAAAACAGCTGTTCGTTACAAAAGTATCCCAATTAGTTATGCCCCCCCCCCCCCCCAAGGGTCGCACCCGCACAATTTTTTCACCGGTTACCTGAAGAGATTTAGGGAGATGCTGTATGGGAAACATTTGATTTTCCATTTAAAAAAAACACTTAGCCCGTGCTTCGTTGTTTCCTAGAACACTACGCCACCGTCTTTCGGAGGCGGACGGATATATTTTTTTTTTAATTCGATTTTCTTTAAAATGGATAACACTCTAAAATAAATAGGAAATAAAAACAAATAGATTATTTCCCATCCTGTTCAAGTGTTAGCAAATGGGACCGAGACGCCCACCGACTTAAAAATACAACGAGTTCTCACGAAAGCCTTGATTCCGGTCTCACAGAAGTCTTGATTCCGGTTCCGGTCTCACAGACGCCTTGATTCCGGTCTCATGGAAGCCTTGATGCCGGTCTCACAGGTGCATAATTCCGGTCTCACGGAAGCCTTGATTCCGATCTAACAGACGCCTTAATTCCGGTCTCACAGACGCCTTATTTCCGATCTCACAGACGCCTTAACCCGATCTCAAAAACGCCTTAACTCCGGTCTCACAGATGCCTTAACTCCGGTCTCACAGACGCCTTGATTCTGGTCTCACAGACGCCTTGATTCCGGTCTCACAGACGTCTTGATTCCGGTCTCAAAAATGCCTCGATTCCGGTCTCACAGACGCCTTAATTCAGGTCTCACAGACGCCTTAATTCAGGTCTCACAGACGCCTTGATTCCGGTCTCACAGACGCCTTGATTCCGGTCTCACAGACGCTTTACTCCGGTCTCACAGACGCCTTAACTCCGGTCTCACAGACGCCTTGACTCCGGTATCACAGACGCCTTAACTCCGGTCTCACAGACGCCTTAATTCCGGTCTCACAGACGCCTTAACTCCGGTCTCACAGACGCCTTAACTCCGGTCTCACAGACGCCTTAACTCCGGTCTCACAGACGCCTTGATTCCGGTCTCACAGACGCCTTAACTCCGGTCTCACAGACGCCTTAACTCCGGTCTCACAGACGCCTTAACTCCGGTCTCACAGACGCCTTAACTCCGGTCTCACAGACGCCTTAACTCCGGTCTCACAGACGCCTTAACTCCGGTCTCACAGACGCCTTGGTGCCGGTTTCACAGACGCCTTGGTGCCGGTCTCACAGATGCCTTGATGCCGGTCTCACAGACGCCTTGGTGCCGGTCTCACAGACGCCTTAACTCCGGTCTCACAGACGCCTTGGTGCCGGTCTCACAGACGCCTTAACTCCGGTCTCACAGACGCCTTGGTGCCGGTCTCACAGACGCCTTGATGCCGGTCTCACAGACGCCTTGATGCCGGTCTCACAGACGCCTTGATGCCGGTCTCACAGACGCCTTGATTCCGTTCTAATTGCCTTAGTTTTTTTTTTTTTTACAGCTAAGAAAAAAAAAGTACCAACTGATTGCGCGTAAGAACTCCACCAAACTCAGCCCCAAGCTGGCGGCTCTGGTTTCTTTGATGGTTACTGATGTCAAATATCAGTGACCACGCCCCATTGGTATTAGATTCAAAATTAATACGCAGTATTATCCCCCCCTCCCCAAATATGCGTGATTTTATTCACAAATGAGGTTTAATAACTTTTTTTTTTCAACGTATTTTCGATATAAATATCTTGTCTGTGTAAACGTCAAACGTGTTATATGCGAATAAGCGTTATACCGGGACGCGTTACAATGGCGCGTTATAACGGGGTGCGTTATAACCGGGTGCGTTATAAGGGGCGCGTTATACTGGGGTGCGTTATAAGGGGCGCTTTTTAACGGGTGCGTTAAACCAGGGTGTGTAATAAGGGGTGCGATACAAAGGGCCGCGTTATAACGGGGTGCGACATACCAGGGTGCGACATACCAGGGTGCGATACATCGGGGTGCGTTATAACGGGGTTCCACTGCTCGTCTCGTCTGTTGCCAACGGTCTCTCACTGGGATACGCTGCTACCTGAGAAACGTCGTGGGAATACGATCCAACGTTTAGACGGTGAGTGATTAACGTCGCTGCCGGGAGATTACCGGGTGTTTTTGATTTTCCACAAGTCGCCACCTCGGTAGATTGCATTAGCTCTCTAATTGTAACTCTTGGGGGTTTGCTTTCGGGTAGCCGGGGGGGGGGGGGGGGTAGCTAAACAGTTGTAATTAAACATTTTGTATAAAATAGTTTTTTCTATAATTTATTTAACGTACTATCTCCAGCGAAAACCAGAAGCTTGGACATGAACAAGATGAGTTGATTAAAACACAGAAGTTCTGACACGAACAAGAAGATCTGACATGAACAAGATGATTTGATCAGAACAAGAAGTTCAGACATGAACAACGAGATCTGATATGAACAAGATGATTTGATTAAAACAAAGAAGTTCTGACATGAACAATATGATCTGATTAAAGCGAGAAGATCTGATATGAACAAGAAGATCTGACATGAACAAGAAGATCTGATTAAAGCGAGACGATCTGACATGAACAAGAAGATCTGATTAAAACAAGAAGATCTGATATGAACTAGAAGATCTGACATGAACAAGAAGATCTGACATGAACAAGAAGATCTGACATGAACAAGAAGATCTGACGTGAACAAGAAGATCTGAAATGAACAAGAAGACCTGACATGAACAAGAAGACCTGACATGAACAAGAAGATCTGACATGAACAAGAAGATCTGACATGAACAAGAAGATCTGACATGAACAAGAAGTCCTGACGTGAACAAGAAGATCTGACATGAACAAGAAGACCTGACGTGAACAAGAAGATCTGACATGAACAAGAAGATCTGACATGAACAAGAAGATCTGACGTGAACAAGAAGATCTGACGTGAACAAGAAGATCTGACGTGAACAAGATGATCTGACGTGAACAAGAAGATCTGACGTGAACAAGAAGATCTGACGTGAACAAGAAGATCTGACGTGAACAAGAAGATCTGACGTGAACAAGAAGATCTGACATGAACAAGAAGATCTGACGTGAACAAGAAGATCTGACGTGAACAAGAAGATCTGACGTGAACAAGAAGATCTGACGTGAACAAGAAGATCTGACATGAACAAGAAGATCTGACGTGAACAAGAAGATCTGACGTGAACAAGAAGATCTGACGTGAACAAGAAGATCTGACATGAACAAGAAGATCTGACGTGAACAAGAAGATCTGACGTGAACAAGAAGATCTGACGTGAACAAGAAGATCTGACGTGAACAAGAAGATCTGACATGAACAAGAAGATCTGACGTGAACAAGATGACCTGACATGAACAAGATGATCTGACGTGAACAAGAAGATCTGACGTGAACAAGAAGATCTGACGTGAACAAGAAGATCTGACGTGAACAAGAAGATCTGACGTGAACAAGAAGACCTGACGTGAACAAGAAGATCTGACGTGAACAAGAAGATCTGACGTGAACAAGATGACCTGACGTGAACAAGATGATCTGACGTGAACAAGAAGATCTGACGTGAACAAGAAGACCTGACGTGAACAAGAAGACCTGACGTGAACAAGAAGACCTTACGTGAACAAGAAGACCTGACGTGAACAAGAAGACCTGACGTGAACAAGAAGATCTGACATGAACAAGAAGATCTGACGTGAACAAGAAGATCTGACGTGAACAAGAAGATCTGACGTGAACAAGAAGATCTGACGTGAACAAGAAGACCTGACGTGAACAAGAAGATCTGACGTGAACAAGAAGATCTGACTTGAACAAGAAGATCTGACGTGAACAAGAAGACCTGACGTGAACAAGAAGACCTGACGTGAACAAGAAGATCTGACGTGAACAAGAAGATCTGACGTGAACAAGAAGATCTGACGTGAACAAGAAGATCTGACGTGAACAAGAAGATCTGACGTGAACAAGAAGATCTGACGTGAACAAGAAGATCTGACGTGAACAAGAAGATCTGACGTGAACAAGAAGATCTGATGTGAACAAGAAGATCTGACGTGAACAAGAAGATCTGACGTGAACAAGAAGACCTGACCGTTTGAGCAACAACTGAAACAGTTTCCATTGATGCTGCCAGAAGTATCGCTTCACCTTGTCATGTTTCAATTTGCGTTGTAGTGTCTCAGTAATGTCAATTTTAAAACAGTTTTATTCACATTCTGTTTTGCTCCTTACCTTCATAGGTTTCACTAAGCCCCCCCCCCCCCCACCCACCTCAAACAGCTTACCTTAGCCCTCCAACATGTTCTCTCCTCATTGTTTATTGTACTATGACAGTTTTCTTTCAATCTCCAGCCGTCCCAGAGCCGGAGCAGTATTTGTCCTAAAATCCGATTTATTGTATTCAATGATAAAAAAACATTCTAAGCTCTGCTGAATCCAACAACAATAACACACGTTTGTCCCGTCCCACCAGCACCCTCCCCCCCCCACCCCACATCCAAGTTAGCCTGTCCCATGTCAAGCTATAACCAACCAGCACCGTCGTCCCCAACCCAACATCCAGGTTAGCCTGTCACATGTGAAGCTGTAAGCAAACAGCACCGACCCCCCCCCCCCACCCAACATCCAGGTTAGCCTGTCCCATGTCAAGCTATAACCAAACAGCACCGCCCCCCCCCCTTAAACCCAACATCCAGGTTAGCCTGTCACATGTCAAGCTATAACCAAACAGCACCGTACCCCTCCCCCAACCCAACATACAAGTTAGCCTGTCCCATGTCAAGCTGCAACCAAACAGCACCAGCCAAGTAGGGTGATAACAAGCTTGATTAACAATCAACAGTTTGCCTTCACCCCGCGAGAGTTTCTGTTGGCCAACAAATACCTTTTAGTGAACCCCTGGGATACGGAACAATTCCCCGGGAACAGCTGATAACAGGACCGCGCGAGACGTTTGGGGTCAATATGGCGGCCATTACGGCTCAGTTGTAGGTGATACATTTTTAATTTTCAAAATATCCATTGTTACTGTTGTAGTAATGGTTGCCTGTTGGTCAAATGGAGGGCCTTGAAAAGGTCAAGGGAGGCCAGTGCCATTTCATTGTTTGAGAGCAACTGTAATTTTTTGGGGTTTTAAAAAAACTCCAAACACTGGGTATCGCGGTGAAAGAAAATTAGATGGTCTTACTGCCTAGTAGAAAAGTCTTGTTTAAGAAATGTCTTGTTAAGAAATGTCTTGTTTAAGAAATGTCTTGTTTAAGAAATGTCTTGTTTAAGAAACGTCTTCTTTACTTTTGAAATTCAGAATATTAGAAGCGAATCATTTGTCAGTTGTAAGCCCTGCTTAAATTGCAGGCCCCTGTGTAAATGTGAAGTCCAGTTTAAATATGTGTCCATTTATAAATCTGAGGCTCATGTGTAAACTGTAGGTCCATGTGCACAATTGAGGCCCATGTGCAAATTTGAGGCCCATGTGCACATTCGTGGCCCCTGTGTAAATTTGAGGCCCCTGTGTAAACATGAAGAATAAGAATTAGGTATACATATGACATCCTACTGAGGACTAAGTGATACATATGACATTCTACTTAGGACTAAGTGATACATATGGCAACCTATGTAGGACTAAGTGATACATATGACATCCTACTGAGAAATAAGTAATACATATGACATCCTACTGAGAACTAAGCGACCACTGGTCTTGAGACCAAATGTTTCCATACTATGCTGTATAACAAATTGTTTACATTATCAGATCTTGCGCTATCCACTCCACTTTTTTTCAGTACCAGACCGTGTTGCCCATTCTACTTTAAACAGAACCTGATAGTTAGTTGTCCGGGACATTGTTGACAACACCAGCCATTGTTTTCCCAGACATTCTGCGCAGTCGCTTACAAATGCATCGGAAATCCGCCTGCTCTCCAATATTTGAGATAGTTGTGTTGCTATTCATGCTGATTGTAATGTCTGCTTGTTTCATCCTTTGTTACCGACAAACTTGGACGGCGATATCGATCTGACGAGCAGCACACTTTGATGCTATTTTGGGACGACCACTAATTGGCGTGTCATCCGTGCCACAACCCTTGCCACAACCCTGCCACAATCCTTGCCACAACCCTTGCCACAACTCTTGCCACAACCCTTGCCACAACCCTTGCCACAAACCTTGCCACAACTCTTGCCATAACTCTTGCCACAACCCTTGCCACAACCCTTGCCACAACTCTTGCCACAACCCTTGCCACAACCCTTGCCACAACCCTTGCCACAACTCTTGCCACAACCCTTGCCATAACCCGTGCCACAACTCTTGCCACAACTATTGCCATAACCCGTGCCACAACTCTTGCCACAACCCTTGCCACAACCCTGCCACAACCCTTGCCACAACTCTTGCCACAACCCTTGCCACAACCCTTGCCACAACCCTTGCCACACTTCTTGCCACAACCCTTGCCATAACCCTTGCCACAACCCTTGCCACAACTCTTGCCATAATCCTTGCCATAACCCTTGCCATAACTCTTGCCACAACCCTTGCCACAACCCTTGCCACAACCCCTGCCACAACCCTTGCCACAACTCTTGCCATAACCCTTGCCACAACCCTTGCCACAACCCTTGCCACAACCCTTGCCACAACCCTTGCCATAACCCTTGCCATAACCCTTGCCACAATCCTTGCCACAACCCTTGCCACACTTCTTGCCACAACCCTTGCCATAACTCTTGCCACAACACTTGCCACAACCCTTGCCATAACTCTTGCCATAACTCTTGCCATAATCATTGCCATAACCCTTGCCATAACCCTTGCCACAACCCTTGCCACAACCCTTGCCACAACTCCTGCCATAACTCTTGCCATAACCCTTGCCATAACCCTTGCCACAACCCTTGCCACAACCCTTGCCACAACCCTTGCCACAACCCTTGCCACACTTCTTGCCACAACCCTTGCCATAACCCTTGCCACAACCCTTGCCAAAACCCTTGCCATAACTCTTGCCACAACCCTTGCCACAACCCTTGCCATAACTCTTGCCATAACTCTTGCCATAATCCTTGCCATAACCCTTGCCATAACTCTTGCAACAACCCTTGCCACAACCCTTACCACAACCCTTACCACAACTCTTGCCATAACTCTTGCCATAACCCTTGCCATAACCCTTGCCATAACCCTTGCCACAACCCTTGCCACAACCCTTGCCACAACCCTTGCCACAACCCTTGCCACAACCCTTGCCACAACCCTTGCCACAACCCTTGCCACAACCCTTGCCACAACCCTTGCCACAACCTTTGCCACAACCCTTGCCACAACCCTTCCCACAACCCTTGCCACAACCCTTGCCACAACCCTTGCCACAACCCTTGCCACAACCCTTGCCACAACCCTTGCCACAACCCTTGCCACAACCCTTGCCACAACCCTTGCCACAACCCTTGCCACAATCCTTGCCACAACCCTTGCCATAACTCTTGCCACAACCCTTGCCACAACCCTTGCCACAACCTTTGCCACAACCCTTGCCACAACCCTTCCCACAACCCTTGCCACAACCCTTGCCACAACCCTTCCCACAACCCTTCCCACAACCCTTCCCACAACCCTTCCCACAACCCTTACCACAACCCTTCCCACAACCCTTCCCACAACCCGTGCGATGTTTGCTTGTCCATGTTAACGAGTTGAATTAATAATGCAATGAACATGTTCGCGAGTTTGTTGACACATCTGAACCCCGCTATTTGTCGTCTTCAAGTTGTATCGAGTTTTGGCTTCGATTAGAGACCTCTCGGCTACTAAATTATTGCCGACGGATGAATGGCTCTTGTGTAACATGGTGAGTGAATGCAATATAGAACCCAGTGCATGACTGCTTCGCTTCACTTTATTAGGATTTTTTTGCATTTGCATTTGCTGGCTATATCCCTTTTTAAAAAAAAATTAAAAAAATAACTGTTGCAATTTTCTGTGTTTGAAACAATTCATGACAACACGTTGTCTGTCATCCGTCTTCCCCAGACTAAATGTGGACAAGTTAACAAAAGGGTCAACAAGGTTTTAAAGTTAAAATGTTGTTTTTAACATAAACCATATTCTAAGACTCGGGAGCTTACTACTACAGTCACCATTATTTCTTTGACGATTACTTTTTCATGTTTTAGAAGCGTTTTTTTGGGAACCTGAAGCTGGTAGACCTTATGTTGTATGTCCCAAAAACTCCAAGCTAACTCCAGGATTAAAGACTACAGAACGGACGTGGATCTCATGCACGCATAGCAAACAAAGTTCAGACGCGAAGTCTTCGGCCTGCTCCAGGCAGTCAACGCTCGTCACGTGATACTTTCAACAAATATAAACATGTTATTCTCCTAACAGCTTCGACCATGTCAGGCTGTTACTAACTGTTCCAACACCCCGGAGTGTTCGCGTGGGGGTGTTTGCATGAAGGTGTTTGCATGGAGGTGTTTGCATGAAGGTGTTTGTATGAAGGTGTTTGCATGGAACTTTAAATGAGAGGTTTCTCAACCGGGTCAAAATCGTACTTTTAAAAACTGTTAATGGCTGGGCTGACTAGATTACAAACAAAATGTTAATGTGATGTTTTTAGCAAACAGCACCATTCACTTAACCAGCCTCAACCTCAACACCACCATTCACTCTGGTAGCCTCAACACCACCATTCACTCCAGTAGCCTAACCACCACCATTCACTCCAGTAGCCTAACCACCACCATTCACTCCAGTAGCCTCAACACCACCATTCACTCCAGTAGCCTCACCACCACCATTAACTCCAGTAGCATCAGCACCACCATTCACTCCGGTAGCATCAGCACCACCATTCACTTCACTAGCCTCAACACCATCTATACTCTCTTTTAAGTGTAAACATATCCCTTCTATAGTTAGTATGTTAGTATACTTACCATTGTACTCCAACATATACACGTGTTGATGTACTTACCATACAACTCCAACACGCACAGACACACGCATACATATCAGCCTCCTTCGGTGTTTTCTCCATTACTTTCCCATGAATGACTTCCCCTGCAAGAACGCTGTCATCTAAATCCATCATCGTCTGACCACATAACTCATTCTTCGTTCCCAGCGAATGAATTCAGAACCCCCATGACCCTTTCTGCATCCTGAAATCTTTGTGACCCCCCTCTTACTCCATGACCTTCTAATATTTCGTGAACCCCCTCCTACTTTGTGACCCAGTACCCCTTCGTGACCGCCTTCTTACTTCGTGACCCCCTTCCTAATCCGTGACCCCCTCCTTCTTTGTGACGCGCTACTAATTCGTGCCCCCCCCCCCCTTTCTACTTTGCGACCCCTCAACACCCTTTCTAAGTAGTAACCCCTGCAACCCATTGACTCCCTCCTAACCAGTTACAATTTTCAGATGACGTCTAGGGCTCTAGGCCTAGTGCACACAAATTTAAAGCCTTCAATACATATTTTGTTCCGTTTATCTTCGCCCTAGAAACATCTTATCCACGTTTTAGTTTATCAATTTTGATGTACCCGCTCTTGTAAACTAGCCTGCCACTACAGCTGTATCAGCTCTGTTAGAGTGTATGCCTTGGGTCAGTGGCATACCTGTTTAAGTTTATGCCTGGGGGTCGGTGGCAGCACTGTGTTTCGGGGCCAAGTTGAGACAGACGTTTTAAGAGAAGAGACATTTTGTATTGAAATATTTGGAAGGCATGCTTCTGGCCAAATGGAATGTTATGTTCAATGCTTATAGTCCTTTTACATGAAATGGATTTTTGAACCTAAATGGATGTTTGCAATTGAATGGATGTTTAAGACTGTTTGGATATATGTGACTGACTGGATGTTTGAAAAACTGTTTGGATATTTGTGACTGAATGGATGTTTGAAACTGTTTGGATATTTGTGACTGGATGGATGTTTGAAACTGTTTGGATATATGTGACTGAGTGGATGTTTGAGACTGTTTGGATATATGTGACTGACTGGATGTTTGAAAAACTGTTTGGATATTTGTGACTGAATGGATGTTTGAAACTGTTTGGATATTTGTGACTGGATGGATGTTTGAAACTTTTTAGATATTTATGACTGAGTGGATGTTATCTATTTTTGCATTTGAACCGAAGAATAACACGTGACTTTGTATCCCGGTTAACTTTCAATTTATTTGAGACCTTCGAAATGTTCAACCTTGATGTAATCACAGTAAGCAACATTGGTAATGGTCGGTTTTCATGTTGCTGATGGTAAGGGTGGTTTTCATGTTGCTGGTGGTAATGGTGGTTTTCATGTTGTTGGGGTTAATGGAAGGCTTAAAAGACGGAGCGTGATAGTTTTCTAGGTCAGGGTCAGTTGTGATCGTTTTCTAGGTCAGGGTCAATTGTAATCGTCTTCTAGGTCGGGTCAATTTTGATCGTTTTCTAGGTCAGTCTCAGTTGTGATCGTTTCCTAGTTCATGTTCAATTGCGATATATTATTAGGTCAGGGATAATTGCGATCGCTTTCTAGGTCAGGGTCAATTGTGATAGTTTCCTAGGTCAGGGTCAGTTGTGATCGTTTTCTAGGTCAGGGTCAATTGTGATCGTCTTCTAGGTCAGGGTCAATTGTGATCGTTTTCTAGGTCAGTCTCAGTTGTGATCGTTTCCTAGTTCATGATCAATTGCGATAGATTATTAGGTCAGGGATAATTGCGATCGCTTTCAAGGTCAAGGTCAATTGAGATCGTTTTCTTGGCCAGGGTCAATTACGATAGCTTTCTAGGCCATGTTCAACTGCGATAGTTTTCTAGGGTCAGGATCGATCGAGATTGGTTTCTAGGTCAGGGTAAATGCGATAGTTTTCTAGGTCAGGGTCAGTTTTGATCGTTTTCTCGGTCAGGGTTAGATGCGGGCGTTTTCAAGGTCAGTTGTTAATTGTGATCGTGTTTCAAAATGTAAAGAATAACATACACGCACTAACGTGAAGGAGCTCCTTGAAGAGCTCACTCAACTCAAGCTCCGTTTGATAACTCTCAATCCTATTTCTTGGCCGATTTCCAAGGTCACTTAGCCCCCAAATGTTGGAAGCGAGAGCTGCAATTAAGCTGTTGAAATCATCACTTTAACCAGCTTCCACGTTCAAAACTTCCAGTTTTTCAGCTCTGAAGTCAAAGAAATATTTCTTCAAATAATTCCCCACCCCCCCCCCCCCCTCCCTTTTTTTTTAAAAAAATACTTTCAGCGGAAGACGATTTTGTCAGCAAAAACTGGTTTGTCAGAGATGATCTAACGGAGAACCTGCAACAGTATTATTGTTAATTTTTGTGTGTTAAAATGTGACTTTTGTAAAAAAAAAAAAGCTGATTTAAATCCAACTTTATGTTTCGTTTGGGCATCTGGAAACTTATTTGTGTTAACATAATAACACAGCGTTTCCCAAACTGTTAAGTTCGTTAGACCGGTGGACAAGTTTAGAAATTGCTTTAGGGACCCGTTGACAAGTTTAGAAATTGCTTTAGGGACCCGTTGACAAGTTTAGAAATTGCTTTAGGGACCCGTTGACATGTGTAGAAATTGCTCTAGGGGTCCAGTTGACAAGTTAAGAAATTGCTCTAGGGGTCCAGTTGACAAGTTTAGAAATTGCTCTAGGGGTCCAGTTGACAAGTTTAGAAATTGCTTTAGGGACCCGTTGACAAGTTTAGAAATTGCTCTAGGGGTCCAGTTGACAAGTTTAGAAATTGCTCTAGGGGTCCAGTTGACAAGTTTAAAAATTGCTCTAGGGTTCCAGTTGACAAGTTTAGAAATTGCTTTAGGGACCCGTTGACAAGTTTAGAAATTGCTCTAGGGGTCCAGTTGACAAGTTTAGAAATTGCTCTAGGGGTCCAGTTGACAAGTTTAGAAATTGCTTTAGGGACCCGTTGACAAGTTTAGAAATTGCTATAGGGGTCCAGTTGACAAGTTTAGAAATTGCTCTAGGGGTCCAGTTGACAAGTTTAGAAATTGCTCTAGGGGTCCAGTTGACAAGTTTAGAAATTGCTCTAGGGTTCCAGTTGACAAGTTTAGAAATTGCTCTAGGGGTCCAGTTGACAAGTTTAGAACTTGCTCTAGGGTTCCAGTTGACAAGTTTAGAAATTGCTTTAGGGACCCGTTGACAAGTTTAGAAATTGCTTTAAGGACCCGTTGACAAGTTTAGAAATTGCTTTAGGGACCCGTTGACAAATTTAGACATTGCTCTAGGGGCCAGTTGACAAGTTTAGAAATTGCTCTAGGGGTCCAGTTGACAAGTTTAGAAATTGCTCTAGGAGTCCAGTTGACAAGTTTAGAAATTGCTCTAGGGGTCCAGTTGACAAGTTTAGAAATTGCTATAGGGGTCCAGTTGACAAGTTTAGAAATTGCTATAGGGACCGGTGACAGATTTATTCATTATATATTCTATTTAATTGACCATAAATATTTATGTTGTGCGGACCACCATCCTGGGGAGCACTGTGCTATAGCACATTTTAAAGCTTTGAGTCGAGGCGGTCTTGTCATGTTGAAGGTGTACAAACAAAGGATGGTACTATTGTCTCCGAGCCTACAAGATTTAGGCACGGTGAATCCACTGCGTTGGAGAAAAAAAGGAAATACAAGAGATTTGTGGCACATTTGACCAGCAAGAAATGCATGACTTATAGGACACAGATGACCAGCAAGAAATACATGACTTTTAGGACACAGATGACCAGCAAGAAATACATGACTTTTAGGACACAGATGACCAGCAGAAAATACGTGATATTCAAGACACGGGTGACACGCAGGAAATGCATGACATTTGGAAAACAGATGACCAGCAAGAAATACATGACTTTTAGGACACAGATGACCAGCAAGAAATACATGACTTTTAGGACACAGATGACCAGCAGAAAATACGTGATATTCAAGACACGGGTGACACGCAGGAAATGCATGACATTTGGGACACAGATGACCAGCAAGAAATACATGACTTTTAGGACACAGATGACCAGAAAGAAATACATGACTTTTAGGACACAGATGACCAGCAAGAAATACATGACTTATAGGACACAGATGACCAGCAAGAAATACATGACTTTTAGGACACAGATGACCAGCAAGAAATACATGACTTATAGGACACAGATGACCAGCAAGAAATACATGACTTTTAGGACACAGATGACCAGCAAGAAATACATGACTTTTAGGACACAGATGACCAGCAAGAAATACATGACTTTTAGGACACAGATGACCAGCAGAAAATACGTGATATTCAAGACACGGGTGACACGCAGGAAATGCATGACATTTGGGACACAGATGACCAGCAAGAAATACATGACTTTTAGGACACAGATGACCAGAAAGAAATACATGACTTTTAGGACACAGATGACCAGCAAGAAATACATGACTTTTAGGACACAGATGACCAGCAAGAAATACATGACTTTTAGGACACAGATGACCAGCAAGAAATACATTACTTTTTAGGACACAGATGACCAGCAAGAAATACATGACTTTTAGGACACAGATGACCAGCAAGAAATACATGACTTTTAGGACACAGATGACCAGCAAGAAATACATGACTTATAGGACACAGATGACCAGCAAGAAATACATGACTTTTAGGACACAGATGACCAGCAAGAAATACATGACTTATAGGACACAGATGACCAGCAAGAAATACATGACTTTTAGGACACAGATGACCAGCAAGAAATACATGACTTTTAGGACACAGATGACCAGCAAGAAATACATGACTTTTAGGACACAGATGACCAGCAAGAAATACAAGACTTTTAGGACACAGACGACCAGCAGGAAATACTTGACATTTAGGACACAGATGACTAGCATGAAATGCATGACATTTATACACAGATGACTAGCAGTAAATGCATGACATTTAGGACACAAATGACTAGCATTTAATGCATGACATTTGGGACACAGATGACTAGCACGAAATACATGACATTTAGGCAGTTAATGCATGACATAGCGGGCATGCATGGAATACATGTTATATATGGCACATGTTATATAAACCTGGTATCGCCATATTTAAATTTTAATTCATTTGAAAAAAAAACAGCTGTTTAGTTGATGGTTTATTTCAACATCTCTATCTATGTACAAACACACACACTTTGTATCTATCTACAAACACACACCATTTGTATCTATCTACAAACACACACCATTTGTATCTATCTACAAACACACACCATTCGTATCTATCTACAAACACACACCATTTGTATCTATCAACAAACACACACCATTTGTTTTCATTCACAAAAAGTGAGCACACCCCCCCCCCCCCCCATTTTTTCCAACCTCCTTGTGTATCTTTTCCCGGTAATTTGTCACCTATTTTTAAAACGGCTTGCTTAGGTTGGCGTGAGCAATGTTTGTTTTGACTTACTCGCTGTCACTGTAAACCATCTTCCCAAACCTCTTAGAGATTCTTCGTTGAACGTAGAGCATTTTTTTAATTTTCAAATTTAAGGCTAAATTTGAGTGAGTTATTAGCCATCGCCATAGACCTGCAGCTGTGTGTTCTTGTCATTCAACGGTATGGTGATATCTCTCAGTGTATTGTTTGTGGACAGTGTGTTGGTGATATAGATTAGGTATTGTTTGTGGACAGTGTGTTGGTGATATCTCTCAGTGTATTGTTTGTGGACACTGTGTTGGTGATATCTCTCAGTGTATTGTTTGTGGACAGTGTGTTGGTGATATAGATTAGGTATTGTTTGTGGACAATGTGTTGGTGATATCTCTCAGTGTATTGTTTGTGGACAGTGTGTTGGTGATATAGATTAGGTATTGTTTGTGGACAATGTGTTGGTGATATCTCTCAGTGTATTGTTTGTGGACAGTGTGTTGGTGATATAGATTAGGTATTGTTTGTGGACAATGTGTTGGTGATATCTCTCAGTGTATTGTTTGTGGACAGTGTGTTGGTGATATCTCTCAGTGTATTGTTTGTGGACAGTGTGTTGGTGATATAGATTAGGTATTGTTTGTGGACAATGTGTTGGTGATATCTCTCAGTGTATTGTTTGTGGACAGTGTGTTGGTAATATAGATTAGGTATTGTTTGTGGACAGTGTGTTGGTGATATCTCTCAGTGTATTGTTTGTGGACAGTGTGTTGGTGATATAGATTAGGTATTGTTTGTGGACAGTGTGTTGGTGATATCTCTCAGTGTATTGTTTGTGGACAGTGTGTTGGTAATATAGATTAGGTATTGTTTGTGGACAATGTGTTGGTGATATCTCTCAGTGTATTGTTTGTGGACAGTGTGTTGGTGATATAGATTAGGTATTGTTTGTGGACAGTGTGTTGGTGATATCTCTCAGTGTATTGTTTGTGGACAGTGTGTTGGTGATATATATGAGTGTATTGTTTGTGGACAGTGTGTTGGTGATATAGATTAGGTATTGTTTGTGGACACTGTGTTGGTGATATTGATTAAGGTATTGTTTGTAGAGAATGTGTTGGTGATGTATATCAGGGTTTTGTTTGTGGACAATGTGTGGTTGATGTAGATTAGGTATTGTTTGTGGAGAATGTGTTGGTGATATATATCTTGGAATTGTTTGTGGACAATGTGTTGGTGATATATATCTTGGAATTTTTTGTGGACAATGTGTTGGTGATATATATCTTAAAATTTTTTGTGGACAGTGTGTTGGTGATATATATCTTGGAATTGTTCGTGGACAGTGTGCATATTACGGACCGTTATAAATTGAGAATTAAATCTCTTAATTTTAGTCTATGGCTCGTTCTAGAAACAATCCATAATTAAGAACGATACCAAAGTTTAAAAAAAATAATAACAAATAAAACGACAATCAAGGCCAGAGCTAATTACAATTAATAACTTTTTTACATTTGTGAACTTCAATTAAATAATAACAGCAAGAGAATTATGATTAAAATTATAAACTTACAGATTTGCTGGTACCGGTACTGTATATAAAAATACAACGAGCACAAAATGGTACAACGAGGAAATAGAAAAATCTACACACAACAAAGTATTAAATGACACAGCACATCTCGTGATCAAAAGAAAAATCTCTCCCGCTCTCAATCGGTCAGCCCTTTTATAGGCATTTCCTACTAATGTCTAGAACCGTCTAATGCATTGTTTTGCTTTCCCGTTTTATCCAGATCCTTCTATAAGGTTCTGAATAACTAAGATTTTTGCAAACAAGGGAAAGTTTTTGTAGCCACACTTCAAAGGTGGTCACGAGAGTTCACGAGGGGTCATGCTCGTGGGACGCGAGATGGGCGTGCTTTAACACGTCATCCGTCATAACAGTGCATTACTAAATTGCTAAATTCAGTTATGTGCAGAAATGAATACTTGTATTTTGAATTTTAACAAAAATACTTGAGGAGTGGGGGCTAAATTAGCCACACCCCCGCCCCCCGCATCACCAATTTGGCTTGGGGGCCTTCGGGCCCATTTATTTTCTTCTCCTCCTCCACATCCCCCCACCTACCGTTTCAAGGTTCATTATTTCCAGGTTATACTGTGCCAAAAAGCACGATATATTATTATAATTTTTATTATTATTAGGTGGTTTTATATGGCACAATATCCCAGCCTAGGGCTAGGCTCACTGCGCTTCACACAAAAATTAGCAAGTACAGAAACGTATACATTTAAAAACAACAATTGGTGAAAAGCTTGACCTCACCCAGCCAAGAACTATCTACCACTGTCCAGCCAAGGACAGCACCCAGCAGAAAGCGAGCGTTGTTTATCAGTCAGAGGGGGGTGCGCGGAGAATGTGTCGATATAGTACAGTTTGATGACATGTATACTTATGTTTAGAATTTTCGGGGGAATGGGGGACTGGGGGAATTCAAAGTCAGCCCCTGGCGACACAACCTCTCGCTACGCCACTGCACTTGTGTGTTATTTCAAAGATCAATACCCGTTATGATGAGCAGTAATCGGTGGTGTGGCAATATTTAATCAGTTTCAAAATTCGATTCCCACCCCCCCTCTTCAAATGTAACATCCTGTAACATCCCTTAACATCCTGTAACATCAAAGCCATTGAGATCAGGTCTGGAATGTGAAGCCTTTAAAGGTTTTTTTTTCTAAACATAGAATTTGGTCAATATCACATGTGTGATTATATTTGTGATTATATTTGTGATTATACTTGTGCATATTCAACTTTAAGTATTTATGAGTAACCTTAAAAGTTGACAATTCTCTTACACACTCAGTATTTCTCCCACTCTTCCTCCCTTAATCTTCCTCCCTTACTCTTCCTCCCTTACTCTTCCTCCGTTACTCTTCCCCCCTTACTATTCCCCCCTTACTCTTTATCACTCGTTCAAACCTCCTCACTCAATCTCACTCAATCTCCCTCACTCTTTCTCTCTCACACTTGACCCTTGAAGTTTTTCACTCTTTCTTTCTGACTGTTACTCCCTCATTCAATCTTCCTCAATTTTTCTCCATCACTCTTTCTCCCTGACCCCCTCACTCTTTGTCCCACCACTCTTTCCCTCTCAATTCTTTTCACCATTATTTACTCACTATTTCTCTTAATCTCTCTCTCTCTTTTCCCGGACTCTTTCACTCTTTCTACCTCACTCTCAGTCTCCCGCCCTCTTTCATTTTTTTCTTCACTTTTTCTCTTTCCCCCATCTTTCTTCAACCACACTTTCTCATACTATAATATTATCATGATGTTTACTTCCATACTGTTTCACAAAGTTATCACTGGAAAACATATCATCTCACCCCCTCCCCTTTCTTTTTACCTCACACCACCATTTAACCGACTCCCCTGTTCCCTAAATGTATCATATATGTATTTTATCGTATCAATTTTTCAGCAAAAGTCTACCATCCCCCTCCTCTTACACCGCAAACCTCGCCGATACCCCTTACCTACCACTTACCTTGTAGATGGCGCCAATTACGCTGAACTATACGTGCGTTAATTAAGAACCTGAACTCTTGAGCTAAACATCTCTGTGCATCTTTCCCGAACTGATCTCGAGGGCTTAATTTGTTTATGAGTTCTGGAATGTTCTTTTTATTAACGTTCACTTGTCTCTCTCTCTCTCTCTCTCTCTCTCTCTTAGAGTATGAAGAAAGAAGGGGGAAAAAAAAGAAGTGGGGAGGGGGTAATTTTGCAATATATTAGCTTGCCTTTTACCACCTGTAAGATGAGCTGCTTGTGAAGACGGTGGAAACACAGACAGACATCTTGACAGACATCTGCGTTAGTAGGAGTCGGGAGTGGCTCATCGACTCCGATTACCATTGAAGATTTGGGATGATAATAGGATGATAATAGAATGATAATAGGATGATAATAGGGTGATAATAGGATGATAAAGGGTGATAATAGGATGATAATAGGATGATAATAGGGTGATAATAGGATGATAATAGGATGATAAAGGGTGATAATAGGATGATAATAGGGTGATAATAGGATGATAAAGGGTGATAATAGGATGATAATAGGGTGATAATGGGATGATAATGGGATGATAATGGGATGATAATGGGATGATAATAGGGTGATAATAGGATGATAATAGGATGATAATAGGATGATAATAGGATGATAATATTTTTATAGCTATCATTCTTTAATGTATTATTTTTATCCTATGTGGACTACGTCCGTCCCATTAAGCCGCAGCAGTGTGTCGCGCGCAGGGTGCTGGCGTGTCGCGACACAGTAGTGTGTCGCGCGCAGGGTGCTGGCGTGTCGCGACACAGTAGTGTGTCGCGCGCAGGGTGCTGGCGTGTGACCACACGACGGTGTGTCGCATGCAGGGTGTACGTGTGTGACGACGACACAGTAGTCTGGCATATACAGGGTGTAGGTGTGTCGCATGGAGTAGGTGTGTCGCGACAGTGTCGTGTGTAGCATGCGTGGTGTGGGCGAGTGGGCGCTAACATAAACCATAACGACATTCAAGCACTTCTTAGACTTGAAGAAACCGCCGGAAAAGAAGCAAAGAAGAGTTATGGGCACGCGGGGGCAAAGGTTAAATTGCGTGTTGTCAAACTGGCTCTCAAAGTTTAAACATCTGAATTTACTCACAGAAATTCGTTGGCCCTGGTGAGGTGGCCCTATAGACGCGCCTATTGACCCATGAAACGACCATTTTTCAGCTAAAACAGAAATATCTCAGAGACTGTGCAGACATGAAAAAAAAAAAAAAAAAAAAAGTAAGAACTCCATCTAAAGAAAAATGAAAATAATTTATTTGACATCACTTCCGGTAGGAAATCTTGTGCCGCGGACAAAAAAAGCCTTTTAAGTCTGTCTGACGCTGACTTGTGACATGTCAGTTTTTTAACGACTTCTCTGTCCAACAAGATATTTTAGATTTTTTTATAAAATTAATTTTGTTTCTATACTTTTGAATTTGATGTTTATTCTCTCCCATCTTTTTCAGTGCAGTCCCCTGATCGCTGCGTCATTTTTCGGGGGGACCTCTCACTAGCTGACGTCCCTGATAGGCATCTGATTCTGCGTGAAATACGTAATAGAAATTCACCTGTTTTACAAGGTACAATGTAACGTCATTGTCCTCGATTTGAGAATCGCTCCCTTCATGAGGCCGGGTCAGTCAAACCCGTTATGGAACGTTCCTTGGGGTAATCAAGTTAAAAAATAACTTTCTCAAATCCATCTTTAGACATACAATATATCATCATTATATTTACGTTTGGTCAAATATAGATTTACAAATTGTGCCATAATGTGTGTAAGTAAACATCAGGTATTGAAATACATATTCAGAAGATAAACACATAAAATCTTGGTAAAGAAGAGTCAGATATAAGTGTCGTCCACTTAACAAGGTCTGTGCTGTGATTCATTCATTTAACATACGTGAATTCTTATCGGATTATCGGGGCCCGAGATTATCGGGATACCGGATTGACGGGACACTGAAATAACCGGATACCTGGATTAACCGCTGACCATTTGACGTTTGACTCCCCCGATGGAGTGAGCAGGGTGCCATGAGGCGGGCACAGAGGAACAAGCAGCAGAAGGCACTGACGGCGCTCACGATACAGGCACTGCTGTTGGATCTCTTCAAGTTACAGAGGTAGGTCAGCTAGATTTGTGTGGATTGGTGTGTGGATTGGTGTGTGGATTGGTGTGTGGTTAAGTGTGTGGTTATGTGTGGGGAGGTTACGTTTATGGTTAGGTTTGAACTAGGCGTGTGGCTAGGTGTGGAACTAGGCGTGTGGCTAGGTGTGGAACTAGGTGTGGGGCTAGGTGTGGGGCAAGGCGTGTGGCTGGCGGTGCGGTTTTTTTTTTTTTGTGTTTGCCTGGGTTTGTGGGAACGTGCGGGGCTATGAGTGTGGCTAGGTGTGTTGCTGGTGATTGGTTAGATGTGTGGCCAGGTGTGGAGCTGTGTGTAGCGTTGGGTGTGTGGCTAGGTGTGTGGCTATGTGATTGGTTAGATGTGTGGCCAGGTGTGGAGCTATGTGTAGCGTTGGGTGTGTGGCTAGGTGTGTGGTTGTGTGATGTGTGGTTGACTTTTGCTTGATTTGTTCACGTTATAGATGTCAGCTAGGTTTGTTGGAATGTGTGTGGCTAGGTGTGGGTAGGCGTTTGGTTAAGTGGGTGTGGTTGTTTCGTTTGGTGGGTAAGTGGCTTATTTCTGCTTTATTTGTTTAACGTATAGAGGCTAGTGAGCTAGGTTTGGCTTGATGTGTGGTTGTGTGGTTGTGTTGTGGTTTGGGTGGAGTGCAGGGATCTAGGTGTCGACTCATGTCTAGGATATTGATTGACATGGATCAATGCAAACGTGATTGGTCACCGTTGAAATGATGAATTAGATGTTCACGTTCCATAACGTGTCTATGTATCGGCTGAACATTTCTTCAAGTGATCAAACCATTTCTTAAAACTGAACTGCTCATAGATTAGGCCACGTAAGATCTATTGATTTCTGGCAAACTGATTGATCTGTCTATCGATTAATATCGACCTAGATTTTATAATTGATTAGAGAGATTAACTGAAAGGTAACCTGCTTCTCTGTAGTTGTTGTTTTTTAAAATTCTAATTATTGATCAAATTTGCCTTTAGAATTGCGCTACTTAAAAATCTCTGCTGTAAGAGCTAAAACAAATTTTGAATTACTTTTTCTGAATGGGATTTTTTTCTCTCTGCGTACAATTTCCCCCATGCAAATATTATAAGGGACTTCAATAATTCCCCCATGCAAATATTATAAGGGACTTCAATAATTCCCCCATATCCTATCAATTTTAGAAACGTGTTTCGAATAATGTAAAGTGCAACTGCGTCTTGTGCACCATTGAAAACAAACTAATTGAAAACACTCGTAGAGAAATTGTGCCGCCTTTATTTCACCACCATAAAACTCCACGTCGCAACAGAGAGTTGTGCGTTGTAAAACATGTTTGCTTATCACATTAACGACAGTTGTGCGTTGCAAAACATGTTTGCTTATCACATTAACGATAACGAAGGGGAAAACATCGGTTATTTTTAGTATTATTATTTTTCTATTGTTATTATTTTTATTTTATTTTAACTTTTATTATTTATTTCATTTCGCTGTAATGCTTGTATTATTGTCGTCTGCGCCTTCTCTAATTCAAACCTGTGTGCTCGTAAGAGTTTTGATTTTGACCGTTCGCGATTGAACGAAATAATATAAGTATTTAGCTACCAGAACGAATCTGTTAATAGAATGAGGATGGGAATATAGAGCGATGACATCTGCGCTGGTGAATTTGAGATGGACATTTTCCTGAAGGCACAGAGAGACTCAATCTGGTTTTTTATCACAGAGACACACTCCATTAGTTTTATTACACGGACAGACTCCATTGGTTTTGTTACAACGAAAGTCACGACAAACATATTGATCGTTTGGCCATAACTTCAGCATTCAAATGCACGGGGACGACCTAAGCATCTCCCAGTAACTGGTGCGTCTCCCAACACAACAGAGTGATACACGTTTCTTCGGTAGGCGCTCCGTGCTTAAACACCCGAGCCGTTCGCCTGATTTATTCCAACTGAATATTAACACACCTCCTCCCCCCTTTGGGTGAGCAACTCCGTTGTCTCGGAGACGTATCTGTACATAGAAGCGTAGAGATCTGTTGAATCTGTGTCTTATCTTTCAACGATTTTTTCCCGACTCTGAAATCTGTAAACTGTAAGCCTTTAGATGTTTTTTTGTTTATATTAAAAAAAAAAAATTAACTTAGTGCCTAAAGAAGCAGGTTGTTGATGCACAAAAATCACTTTAATGATTGTAGATGAATGGTCTCTCATAAGATCGATATGAACTGTGGTGGGGCGCGGTGGGTAGGGCGTAGTTTGACGTGGTGGGGCGCGGTGGGACATGGTAGGTAGGGCGTTGTTTGACGTGGTGGGGCGCGGTGGGACATGGTAGGTAGGGCGTTGTTTGACGTGGTGGGACATGGTAGGTACGGCGTTGTTTGACGTGGTGGGGCGCGGGGGGACATGGTAGGTAGGGCGTAGTTTGACTTGGTGGGACGCTGTGGGACGTGATGTAATTCGGAGAATATCTTATTGTATGTATTTCCAGTTTTGATATTTGGATTTTTTTTTTTGGGAGAACAAAGAAGGACAAATAAGGAATAAGTGGCTAAATTGCGTAGGAATTAGTAGCTAAATTGCGTAAGAAAAAGTAGGGAAACGTGGCTAAACTGTGTAGGAATATGTGGCTAAATTGTGTGTAAACAATAAGGAATAAGTGGCTAAATTGTGTGTAAACAATAAGGAATAAGTGGCTAAAATGTGTAGGAATAAGTGGCTAAATTGTGTAAGAATAAGTGGCTAAACTGTGTAGGCAAAAGTGGCTAAATTGTGTAGGGAAAAGTGGCTAAACTGTGTAGAAATAAGTGGCTAAATTGTGTAGGAATAAGTGGCTAAACTGTGTAGGAAAAAGTGGCTAAATTGTGTAGGAATAAGTGGCTAAACTGTGTAGGAATAAGTGGCTAAATTGTGTAGGAATAAGTGGCTAAATTGTGTAGGAATTAGTGGCTAAACTGTGTAGGAATAAGTGGCTAAATTGTGTAGGAATAAGTGGCTAAACTGTGTAGGAATAAGTGGCTAAATTTTGTATGAACAACATGGAATAAGTGGATAATTTGATGATTTAATTTGTATGTCCAACAAGGGAAATCGATCTCATTAGTATGATTTGCTTTTAAAATATGTCTACTTGTTTTGTGCATTTGGAGATTATTGGAGTGCATTGCTCAAAACTTGAGTCTGAGTTCTACTCCGACGAAATGTATTAAGATGTAACTCTAAGAGGTTTCTTTTTTTTTTCTTTTTTTTTTGGGGGGGGGGGGGGGGGGGGGAAGAAAATAATGGAAGTGACACATTAACCGAAAATGAAATGAGTCAACTTCTCTGGTCAGTCAAATTCTCTGGTCAGTCAGCTTCTCTTGTCAGTCAACTTCTTTGGGTCAATGGATTTTTCTTTTTATGGTTAACTTCATGTTTTTTTTTGTTTCTTCAAGTAAGAGTGTCAGTCAAGTCAAGACTCTTTCAAGAAGACAAGACTAAGAAATTTCTGTGCTGATCAAACGAGTATTGGGATGTTTTTAGTCCGAGGTTGGGGTGTGGGCGGGGGGGGGGGGAGTCGAGAAAGAACGTGGGGTATGGAAAACTAATTATGCGCATTTCCGAGTATTTTTTGGCACGTGCCTGGGTTGTTAGAGAAGGAGAACTCGTCCTGTATTTTCACTTAAGACACTCGCCCGTGTTTTCACGAGTTCCTGGGGGCAAAGTTGTTCAACCTGCGTTTGTGAGGGGGAGGGGGGGCGCCATAACTCTGTCCGGCATTGCTGCCCTACATGGGAGGGCAAAGCTGTTTAAACGTGCCATTAAATGGGAGGTAATTCTTCCTTCGCTTGTCTGTTAAGAGGGTGTATTTAAAAGGGGTGATTACGAATGTTTAACCCTCACTATGAAAGATTTTTTTTTTAATGCCTCTTTATAGAGATGACTTAATATAGTTGACTTATATAGTTGACTTATATAGTTGACTTAGTTGGTTGACTTTTTATATAGTTTTTGAAATATATATCGTTTGTTGTATTTGACTTAATATAAAGCTTCTGAAGTAGATGGTTTTTGTGTGTGTTGTATTTAAAAAAAGCAGATTTGATTGTTAGTGTATGTCAAATATTGGCATCTGATCACTGCAGGGGTGAGAGCAACACTATAGAATGATTAATGAGGTGCTCGACTTACATAGCGTGGACTTCACCTGACAGGGGCAGTAATTTCTTCACCTTACAAGGGCAATAATTTCTTCACCTGACAAGGGCGGTAATTCCTTCACCTGACAGGGGTAGTAATTTCTTTACCTGACAAGGGCAGCAATTTCTTCACCTGACAAGGGCAGTAATCCTTCACCTGACAAGGCAGTAATTTCTTCACTTGACAAGGGCAGTAATTTCTTCACTTGAGAAGGACAGTAATTCCTTCACCTGACAAGGGCAGTAATATCTTCACCTGACAAGGGCAGTAATTTGCTGAGATCTCACAGAAGGGCTGCTGTTATTTCCGGGCTATAATCGAGGGACAGCGTCAGCTCTGAAAAGATTTGAATGATCAAGGCTCAACAAAATGGCCGTCGTTGTCGTCTGATGAATAGCGACATTTTACAGACGGGAATCGGAGTGTGTACAATAAGAGTTGGGAACCTCACCCCCACCCCACCACCCCCACATCCATGAAATGTAGTTAACAGAAACGCTAAACTGCAATTCAGAAAACCTTTTACCAAGGGATATTTTGGGGGAAATGTCTCCATTCTATATTTTCTTAATGATTAAGGATAACGTTGGTAGCGCTATCATTTGCTCAAATTAAACGCAATCTATTTCAGGTACCGTGAACTCACTGACAATTGTGAGAAACCAGTTCCACACCTCTGAACAAATGCTTTTTCCACCCACCCGCACCCTCCCCCCATCCCACCCCCCCTCCGGTGGAGCATCTGACGCATGGATATAGAGTATTTTCAGAATATATCTATCCAACCTCTGTGCCCTATTGCCATTAGAAAATTGTTTAATGTGAACAATTATAACTTTTTTTTTTAAAGGCATCTAGATATCCACCCCACTCCCCCCCCCCCTTTTCCTTCGTGTAACACTATATCATACATTGTTATGTATTATGTAGTACCCGCCGCGGAGATAAGAAATCCCTTCCATGCATACCTCAATATTTCATGGCGGATTGCCAGCCATTGCCATCCATGCACTTCCAATGTAGATCCATCATTAGAGGCGCGCTCCTGTCCACCAGAATTCAGGTCAGTTGTAACGGACAAGATGACGATCGATGAGACGACAACGACCCTGACATTCACTGGTTGACGTATGACAGGATCCAGAGATGAAAGGGAGATTATTAAAGAGGGGTTGTTTGATGAAGATTTTCCGCGGCAGATGCTGGGGTACGATCACTGACCGACTAACTGTCATGCCAACGTGACATGAAAGCAGGGGCGTAACCAATGATGCGGAACCAGGGACGAATCACAATCAGGAAGGATCGGCATAGATTCCTCTCAACACTGTAGACCTGATAGTGAGGGCGTATTTTTTTGTTTGTTTCCCGCAACTAGATCGATCTGATTAGCCATAGTGAGTTGTTTGAATATCTGTATTGTTTGAATGTCTGGGTTGTTTGAATGTCTGGGTTGTTTGAATGTCTGGGTTGTTTGAATGTCTGGATTGTTTTAATGTCTGGATTGTTTGAATGTCATAGTGAGTTGTTTGAATGTCTGGATTGTTTAAATGTCATAGTGAGTTGTTTGAATGTCTGGATTGTTTAAATGTCATAGTGAGTTGTTTGAATGTCTGGATTGTTTAAATGTCATAGTGAGTTGTTTGAATGTCTGGATTGTTTGAATGTCTGGATTGTTTGAATGTCTGGATTGTTTGAATGTCTGGGTTGTTTGAATGTCTGGATTGTTTGAATGTATGGATTGTTTAAATGTCTGGATTGTTTGAATGTCTGGATTGTTTGAATGTCTGGATTGTTTGAATGTCTTGATTGTTTGAATGTCTGGGTTGTTTGAATGGCTGGGTTGTTTGAATGTCTGGGTTGTTTGAATGTCTGGGTTGTTTGAATGTCTGGATTGTTTGAATGTCTGGATTGTTTGAATGTCATAGTGAGTTGTTTGAATGTCTGGATTGTTTAAATGTCATAGTGAGTTGTTTGAATGTCTGGATTGTTTGAATGTCTGGATTGTTTAAATGTCATAGTGAGTTGTTTGAATGTCTGGATTGTTTGAATGTCTGGATTGTTTGAATGTCTGGATTGTTTGAATGTCTGGGTTGTTTGAATGTCTGGATTGTTTGAATGTATGGATTGTTTAAATGTCTGGATTGTTTGAATGTCTGGATTGTTTGAATGTCTGGATTGTTTGAATGTCTTGATTGTTTGAATGTCTGGGTTGTTTGAATGGCTGGGTTGTTTGAATGTCTGGGTTGTTTGAATGTCTGGGTTGTTTGAATGTCTGGATTGTTTGAATGTCTGGATTGTTTGAATGTCTGGATTGTTTGAATGTCTGGGTTGTTTGAATGTCTGGGTTGTTTGAATGTCTGGGTTGTTTAAGTGTCTGTATTCTTTGATTATGGGAGTAAAATGTGTATGTTTTAATGTATGTTTATGTCAAGAAGGAGAACATTATTGCTTTAGCAAATTGTTTATTATCAAGCATAGTTCATTGTTAACAAGCCCTTATGATTATATATATAAATCATACCAATATTACCAATCATACAAACATTATCAATCATACAAACATTACCAATCATACAAACATTACCAATTTTCCAACATTACCAATCCTACCAACACTACCAATCATACCCACATTACCAATCATATCAACATTACCAATCATACAAACATTACCAATTATACCACCATTGTAAATAAAACCTAATTTGTAAATAATACCGAAATTGTAAATAATACCATCATTGTCAATAATACCACCATTGTCAATAATACCACCATTGTCAATAATACCACCATTGTCAATAATACCACCATTGTCAATAATACCACCATTGTCAATAATACCACCATTGTCAATAATACCATCATTGTCAATAATACCACCATTGTCAATAATACCACCATTGTCAATAATACCACCATCGTCAATAATACCACCATTGTCAATAATTCCACCATCGTCAATAATACCACCATTGTCAATAATACCACCATTGTCAATAATACCACCATTGTCAATAATACCACCATCGTCAATAATACCACCATTGTCAATAATACCACCATTGTCAATAATACCACCATTGTCAATAATACCACCATTGTCAATAATACCACCATCGTCAATAATACCACCATCGTCAATAATACCACCATTGTCAATAATACCACCATTGTCAATAATACCACCATTGTCAATAATACAACCATTGTCAATAATACCACCATTGTCAATAATACCACCATTGTCAATAATACCACCATTGTCAATAATACCCCCATTGTCAATAATACCACCATTGTCAATAATACCACCATCGTCAATAATACCACCATCGTCAATAATACCACCATTGTCAATAATACCACCATTGTCAATAATACCACCATTGTCAATAATACCACCATTGTCAATAATACCACCATTGTCAATAATACCACCATTGTCAATAATACCACCATTGTCAATAATACCACCATTGTCAATAATACCACCATTGTCAATAATACCACCATTGTCAAAAATACCATCATCGTCTACCAGATTCAAGTTATTTTTTCACGTATTGTCGATTCTCAGATATCCGTGCAAATGCTCATATTTTATTCAATATCCATTCCTAAATCTATATCCAAGGACTATCCACAACGACTCCCCCCCCCCTCTCCCCCTCCAGTAATGAACTATTGGCGGATCATCTGGCATTGTTCCTCTCCTAGGTTTTTTTTTGTAATGCTTTCAATTTTTTGTCCTGCTCTATTGCTGGGACATCTCAGAGTCTAATTGATCCTCCCAGCATGCCATGGTGCTAAGAGGATTGGCAGAGCTTTGAACTGCATTTTGGGGGAAACTTTAGTGTTAAAAGTGTTTGCCGAAATTAAGCTGATGCTGATATTTTTAAAGGCTGATTTTATTGCTGTTTAATGACCGAGTATTTGGGAGTTGTATGAGGGTGTACAATTTTTATAAGGTGTACATGTATGGGGGTGTACACTTTTAATATGGTGTTCAAGTCTGATTTTGCGTAACAAATGTATCGCGTGGAAAAAAATAAACTTGCATAATTACCTAGGAGGCCATAATTAAGAAAATTAGTTTATGTTTGATTGCATCCCCTTTGCCATTGCCTTAACCACATTTCAGTGCAGCTAGCCCCCATACAGCTAGCCCCCATCCGGCTGGTCCCCATCCAGCTAGCCCCCATCCAGCTAGCCCCCATCCAGCATTCCCCCATCCAGCTAGCCCCCAGTCCAGATTATTTCCGTCCACCATACTCCAGTACGGCGGTTCTCAACCAGTGGGTCGCGACCCCTTTGGGAGTTGTGCGACCCTTTCCCAAGGTGTCACCAAAGACCATCTGAAAACACATATACTCTACAGTTATGAAGTAGAAACGACAATAATTTTATGGCAGTGGGGTCGTCATAACGTGAGGGACTGTATTATAGGGTCGCGGCATTAGTAAGGTTGAGAACCACTGCTCCAGTCCTTCCAATCACCTTTTCGTAGAAAAATCACCCAGACTTGAGAAGGAAAACAACAAAAATAGTTGAATTTTCTTTTGAAAATCGGAACGAAAACCTTTGCAATTTGTTGACGGTGTTGTCATTGGAATGTTGGTTGAGTTATGAATATTGTATAAGGAGACGGGGAAACATGCACGAAAGGTCATCAAAGGTTTTTTTTTTTTAAATATATTATTGTATGCGGCAACGCTTTCATGAAATGTTTGTATTTGAAAGGTTTTCCCATTGGCTGGTTCAGAATCAATCCGAGACTCACACGTGACACGGCGCTGTTGGGAGACCTTGTCACGTGGGAGGTATCCGCCGTCCGGAAAATGTTCAAACAGCAAATTAAAACGATCGGGGTGATGGTTACAGAACCTGCTTTAGGTGAATCAATCGTCGTGGGCGGATCCAATCGTCGTGGGCGGATCCAATCGTCGTGAGTGGATCCAATCGTCGTGGGTGGATCCAATCGTCGCAGGTGGATCCAATCGTCGTGGGCGGATCCAATCGTCGTGGGCGGATCCAATCGTCGTGGGCGGATCCAATCGTCGTGGGCGGATCAAATCGTCGTGGGCGGATCAATTCGTCGTGGGCGGATCCAATCGTCGTGGGTGGATCCAATCGTCGCAGGCGGATCCAATCGTCGCAGGTGGATCCAATCGTCGTAGGCAGATCCAATCGTCCTTATATCTCAACACCTCACTAATGTATCTACATCCCAACACTTCACTTATGTATCTGCATCCCAACACTTCACTAATGTATCTATATCCCAACACTTCACTAATGGATCTATATCCCAACACTTCACTAATGGATCTATATCCCAACACTTCACTAATGTATCTATATCCCAATACTTCACTAATGTATCTATATTCCAACACTTCACTAATGTGTCTACTTCCCAACACTTCTCTAATGTATCTGCATCACAACCCTTCACTAATACCCCTAGATCCTAACTCTTCACCACTGTCCATGCGTCCCAATACTTCACTAATGTCCCTACATCTTCACTGTTCACTAATATTCCTACCTACCCCCTCCCCCACCCCAAGGTAGTACTGCTTCAACCTCCGTCCAAATGAGGCCAAGTATGCTATTTAACCGTACCGGCAAAACGTTGAAATGTAGGCCTACAAGTTATCGATCCAATAATCATTAGCTGAGGGGTGATGGGAAAAGTCTAATGAATGTATCCCATAATCGGTTCATAACTTCCGGTTCTTACCGGCATGTTTCAGTTCATCAAATCAGGCTTAAGCTCTTGTAAAGCTCCTGGGAAGGAAAGCAACTATTCTCATCAGTGAAACGGTCTGCTGAGAAAATTGTACTTACACACCATTATTTCAATGAAGCGCTAACATACCAATACACTTGGCAAACATTGGGTTAGCGTGTCTTGGTGGATGTTTGCAAAAGCCGGTGTGTCTTAGAGGGGGGATATTGGCAACCGTTGGTGCAGTGTCTTAGAAGGGGGATATTGGAAACCGTTGGTGTGTCTTAGAGGGGTGGATATTGGCACCCGTTGGTGGGTTTTAGTGGGGGGATTTTGGCAACCGTTGGTGTGACTTAGAGGGGGGATATTGGCAACCGTTGGTGTGTCTTAGAGGGGTGGATATTGGCACCCGTTGGTGGGTTTAAGTTGGGGGATTTTGGCAACCGTTGGTGTGACTTAGAGGGGGGATATTGACACCCGTTGGTGGGTTTAAGTTGGGGGATTTTGGCAACCGTGGATGTGTCCTTGACGCGGACGACGGAAGAAATAGAATCCTTTTTTTTTTTTTTTTTTGCTTCAGAAAATGTAATGATTGGATAATTGGATGTTTGGGGAGTCGGATTAATTAAAGCTTCTACTCTGGCTTATGACGTCACTTAGCAGTTGTGCAACATCCTTGTGATGATTGTTTGTTTAATTACATCAACACTATATTATTACATACGAATTTTACTGAAGAAACATGTGCTATCGTCAATTAGTATTCCTTCTTTCAACCCAATCTCTGGCCAGTATCAACGGGACCCGTCCTCACCACTGTCAAACAAATGACCGTCTCAACGTCCCCCAAGGAATGCACCGAAGTTGACCAGAGTCAAGTTGATTGATTCCTGTCAACGCACACGATACATTTAAGATCTCAGCCACTAGCTGGTCTAGTTATCTGGAGACGTCTTGCGTCTCAGTACCGTTGACTGCCCCCTTCATAAATAGGGAATGCCCCCCACCCCCCACTCCCCAACTGTTGAGGTCTCGATCACTTCATCTCCACGGAGCAGTTTTGGGTTGCCAGTCGCCGGTGCCATATTCCTTCGGAGGCCACGCGAGATGAACTCTGTCAGTTTTATATGTCAGAATGATTGACCTCGCGGTGGACAACAGTTCAAATTGATGCGACGCTATGCAGGAACCTTGCGATCTTGTAAATGTTAAAGTTTTCGAATTTGAAATCTCATGGCTAGATTCATGTATTAATGGATGCTGCTGAGAAAGGACATTTAAATAATGTCGTGATTCTACTTGTAAGTCATATCACCAGGCGGGTGCTAAGTTGACCAGGCGGGAGCTCAGTTGACCAGGCGGGAGCTCAGTTGACCAGGCGGGAGCTAAGTTGATCAGGCAGGAGCTAAGTTGACCAGGCGGGAGCTAAGTTGACCAAGCGGGAGCTAAGTTGACCAGGCGGGAGCTCAGTTGACCAGGCGGGAGCTCAGTTGACCAGGCGGGAGCTAAGTTGATCAGGCAGGAGCTAAGTTGACCAGGCGGGAGCTAAGTTGACCATGCGGGAGCTAAGTTGACCAGGCGGGAGCTAAGTTGACCATGCGGGAGCTAAGTTGACCAGGCGGGAGCTCAGTTGATCAGGCGGGAGCTAAGTTGACCAGTCGGAAGCTAAGTTGACCAGGCGGGAGCTAAATTGATCAGGCAGGAGCTAAGTTGACCAGGCGGGAGCTAAGTTGACCCGGCGGGAGCTAAGTTGACCAGGTGGGAGCTAAGTTGACCAGGTGGGAGCTAAGTTGACCAGGCGGGAGCTAAGTTGACCAGGCGGGAGCTAAGTTGACCAGGCGGGAGCTAAGTTGACCAGGCGGGAGCTAAGTTGACCAGGTGGGAGCTAAGTTGACCAGGCGGGAGCTAAGTTGACCAGGCGGGAGCTAAGTTGACCAGGCGGGAGCTTAGTTGACAAGGCGGGAGCTAAGTTGACCAGGCAGGAGCTAAGTTGACCAGACGGGAGGAGGAAGCATTTTGCGTGTGGAATTGGGAGTAGAATGTTATTTTTAGCTGACGCAACGAGATGGCGGACATGTCTATAAATAAATATCCAGATATTGAGATTCTCAAGGGAAGAAAATGTATTTAAATTTTACTTGAAAATAGTGTGTTCTACATCAGTAGAAAATCGAAACACATCGTACGAATTGAGGAGTTGCCATATCCAATTCTCGTGATAAGCTCAAATCCGAGATCTATTGCCGCATCCTCTTATCCGTATCAACTAAACTCTGAGATCTGTTGCCACTTACACTTCTCCTTATCAACTAAACTCTGAGATCTGTTGCCACTTACACTTCTCCTTATCAACTAAACTCTGAGATCTGTTGCCACATCCACTTCTTGTGGTAAGCTCAACTCCGAAATCTGTTGCTAAAGGATTCCACATTTTTTACCATTCAAATAATGTTGGCGTGGGCGGCATTTGAAAAAAAAAAATGATGCTCACAGGGTTCCAACCGCTAAAAACGCCCTTGCACCCCACCCTCCTTGATGACTCCAACAAATATGTCTTGTATTAATATTTTATGACCACATTTCCTCAGCGCATTCCTCAATCTCACGTCCTCAGTGGGAGACAATTTTTTTTTTGTTGAAGACTTAATTTACCCACCCCTCCATGACATTTACTCGCACCCCCCCCCCTTCCAACGTTCCCTTAACTCTAACTCTCACCAGCTGCTAATCTCACACAGGTGAAACAGTGTGTGCGGGGGGGGGGGGGGAGAATACACCTGCACCCAAATGTACACTCCCACGCTAACTCCCACTCATGCTGAGATTTCTGATCTGTGGCGCTGTTATGGCGAGAGCGATCCCGTATCTTCAACACCGTGTTGGATTACCTGTTCCTGAAATTTGAAACTCTTGAGAACACTCTAGTCATTTTTTAAAAAAAGGGAAATATTTAAAATTAAGTATTTGAAAAAAATTAAAATATTTGTAATTTAAATTTTAACTGAGTGAAATCGCCAGTATTGTGGTTATTATCATTAGTGATTTATTTAAATCTTAACGTTGCATTTATTTGGACCAACAAAAAACCAAAATACAATGTTTGATATTTGGACCACGGAGTCAATTAGATAGTGATGTTTGAATACGTCAGCGAGGGGCGTCACATGCTGATTTCATCTCTGTCACTTCCCTGTCATTGAGGGGCGTTACATACTGATTGCATCACTGTTTCAGCCCCCCCCCCCCCCCAAACAAAAGAAATCACCGAGGGTCATCACATGCGAATTTCTTTATTTCTCCTCCCCCCCTTTCCGCCCCAATTTTCCCCTCGAGGTCACCCATTGACGCCACGTGAAGATTCTCGTTCGATGACTTGTGCGCAAGTAAAGGATGCGTATATTTTCAATGTTTGATCCACTGCCAGGCCTAAGTTTTACCTAACTAATACACATACAAGTTACACTCTCGTAAGTTTTATAAACTCATCCAAGAATTCTTAAGTATCATTGTATGCCAAATAGTTTAGAACGTAAGTTTTAAAAACTCATCTTAAGAATTCTTAAGTATCATTGTATGCCAAATAGTTTAGAACGTAAGTTTTAAAAACTCATCTTAAGAATTCTTAAGTATCATTGTATGCCAAATAGTTTAGAAGTCATTTTAGTTCAACATTACTTTATTATTACTATATTATATTCATATTAATAGGCAGTCCTTGAGGGTAGTGCTCCTAGGTGACCTCTTTTCTCTCACAGTGGCGGTGCGAGTTGGTCACACAGCAGAAAACAACGTAAACCCTATTAGAGGGCGTCTGTAAAACACCTACGCGTCTCCCCGGGGTGGGGGGCGGACATTGCAGACGTAAAATATATCCACCCCAGCCCAAGAAAGTCCGGCCCCGTTGCTGTGTGAAAGCAGCACCCCGGCCGGCCAGGCGTTCCTTCTCTGGTGCCGCCTCACTCGAGTGGAAGGTTGGGTGAGGCTGTCTCGGGGGGCGCAAAGCCCCCGGCGTGCCGCTTCGCGGTCTGACTGGAATAGAGACCACTGGGGAAGTGGTTGAATGTCGGTTCTGTTCGTGAAACAAGACAGATTATACTGTTCTGTTTGTGGAAGAAGACAGATAGTATTGTTCTGTTTGTGGAAGAAGACAGATTGTATTGTTCTGTTTGTGGAAGAAGACAGATTGTATTGTTCTGTTTGTGGAAGAAGACATATTGTATTTGTTCTGTTCGTGAAAGAGGCAGATTGTATTGTTCTGTTCGTGAAAGAGGCAGACTGTATCGTTCTGATTGACATGTCTTGCTTTACCATAAGTCTTTCTTAAAATGTTTCCATACTATTTAGACTTTTCATTGCCCCATGTTATAAGAAATCCAATTTGGAATTATCTTAAACATTCACTTAGACATGCTCCGCCTACTCCTTGAGACTCACTACGCTGAGGTTTACACCAGCTTTCCTTGAATTTATCCTCTGACTTAAACATCTACACAAAAGGAGCGCCAGTTTTCGTCTGGATCATTTATTAACAAAATTATATTGTTTCCCTTATTTTTTACATCTGAAACCGTTAGCTAATTGATCTCTAACCACAAAATCCTTGACAGGAATGCGTAAACAGATCCCCAGGTATTGACAATCAGTGTCTTGTTATACGCTGAATTACGTCATTCAACGAAAAAAAAAAATATATATATATATACTCTCTAAACCAACTCACAGGCTCTTATCTCGTTAATTGTTATCATGTGCATCTCAAGTGTAGAGGTTTAAATAAAGTATAAACATGAGGGCGCTCTTCCCTCAAACAGATACAAGGCTTCCCATAGCTTCATGATACAAGGCTTGCCATGGCTTCATGATACAAGGCTTGCCATAGCTTCATGATACAAGAATGCCATAGCTTCATTATACAAGGCTTCGCCATAGCTTCGTGATACAAGGCTTGTCATAGTTTCATGATACAAGGCTTGCCAGAGCTTCATGATACAAGGCTTGTCATAGCTTCATGATACAAGGCTTGTCAGAGCTTCATGATACAAGGCTTGTCATGGCTTCATGATACAAGGCTTGTCATAGCTTCATGATAAAAGGCTTGTCATAGCTTCATGATACAAGGCTTGTCATAGCTATATGATACAAGGCTTGTCATGGCTTCATGATACAAGGCTTGTCATAGCTTCATGATAAAAGGCTTGTCATGGCTTCATGATACAAGGCTTGTCATAGCTTCATGATAAAAGGCTTGTCATAGCTTCATGATACAAGGCTTGTCATAGCTATATTATACAAGGCTTGTCATACCTTCATGATACAAGCTTGCCATAGCTTCATGATACAAGGCTTGTCATAGCTTCATGATACAAGGTTTGTCTTAGCTTCATGATACAAGGTTGGGCCATAGCTTCATTATAACAAGGTTTGGCCATAGCTTCATGATACAAGGCTTGGCCATGACGTCATGATACAAGACTTGGCCATAGCTTCATGATACAAGGCTTGTCATAGCTTAATGATACAAGGCTTGTCATAGCTTCATGATACAAGGTTGGGCCATAGCTTCATTATAACAAGGTTTGGCCATAGCTTCATGATACAAGGCTTGGCCATGACGTCATGATACAAGACTTGGCCATAGCTTCATGATACAAGGCTTGTCATAGCTTCATGATACAAGGTTTGGCCATAGCTTCATGATACAAGGATTGGGTTTATCAATCAGTCGATCCAGACTGAGACGTTTGTGTGTGTAAACAGTCCAATGAAACATCATCGGAGTGTAAATGTAGATAGCTAATGTAGGCTGTGAATATAAACTGTAACTGTAAGCTGTAAATTGCATGGAGTGTAAAGCTTTGTGGTGGAAATTGGTGGATGTGAAACATGGTGGAACATGAAAGATGAAAGTGGTGGGGCATACTGAAAGTGTAGAATGTTGCCCACAGTTGGGTGTGAAAGGACAGCGTAGACCAGCGGATCTCAACCTGTGGGTCGCGACCCCTTGGGGGTTGAACGACTCTCACACAGGGGTCGCCTAAGACTATCAGAAAAGACATACATATATTAAGTAGCAATGAAGGTAATTTTATGGTGGGGGTTCGCCACAACATGAGGAACTGTATTTAAAGGGTCACGGCATTAAGAAGGTTGAGAACCACTGGTGCAGACGATTTTGCCACTAATGAAATGACATTGTCTCAGCAATAAACAGTAACATATAAGTACAACTTAGAGAAATCAAACCTTCAATACACATCCAAATAATATATGTGTGTGAATGTAAAATTAAATTCTCATTACCGATCTGTAGAAACAGACTGAAATGTCAACAAATTGACATACGGGCCAACAACCAGGACAACCTGATCCACATATTGAAGAAGTATCCTTAAAATCAGCAAATTGATCTAATTTTAATTTAAAATTAGCCAAATGCAATCTAACTGATCCATTGTGTCATAAATCTGACACCATTGGTCAACAATCTTTACCCTTATTTAAAAAAACTCGACTCACTGTTTAACAATGCTACCCATTAGTCCGACCTACAAGTCAACAGTCTGACACATAGGTCAACAATCTGACACATAGGTCAATATTTTCTGACTCAGTTTACCAACGCAAGTCATGATAGTTACTATTTTCTACCCCCATCCTTCCCCCCAAACCCCCAACATCATTGAGCCCCGCTCCCCCTTACGATACTTCTCTCCCAAAATCCAATCTGCAATCTCCAACCTTCAATTTTCCCTGCCCGTCACGTAAGCACTCGACCGGTCCTCGATAAATGAGGCATACGGCGCGCCCCCCACCCCGCTGTTTGTGTTGGGCTCCCATAGCGCGTGCCCTGGCATTAATCTAATGACGAGTATTTTGTTACCCCATACGATGTGTGTCCAGTAGAGCGGAGGACGCTCTCAAGTGTGGCGGGACTGTCAGGAGTGGACTTCCGGGATGGGATGGGAATGGCAATGACGTTTTTTTTTTTTAGACGTATGTGTGAGCAAAGTTTAACGTGAATGAAAGGCTTATGGGTAGGGGGGGGGGTCTTAAACCAGGTGTGTCCCCACCCTATCGGGAAAATCGTGTGGCAGTGCCAGGGCATGTGGGAAGACACATAAAGCAACAACAAAACAAAAAACAAAATAACTCGAAACAACTGAAGAAAAGTAAACTGACAAGATGTGGGGGGGGGGGGGGGGAACTGAAAATAACAAAAGAGGATCGAATAAGAGCTGATAAGATGTGTCATTTTCTGAAATGTTCTGTACTGATGTCACGTGGGACTTGTTTGCAATATGTGTATATTTATATAGAGAGAGATGTAGATATTTCATAAATTATGAAAGTGCAGACAACAAATATACTTCAAAAATTGATTTAGTATAATTCTCCTCTCACAGCTACAGTTTACAACTCGAATATAACGACTTTTATTTTATTTTTTATTTCACTTAAATGGGAGGCAACATTTGTATATTTTTTCAATTTCACTTTGGCAACTACTTTTAACCCGTGCGGGGGTGGGGGAAGGGGTGGATGGAAGGTGTGTGTCTGTGTGTGCGCGCGTGTGTGTATGTGCGTACGTGCGTGCGTGTGTGTGCTTTTGTTTAAGACCTGTAAAAAAAAAGTTGGGGGGGGGTCTATTAGCTGTTTCTTTGATGGTATATCGCATCACTCAAAACTGCTTGAACGTTTGAACAGAACTTTACTACGGAACTGAGGATTAGGTACCCGGCTTAATCTCAGGGCGCCCTTTAATCTTGTAATCCTCGATTTTACCTCCTCTATCCGATATGAATGTAGTGATGAACGTCCAGGAATAACTTACGTCGCTTTCCAATACTCCAATATTTCCTGACATGTGCAATTTCGCTGCCACCATTTCAAGTAAACAAACACGCACAGACAGAAACACGCACAGAAAAACAAACACGCACAGACACAAACACGCTCAGACACAAACACGCTCAGACACAAACACGCACAGAAAAACAAACACGCTCAGACACAAACACGCACAGACACAAACACGCACAGAAAAACAAACACGCAAAGACACAAACACGCTCAGACACAAACACGCTCAGACACAAACAGGCTCAGACACAAACACGCACAGACACAAACACGCACACTCAGACTGATGACACGGGGAGCTCAACCGTGAAAAGTTCAATGTTAACAACCTCTCATACCTGCTCAGGACTCTCACATAAGGGGGGGGGGGGGAGGGGGGTAAGACAGGTGAGCTCCACAAGGGAGGTAATTAGAAGCTCTCTTGAGCTCCTGTCTCCACTCAAGGGTCAAACTGCTGACAACATTTCTTGTTTTTTTAATGGGAGGGGGAGGGGGGCATTTTGATAACTGAAAATAATTTATTGTGACCTTGATTGTGACCTTGATCACGGGTAGGTGAATATTGGACATATGGAGTCACCGGCTCTGATACAAGAACCTCTGGGAGTTATCGGAATTTAGAAAATGGCGACGCTAGTGTGGGCGCTAAAAGTGACTGCACACGCCCCTGCCGCACCATGTATACATATTATTGTTGTTAAAAAGGGTGAGCTTTATATATTCAATTTTATTTAACTACATTATTACGGGGGAAACACAGGTGTTAGAATAAATGGTTGCAGCGGTGGTTTGGAGCCGGTTCGGTCAGGTTCGTGCGAACCGTTAGTTCAAAATAGTAAATATGCCTAAGATCAAGTATTAATTTCAAAAAAATCAAAAAAAATTTTAATTGAAAAAAATGTCCGATTCTACAAATTTTTATATCAAACACTTAAAAATGACTTGGCGGATGGACCCGAAACTCCGCTGAAGGAGCTTCGTGGGCCCAGACGCCAGATCCCCTAATCGTAATTTGACTGACTGTGGCTGTGACCGATATGGCATAAGGGGACATACTAACTGCGAACCCTTTGTTACGAATTTGGCAATACACCGCTGAGTGGATGTGAGTATGTGAGTGAATATATATATATGTGTGTGTATGTGAGTGTTTGTGGCTGTGTTAGTGAGTGAGTATTTGTGAGTGTGTGAGAGCGTGCGAGAGAGTGAGTGGGTGTGTGTGTCTGTTGGTGAGTGTGTGTGAGAGAGAGTGTGTGCGAGTGGATGGATGGTGAATGGGTGTGTGTGATTGAGGGATTTTTTTTGCGTCTTTATACGTCTTATAGTCTCTCGTTAGAGATTATATGTCTAGTCTGAGAGTGGAGATTATATGGCTAAGTTTGATGGTATATATTATACGTTTAGTCGTCTGAGGGTAGAGATTATACGTCTTGTCTGTGAGTAGAAATTATTATTATTATTAGTGGTTTTATATAGGGGGACACCCCAGCCTGGGGCTGGGCTCACCACGCTGTACATACAATTTAACAAACATAATCATGAACTTAAAAAATTAATGAACATACATTAATTAAATAAAACAAAACAAATCTATATTTACTCCACCCATTCAAGAAGGTTATACTTCTAGTTTGAGAGTAGAGATTATACGCCTAGTCTGAGAGTAGAGATTATACATCCAGTGTTTAGCGAAATATAAAACTTTTACTAATAACGTGATCTAGAGAATAAAAAGTATACTGGCCTTGATTCATTAAAAGAAAGGGGGGGGGGGGGAGTACGGCGAGGGCCATTGTCCACAACCTGGCTAGAATGTCTTCAATCGATGCCCTGAATATTAGTCTGATCAGCACACACGGATTGTCTACCCTGGTAGGCAAGCTCTTTCAAAAAGAATATTCTACCAGCTGGTGTGCTTTTTATGATTATTTTTTATATATTTTTTTTAACAATGTAGAGAAATAAGTTTTCTCCCCAGAGATGTAATTAATTTAGAATAACTTTTTCAAAGAGATTTTCTATGGCTGATTGTAACACCTGGGCTAGACGTCATTTGCTGAAGGGGACGGCTGGGGGTTACAGAATTAGAACAGTTGAAGCGATAGTTTAGAAGATGGTGTTGTTAGAAAACGTAACATTCTGCAAATTTAACGACTATAATATTTTTTTACTCAAACCGTAAATCTGAATAATAGAGTTTTAGCTGTTAGCCCAGCGGTTCTGAACCTGTGGTTCGCGACTCCTTTGGGTGGGGGGGGGGTCATCTAAAATCATCGGAAAACACATATTTATGAAGAACAATGAAAATAATTTTTATGGTAAACACAACATGAGGAACTGTATTATAGGGTCGCGGCATAAGAAGGTTGAGAACCACTGTTTTAACCGATCCACATTTTTATCAGCCATATTGGGCCATATACTCTGAAATGATGACCAGTTGCGTCATTCTGAAATGATGACCAGTTGCGTCATTCTGAAATGATGCTCAGATGCGTCATTCTGAAATGATGAGCAGATGCGTCATTCTGAAATGATGATCAGATGCGTCATTCTGAAATGATGATCAGATGCGTTAGTTCTATTTACTAGGCGGTCAGTCAAGGACTTCTTATGGCTGATATAAGTGTTTTTAGCGTAGTTTCTATGAGGCTCTAAACAAACACCTTCGTGGAGAAGGTTGGACTCTCGGCCCACAGATTGAGAACCGCTGCTCTAAACCAACACCTTCGTGAAGAAGGTTGGACTCTCGGCCACAGGTTGAAAACCGCTGCTCTAAACGAACACCTTCGTGAAGAAGGTTGGACTCTCGACCCACTCACGACGTAGGGAGTTGTAGCCCCATGAATATGAAGTCGCTGCCCACTTCCAGTGGGCTCGACATAGAACAGCTGCAGCAAATACAAGTCAGCAAAAGCATCATGACAGGACGTGGCAGGACAGGACAATACATTTCATGACATGACAGGAGAGGAGATGACAGGACGTTACAGAACTAATGGTTTTGAACGTAGGAGAAGTAGCGAAGCGATCGCTTTCCAGAGCATGAACAGAACTTGGACGACAGGAATCTTGCCAAGACTTTTAAAATGTGCATCAACTGTCCCCGTCTTACAGAAAGGGAAATCCAATGTTTTATCGTGCTGCTACCGTCCCATTTCCCTTACATGTAGTGTGTTTTTTGGCAAAGGCGGCTTGAACGAATGGTCAGTGACAAGCTCTACTGGTATTTGGAACTTACCAATGGTGTCCAAGAGAACGAATACGGCCTCTGTTCAGGACCAATGGACCATGCTGAAGTCTTGGACCACCGGCTGGCGTTAAGTCCTGAGAGCAGTGCTGATGTTAAGGCTGCCTCCGTTAATGTCATATGCCTGACGGACAATGAAAGGTTGTACCATATTTCCTTTGTACCTCAAGTAACATAACGTTATTTGAGGTACATTAGGAGTCGGGTAAATAGCACAATTTAGTATATGAGTAAGGATACGTACGCGATACAAAAGATTGAAAGAGAGACGAGGCGGAAATGGAAGTGAGGACATATTGATACATTGTATTTTTAGGTTATCAGAAATTTGATCGAAAGAAATTTTGTCGACGGAAAATTGATCGACGGAAATTTGATCGAATCTTTTCTTCAGTTCACACGTTAAAATTTTCGTCAACTGTCTTTTTTGAACGCACTATAGTATACATTAAAACAAAATAATGCGTTCAAGAAGAAATTTGACGCAAAATTTTAACGTATAAACTAAATAAAGATTCGACCAAATTTCCAAACACTTTGACAAGAGTATGTTAATTACGTAATTAAAGTGTAAATTTATATTTGAAAAGCTGAATATTTCCTTGGATCATCAATTTCTAAAATGAGCTGACTTTAAAACAAGTATCACGTGACCTTTTCTCAACGGCATCTGTAACCTCAACCTCCCTCCCCCCCGGACACCCCCAACCACCAACTTCTCGTCCTTGTGATGGCAGCCAGGGGCACTCACCTACGGAAACTGAAACATGATACAGCGTTGTTTCTGGAGACTGACAGATTTAACTCCATTTCCCTGGCCGCCATCTTCCTTCTCCGTCCCAGAATTCCCCGACGATGGCGCCTGTCCTCATCGACGCTTGTCTAGAGGTAAAACTGCTGCCCTACCGCTGAAATGTACTCCGCAGATGTAAACCCAGTCCAGATTCTTATCCTGGTGTGCGTGCCATTTGTAACCAAAAAACCTCCTTGTCAGTAATGGTGTCTGTAGAGGTGTCAGCAGTCAGAGAAATAGGCATTAATTTTTCGGTTTTATTTATCGACAAGTATGTATGTTGTGTTGAACTAGGGTTAGAAGTATGCATGTTGTGTTGAACTAGGGTTAGAAGTATGTATGCTGTGTTGAACTACAGGACGCCATCAACGATCTTCCAAAATAGGACAAATCATTGCACGGGGGCGCCATGGAAGAAAAATAGAAAGTTCATAAAAAAAATTGCTCATCCAAGGGCTAGAAAAAAAATGTCATTGGTAGGCTAATTGTTCATACTGCCCACGGTAAGCTAATTGTTCATACTTCCCACGGTAAGCTAATTGTTCATACTGCCCACGGTAAGCTAATTGTTCATACTTCCCACGGTAAGCTAATTGTTCATGTTGTCCAAATACAAGTTAAGAAAAACAATTTTATTTCTCATTGTTTTGGGATTTTTTAAACTACGTGATAAACTCATTACATAATCCCCAGTTTCTTACTTTCACAAATGTGTACGATTATACTTTATAATTTAAGTTAAAAGAGCGGCAAAAGTTAAGCCTGCAACTGTAGGGCTGGCCCTGTGCTGGAGTCAAGAATATCTTATCACTCAGACATCGTGGTTAACCAGTGGAGGGGGCGAGCCCCTTGTTCATTAGAGCTTTACGCTTCTAAGTCCGGAGTATTAAAAAAGAAAATTTAGTAATTAATTTTGAGTGTTTAAGAATCTTTCCACCAATGAACTTACTGGATTAAATATCTCCAGACGTCTTTACCCTAAAACTCTTAAAATCGTACAATATCATCACAAAATCATTCAACACATTATCGAAATAGTTAAAAATAAACATACAGTATTTATAATTTATACACCTCAAAATCGTACATTATACGCAATATTCGTAAGATCAAACAAGTCTGTATCTCTTAGGGTAAGCCCTATTCTTTCTCTCATCTCTGTATCGCATTTATGCTATTGTAAAGACTTGGTTTCGGCCGAAACAGAAAAATTAACTTTCGGTTTAATTTCGGCTATTAGCTAGGACAACGCATCCACGTTGCGCGGGTGTAACACGGAAAGGGTTGCATAATTTATAAGAATTCCAGATTCACGGACTTTGAGTGTTCTTTTGCCAACATGGACCATGTAACCATGTAACCATGTAATCATGTTACTGAATACAATGTCCATGCGCTGTTTTGGAGCTATATCGCTTAAATTATACAACAGTTTGCCTCATTCTTTCAGGGAAATTAAATATGATACAAAAAAATCATTTCAGAGACGATTAAAGACTTTTTTCTTATAATACATTTTATGAAATCATGGCGCTGTGGGCATGCTAAACTAGCATGGACAAAGGCGCTATACAAGTTATCAATCATCATCATCATCATAAAGTCTAGGATCTGTATCCTTATCTGGTATTCCAGCACAAATTATTTTATTTTATCCATCATTTCCACAGTTCTGAGTTTTTCATCATTGCCAGGGGGGGGGGGGGGGGTGGACAGTGGGTGTGGACCTCGTATTTGAAACTCAATGACGTAGACGGGTGTTCTTTTGTGTATTTGGTGCGTACGTGCGCACGACGGGGATGTGGGGTGGGGGGCAGCGAATGAGAGCGCAGCACTGTGCGCAATGAGAGCGGGCGGACAAGATCCATTCGGGGAATTATTATTATGAAAGATTATAGACTATGATATCATTTTGTGTACTTTATTAATAAAGAAGGAAAATCAGACAGTTTGGCAGTTTTTCGTAAGCAATCACCCATATAATCGGACAGGTTGGCAGTTTTTCGTAAGTAATCACCCATATAATCGGTCAGGTTGGCAGTTTTTCGTAAGTAATCACCCATTTAATCGGACAGTTTGGTAGTTTTTCGTAAGTAATCACCCATATAATCGGACAGGTTGGCAATGTTTCGTAAGTAATCACCCATATAATCGGACAGGTTGGCAGTTTTTCGTAAGTAATCACCCATATAATCGGACAGGTTGGCAGTTTTTCGTAATAAATAGTAAAACAAAATAATGCATCCAAAAATAAAATTGAAGCAAAATCTTAACGTGTGGACTGAAAAAAAGATTCGACCAAATTTCCGTTCGATCAAATTTCCGTCGATCAACTTTCCGTCGACGAAATTTCTTTCGATCAAATTTCCGGATACGAATCGGACAGGTTGGCAGTTTTTCGTAAGTAATCACCCATATAATCGGACAGGTTGGCAGTTTTTCGTAAGTAATCACCCATGACTGGAAAGCCATTGGTAGAAATATCCCCTAGACAACATCTGAGCTATTGAACTGCATGCAAGAATAAATTATAATTACAGGATTTCGTAACGGCTTCTTAACTTAAATGAAATCGTTTCTATATTACCAAAATAGCGTCTTTAACTGATTGCTTGTCTGTGTAAACTGTGTGTACTACCGTCTTATGCAACTGATATTAAAAAGGACGAATAGAAAGCTTGTCAATATTACAAGTAAAAAGAAAGGAAAAAAATCTCCATTGAGTGATGTGGCGAGTTAATCTGCCTCCATTGTCAGAAACCCCAATCATTTCGTGAACAATCATGTGTGGACACAGCAGAGTAATTACAATCTTCAGACTTCTATAGGGCGAACTCTGGTGCGGCCAGTCTCATCAAACACCTTGTTCGGGCAGGGGCGTAGCTAGCACATACACCGAGGGGGTAAGAACATATTTGATTTGTGATTCAATCAATTTTGGTTGACGAGCCGTTGTATCTTTATATATTTGTGTACGAGCCGTAAGATCGTAATATCCTTGTAATGACTAGCAATGACTATCAATGACTATACATGTGTACCTTGACAGTCTATGCCCCTACCTCATCTCATGGGCCAGTGTAAACCATGACAATTAATATACCAACACCACCCGGATAAGTTGTATAATAATATGTATTCTCTATATTCGTTGGTGTGTATTATAATGAAGAAGTTCTATTAAACACTCTAATCAATACACTCTTGCTTAACGGCCATCAATGTACACGATCCTTACAACAACTAAAACAAGCACGTCATTTCCTCCTACCCAGATACGTCACAACATTCTCACACTATATATAAAGCTAAACATATAATCTCTAACTAAACATGTTTTACGTAGCAACATAACCACAGTGATTTCATACCCTTGACATTGGTCTAGCCTACTTCTCCAGCTTCTGAAATTTATCATTGACATGTTTAAAACTATGATAATTTATTATAAAAGAGTTGATTTCATAATGGTTTGGTTGTCATTGTCTATAAATTAATAAATAACGATTTTAAGGTTAGTTGAGAGGTTGGTCACTTGTTGCTTCATTTTCCACTACTTAGCACCACCAATGGATAACAATAGTGATTTTTAAATTGTAACTTTCTTTTTTTTTTTTTATGTCTTAAGGTTTGAGTTACAAATTTTCATTCAATATGTGGCCAAATACACTGTACTGAGAAATTAAGTTTTAAAATGTTTTCCTTTCCCTAGAATTTACCTTATTTCAATTTTTAACGCAATTTTTGTCCACTATGTCGTGGTAAGGGTCATTGTGCTTCTATAAGAATGTGGCCGAGACTTGAAAGCGCACCAAGAAACAGATCCAAGAGTTACTTCACTTGGTCATTCGGCGCAGTTAACAAGACTTTGCGGGTCTGGGTTTCTAGTGACAATTTGTGACAAATCTGTTGCTTGCTGAAATTTAAAAAAAACACACAGAAATTGAATTCCTTAAAGCGTGTACCCGGGATTTCCCTGAATGGGAACATTTCCTTACATTTCCTTACATTTCATAACATTTCATCACATTTCATCACATTTCATCACATTTCATAACAGTTCATTACATTTCAGCATATTTCATCACATTTCATAACATTTCATCAACGCTAATGAAAACAACCCCCAACAGAAACTAAGCCCCCATGATATCCAGATTGAGGTCGCAGACGTATTGTTTTTTCTCCATTTGATTCCTTGATAAAGTCAAACACTTTTTGATCGTGACCCGTGCTATTGTTATTTTTAATATATATACATGTAAATTGTTTTCATGTATGATTATTCTTGTTCGGTTTGTTACGTTTTCAGCATTTACGTAACTCTCCCATAAGTTGTACACATGAGTAGCACTTGTACCGTAGTTAGTTTTTACTGCTTCTCTTTGTATCGAATAAAAACAATACTATTTTCACCGTGTTAGACCGGGAGTGTTTCTGTGTGTTAAATCAGTATACGCACTGTTTGATGCTAAAATAAGGACGAATTATTTTATGCTATGTCATTGGTATGGAACAGTGGTTCTCAACCTTCCTAACGCCGGCACCCTTTAATACAGCTCCTCGTGTTGTGGCGACCCCCAAAACCACATAGTTATTTTTTATTGATATTTCATAACTGTAGAGTATATGTTTTCCGATGGCCTTAGGTGACCCCTGTGAAAGGGTCGTTCGACCCCCCCCCCCCCAACACACAAAGGGGTCGCGACCCACAGGTTGAGAACCGTTGGTATAGAATACCTGCTGACTCATGTTACAGATTCGGTATAGAATATCTACTGACGCATGTTAAATTCAAGTCTATTTAACAAAATTAATAGTTAAAAAATGACCATTTAAATGGTGACCACCATTGCGTGCAAACAACAGTAAATCTCTTCATATGTTAATTGTGTTGTGCCGAGGAATTCTGAGAAGTGTCTAGGTATGCCAGTGAGCGAGAACAAACGTTGCGGAGCACTGCTCAAGGGTACTCTCCTATGATGTTTGCTAGCACTGCTCTAGGATACTCTTCTGTGATGTTTGGGAGCACTGCTCTAGGGTACTCTACTAAGATGTTTTGCATCACTGCTCTTTAAGGTGCTCTCCTATGATGTTTGGGATCACTGCTCTTTAGGGTACTCTCCTATGCCGTAGAAAAAAAGCAGACAACTTTCTGTGTTTATTGATGTAGACATCGAGTCGCGAGGAATTTAGATACCATTGTTGTGTGCCTAATGAAAGATCACTCTTAACTTCCCACCAACAAATTATTGCCCCTGGATCATTCTCCTTGTATCCTATTTCTTTTCATCGGGGACAAAACAATGTTGTGTGGTTTCTATACAATGTTGTGTGGTTTCTATACAATGTTATGTGGTTTCTATACAATGTTATGTGGTTTCTATACAATGTTATGTGGTTTCTGTACAATGTTATGTGGTTTCTATACAATGTTATGTTGTTTCTATACAATGTTATGTTGTTTCTATACAATGTTATGTGGTTTCTATACAATGTTGTGTTGTCTCTATACTATGTTATGTGGTTTCTATACAATGTTATGTTGTCTCTATAGTTTGTTATGTGGTTTCTATACAATTTTATGTTGTTTCTATACAATGTTATGTTGTTTCTATACAATGTTATGTTGTTTCTATACAATGTTATGTGGTTTCTATACAATGTTTTGTTGTCTCTATACCATGTTATGTGGTTTCTATACAATGTTATGTGGTTTCTATAAAATAGTGTGTGGTTTCTATACAATAGTGTGTTTCTATACAATGGTGTGTGGTTTCTATACAACGGTGTTTTGTTTCTATACAATAGTGTGTGGTTTCTATACAATAGAGTGTGGTTTCTATACAATAGTGTGTGGTTTCTATACAATAGTGTGTGGTTTCTATACAATAGTGTGTGGTTTCTATACAATAGTGTGTTTCTATACAATGGTGTGTGGTTTCTATACAACGGTGTTTTGTTTCTATACAATAGTATGTGGTTTCTATACAATATAGTGTGGTTTCTATACAATGTTATGTGGTTTCTATACAATAGTGAGTGGTTTCTATACAATAGTGTGTGGTTTCTATACAATAGTGTGTGGTTTCTATACAATAGTGTGTGGTTTCTATACAATAGTGTGTGGATTCTATACAATGGTGTTGTTTCTATACAGTGGTGTGTTGATTCTAGCAACAAAAGTCATCGACGATTGGGTTCTTGTCTGTGTCCAATGAAATTCGGACCGTCTTTCTATTTTAGAATGGTACACAGTTGTATACTGGTCTATCTATCCATCAAGCCTCAGTCATTTCGGATTAAATTACCCTCGTGTCGTAATGTACGATTTGTACAAGTGCTAACATATCAGCTCTAAATATCAAACAATCTTCTATGGGAGAGAAAAACTTGTAATTAAATTTGCTGAGGCTAAGGTAAACATTTTAAAGGCGTATGGGTAACTCTTTTTTGAAAAAATAAGTCGTTCAATGTTAATATGTCATTTGCTGTTACTCGAGGATGAAGAGGCGAAAGAAGAAGAAGAAAAATATTGGGGTACGGGGTTTAGCAGCGATGCATCATTATGTAAAAATGATATGGTAACCGTTACATGGAAATAACGTCTCAAAAATTATTTTATCACGGGTCTATAGGACTTTGCACCAGCCATACCCATTTACCCAAACGACAGAGGAGTGAATAGGGTGCACCATCAAAACCCCAGAGGAAAACGGCTCAAAGGCAGACCAAGGCTTAGATGGATGGATGGTGTTGAAAAGAGATGGGATTCGTAAGCATTGAAAAGAAAAACATCATTTAGGCAAAATCATTAGTCAAAAATCAGCAGCAGAACGATTAATTTTTCGTCTGAGAGCCAAATTTCTTTTCAAGAACCTGTCAAGAACCATGTTTTTCGTAGTCAAAACCGATTTGTGGCCGACTGGCCGAGCCGCATTGAGGCCTCTAAAGAGCCACATGCGGCCCTCGAGTCGTGATTTGCCGACCACTGAGTTAGGTCTAAGAAGAAGGACGTGGTGGGCAGGCCAAATCCCTACTTGGGCTGTAGTGCCGCAACGATGGATACCCATTTACCCCTGCTCTCTAGACTCACCCCTCCTTTCTAGAATAACCTCAGCTCCTTATATTTACTACTGCTCCCTAAATTTACCACTCTCCCACTCCTCGGGTTCAGAACTGCTCTTTGTATTCACCACTGCTCATTAGATTAACCCACTGCTAATTAGATTAACCCACTGCTTCCAACTTCCAGGGCCAGCAAACCTGATTTCAAGGAGCAAGAAACTAAAAGTATTCGCTTCTCTTGACTTTCCGTTTTAAATGGACGCAAAGTTAACAGTAAGCCCCCTCCCCCCCCCCCTCAACCACCCCGACTCATCTACAAATAAATGTCAACAACTCTACATTCTCAGAAGGAATAGTTACAACACACAGACATGAGTTCTCGTCCACTTGGGCAGCTCGCATTCCATTTGGTCTTCACCTGATGGGGGAGGACAACTCGACACGCGCCTAGAAATACCAGCAACACAGATTCTTCTCATCCCCAGAGATAAACAACGTGTGTGTTTTGCAATTGTGTTGTATGTGTGTCTGTGTATGTGTGTATGTGTGTCTGTGTGTGTGAAGCCAAAGTTAAAGAAGTAACCCGCGGTGTAATGTTCAACAATTATTCTGTGTAGGATGTGTTACAGAGAGTTGGTTTACCGTATGCTTACATCCATATCAACTTGTTCATGACCCCCGAGACAAGAATCTGTAAAACTTTAGGACTTGAGTGTTCTCGTCTATGAATTTGAATGCAGGAATATCAGGGGGAAAAAAGGTGGGGAGGGGGGTTGTCTAGAAGTTTTTTCCAGCCGATGAGACAGAATTGACGTTCCTTAGTCGCTGCCGCATAAATCAGCGCATGAGGAATAAATGAATGAACTTCTGCAAAAAATCCATACTTAAAAGATAAAATGAACAATAATTATGCTTAATTTCTGCAGAAATCTTGCGCCATAAACAATTCGAGTATTTTTCTTATACCTTTGAAAGGGATACTCTTTAAAGGGAACTGATTGGGTGTTTGAAGTGAGCCACTAAATATGACATTTTTTATACCGCCTGGATGTCTATACCCCAGTGCTTCCATTGAATCTGATATGAACACCAGTGTCCCTGTAACGGACATTGCACTGCCTCAGTTGTTCTATCTCAGAACTAGAATCTATTTAGCCCTTATTCTGCAGCAGCGTGTTCTGATTTCTTGTTGCACCCAATCACGTATCCTGCTATTCATTAACTATAAACTATTTTACAGAATATTTCTGGTGACGCCTATGCTCTGGTGACGCCCATGCTCTATTCTCTGGCATTCAGTTCCCTTCAATTTATACGACTTTCAAAAAATAAATTTAAAAGCAGGTGAAAAGGTCAAACTAAACACCTATGAACAGTACTTGCTAAATGTCAAGGTGAAGGTCTCACAAATCTCAGGTAGTGTACCCGAACACATTAGTTATCCTTAGAGTCACGGATAACTCTCTTGTATCAATGGCGATTCCTTGTCGTTGTATGTTTGTTGAGCATACATCGTGCACCGTGTATGATATGAGAGACGATAGGAGCTAATGGCTTGTGAGTGGGAGACGTAGTAGGGTGAACTCAGGATTATTGAGCCGAGCCGTCGGGAAACGTTGCCAGAATGTGGAAACAGGGGAAACTGTTCTAGAAGTAAACGGTTTTAGTGATGGTGGCCGTCCATATTTTGTAAGAACTGATTTGAGTGATGGTGGCCGTCCATATTTTGTAAGAACTGATTTGAGTGATTGTGGCCGTCCATATTTTGTAAGAACTGATTTGAGTGATGGTGGCCGTCCATATTTTGTAAGAACTGATTTGAGTGATGGTGGCCGTCCATATTTTGTAAAAACTGATTTGAGTGATGGTGGCCGTCCATATTTTGTAAGAACTGATTTGAGTGATGGTGGCCGTCCATATTTTGTAAGAACTGATTTGAGTGATGGTGGCCGTCCATATTTTGTAAGAACTGAGAATAGTTTGTTTTTGTTTTGCTTTTAAAATGATCCTTTTTTTATACCTCCTTCAGTTAATGGAATAGTTACTACTGAATTCGAACTGGTGGTGCGATCAGTTTCATCTGCCATAGAAATAGAATGCACATGGTCGACATAAGTCTACCAAGCAAAGGAGTTATGTGTACGTAATATTTTTGTTAAAAAGCAACTAACTGCCCATGAAAACATAGGATTTACACATTTCACGCTACCACGGTACTCAACTCCCCAGCGGAACTTAACACACCGACTGGCACCCTGTGTTCACGCGACCACGGTACTCAACTCCCCAGCGGAACTTACTACACCGACTGGCACCCTGTGTTCACGCGACCACGGTACTCGACTCCCCAGCGGAACTTACTACACCGACCCGCACCCTGTGTTCACGCTACCACGGTACTCAACTCCCCAGCGGAACTTACTACACCGACTCGCACCCTGTGTTCACGCGACCACGGTACTCAACTCCCCAGCAGAACTTAACACACCGACTCGCACCCTGTGTTCGCGATGTTTTTATTCACCTCCCCATTGTTTACACTCGTTTACAACTGCGACCAGTCCCATAACTTGCCCTAAGTAAAAAAAAATCACCCCAAACTCATCACACTCGCTTAACAACCCGACCACGCCCGCGACCACGACCACGACCACGCCCACAATATCAGCCTATAACAAGCTGATTATATTCAGATTGTTTATTTACTAGTTGTTTTACATAATTTATAATATAGGGCAACGAATTTGAATTTTCCTTTGTCGCCACAACTCTCACCTTTGTTTTATTTTATTTTTTAAAATTATTATTTTTTTTTAATTATAAGTTTTCTTGTCGATGATTTAAAGAAAATACAGGTGGAGAAATCTTTCAAAATATGAACCAATTTATTATTTTTTTTAAATCGTATCCTCTTGGCGTAACTGTAAATCCAACGAATCAATTTTACAACTCACAAAGTGTAGATTAAGAACGCGCTGAGATTATATCTCGGGGTCTAGAAATCTTCGCTATCGCTGAGTTAACAAATTACACGACCTGATGTTTTAGCGCTAAGTACTTCGAATGATAACGTTCTTACGAAAGCCGGGATCCCGGTCGGCATTAAAACACCCCTCCTTTTGAACGGGAGATAACTGGCTGTCATGTACGGGAGATTACTCAATGTGATTTACAACATATTCCGTGTTGAATTCAGTAAATGTTCTCAGCTCCCCCTTGAACCAGTTGACCAGACTGTTACGGAGACGACTTCATGGAAAAGTGTTCTTGATGTGGCAGTGTGTTACCTTAATGGTAATAAGGTAACACACGATCTGTGTAAAAACCCCACCCTGGCTGTATTTATGACACGAACGCGCTCACTCATGTTCAAAGGTATAGCACAACGCTGTGTGCTGGGAACTTGCTGGTAACACTTTCTGGTAACACTTGCTGGTAACACTTGCAGGTAACACTTGCTGGTAACACTTGCTGGTAACACTTGCTGGTAACACTTGCAGGTAACACTTGCTGGTAACACTTGCTGGTAACACTTGCAGGTAACACTTGCTGGTAAAACTTGCTGGTAACACTTGCTGGTAACACTTGCAGGTAACACTTGCTGGTAACACTTGCTGGTAACACTTGCAGGTAACACTTGCTGGTAACACTTGCTGGTAACACTTGCGCGATCCTCTTTGGTTCTCACTCCGAGGTAGTTGCCCTTCTATACCCCCGAATGGGAGTCATATTAAGGAGGTCCGATGCTCACGGGTCGATTTTGATTCGAGCAGACTTGCATAAAGCAAAAAAAGTAGTTCTTAGTTATTTCCCCGGTTTACCTGGTCGCTTCATAGTGTCCTCTTTTTTTCTTCAATTTTTCTTGTTTTGCCATACTCTCAGAACCAGTAAAGTTTATAGTTCTCACGACTTCATTTTCCTTGGTTTTTGTATACTTAAATTTAAAACTGCATTGCCAGCATTACCACTCACCACTCGGCTCACGGCAACAATTAGTTGTTTTTTTCTATTAGTATTAGTTTTACTAGCCAAGTACAATGAATAATAACTAGCTCTTATTCTCTTATCTTCTCCCGGGGAGAGATTACCGAGAGATTGCAGCCTGGTCCCGGAAACTCTAGCGCATCTGTTGACCGCATGTCCCTCACTGTCACTAGAGGTTTCAGGGGGAGGCCAGGGCGGCGGGAGAGCCCTGCGTCAAGACAATGTTATATGGCACAGCTCAGCAGATGGGGCTGGTAGCCGATGTACTAAATGGCACAGCCCAGCAGACGAAGCTGGTATCCAATGTATTAGTCGGCACAGCCCAGCAGAAGAAGCTGGTAGCCAATGTACTAGTCGGCACCGCCCAGCAGAAGAAGCTGGTAGCCAATGCACTAGCCGGGGTTTTAATAGAGTACTCTCAAACCTTCAACATAATAGTTGGTTAGCTAATTTTTTCCGTATCCGGAAAAGTGTTTGATAGAAATTTCGTCCACGGAAAATTGATCGACAGAAGTTTCATCGAACTGAAATTTGATCGAACTGTAGTTTGGTCGAACGGAAATTCGGTAGAATTTTCTTTTTAGGTCAATCAATCGAATTTTGTCATACTCTCAGAACTCAAAGAAATTTCCTTTTTGAACGCATTATTTAATTTTGCGCTATAGTATAGTGCGTTCAAAATGAAATTTGACGATAATTAAAATTTGATCGTGTTAACTGAAATAAAAATTCGACCAAATTTCCGTCCGATCAATTTTCAATCGACGAAATTTCTTTCAAACAAATTTCCGGTCACCAATTTTTTCAGCTTTAGTCTTGGTGTTAAGCAACTGGCGAGTTCCCAGGAAAGTAGTGAAAGTGGGGGAAGAATTATTTACGGGATTACACTTTGACATAGACATACAGAAACACATCCACGGGAATACGATGAGTCTCAATTGATTCCTTAAGCTCCACATACCATCTCTATTATAATTTGTACTAGGCTGTACAGGTCGTCTCTCACAACGTTTAAAACATCTTTAACGTTTGATTTTTGTGGACACCTCTGGACAGATAAAGGAAGGCTCGGCAGTGTGTGACGCTGACGGCCTTGAGTTTATTTCAGGTCATTTACATCCAGTGTTTTCTATTCTAATCTCAGCGAAAAAAATTTATTATTATTATTATTATATCTTACGGGATAAACTATAATAATAATCGTATATCAACAATAATTCCAGAAAGAATCAATATATAATCAAATGGAAAATAAATGAAATGAGGACATCAAGTGAGATTAAGAAAATTTATGTTTTCAAACAGTGGCCTAGAGTTGATTGGATTTAAAATTCACCCCCCCCCCCGGCCCCCGGGCCCCCGGCTCCAACTATACACTGCACATCTATCATCGGCATTAAAAGAAAAATTAAATTTTCTTTTTTAATTGCTCTTAAAGAACGCGCCCAAAACTTCCAATTACGCAGGAATTTTCCACGTTAAAAAAAATAAAATGTAAAAAAAAACACAAGCATTTCATCCCATCTCAATCTGTCAGCCATCTCTGGCCCCCCAAGTGGCCCTTCAAGTCCTCAAGTGTCCATCAGACGTCACAAGAAAACAATTCGCACTCGTTTAATTAAATCATCTAGCTGGAATCAGATGGCTGTTTTATGGGGTCTCGGGGGGGGGGGGAGGGGGGTTGTTTTTGTTAAGGGGGGGGGGTTATGCTGATGACGTATAAGAACATGTCAATTTGTTTCTCATTAACCTGTGTTTGTAAGCCGGGTGGGGGTAGCGGTGAGGGGGGTGGGGGCTGGTATGCCGGGCTGAACACCTAAGATGGCTGACGTCTCATTTGGAAATGTTTATAAACACTGGGGGTCGCTCCTGGAGGTTTTAGGAATTTACCAAATGAGCTTCTCAGGTGGAGGTGACCTCGATAACAGAAACAAATATGTCCTGGGACCTTAAACACGGATACAAATAATATGTCTTGTGACCTTAAATACATATGCAATACCTCAGGTGACTTTAAATACAGATATAATAGGTTAGGTGACTTTAAATACAGATTAATATGTGTTAGCTGACTTTAAATACAGATACACTATTTTATGAGATACAGATACAATATAGCAGGTGAATTTAAATACAGAAAAAAAATTGTCAGATACAATGCGTCACGTGACACAAAACAGGAGTCAGCAAAGTTTTTGTAATGGAAGCAGTTAGCAAGATCTCCACGGCGTCTGAAGCAAAAATTGTGCTAAAATCAAGGTTGCCCACATAAAGGTTGCCTACATCAAGGTTAACTACACAAAGGTTGCCTACATCAAGGTTGACCACATCAAGGTTTCCTACACCAAGGTTGCCTACATCAAGGTTGCATACATCAAGGATGCCTACTCAAGGTTGCCTACATCAAGGTTGCCTACATCAAGGTTTCCTACATCAAGGTTGACCACATCAAGGTTGCCTACACCAAGGTTGCCTACATCAAGGTTGACCACATCAAGGTTTCCTACACCAAGGTTTCCTACATCAAGGTTGACCACATCAAGGTTTACTACACCAAGGTTTCCTACATCAAGGTTGACCACATCAAGGTTGCCTACACCAAGGTTGCCTACATCAAGGTTGCCTACACCAAGGTTGCCTACATCAAGGTTGCCTACATCAATGTTGCCTACACCAAGGTTGCCTACATCAAGGTTGACCACATCAAGGTTGCCTACACCAAGGTTGCCTACATCAAGGTTGCCTACATCAAGGTTGCCTACACCAATGTTGCCTACATCAATGTTGCCTACACCAAGGTTGCCTACATCAAGGTTGCCTACATCAAGGTTTCCTACACCAAGGTTGCCTACACCAAGGTTGCCTACACCAAGATTTCCTACATCAAGGTTGTCTACATCAAGGTTGCCTACATCAAGGTTGCATACATCAAGGTTGCCTACATCAAGGTTGCATGCATCAAGGTTGCCTACATCAAAGTTGCCTACATCAAGATTGCCTATATAAAGATTGCCTATATAAAGGTTTCCTAGATCAAACTTTCCTTCATCAAAGTTTCAAGGTTGCCTACACCAAGGTTGCCTACACCAAGGTTGTCTACACCAAGGTTGGCTACACACATGATCTGAGCACCTCCAACAATTTATTTTATAAAATCGCATATCGAAAACACGTCACACATTTTCCCACGCAGAATGCAGCATGAAACAAAAACTTGGTGTTTTTGTGACAGAGTCATGACATTGACTTAAATGAGACTGACTGTAACGACTCTGATTGTAATGAGTCTGATTGTAACGACTTGGATTGTAATGACTCTGACTGTAACGACTCTGACTGCAACGACTCTGACTGTAACGACTCTGACTGTAACGACTCTGACTGTAACGACTCTGACTGTAATGACTCTGACTGTAACGACTCTGACTGCAACGACTCTGACTGTAACGACTCTGACTGTAACGACTCTGACTGTAACGACTCTGACTGTAATGACTCTGACTGTAACGACTCTGACTGCAACGACTCTGACTGTAACGACTCTGACTGCAATGACTCTGATTGTAAACTACTCTGACGTTTTGGAGGGACATTCATTGCAAACTTTTGAGTACATTTTTTTGGAAAAGTGTGTTGTTGTTTTTTTACAGTAGTTTTTTATTTCAAATGTGTAAAATCTTCTTGGATAGAAATATGATCAAAAGTTATCCATGATGAGAAATTCAAGTCGCGATACCTTGCACTGGGAATCTAATTATCTCTAACGTAAAACTGTATTAACATTATTAATGACGATTACTGAAATAACTATTTCATAATTATTTTTTTTTGAAAATAGCACACCAAAATACTCTCGGTATAAAATGACTGTGTAGCTTCTAGATTCTAGATAGATCCTCAACACACCCTTGCTTAGATTTCAAACATTGTTATGGATTTCTTGTCACTTCTAAACTGCCTGTACGGTGTTCATACATTGATCCTTTGGCACATCACACGTCGCAACGTTTACACGCCTGGGACAGAACCGCTGGACCGGGGTATCCAATTCGGGTCATTTTGCTTCCTGCCGAGCCCGAGGATGCTCACGAACGTGGCCCTGTACCGGGTGTTCATCGTCAAGTAGATGACGATTCCGAAACTTGAATTGGAGGCCTCCAGGACGTACGTACACGTGAACAGCGTGTTGAACAAGTTCCGATACGACCCGTCCATGGTGAACTCTTTGTCACAGATATACCAGACGACAAGCCCGATGTTCGGAGCCACGCTGGTGATGAACATCACGGAGAGCGCGGCCAGCATCCTAATGGCTCTCCTGTCGTTGCCTGAGAGTTTCTTTAGACTTATGTTATCTACCTTGCCCCATGTAAAACGGACGCCTCCCTCCACTTGGCTTTCTCCTTCAGCTTCAACACTATGATGACGAGGCAGACTCCGACGACGACGAAGGGCGCCAGGGGAGATAAGGTGTTGTTGAAGAAAACGGTGGCCTTGATGACGTCTTTGGAACCGTTCTGTTATCCACGGGTGAGGACCGCCACCCCAGCCAAGCGGTCGTGTAGGTGGGGCAGACCACGGCTATCCCGGCCGCAAAGATGAATCCCATGATGCACCGCACCCGCCTGGTCGTGATGATCGTTCTGATGGTCAGCGGCTTGATGATGCAGAGGCAGCGCTCGAGCATGATGTACGCCGTGACCCAGCTGGTGATCCTGGCGAAACATGTGTGCGGCCACGATGCGGTCAGGTACTGGACCTCGAGCCGCACGAACGGCACGGGGGAGAAGGCCGGGTTGAGCACAACGGACTGCCACAACAGAGGGATGAGCGAGCAGACGTCGGATATGGCCAGGGCCAGTAGGCTGATGTTGACGCTGTCCTTGAACCCGTGTCGCGTGAAGACGATGATGTTCATGACGTTGGAGGCGATGCCGAAGATGGAAATGATGGGCGAGATGACGGCGATGTTAAGCAGAATGAAAAACTCGACGACGTCATTGCCTATGACGAATATGCTGTGCTGAGTGAGAGCGATATTCTGAACCAGGAAGACTTCAGTTGAACAATTCGTTTTGTTTGACATCTCTACAAAATCTGGCCAAAGCAGGTTGCCATTCTCGTTCTCCATCCGGCTTTATAAACCCAGCGATAACAACAAGTGGCTCGAAATGTTATTGCGCCTTAAGATTCAGTTTGTCAAGTACTTCATGACCCCCGTTGGCAACCTTTCAATGCCCTGTGAGGTTCTGTCCCATTAACATGACTTAAATACATACGGCAATTTTTGTAGAGATCACGAGAAATATCTCGGGTATTTGGTGATCTTTGTAGAAATTCAGTATAACAAAGTAAATGTTCATTATTTTTTTTTTAAATTAAACTATTAAGAAAATAGAAGTTGTTGTTCAATCAGTATCGAATATAAGATGTTGTTCAATCAGTATCGAATAGAAGATGTCGTTCAATCAGTATCGAATAGAAGATGTTACGCACGCAACGATTCGAGTGTGAGTTTTTTAACACAGTGTGTAACAGATCTGTCAGCTGTTATCTAACAGCCGTTGCTGACGCGGGTCTCAAACAAATAAGGTTAATCGGTTAGCGACAGTGTTAGTCTCTGTAAGCCTGAGAAATATTTCATGCAAATTTTTGACACAGAATTGGTATTTATAAAAGAAAAAAACACTGTATCGGTGGTTACTGTATTGTAGCACTTTCAATAATTGAACTTCCTTCACTACGTGACAACACCCGATCCACCAGACGAAGCAGTCTTAAAGCTGCACGCACAAAATAAGGCTGGATGAATATTCAAATATAAAGCCACCAGAATCTGTACACGACTGCCTCCCTTGGGGTGTCTATGACTGGTTCTGTCGGGTGGGTGAGATAAACCCAACGTCTTACGTTTTCCATTCAAACATATCTATACAAAAAAAAAATATTAATTTAATGCGCTATCTATTTTTCTTTTCTTTTTTTTCAAAATGAATACATCAATGTTTTGTTTATTATGTTAAATTGTGTTGGATGAAACATCCATTATCTAACAAAAATTAACGGCCGCAGTAATTGAGAAAAATCGACTAAACTGTGATATCTTCTAAAAGTTTGTCTTACCGGTAGTTAACGAAATATTTTTTTTATATTGAAATGATTTTTAAGATCAAACGCTTTTGTCTTCTGTTGCTCTTCTGTGTGTACACATAAAATATGATTGGACAAAATTCAGTTAACACCGTGTTAGGCAATGGCAAAATGAATGTGTACACGGGAAATGATTTTTTTTTTTTTTTTTTTTTTGGTGTATTTTCCTACCAGACAAAAGCAATTATAATTAACTTAAGCTTCAACCGGGTAATTGTATTGCAAATATAAACTGTTCTTGTTAATTGTATTTCCGTCGCCAGGCACGTGATTAAAGATCCGGTAAATGTCTGTGTTGTATGTCTGTGTTGGTTTCTGGTATCCAAATAGGAAACAACTAGATTCAGGCTGCGGTGTAATCAAGTCGCTGTACCAAGGAGCAAGTGCAAGACTCGCCACATCTGAGCAGACATTAGATCTTATCATTGTGTTCGCCTGAGCTGAGCAACCTTTTCAGCTATAGTTATCACTTTGACAGGCTATCGTTGTGACAGGTTATCACAGTGACAGGTTATCACATTGACAGGTTATTACAGTGACAGGTTAACAAAGTGACAGGTTATCATTGTCCTCATGTCTTGTAGTTATCGTCTTCGGTCAAACCTACGATCTTTTTTTAACGTTGTCCATTCATTATCTCTTTCAACATTACACTTCTCTCCTTCCTGCCTCCCTCTATTTCTCTCTTCCTCCTTCCACCCTTTCCTTCCTTCCTCCCTTCTTTCTTCTTCCTTCCTACCTCTCATTTTTCCCTTTCTTTCTGTCACTTCAATCTCTATTTATTTATTCATGTAATCTCTAGCTCTTCATCGCCATCTCTAACTATTAATATATGTCTGTAACTTCTCATCTTTATCTTTTCCTATCCACACACAAATCTTTTTACGTCCCACACATAGTTTACCACACACATCCTTCACGTCCCACACAGAGTTTACCCGACGTCTTAAGAAGCTCCCGAGGAGAATGCTCACCTCTCTGGTCAAACGGGCGAGGGCTGAGCATGTCCTGTGGGCGCCTCCTTGTTCTCGGTCCACGGACGCCTCAAGTAGGGATCAGTATTGAAGGTCGGGGGCAGGTTTAATGAGATCCCCGGGGCTCCTACATCGTGAGGGACTGGCGAGATTGTTTGTTTACAGCTGGATGCCTATGGTTGTATTAAATCGTCTTTGTCAAAAGTGTTTGCTTTTGTCTGTATTCATACGCACTTGTCTGTATCTCTATGGGCTTTTCATCCGTATTCAAATGGACTTTTGTTTGTAGTCCTTTAGAATTTTTGTCTGTATTCCTTGACAATGTTTGTCTGTATTCTTAAAGACTTGGGTTAGTCTGAGTGAAAACTGATGGGTGGACTTTTGTTGTGACAACTGATGTGTGAACTCTTGTTACAACTGATGGGTGGATTTTTGTGACAATTGATGGTTGGACTTTTGTGACAACTGATGGGTGGACTTTTGTTGTGACAAATGATGTGTGAACTCTTGTGACAATTGATGTGTGGACTCTTGTGACAGTTGTTGGGTGGACTTTTGTGACAATTGATGGTTGGACTTTTGTGACAGTAGTTGGGTGGACTTTGTGACAATTGCTGGTTGGACTTTTGTGAAAATTGTTGGGTGGACTTTTGTGACAATTGATGGGTTTATCTTTTCATGGACTTTTTAAAAAAAAAGTGATAGTTGGAAATGTTGTTTAAGAACTACTAGAAACATGGGTTATGTAATAACATGTGTCTATGCTAGCATACCAACTTTTTTTAATCAACTCACCTGCTTTGATAAACATGCATGTGGCGTTTTGCGTCGTCCAACTATAGCGTGACCCACGTAGGAACAATGTTTAGTTGATTGGCATTAGCATGACATGTCGTGAGCCACATAAGAAAAATGTTTAGTTGAATGGCATTAGCATGACATGTCGTGAGCCACATAGTACGGATGTTAGTTAATTGGGTCTGGCATGATATGTCGTGACCCACATAGCACGGATGTTTAGTTGATTGGGTCTAGCATGATATTTTGTGACCCACATAGGAACAATGTTTAGTTGATTGGTTCTGGCATGAGATGTCGTGACCCACATAGCGCGGATGTTTAGTTGATTGGGTCTAGCATGAGATGTCGTGACCCACATAGCGCGGATGTTTCGTTGATTGGGTCTAGCATGAGATGTCGTGACTCACATAGCGCGGATGTTTCGTTGATTGGGTCTAGCATGAGATGTCGTGACCCACATAGCACGGATGTTTAGTTGATTGGGTCTAGCATGAGATGTCGTGACCCACATAGCGCGGATGTTTCGTTGATTGGGTTTCGCCAGCAATGTCATGGGTGTGCCGAGATTGTTATCTGTTCACAGTTTGTCTATTCATGCCTCCCCTACCCCATCCTGTTATTACATTCCATCATCTTCCAGTCAAATGTCAAAGCGTCAGAAAACTTATTGCCCATGTGGGAAAGTAAACTTTGGCGAGAAACCCCCGAGCTTGTTGCCTGCTGACTCGCCTTCCCTCGCTTCGTCCTCGCTTCCTTTGTTGTTCTCGCCTAAACACTGGTTCATATAAAAACTCTGAAACTCTTTTCATTACATCAACCTCATTGAACTCTTTCATTGTACCTATCTCATTGAACTTTTTCATTGTATCAATCTCATTTATCATTTTCATTGTAAATCTCATTGAACTCTTTCATTGTATCAATCTCATTGAACTCTTTCATTGTATCAATCTCATTTAACTCTTTCATTGTATCTATCTCATTGAACTCTTTCATTGTATCTATCTCATTGAACTTTTTCATTGTATCAATCTCATTGAACTTTTTCATTGTAAATCTCATTGCACTTTTTCATTGTATCAATCTCATTGAACTTTTTCATTGTAAATCTCATTGAACTTTTTCATTGTATCAATCTCATTGAACTTTTTCATTGTATCAATCTCATTGAACGTTTTCATTGTATCAATCTCATTGAACTTTTTTGAACTTTTTCATTGCATCAATCTCACTTAACTTTTATTTATTACATCAACATTATTGAAATTTTTCTTTACCTCAGTATCCATTGAACATTTCCTTTAATATAAATTGAACTATTTGAACTTTTCCTTTACCTCGGTATAAATGAACTTCTTCTTTATCTCAATTTAATGAAAATTTTACTGAACATTAACGTCACTAAGTTTCATTTTTTGTTAAACATTTTCTTTACACACTGAACACTTTCTTTATATTAACATCCCTGAACATTTCCTTTATTTAACATCCCTGAACATTTCCTTTATTTAACATCACTGAACATTTTTGGAAGTGCAATCTCCCACCCACCCTTACCCCCATCGCTTTACTTTCTCTCCCCACCCCCCACCCCCCGGGCGCCCTCATTTCGGAAAGGTGTTTTATATCACCTGGTCGAATATCATCCGTAAGTCAACCATTGGCATTTGACGCCCCCTCGTCGGCCCAGCGCTCACTTCTGTGGTGCCCGCCGGTGCGCTTGGCGCCCTAGCTCCGTACAACTGTGCACCTCGGGGGTGTTATGGGATATGAAAGATTAACTGTTTGATGTGAACTAAAGGGCAACAACTGCCCCCGGTGTGCCTACAGCGGGCGTGAAATCCGTGGCAGATAACTCACGTTAAGTTTTAACGTTTGATAGCAACTACTATATATATAATATAGCACAGTGGTCACTGAATCGCAGAATTTTATAAACATATATATATATATATATATATATATAATATATGTGTGTGTTTGTGTGTTTACATACATATATTGACTTTACCCCAATAGATCATTTAAGAATTCTAGCCAATTGTCTTGTGGATTTTAATTCATATCTAGAAAGGAACAAAAATGGAAAATATTGTTTTTGCTATTTTTTGTTGTTGTATATTTGTTGAACTTATTGTTGTATATTTGTTGAACTTATTGTTGTATATTTGTTGAACTTATTGTTGTATATTTGTTGAACTTATTGTTGTATTTTTGTTGAACTTATTGTTGTATTTTTGTTGAACTTATTGTTGTATATTTGTTGAACTTATTGTTGTATATTTGTTGAACTTATTGTTGTATTTTTGTTGAACTTATTGTTGTATATTTGTTGAACTTATTGTTGTATATTTGTTGAACTTATTGTTGTATATTTGTTGAACTTATTGTTGTATATTTGTTGAACTTATTGTTGTATTTTTGTTGAACTTATTGTTGTATATTTGTTGAACTTATTGTTGTATATTTGTTGAACTTATTGTTGTATTTTTGTTGAACTTATTGTTGTATATTTGTTGAACTTATTGTTGTATTTTTGTTGAACTTATTGTTGTATATTTGTTGAACTTATTGTTGTATTTTTGTTGAACTTATTGTTGTATATTTGTTGAACTTATTGTTGTATATTTGTTGAACTTATTGTTGTATATTTGTTGAACTTATTGTTGTATTTTTGTTGAACTTATTGTTGTATATTTGTTGAACTTATTGTTGTATATTTGTTGAACTTATTGTTGTATATTTGTTGAACTTATTGTTGTATATTTGTTGAACTTATTGTTGTATATTTGTTGAACTTATTGTTGTATATTTGTTGAACGTATTGTTGTATTTTTGTTGAACTTATTGTTGTATATTTGTTGAACTTATTGTTGTATATTTGTTGAACTTATTGTTGTATATTTGTTGAACTTATTGTTGTATATTTGTTGAACTTATTGTTGTATATTTGTTGAACTTATTGTTGTATATTTGTTGAACGTATTGTTGTATTTTTGTTGAACTTATTGTTGTATATTTGTTGAACTTATTGTTGTATTTTTGTTGAACTTATTGTTGTATATTTGTTGAACTTATTGTTGTATATTTTTTGAACTTATTGTTGTATATTTGTTGAACTTATTGTTGTATATTTGTTGAACTTATTGTTGTATATTTGTTGAACTTATTGTTGTATATTTGTTGAACTTATTGTTGTATTTTTGTTGAACTTATTGTTGTATTTTTGTTGAACTTATTGTTGTATATTTGTTGAACTTATTGTTGTATATTTGTTGAACTTATTGTTGTATTTTTGTTGAACTTATTGTTGTATATTTGTTGAACTTATTGTTGTATTTTTGTTGAACTTATTGTTGTATTTTTGTTGAACTTATTGTTGTATATTTGTTGAACTTATTGTTGTATATTTGTTGAACTTATTGTTGTATATTTGTTGAACTTATTGTTGTATATTTGTTGAACTTATTGTTGTATATTTGTTGAACTTATTGTTGTATTTTTGTTGAACTTATTGTTGTATATTTGTTGAACTTATTGTTGTATATTTGTTGAACTTATTGTTGTATATTTGTTGAACTTATTGTTGTATATTTGTTGAACTTATTGTTGTATATTTGTTGAACTTATTGTTGTATATTTGTTGAACTTATTGTTGTATATTTGTTGAACGTATTGTTGTATTTTTGTTGAACTTATTGTTGTATATTTGTTGAACTTATTGTTGTATATTTGTTGAACTTATTGTTGTATTTTTGTTGAACTTATTGTTGTATATTTGTTGAACGTATTGTTGTATATTTGTTGAACTTATTGTTGTATATTTGTTGAACGTATTGTTGTATATTTGTTGAACTTATTGTTGTATATTTGTTGAACGTATTGTTGTATATTTGTTGAACTTATTGTTGTATATTTGTTGAACTTATTGTTGTATATTTGTTGAACTTATTGTTGTATATTTGTTGAACGTATTGTTGTATTTTTGTTGAACTTATTGTTGTATATTTGTTGAACTTATTGTTGTATATTTGTTGAACTTATTGTTGTATATTTGTTGAACTTATTGTTGTATATTTGTTGAACTTATTGTTGTATATTTGTTGAACTTATTGTTGTATATTTGTTGAACGTATTGTTGTATTTTTGTTGAACTTATTGTTGTATATTTGTTGAACTTATTGTTGTATTTTTGTTGAACTTATTGTTGTATATTTGTTGAACTTATTGTTGTATATTTTTTGAACTTATTGGGAAGGTGCGTTTACTGAAATATTGTGTGTCTGTTGTTTTATAATCAGCGCAGTTAAGATAGTTCACGTCATCAGAATGGCTCCACGAGACTAACTCAACAACCGGACTTTACAGTTATCTGTTATATCTATAAGACTTCAGTTACAGGTGTTTATAGAACGGCCCTGGGCTGAACAAACAAAAACAGATTTCTGTCTATAGACTTATCTAGGAGCCATCCTGTCCCAGGTCCCCCCCCCCCCCCAAACTTCATGATTGCCTGCTTGATGTTAGAAACTGGAATCTCCTGGGTCTGTCTGACACTTTCACAGTGGATCATATCCTTTGAGGGTTGGACTACATCAACAGTACCCCACTCCAACCCTCACCCCCCCCCCTCAAAGTCACTCTGCTCCCCCATACTTCTTGATTAAAAACGCCCTACGGTTGGTCCTCAGCGTGTTCCTGTCAACAATAGAAAAGCCTGCAATAAAATAAGGGGAATTGGGACATGTTCATACTTAGGATAAAATATTGGACACAACAGGAGAAGGAGTGGCGGGGGGGGGGGGGTGCGGGTTCAGAGCAGTCACATTTGATCAGAAAGCTTCTCTTTAGAGTGGTTTGACCAATCGGTTTTGCCTTCATTACTTTCAGCTCCTTCAACCAACTCCCGAAAAGTGCAGAAATTCAGTATACAGCTTCGATGTGGGTGGGGTGGGTGTGGGTGGGGTGGGGTGGGGTGGACGTGGGTGGGCGGATGTGGTTTGAAGGGGGCGGGGGAGTCATTTTCTTAAATAGTAGTGCATCATTGATTCGTATATCCTGAAATTAATGTAGGTAAAATGTCAAATTGTAAGTAGATCGATATTAGAAAGAGAATTGTTTTTCTCACATCTTGTTTTCAGATTGAGAGATTGACCCAATAAAATATAATATTTTTAAAAAAATTCTTTTACACTGAATAATTTTTTTCCTCTCATTTCACGGTATCGTCATCCAATCCATGTTTACTTAACCAGACCGTGACAACCACAGATGTTGTATAAGTCTATATGGTATGAATGAATCCATTTTGTTCTTTTTTATCTCAATAAAATATTTTTTTCAACGTGGTTGTAACCCAGTTCTCTGTGGGCAGACACTGGAGCAGTACTATTTGAGCATTCATTGGAGCAGTACTTAAATGAGCAGACATCGGAGCAGTACTATTTCAGCAGTCATTGGAGCAGTACTTAAATGAGCAGACATTGGAGCAGTACTATTTGAGCAGTCATTGGAGCAGTACTTAAATGAGCAGACATTGGAGCAGTACTATTTGAGCAGTCATTGGAGCAGTACTTAAATGAGCAGACATTGGAGCAGTACCATTTGATCAGTCATTGGAGCAGTACTTAATGAGCAGACATTGGAGCAGTACTTAATGAGCAGTCATTGGAGCAGTACTATATGATCAGACCTTAGAGCAGTACTCTATGAGCAGACCAATGAGTGCATTATCAGAGGGGAAAATAATAATAATTATGGATGTTGAAATTAAAATATAACTGTAACTTGTCCTATCTATCTACGGCTATTATCTAACAAAGGTCCCGAGGTCAGTCTTTTCTCTACCATAGAGGTCTCGGGACCTTTGAACGTGGAAGTACAAAAGGTACCAAATGCTATAAGCCTACATATGAAGTACTTCTCAGACCAGCTCGTGTCTAACTTATCATGAATGATAAGCAGTAAACGAGTAGGAGTGGCTACATCCATGCTGGCTGGTATCTTGTCCAATGCCGCGGTTCAGACAGATCAACAGTTATTCCTCGTTACGGTCTCGTTTAGGTTTTTCAACAGGTTGACCTCGTTGCTGTCTCGTTCTGGCAGAGAAACAATTTGCACTCGTTATGACAGATCAACATTGGGCCCTTGTTACTGTCTCGTTCTGGCAGATCAACATTTGGCCCTTTGCTACTGTCTCGTTCTGGCAGATCAACAATTGGCCCTTGCTACTGTCTCCTTCCTTGAATAGGCGCCCAGCGCACCGTCCATTGTCTACCAGGACAACATCAATTACGACACAGTGGTATCGATCGTCCATTTAGTCGGGCCTAATTCACTTCTGCCCCAACTACCGATATCGACCTTCATGATTACACCTGGTCGTATCCGCGCAATTAATCAGTTTAGTAATATCGTCCTTGTTTGACACAAGTCCCGGCAAGTAATCAGCTCACCGTGTTCAGAACGGGGGCGAAAATTCTGCAATCACGATTTTTTAGCCCCCTCCCCGCTCCCCCCCCCTGATCTTACCGATATTTACTCCCCATCCCTTCCCATCTCCCCCACATTATTATCCCCGTTGCAAATTACAGCGCCCGATAAATAGTTTACAATCGATTCTTCGGTATCGTCATCGGCGTATTCATCGACGAAACGTCTTGTGATCGTTTCGCCGCCATTACCAGCAGATGGCGGGGATCCCACGAGTTTTTAGCTGATTGGAGATTTCCTTCTTTTAGGATGGCCATTTCCGGTGGCGATTGTTTAGTTTCAATCTTTATCTTTTCCCGTGTGTGTGTGATCAAAAGGTGCCACATTTAGTACAGTAGTTCGTTTCTCTCTCATCGCTTCAGGACGCATAAACATCACAAAAAGCACCGTAAACACCCACACAAGCACCGTAAACACCAACACAAGCACCGTAAACACCAACACAAGCACCGTAAACACCAACACAAGCACCGTAAACACCAACACAAGCACCGTAAACACCAACACAAGCACCGTAAACACCAACACAAGCACCGTAAACACCAACACAAGCACCGTAAACACCAACACAAGCACCGTAAACACCAACACAAGCACCGTAAACACCAACACAAGCACCGTAAACACCAACATAAGCACCGTAAACACCAACACAAGCACCGTAAACACCAACACCAGCACCGTAAACACCAACACAAGCACCGTAAACACCAACACAAGCACCGTAAACACCAACACAAGCACCGTAAACACCAACATAAGCACCGTAAACACCCACACATACACCATAAACACCCACACAAGTACCGTAAACATCCACACAAGCACCGTAAACACCAACACAAACACAGTTAACACCAACACTAAGCACTGTAAACACACACAAGAACACTATACAAACACCCTTTTTAAAGAATTCATTTTACTAACACCAACATTCAGATCCAGTGGCTATTTGGGCATGTAACCTTCAGACCAAACTATATGATATAGAAACATTGAACATAACCATGAGGTAAATCTGAGAAATCTATCAACTCTTATAACTGTACCTAGTGATGCCAGAACTGTACCTAGTGATGCCAATAACTGTACCTAGTGATGCCAATAACTGTACCTAGTGATGCCAATAACTGTACCTAGTGATGCCAATAACTGTACCTAGTGATGCCAATAACTGTACCTAGTGATGCCAATAACTGTACCTAGTGATGCCAATAACTGTACCTAGTGATGCCAATAACTGTATCTAGTGGTGCCAATAACTGTACCTAGTGATGCCAATAACTGTACCTAGTGGTGCCAATAACTGTACCTAGTAAAGCCAATTACCGCTACTAGTGATGTCAACGATTTTCCGTCATCAAAACCCCTCTAAATACCCTCCTGATCATATATTCCTCTGCCCGCCACACAACCACCCCCACCCCACACCCCGAGACGCCCTGGGTACATGGTGGAAATGCGATACTACTGAGAACATCCCCCGCTGACCGGGCCACAGACAACTGACGGCCTTATTGGCGACACAGCAAGTCGACTGAATCTATGGGCCCGGGTCAGTGTAAGGCAATCCATGACATGGTTATGTCCTAAGTGATCGGCTCTCTGAGGTGCACTAACTGATGGAGTATCTGTCGGTCCTTGGGGGTAATGTGTTGACATATTTAATCATTGGGGGGGGGCGTGGGGGGCGTGGAGTTGGGACTCTTTCTTTAAAGTCAAAACATTTCATGACCACTGTTGACAGTATATTTTATTCAATATTTGGACCATTAGTTTTGAAATCGTTTTTGTGTTGTTGTTTTTTTTTTTTTTGTTGTTGTTGAAATCTAATGATGAAGTAAGGGATTTTAAAAAGTGTGTGGGGGGGGGGATGTTCAGCTGGTCGAATAAAAATAATATTATTTAAAATATTAGTCTCTTTTTATCCCATTTATCACAAAAAACGAATGATATTCCAGGCATACCCCCACCCCCCGTTTTTTGCCTAAAGATGACATTATAGCACTGCAGTTAAATCAGCCTACATCAGGGACAGGACTACTTTTAAAAAACCCGTGTAGTCTGTCCTTGATGTAAAGATATAAGTTGACGCTTTGCCTTCTGCCAGTGTTGTGACGCTTTGCCTTCTGCCAGTGTTGTGACGCTTTGCCTTCTGCCAATGTTGTGACGCTTTGCCTTCTGCCAGTGTTGTGACGCTTTGCCTTCTGCCAGTGTTGTGACGCTTTGCCTTCTGCCAGTGTTGTGACGCTTTGCCTTCTGCCAGTGTTGTGACGCCTTGCCTTCTGCCAGTGTTGTGACGCCTTGCCTTCTGCCAGTGTTATGACGCTTTGCCTTCTGCCGGTGTTGTGACGCTTTGCCTTCTGCCAGTGTTGTGACGCTTTGCCTTCCGCCAGTGTTGTGACGCTTTGCCTTCCGCCAGTGTTGTGACGCTTTGCCTTCCGCCAGTGTTGTGACGCTTTGCCTTCTGCCGTTGTCGTGACGCTTTGCCTTCTGCCGGTGTTGTGACGCTTTGCCTTCTGCCGTTGTCGTGACGCTTTGCCTTCTGCCGGTGTCGTGACACTTTGCCTTCTGCCGGTGTCGTGACGCTTTGCCTTCTGCCAGTGTTGTGACGCCTTGCCTTCTGCCAATGTTGTGACGCTTTGCCTTCCGCCAGTGTTGTGACGCTTTGCCTTCCGCCAGTGTTGTGACGCCTTGCCTTCTGCCAGTGTTGTGACGCTTTGCCTTCCGCCAGTGTTGTGACGCTTTGCCTTCTGCCAGTGTTGTGACGCTTTGCCTTCTGCCAGTGTTGTGACGCCTTGCCTTCTGACAGTGTTGTGACGCCTTGCCTTCCGACAGTGTTGTGACGCCTTGCCTTCCGACAGTGTCGTGACGCTTTGCCTTCTGCCGGTGTCGTGACGCTTTGCCTTCTGCCTGTGTCGTGACGCTTTGCCTTCTGCCGGTGTTGTGGTTATTTCAAGTCTGTAGCATTACTCCCGTTACTGAAAGAAATGATGGGTGATAGATTATCGATTGTTAAAATGATTTGAAAGTTGTTGTTGTTGGGTTTTTTTCCCTCCACTTCCTCTTTGTGAAACTTGTCAGGGGACACAGGATCGAAAGCTGAACCTGAAACAGCCGAGACGCGCAATAACAGCAAACGTCTTTTTACATGGTTGAATCTGATTTAACGCGTCTTTTGATATATTTTGCGTCAGTTCACACGATCAAATTTCGCGTCAAATTGTTGCATGAACGCACTATTTTGTGCGTGGTTTTCTTTTTTAGGGGGATTTGATCAAATAGTAATTTGAAAGTTGTGACAAGGCTTCATACACGAATTGCATCAAATGCTTGAAGGAAAATTTGATCGTGTGAACCGAAAATAGAAACAATTGCATATATCTGTATGACGAAATGTCAGACTCTGGTCTTTATTTTTGCTATTTACATTTTATTTATTTTATTTGCATGTTGATATATTAATTAATTTATTTTATGGTGATATATTTATGTATTCGATTTATCATTTTCAGATATAAATGTACTTAAATAAATATTCATGTGCTTGTTTATTGGTTTTCTAAATGCTGTGCAACAGTTGAAGTGAGATTTCTAACTCCGTAAAATACGACCGTCGCAATCTTATGGCTAAAGCGACATATTGTGTGGTATATGGAGGTTGTATAGGGCTATTCGGTGTCGCGAATGACTACCTTTCTCCATCACGCGAATTTTACTCGCCCCACACCATAAGCCAACTTTTTTCTCGCACACTTACATAACACACTCACACAATACTGGCCATTATATTTCTCGCCACACTTACTTTCCCGCACCCACCTTACTAGCTTACCTGACTCCAACACACTCACTTCCCCCCCCCCACATTACTATCGTCTCTGACCCCCACACACATACTTCCCTCCACATTACTAGCTTAAGTCACTCCCATACACTTATTCCCCCCCCCCCATATTACCAGTTTACCTGACTCCAATACACTTACTTCCCCACATGACTCTCTGTCAGCACATTGTTGACTGCTGTGTTCTCTCATACACACAAAACTGGTGTGTAGGGCTGGCAGTTGTAAGGCATGTGTCACTTTTCAACCTGCATTTCACAATAAATTAGCTTTACCCTCTTTTTTCCTTTTCAACCCCGCTGGCGGACTTGGTCTTGAAGTCCACGACCAACTACTCACACAGCACCAACAACAAACAAAAGTTTGCAGACGAGACGGAAAGAGAATTCCCACCGCGTCGCGGACGCCTGACGGCCTATCAGTAACGACATCCAGCACTCCGACATTTTCTTGCTTGGCCGCCCTGTCCTCAAGTCCAGTGTAAACAAGTGCGCATTCGTCATTTATCACTGGCTGCGACGTGCCGCATCCGGTCCCCGTCGATTGGGCACGACGGCTGTAGGGTACTAAACTTGAAAGATGGAGAGCTCGGCTGAAAATTCCTAAAAATAAAACTCTTTTGCAATTCTCGATCGTTCTTCATAACTGTTTCTCCCTGGATATTATTTTTAAGGCATTGTTATATTTTGTTGCAGATTTAACGCCAAATATTTGCATCCAACGGTTTAAAGCAATTGTTCTCAAACCTTCCTAATGCCGCGACCCTTTAATACAGTTCATCATGTTGTGGTGACCTCACCCACCAAACTTTTTTTTTTTCGTTGATACTTCATAAATATGTGTTTTCCGATGGTCTTAGGCGGCCCCTGTGTAAGGATCGTGCGGCCCCTGTGTAAGGGTCGTGCGGCCCCTGTGTAAGGGTCGTTCGACCCCCAAAGGGGTCGCGACGCATAGGCTGAGAGCCGCTCGCATTTACGCTAAGATCTTGGCCGTTCCACTGTTGAAAGCCGGCTCGTGTATTGCATTTTTCTGGGATTCCGAACTGTGGTTACTAACCTTGAACGTTATTTTCGGTAACTTAAAATCGAACCATATTTTCGGTCACTTAAAATTGAACATTATTTTCGGTAACTTAAAACTGAAAGTTATTTTCGGTCACTTAAAATTGAACGTTATTTTCGGTCACTTAAAATTGAACGTTATTTTCGGTCACTTAAAATTGAACGTTATTTTCGGTCACTTATAATTGAACGTTATTTTCGGTCACTTAAAATTGGACGTTATTTTCAGTAAATTATTTTGGATTAGCCATCCCTTTCTTTTATTTATTTGCCGCTGATGGGAGTGAGTGTGTATGGGGGGTGAGGTCCTTAAATCCTCTTTGAGTTTTGCTACACACTTCACTTCCCCAAAAAGAATTCGCAGAATGTCCAATGATTTATTGTAGTTGTCTATCACGGCACCCTTGTTTATGACAAGACTTGGCGCCCCGGCTTACTCGTCCTATATCAGCCGCTGCTGAGCATTGTTAACCCTCGTGACGCTCCTTGTCTAGCGCCACCACCCCATCCACCTCACCAGCCACACCGCCCCATCCACCTTACCAGCCACACAATCCAATCCACCATACCCCTTCCACTACACAAGCCACACCACACCATCCACATCACCAGCCACACCACGCCATCCACCACACCACCCATACCACCACATCCACCACACCACCCTATCACCACACCACCCCATCCACTACCCCACTCCATTCACCACACCACCCAATTCACCACACAACCCCATCCACCACTCCACCCCATCCAACATACCACCTATACCACCCCATCCGCCACACCACCTATACCACCCCATCCACCACAACAGCCACACCACCCATACCACCCCATCCACTACACCAACCATACAACCCCATCCACCACACCACCCCATCCACCACACTACCCCATCCACCACACCAACCCATCCACCACACCAACCCATCCACCACCCCATCCATTACACCACACCCCATCCACCACACCACCCCATCCACCACACTACGACATTCGAAGAGGTGAAGTCAAACATTTCATCTTCCAATTTCTTATCTCCGCCTTCAGATCGCCACATCCGACGCTCCTCCATCACTTCCATCTCTACCCCCCCAACCCACCCCACACCCCATGAACCGATTCGTCTTTATTTGTCATTTTATCTCCAGTGGCGCAACAAATAATCAGCGCCCGCCTCGCCCTCCAACATTCCCCAGTTTTGTTGTAGCACAACAATCAAAGCCAGGAGGGGGAAAGACCACTAGCTGGCGAGACGGGGAAATTCTTTGGATGTCGACTACGGTCATTACAGTCATTTGTTATATCAGTCATAACAGTAATACGATATGACCGTCTTATCAGTCACATAAGGCAACAGTCATATGAGTTATATGATACAGCAATAACATAAGTCATATTTCAGAGCAATGACATCGGTGATATGATTCACCAATCATAATAGTCATATGTTAAGACAATCATACCCGTCCCATAATGTGTGTCATATCAGTCATATGAAATGACGCTTGCAAGGGCACAGTGCGAAGCTTGATAACCGTTGCATTTAACCAGTCACTTAATAAACCAATCACTTAATAAACAAGTCATATAACTGATGTCTGACATAGAGTCCCATGTCTGAGATATGATGTCTGACATAGAGTACCATGTCTGAGAGATGATGTCTGACATAGAGTCCCATGTCTGAGATATGATGTCTGACATAGAGTACCGTGTCTGAGAGATGATGTCTGACATAGAGTACCGTGTCTGAGAGATGATGTCTGACATAGAGTCCCATGTCTGAGAGATGATGTCTGACATAGAGTACCATGTCTGAGAGATGATGTCTGACATAGAGTACCGCGTCTGAGAGATGATGTCTGACATAGAGTACCATGTCTGAGAGATGATGTCTGACATAGAGTACCGTGTCTGAGAGATGATGTATGTCATAGAGTACCGTGTCTGATAGATGATGTCTGACATAGAGTAAAATGTCTTAGAGATGAATATTCGCATGTCTTTTAAACGTTTCATACATATAACATGTCTGATTCAGAGACGTAATTTGGGTAGGGCATTTGCCCCTCCCCCCCTCCCCCACCACTGAATTTGCAGGTTTTATTTAATGTACCGTGGCGCCTCCAGTAATAAACAACTTAAAAAGCTGACCAAGTTTTGGTTTTGGCGCCTCCCCCCCCCCCCCCGGGAAAAAGTGAAACGACGCCCCTGGTCTGATATGTCGTCTTTGTATTTTTTTTTATAGTATTGTGACTTAGTCTGGACTATCTCCACGGCGTGCTGGGACATACACTGAACATCGATACGGGCCCCGTCGCCGTGTGTCCCCTGTTTATTGTGTACTCCAACTGTGTAATGATTTATGACAATATTTTTTTCATATCATGGCTCTGGACCTTTTTAAAGACGGGAGGTGGCTGAGATCGCAGATTTGCAGTTCTAAATGAACCACGGGGTACGACAAGCGTTATGAATGTAGTTATACTTTCACTCTTATAGTGTCGTGAAACCTCCCCCCACCCCCCGTTATCTTTCCCCCCCCCCGCTCCACCGTCAAGTGTGGTACGTATCTGACCACATGTAAGCGCTGGTTATCTACCCACATCCACGTGGCCTGGCGGGTATTGAGAGACGTCTGCCTTTTAAACCAGCTATGAAAATGTTATTGGTTGTTTAGTAGCCCTGCTGTTAGATAAGGCGAATATTCTCCGAGACATAATGTAATAACGTACACAATTTTTAGAGACACTTTAAAAATTTGATGTAGTTTATATCTTAAGTTATTGGAGGAATTTTTGATATTTTTGGGGGAAATGTTTAGGGCGGTGCAGTGCAAACGAATATTTTTTGATAAAGTCCATGGACGGGGGGGGGGGGGGGTTACATTCAAATAAGAACTCCTCGGGGGAGTCTCTCAATTAAAGATTAGTTTTAAGACACTAATTATGAACAATTTATATTTTTCTTCCCTGAATTGGAATCCCAGAAGATCTTCATCTGACCTTGAAATGACCTTGAAATAACCTAGTAAGGACCTTGATATGACCATAATAGTCTTATTATTGAGTTGAAAGTCAGAAGTGATCGCATTTATTTAAAGTTTATTCTCTTACCTGTGCCAGTTATAAAGCTGTTATCTTGGGTCTTGGCATTAGTGGCCAGTGGTGGAGTGGTCGCCAGTGGTGGAGTGGTCGCCATTGGTGGAGTAGAGGAGTGGTGCTATGCAGTGGAGTTCAAACACGATAACTGCATCCGTCTATTAAGGTGCCTGTAAAAATAAATAAAAAAATTATCGTCTGCTTGGGGGAAAAGAGATATACATTTTAGTTGTGACAGATATGTTAATGCACATCCGAGCGGATTTGGTGCATTGATTCAGAGTGTGGGCCTGGCCGGGGGTCGATTAGTATATACGTGAGGCTCTGATGGACAAAGGAAAAACTGGGGCTAAGTGGGGGGGGGGGGGGGCAGGCACTTTACTTATCATAGGCATCTACATGGACAAGTATTTATTTCAACTAAGCTATTTATAATAATTCTCATTTACTTTTCCTCACAGACAAAATATGTTGGAGGAATCGCAAAAACTTTTTTTTTTATTATTATTTTTTTTTTTTTTTTACAATGTGTTTGTAAAGCATTGTAGTATTTCTGTTTATATCGCAATTATATCTCATTAGGAAATGGCGTCAGCGGGCCGTCGAGCTTGTGCTCCTAATGCCCTCCCTGGCGTCCACCCACACCCGCCAGCCGCCGGGTGTTCCCGACGCCGGGCCGTGCGGGAAGACGCCAGAGGCCTCCCCGGGCGTTGGACGCCCCCACCAGCAACCGCTCGATCGAGTTTGCTGATGGAGGCCCCCCCCCCCCCCGCCCGGAGACGTCTGGTCGACCGAAGACGCTGTGTTTCAAGCGTCCGTAGTCCACTTTCCTAGGGGCCGGGACGGTAAATTAACGTCCTAATATCTCCCCCCACCCGTCCCGGGGAAGCATCGGACGCCCTCTAAGAGGGATTCTACAGTGGGTTTCCACCTCGCAACTAATTCGCGAAGTAGCTGGGACGAAACGGTTGCCTAGGAGCAGCTTTCTCAGGGCTGCATATTTAGAATCACCGGCCATAGGCTTCCACCACAGCCTATCGCCTCATGTCCCTTAACGGCAACTTGTAATCATGATCCCTACCCTGTGTTTGCTTTTTCTTCCCCCTGTGAAGCATCACAGGTGGCAGCCCTGTAGGAGCTGTTTATTCCAGCAACTACCATGCATGGCCGTGTCTGCCACGCGGGACACGCAATGGTGGTAATGTGCCCCGGGTTAACGCCGAGGGGGTCGGTGGCCAGCGCTTTCAAATCGGCAAGCCACTACAGACTTGTCAACCGGAATCCCGGGGGGGTTATATCGCAATTGTTATCTTTCATTGTTCATTATTATTGGAGATATAAAAAGGGCACAGTTGTTATATGTAGATAGATTTCATTGTCACAATGTCTCTTCCCCCCTATTTTTTTTTTTTTTTTTTTTTGGTCTACTTTCTTTTTTCTTCTTTTCGTAAATTAAAAAAATTGGGTATTCATTGTGTAAATTTGAATTTATTTACATTTTATTTAACTGGTGCAGCCCAAGCCACTATATTTATATTGCGCCTAAATATGGGACGACGGTTTATGTGCACAAAAAGGTACGCGTGGACCGGGGGGGGGGGAGGGGGGAGGGGGGGGCTCGAAAATTCGACTTATTTACATGCGTACTAAATGGATGGCCCCCTAATCAGAAATGGAAGTCTTGGAGGCAGCGGGTTTTCCCAATTTTAAAAAAGAACGGCATACGGCGCGAATAAAAGCAAGAGTTGCTATGGAAACCGCGTAAACATCCGCGTCATTAAAGGTAAACGCTTGTGAGATCGTAAACATGACCGGAGGCTGGCAAATTAACGTATTTTAGAGCTACGTAAACCCCCCCCCCCCTTCCACCTCCCCCCCCCCAACGCCACCCAAGATATTCCGAGGGGGGGGGCGCGTCTTTCGTGTAAGTAGCACTTAATATGACGGCAGTCTATGGACAGCGTCCTATGATCGCGATTTCCTCATATGAGGTTTGGGTTGGAGGGTACATGGGGCCGTAGTCCGATGCGTAGAGAACACACAGCTCTCGACATAAAGATACTGTCAAGTAAACATTGAGGACGTCGTTATGTAGGGCGATTCAGGAAACGGTTGCATCCAGATATTCAACTCTACACCTTAAAGTAGGATGGGGACAAGAAAGAAAAGGTCAAACTGCCCCACCCACCCCCCCAATCGAATAGGACTGGCACCCCCCAACCCAAATAGGACTGGTGCGCTCCCCACACAAATAGGACTGGTGGGCCCCCTCCCCAAATAGGACTGTTGCGCCCCCCCCCACCCAAATAGGACTGGTGCGCCGCCCCCCCCCCGCCACCACCAACATTTTCTTCAAAGTAATCCATATATTTAATCCTATTAATATATCCAACCAAAATCCACATAATCCCTCACAAGCATCCCCCTACAAACACACACACACATTACCCAAAAACACGTACACCACCGGCCACCGAACACACCCCTCACCTATACACACACACCCGTCTATCGCAGGCCACACACACACACACACACATACATACATACACACACACACACACACATACACACACACACTCACACACACACTATCAACCAACTCGCTTCACACGTAATCAACATAAGGTTTCAACTAGCTGTAATAAAACGAATGAATTAGTGTGAGCCAATCATGGGAGGCACATTGTGCTCAGTAGGCGGGAAATCTTTTTCCCATCTGCGCTGAATTTACTGTTATTTTAATGATTATAGTCCGGAACCAGTCACTTCAAAGAAAATGGGGGGGAAAATCAATATTCTTGTTGGGGAATTTGTTGAAATGAAATGTATTCTTACAGTGTGGACGCAAGACATTTGTAAAGGTACATTCCTAATAAATTTAACTTCCCGCGCAGCCATTTAGCGTGACTAAAGTTTCATCTGATGATGTTGTTAAGATTTGAGAACCACCACGTCCGATTATACACCACCAAAGCCGTTCCTCTAAGCCCAATCATCCACAAAGTCTCTACTACAGAAATGACTTTCCTGTTACCTGAAATAAGTGCTCATGATCAACACGATTTAAATTGTCGAAAAAAACTCTCACACTCCCACAAACTGACACCCCAACAAACTCACGCCCCCACAACATCACACCCCAACAAACTCACGCCCCAACAAACTCACACCTCAACAAGCTCACACCCCACAAAACTCACACCTCAACAAACTCACACCCCAACAAACTCCCGCCCCCACAACATCACACCCCAACAAACTCACACCCCCAAAAAATCACACCCCAACAAACTCACACCCCAACAAGCTCACACCCCAACAAACTCACGCCCCCACAAACTCACACCCCAACAAACTTCCACCTCACAACCCTACATACTCACCCCCACACACACACACACTTTCACTCCCCCCCCCCAATTTCTCCCCCCCCCCCACCTTATTTCCAACTAATTGCTCAGCTTGGCGTTCCCCTACCTTCGTGCCGATCTACCTCCCCCCCCCCACCCACACACACGCTTTTCAACGCCGTTTCACCCATGTAAATTCTCACCGCCCCACGTATGTCAGGCCCACTGACAGGTAACATCGCTCGTGAGTTTGTTACGGGACACCGTGGAACTTTTAGGGGGCGCCATTAAAAAAAAAAAAAAAAAAGAAGAAGGAAAAAACGTCAAAAGGAAAGTGCACCTATTTTTTTTTTCGTTCACGTTCACACTTCAGTGTTACGGTGCGTACAATTCATCATTGTCTGGTGCGTACGCTTCAGTGTTACGGTGCGTACAATTCATCATTGTCTGGTGCGTACGCTTCAGTGTTACGGTGCGTACATTTCATCATTGTCTGGTGCGTACGCTTCAGTGTTACGGTGCGTACATTTCATCATTGTCTTATGCGTACGCTTCAGTGTTACGGTGCGTACATTTCATCATTGTCTGGTGCGTACGCTTCAGTGTTACGGTGCGTGCATTTCATCATTGTCTGGTGCGTACGCTTCAGTGTTACCGTGCGTACATTTCATCATTGTCTGGTGCGTACGCTTCAGTGTTACGGTGCGTACATTTCATCATTGTGCGATTTACAAAGACACGGAGATGAAATCAGGATACGATAAATATCGACTGCTGTGACGTCATCGCAACACCTGCAGCACACGCACACCTGGCGGTGGACGAGCCATGACGTCACCCTATTCAAGGATACCGTTGTTACAACGTGTGAGCGTCATGTCCCGTGTTAACTTGTCCCGTGTTAACATGTCCCGTGTTAACATGCCCCGTGTTAACTTGTCCCGTGTTAAAATGTCTCGTGTTAACTTGTCCCGTGTTGACATGTCCCGTGTTAACTTGTCCCGTGTTAACATGTCCCGTGTTAACTTGTCCCGTGTTAACTTGTCCCGTGTTAACATGTCCTGTGTTAACATGTCCCGTGATAACATGTCCCGTGTTAACTTGTCCCGTGTTAAAATGTCCCATGTTAACATGTCCCATGTTATCTGGATAGAGGAAAAAAAACGTGATGTTCCGATTGAACTCGGGCAAAATGAGCCGATTAGGGAACATTGAACGTACATGTCAACTGACCAGAGAATTTGTTTGAACATTGAATGTTTCTATTGATAACTAACTTATATTTGATAACTAACTTTTATTATTGATAACTAACTTATATTGATAACTAACTTATATTATTGATAACTAACTTATATTGAGAACTAACGTATATTGATAACTAACTTATATTGATAACTAACTTACATTATTGATAACTAACTTACATTATTGATAACTAACTTATATTGAGAACTAACTTATATTATTGATAATTAACGTATATTGATAACTAACTTATATTGATAACTAACTTATATTGATAACTAACTTATATTGATAACTAACGTATATTGATAACTAACTTATAGTGATAACTAACTTATATTGATAACTAACTTAATCTCATTTGCCCAGCGTCGAAAGTTCTGAGTTAGTATCATCATTATCATTATTATTATTATTATTATTATGAAATTACTCCAACTTACAAGCCTGCTGACGGGGGGACACACCGTGATGGTAGTTATCTAAAAATATTAACTAGAACTTCACACACTAAGCACTTTATTCACGCAGTAAATAATCCTTGGAACAATTATAATATCAGTAACATCACAGGATATGTATCTTTAATTTATATATATATATATAATTTTACTTCATAGACATTGATTTGTTAAAGGGGTCGTTCGCAAATTACGTCACGTTCAGGGGGGAGGGGGGTCGAGAATTTGTGACACTTTGTGACAGGGGTAGGGGGTTCAAAACTTTGTGACGTCACTTTTTTGGGGTAGTTTTTTTTAATCTAAAATTTTCATTTTTTGAAAAATCTTTATTTAATTAATTTTAAAAACATTAATTTGAGGTCGAAATTGCCTCAGATATTATAAGTACTATGAACTCAGTCGCTCACGCATTTTGCGCATATCGAAAAATGACAATAAAATAAGTCCTTAACGTCATGTTTGTCTTAGTTATTCCTCCGCTAAGTACATGTGCAAAAATCTTGAGTGTCGTGCATGTGTTACAGTTAAGTTGCCCCTATCTCTGTTTTATGAACTGCTCCCGAGTTAAAATTCCGGAATATTCATACACCGTTGAATATGGGTCTTCTTTATTCACCAATTATACAAATATGCTTAGAGTCACTGTTGGAGCAAACTCTTCTTACCGCTCACGCCCAAAGAAAAAGCAAGGAAAAGCTGATCTGCCTCTGGTCCCACTAAGACCCCCCAAAAAAAAAACTCGTGTCCTACACGGGGGCGCATTTTCCAAACATAGATAGGACTCAAAGGTCACCTGCGTACTCACCGTCAAATATACTATTAGTAACCTTCGCATGCGTAGGACGTAGAAGAACAACAACAACACAGTTGTATGTGCTGAATATTCGAATCTGGGGGGGGGGGGGGGACTAAATTCTTGCATGTTAACAAATTTCTTCAACTTACCAATTGACAAAGTGGATTTGTGTAGACACTTAAGCTTCCCTAATGTCTCGCATCAAAAATATCCCACATCTCGAATCTTTCGGTGACCAGAAATATGCGCACAAAACAAACGCAATTTTCCGTGTACGCTTTTGTGGGTGTGCGCAATTTTCCGAGTGCGCCACTGTCGGTGTGCGCAGTTTTCGTGTGCGCGGTTATGTCTTTGCGGAGTTTCTGTGCGCGATTATCGTTTGCTCGCTTTTCACAGAATCAATAGTTCACATCTCAAATCCCTCACATCTCAAATCCCTCACATCTCAAATCCCTCACATTTCAAATCCCTCACATCTCAAATCCCTCACATCTCAAATCCCTCACATCTCAAATCCCTCACATCTCAAATCCCTCACATTTCAAATCCCTCACATCTCAAATCCCTCACATCTCAAATCCCTCACATTTCAAATCCCTCACATCTCAAATCCCTCACATCTCAAATCCCTCACATCTCAAATCCCTCACATTTCAAATCCCTCACATCCCAAATCCCCCACATCTCAAATCTCTGACATCTCAAATATCTTTAACTTTGTTCTAGACTGCGGTATGATGAATTGATTGGGGTTTTTTTTCTCCCGGGAAACGCCTGACATAAAATTATGAAAATATCAGGGGGAAACATTCATAAGACCGGTCCCCCAAAAACATGTAGTTAAGCAAAAGGTTTTGTCGTGATGAAATGAACGGTTTAAGAACAGTTGATCCTAATGATTATCTTGATGGAACAGTTGATCCTAATGATTATCTTGATGGAACAGTTGATCCTAATGATTATCTTGATGGAACAGTTGATCCTAATGATTATCTTGATGGAACAGTTGATCCTAATGATTATCATGGTGGAACAGTTGATCCTAATGATTATCTTGATGGAACAGTTGATCCTAATGATTATCTTGATGGAACAGTTGATCCTAATGATTATCTTGATGGAACAGTTGATCCTAATGATTATCATGGTGGAACAGTTGATCCTAATGATTATCTTGATGGAACAGTTGATCCTAATGATTATCTTGATGGAACAGTTGATCCTAATGATTAACTTGATGGAACAGTTGAGCCTAATGATTATCTTGATGGAACAGTTGATCCTAATGATTAACTTGATGGAAGGCGTGTGATTTCTAATACTTAAGCTTTAAATCGCCCGGGGGGGGGGAGAATATCTGTTGACATTTGCTTCCGTCTCCACCTGACCTAAAGGTGACGTCATGGACCGAGCAGACGCGCTCAGTCCGATGTGTCTGACCACCTGTGCTGACGTAACGATGTTGTATAATCCTGACACAACTGCCTCTAATCCATCTCCTGTATTTTATAAACAAACCAATGCCATCGTTTGGCTCCGTGGAGAACTCTCCGCTTTTAACAGCGGCTGCGGAGCTAACGAACCCAAAATGACGACTTCGAGTACGGAATGGGGTCTTCGATTCCAACGACGTGAAATCGAGTTCCTCGTGACCCTATGACATTCCGGAAAATAAATATATTCTTATTTATATTGAAATTGAATTATTTATGATGTCTTTATTGTTTTGTTTTCACACATACACATACGTATGATATTTAGAATCAAAACCACAAACATTATTACGACTCCGACTCCTGGTAAAACGTTCGATTCCCGCTCAGCATTAAATTACGTCTGAAAAAAAAACTGTTTGTAGCCGGTACTAACTATTGCAGCCGTCAGAATGTTATTGTAAACATAAACTGGACTCAGCCACACACAAACACCCCAGCCCCCCACACCTCCTTTTCAAAACGCCAAGTTTACAATTAAAAATCCCTACTCATGCGCACCGCCCCCCCCCCCCCCTCTTTTCGCTCGTCTCAAGTGCGGCCAGCTGGCTCGCGCTGTCATTCTTGATACAAGATTTATTTTTTATTTTCGAAATCCGACCACATGCTTCGCACTGTTTGAACCCCCCATGATGTCAATAAATATGAACTGAAGACTTAGCGGAGAATTCCTTTTTGAATTTCTACATGTAAAATATGCCAGGTGGGACGAAACATGTTGGGTAACAAGAATATTTTTTTTTTACACTTTAAGTAGTGAAGTCGGGGTAAGGATACAGGGATTGAACCTTCTCTTGTCAATATGGGGTAAACATTTGTTTTTAGCGGTATCAGCAGCTATGGTAATTATTGGTATTGATCGGACGACATCTTACTGTATAGAAAGTTAGTATCGACAGGACACCAGTCTACTATAAAAAAAAGTAGTATTACTACGGGGCGGGTAAAACAAAGTAAGGCCAAACCTGAGGAAAGAAAACTGTAACAAAACAACGAGCGTGTCGGCAGGGAGCCTTCGTCAGCGAACAAACAACAGAAAAAAACAGTAAATTTTTTTAAACTTAGCTAAGAGGTTAATATCCGAGAGGGCAGCAAAAGGAGTGTCCCTTTTTAAAAGAATCGTCCCTTTTTAAAAGAATTGTCACTTTTTAAAAGAATCGTCCCTTTCTTTCAGGTTTGACCTTACTTTGTTTAGTCATTTCCCATTTTGCTAACCTGATTGCAGTCTCTCCCCTTATCGGTATTACCTATCTACAAGACGCCAGACTACTATATAGAAAGTAGTGTATCTACAGGATGGCAGACTACTATATAGAAGGTAGTATATCTACAGGACGTCAGACTACTATATAGAAAGTAGTATATCTACAGGACGGCAGACTACTGTATAGAAAGTAGTGTATCTACATGATGGCAGACTACTATATAGAAAGTAGTATATCTACAGGACGCCAGACTACTATATAGAAAGTAGTATATCTACAAGACGGCAAACTACTATATAGAAAGTAGTATATCTACATGACGGCAGACTACTATATAGAAAGTAGTATATCTACAGGACGGCAGACTACTATATAGAAAGTAGTATATCTACAGGACGTCAGACTACTATATAGAAAGTAGTATATCTACAGGACGGCAGACTACTGTATAGAAAGTAGTGTATCTACATGATGGCAGACTACTATATAGAAAGTAGTATATCTACAGGACGGCAGACTACTATATAGAAAGTAGTATATCTACAAGACGGCAAACTACTATATAGAAAGTAGTATATCTACATGACGGCAGACTACTATATAGAAAGTAGTATATCTACAGGACGGCAGACTACTATATAGAAAGTAGTATATCTACAGGACGGCAGACTACTATATAGAAAGTAGTGTCTACATAAAACCAGACTACTACATAGAAAGTAGTATCTACATAAAACCAGACTACTACATAGAAAGTAGTGTCTACAAGACGGCAGACTACTATATAGAAAGTAGTGTCTACAGTGATAATTACTGCCAGACTAAAGAAAGTATTTGGTCCTTCTGCGTGGCCTTTGTTTGATACCGGTATGTTCTGTTCAATAATTAGACAGTGGTCCTCAAGTGGCCCCTCTAGGACATACCGAATGACAGGGGTGGACACAAATCAGTAGAGATCACCTCTGTTATTTGTTACATAAAATTGTGTAAGTTTTCTTATCTAATGAAAAAGAAAAAAATACCCCGCTGTTACGCACTGTTATCAGTATGGAGAAAGTAATCTCTTATTTAAGTGTATGGCTCGTTCTAAAACTGAACACAACAAAAAACGATACCAAATGATAAATACAATAACAAAGAATACGATAACTCAAAACCAGGGCTAATTACATTTAATAAGTTTTATTATGTTAATTACAATGAATTACAAAATCTAAAGAAATATAATTAAAACTATTGACTTAAAGTATACTGTTTGGCGTGTACCGGTACAGTGTTGAATAAAACACAATGTGCAAAAAGGGTACAATGATGAAAAGAAATCTGCACAGTAAACAAAGCTCTGTCTCGTAGCAAAAATAACACACGCTCCAAGTATCTCGTGATAAATGATCTGCCCCTTTGTCACTCAATCTATCGGCTTTATATAGTCGGTTTCCTTAGATGATTCCAGAAACAGAATAAGAACTGTAATTGCTTCCAGCTGCTTCTACAATACTCTACAGGATTCGAAGTATACAGACTATTAATTTTATTTAGTTGTAAACAAGGTCAAGAGAGGCTATTTTTACCCAGCCACACCCTAAATGCGGTTCCGAGCTTGGGGTCGGGTAGAGTTCATTTACGGGGAAAGAATGAAGTAAACACGTCTTCTACATAACACCCGTCATTATGAATCCGATTATGAATCCAACCTGACCAAAGGCGCCATTAGAACCCATTTATTTTACCAACTCCTCTGTCCCTCCATTTCTTACCCAACTCAGAACTGTGTTGGTCGAGTCCGCGAACGTCAAAGTTTGTTGAAGCCTCTCCGTGTGTTGTATAGGACCAACTGTATTTAATGTTCTAGTCGTGTTGCAGTGTTACCGAATAGTCTGGCAAGGAACTGCGTGACGTCACCACGCGGCATTGTTCGGGCGGATTCTGTAACGTGTTGTGACATTCCCGAGCGTTCGTTCGTTGGACGCCATGTCTTATTGCGCCATCTTGTTTTTTAAAAAAAAAAAATTAACGGGTAAAAAAATGTGTTTAAGTAAACGGATCTAGTTAAAAATTGTGCTAGCCACTCACATTCCGGTAAAAGCATATATGTTTTTGTGTTATCTCGGTTATAATTTTTGGACTTTCAAACTGAATTCTTAGCTTTTATTAATTTTTTTAAACAACTGAAAATGTGTATGAACGAGTTGGGTGTGTAAGCTTTGGAACGCTGACCGAGACGGAAAGCCCATTCCATCATTATCATCATCAATGGAACTAGAGCCCTATGGATGTCTTTGGAACGCTGACAGAAACGGCGAGCCCATTCCATCATCATCATCATCAATGGAACTACAGCCCTATGGATGTCTTTGGCACGCGCAACAGGACCCTATCCCAGATCCGTCTCCACGGCATCAATCCACCTCAGTCTTGCTTTGAGGCAGTGGTTCTCAACCTTTCTAACGCCGCGACCCTTGAATACAGTTCCTCTTATTGTGGCGACCCCCAAACACAAAATTATTTTCTTTGATACTTCATAACTGTAGAGTATATGTGTTTTCAGTGGTCTCAGTGTTGAGAACCGCTGAGCGATCAAGCCACCAAACAGAAGGTTCCTGCTGTCAGACTTCCATCTAATACTCCAAATGGCGGCGGGAAGTTCTTGACTACCCGTCTACCCAAGCTACTTAACACAATATACATAGTACGTTATTATGTTACATTTAGTTCTAATTTATAAAAATAATCTCCACATACCAAAGAATATGTATATACATATGGGCATAACAAATATGTATTTTGCCTGATTTAAAATGTATTTCGATTTCCGTTTAAACAAAATCTCACAACCAGTGTTATGTTTAAGTATCAGTTCAGAAACAGGAAACTCTTGCGCGTCTATGGACTACGATGAGTCACTTCCTTGTTTTGCCACGTGATACGTACCAGCCATTGGTAGACTTTCTGCTACACATAACAACACATAACAACAGATAACAGCTGATCAGCCATTGCCATTATCATTAATTCTAAAGCACAATGTTTGTCTCCATCAGCGCTTCCCCCAGTGTTAATTAAAAACTTTACTTTTCAAAATATTCTTGAATACACGCCGTCACTTTAAATGGCATTCATGAAATGTGACAATAATTATAATTCAGTTATGATTAAAGGAAGAAAGCTGTTTGAAGAAAAATTTGTGAGCGACTAGTGTGTTGCGGACAGCCTACCGGAAGTCTTATTCGTACTTACGCTTATCACGTGACAAAACAATCGACTCATCGTAGTCCATTGAGCGCATATTGAAATGCTATTTTCGTCGTGCACTTGGGAAATTGTATTTACCGCGCTATTGAACAGTGCGTACCAATATTAACACTGTAAAACGCTCACACACGCACACATACACACACACACTCATACACACACACGCGCACATACACACACATACATGCAGACACATACACACACGTACAAACACATGCACACACATGCACGCATCAAGAATCACTGTGTGTGATGCTGACAATGACGCATCAGTTTCGTCAACATGAAACATCCTAACCGTCTTTTCTTATTTACTTTTGTGGAGCTTTTTACAGTCGCCATCACCGTGCTGTGTTGTGGTTTTCTCTTCGTTTGAAACCTAAGAATTATTATCGTTAAGGTGGTTTTATACAGCGCAGTACCCCAGCCAAGGGCTAGGCTCACTTATAAAGCTCTGTACCCCAGCCTAGGGCTAGGCTCACCGCGCTTCACATAAAGATTAGCAATCACAGAAAACTTACACGTTTAAAAACAAAAATGTGTAAAAAGCTTGACCTCACCCACCCTAGTTCTATGTACCCTTGTCCAGCCACGGACAGCACCCAGCTGCATCAAGCGTTTTTTGTCAGTTAGCGGGGAGGGGGGGGGGTGAGAATGAGTCGGTATAGTGCAGTTTGAAGAGATGGATCTTGAGGGCAGTTTTTGAAGGCTGGGATAGTCGTTATATTGCGGATGTTTAATGGGAGAGAATTCCATTGTTTGAGGGCACAGAAAGTGAAAGATCGCTCACAATATAGTTTTAGTGCGTGTTCTGGGAACAGAAAAATATCCGTGTCTGTGGAGGAACGAATAGACAGTAAGATAGGAAGGGCAGAAACCAAAGTAAAGATTGTGACAGAGAACAGACAGCCTGTAAAGATACCGTAGTAATATGTTACATCATAACGATGTTACATTACACATTAAATGAAGTATGGCACAACCACGACATCTCAACAAAGGTTAAAAACTAGCGGATACAAGACCAGGGCGGTGTTGAATGCAACCGACTCCAAAGGAACCACCTGGCACTGTAACCTCACCCTTGCACCTGGCAGGCGGTGCATTTCCTGATCGCCCTACTGGACTGGCAACACACACACCCACTCAGAGAACCCAATCACATCTGTGACGGAATGTTTCGTTTTTGTTGTGTTTTTTTTATTTACTCCTCAGCAACCACGACCTTTTTGAACTAAACCTGATAAAAGCAATATTGTTTTTTTAGGATCTAACCAAGGCGACGTGATGCTTCTACCTGCCTTAAGTCACGTGTCCAGCGAGCCGCACGTGTAAATTAACCCCTCGAGTTTTGCAAATCCGTGCCAGAAATATGGAAATGTTTGGTGATTGAACAACTGGTGCTGGCTAATTTCTGCCAGAAACGTGAACATGTTTGTAAATTAATTCATAGAATTAGCTAATATGTGCCTGAAATATAAACATATTTGGTGAATAAACCCATGAAGTTGGACAATATCTGCCAGAAATACCGTTAGTAGAACCACTGGTCTTTGAGAAATAAAGGGGGTGGTAAGATAAATAATATATGTCCATGTATATACAAAGTATGAAATGAGTAAAACATATCTTTAGGTAGGATATATGTATATATATATATATATATATATATATATATATATATAATGTAAATTTAATTTACACTTATCTAAATGTTTTGTTGTTGTACCGATGAAGGTATGTGCCGAAACGACTACTTAAGTATAATGTAAAATTATTACTAAAGCTTAACATGTGTTGTTATGTTAACATGGATTATTCGTGTATCATTAATCTATCAGAAAAACCGTAAATTGCATGACAAAAGTTGCTCATAATTATTACTATACGTACTTTTAAGATTGTTAACGCTATGTGCCCGCTAGTGTTGTCATAATAATTTTTTTTAATGACTTCGACTCGCCGTTTTACATAAAGTAGTGAACTAAAAATATGTCATTTGAAAGTATAATGTGTACCATAGAAATTTTAACTTCAGGTGAAGTTTTCATAGGACAAATATCTCCTGTCCTCGTAAAAAAAAACTCATTTAAAGGTGAGCAATTATTGGTTCAAGTGAGCCATTGGTTCAAGTGAGCTAATGGTTCAAGTGAGCAATTGGTTCAAGTGAGCCATTGGTTCAAGTGAGCTAATGGTTCAAGTGAGCCATTGGTTCAAGTGAGCTAATGGTTCAAGTGAGCAATTGGTTCAAGTGAGCCATTGGTTCAAGTGAGCTAATGGTTCAAGTGAGCCATTGGTTCAAGTGAGCTAATGGTTCAAGTGAGCAATTGGTTCAAGTGAGCCATTGGTTCAAGTGAGCTAATGGTTCAAGTGAGCAATTGGTTCAAGTGAGCAATTTGTTCAAGTGAGCAATTGGTTCAAATGAGCTAATGGATCAAGTGAGCAATTGGTTCAAGTGAGCAATGGGTTCAAGTAAGCAATTGGTTCAAGTGAGCAATGGTTCAAGTGAGCAATGGGTTCAGTGAGCAATTGGTTCAAGTGAGCAATTGGTTCAAGTGAGCAATGGGTTCAAGTGAGCAATTGGTTCAAGTGAGCAATTTGTTCAAGTGAGTAATGGTTTCAAGTGAGCAATTATTGGTTCAAGTGAGCTAATGGTTCAAGTGAGCAATGGGTTCAAGTGAACAATTTGTTCTTTCCCAACTTTCACCTTCTTCGGTAAAAGCTTTCACTCAGCTTTCTTAAACGTAAGCAACAAGGGTATGTGTTAACATAAGTAACAAGGGTATGTGTTAACATAAGTAACAAGGGTATGTGTTAACATAAGTAACAAGGGTATGTGTTAACATAAGTAACAAGGGTATGTATTAACATAAGTAACAAGGGTATGTGTTAACATAAGTAACAAGGGTATGTGTTAACATAAGTAACAAGGGTATGTGTTAACATAAGTAACAAGGGTATGTGTTAACATAAGTAACAAGGGTATGTGTTAACGTAAGTAACAAGGGTATGTGTTAACGTAAGTAACAAGGGTATGTGTTAACGTAAGTAACAAGCGTATGTGTTAACATAAGTAACAAGGGTATGTGTTAACGTAAGTAACAAGCGTATGTGTTAACATAAGTAACAAGGGTATGTGTTAACGTAAGTAACAAGGGTATGTGTTAATGTAAGTAACAAGCGTATGTGTTAACATAAGTAACAAGGGTATGTGTTAACATAAGTAACAAGGGTATGTGTTAACGTAAGTAACAAGCGTATGTGTTAACATAAGTAACAAGGGTATGTGTTAACGTAAGTAACAGGGGTATGTGTTAACGTAAGTAACAAACGTATGTGTTAACATAAGTAACAATGGTATGTGTTAACATAAGTAACAAGGGTATGTGTTAACGTAAGTAACAAGTGTATGTGTTAACGTAAGTAACAAGGGTATGTGTTAACGTAAGTAACAAGGGTATGTGTTAACGTAAGTAACAAGGGTATGTGTTAACGTAAGTAACAAGGGTATGTGTTAGCGTAAGTAACAAGGGTATGTGTTAACGTAAGTAACAAGCGTATGTGTTAGCGTAAGTAACAAGCGTATATGTTAACTTAAGCAATAAGGGTATGTGTTAACGTAAGTTATAACAAGGGTATGTGTTAACGTAAGTAACAAGCGTATGTGTTAGTGTAAGTAACAAGCGTATATGTTAACTTAAGCAACAAGGGTATGTGTTAACGTAAGTTATAACAAGGGTATGTGTTAACGTAAGTAACAAGCGTATATGTTTACTTAAGCAACAAGGGTATGTGTTAACGTAAGCAACAAGTGTATGTGTTAGCGTAAGTAACAAGGGTATGTGTTAACGTAAGCAACAAGTGTATGTGTTAGCGTAAGTAACAAGCGTATGTGTTACAAGAACGTAAATAATCAGGTTTGAAAAGCATTAGCCACTAGAGTTGAATAATATCTGACAGAAGTAGGAAGATATGTGTAAATTTACTCCTGGAGTTAGCTAATATCTTGAAGAATTATTGAAACAAAATTTGTGTGGCGGATTAAACAGTAGTGTTGGAATAACAATATCTGTCAGAGACATGAATATGTTTGGGAAATTAACCCCTGGAGTTGGCAAATATCTGCAAGGGAAATTGGCTCTTTTTTTTTTTTAACATCTCTTAATGACACAATTACTTTTAATATTATGCTAAAAATTTACTCCACAAATTCGGTACTAAAACCTATCCCATTTCCCTAAGACCACGTCAATACATTAACTCTACCAACCACACCAAGATGCCCCCCACCACCACCACCGCCTTTATTTCTCAAAGACCACTGGTTCTACTAACGAGCTACTCGATAAACGGTCGCATTCATTGGAGATTCGCTTCGGGTTGGCAGTAATCGATTACACTATTTGCTTTATTAATTGTGTATCTGTCGGGGACGAATACACGGGCCGGTAATGAACCGAACGAATCCCCCGTGCCTGTGGGTCAGCTGTTTAGCTCCTCTTCGTGTCTTCCCGCGTCTTCCATTCACCGCATGTTTGTCTGTACCAACATCCGTGTTTTAGTCTTGCTAAATTCAGAGCTTCTTGTTGGGATGGGGGAAGGGATGGAAGCAGTAGGGTGGTAGTAAAAGTGGAGGGATGGGTACTGGGGGACTCCATGTCTACTTGGAGACTGTCTACTTGGACACTATGTCTACTTGGAGACTGTCTACTTGGACACTATGTCTACTTGGAGACTGTCTACTTGGACACTATGTCTACTTGGAGACTGTCTACTTGGACATTATGTCCACTTGGAGACTGTCTACTTGGACACTATGTCCACTTGGATACTTTCTACTTGGACACTATGTCCAATTGGAGACTGCCTACTTGGACACGCTATGTCCACATGGAAACTTTCTAAGTGGACATTCCGTGTCTACTGGAAGCATATGTCTAATTATATTTCTAAATCAGTGTCAATGTCAACTACGTTAATTTTGAAAAAACAGTTTTACTCTAGAATATATGTGCCAGCCCAAGTCACAAACCTGACTCCAAATACGGGAAATGGATTTTGTCCGAATTTATCTGACGTCATTGGCTTGGAATAGAAGTCTGATTCCAAACTGAGGCTTGCACCTTAATGCAAGTGTCGACAGCAGATGAGCAAATAGCTGGGAAGAATCTTCAAGTACCATTGTGGGTGATAAAATAGACTGGGAGATTCTAGAGTACAAGTGTTGATAAAATAGACTGGGAGATTCTAGAGTACACGTGTTGATAAAATAGACTGGGAGATTCTAGAGTACAAGTGTTGATAAAATAGACTGGGAGATTCTAGAGTACAAGTGTTGATAAAATAGACTGGGAGATTCTAGAGTACAAATGTTGATAAAATAGACTGGGAGATTCTAGAGTACAAGTGTTGATAAAATAGACTGGGAGATTCTAGAGTACAAATGTTGATAAAATAGACTGGGAGATTCTAGAGTACAAGTGTTGATAAAATAGACTGGAAGATTCTAGAGCTCCAGTATTGCTTAAAAAAAAAAAAAAAAGACTGAGAGATTCTTCAATACCAGTGTTGACAGCAGACGATAAAATACATTTGCATATGCGTGGGAAAACAACGTCCGGGTATTTAGATAAAACTGGATTGCTCTGAACATCGGCCGATCAATTTGTTGACCAAGATATGTCTAGGATCACTAAGGTCGTAGTAAGTGGCCATTCCTCTACCGTCGCTGGCCTGCAGCAAGATGTCCGTCTCGGGGCGAGATGTCTACTTGAATTATTGTTTGATAACATTAGAATATTTCAAGTCTGTGTGAGTTTTTACAAAAAGAAAAAGAAAAGAAATGGATTTTAGTAGGAAAAAAAAAAGAAAGATCCTTACAAAAAATGAGAATGGCTACAGTGAAAATGTGTTGTTTCGGTGTGTGTGGCCCCAGCGTGTTGACAACTTTGACACGTGTGGGGGTTCAGTGCACCAAACGTAGGATCTCTTTGGGAGAACGCCACGAATGATTGTGTTATTGTCTGAAGAAGTACCACGTTTCGCACGTGCGTATCACGTGGCCGGAGAACACTTGCTGTTGTGATTATGAATATGGATGGCCGCGTTCGGCGGGCAGGAACGCGAGTGGGGGGACACTGATGGTCCGAGCCCTGGCAAGGGATTGCAGTAGTTCTCACACTGTGAGCTAAGCAAGGGATTGCATTATGAGTTTTTCAGGCAGGAGTGCGTCTAGGGACATTGCTGGTCTGAGACTTGGCAAGGGATTGCATTATGAGTTTGTCAGGCAGAAATGCATCTAGGGACATTGCTGGTCTGAGACTTGGCAAGGGATTGCAGTAGTTCTCAAATTCTGAGTTTATCAGACAGAAATTCGGCAGGGCACATTGATGGTTTATGCTGGATAAGAGAATGCAGCAGTTCTCACATCGTGAGTTTATAGTTGAATCGCTGTTGTTCTGAACATTACAAGTTCGGTGGGTGAGTTCAAGAGCTCCCCCACATTATAATACTTGGCACCGGAGCGCGTTGGTTCTTCACATGTGTCAACTCCCAGCCCCCACCCGCCTCCACCTCCGCCTCCTGTCCACTCTCGTGGCCGACAAGCGATCAAATCGGACAGCTCGTTGCCCGCACTCTGGGCACCCGTAACGAGGAGGTGGCCGAGCAATCATTACGGCAACAAAGCATTTAGTCACTCTGACAGCTGGAGTGATGGCGTCTCCGGGCCCCGCGATGACGGAGGGCCGCCCCGTCAGCAGACGACATCAAGGGAGCGCAAATGGCTGCTGAAGGGAAAATGGGAAGCGTCTCGGCAAATTGAGCGCGAAACGATGAACTCACTCTACCCAATTATGATGACAGGAGGCTGTGACGAGGGGAAGTGACTCTTAACGAAGTGCCACTGAGTTGTTTGGGTAGTTTAACGACCGACTGATTGGAGGCAATAAATATCCACGCGCCTTCTAACACGTGACATCAGGAAATAGCGGTACATAACCCCTTTTTTTAAAAAACCGCTATGCTCAATAACTCTATTTTCCTTTTCTCTCCTTCTCATCCCCTCTCTCTCGCTATATATATATATTTCTCTCTTTCAATCTCGCTCTATAAATATCTCTCGTTCACACTCTCTCTCCCTCTCTCTGATTCTCTCTTTCGTAATCTCTGTCTCTCCTTCTCTCTCTCCATTGCTCTCTCTCTCTCTCTTTCATCATATCTTCTTCTTCCTATATCAACTGGTCTCCATTTTTACGCTTATTATCCAGCTAATACATGTGACAGCAAGCAGGCAGGGCTAGAGACAACGTTTTCAAATCAGGAGTCTACTGGTCTGAGAGTATAGCCAGGGACCGACAAGGCGGCACGGTACTTTGGGCCGCTGTGATACCCTGGTCGACCTCATTTCTTAGAGAGGGGCGGCCAAGACCGGTTGTTTGCGAGGGGGGGGGGGCGGTAGCTGAAGTGGATTGGACAAACACAATCTTGTTTCTAAATTGTCGTTAATGATCGGAGATGAGATCGAAACGATCACGTGGTGTAACGTCCTCTGGCAAAGTTCAGACACAAACAGAATCTGATAGCGTCATTCAAGACGGGCGTCACACTACCATGCGAGTAGCAGCTAAGTGTGTTACTGCTACCACCGGGGGCTCTTGCATTCTGATCGACGACAAAACTATCCCTGAAGGATTTGTCAGTAAAGAATACAGTTTAACATAGTGCGACAACCTGCGGTCCGCAGGATGCATCCGGGCCACGTGTGGGAAAGTTTCGGCCCGCAGCATCTAAATTGAAGAAGTATAGTCCAGGTGGAATAATAACTGAAAGGTTGATTTTGAGAAAAAAAGAGCTTTCCAGATATTAATCAAACCAACATGTTACATATCAATTCATCAAACCAACATGGTAAATAGCAATTGATCAAACCAACATGTCTAACTTGCTGTATTGTAAATAATGATTTCAAAAAATAACATCCAAGATATATGCTGATACACTTCATGTACTGTGATAATCACACTACATGTGCGATGATACACTTCATGTACTGCGATACACTTCATGTACTGCGATACACTTCATGTACTGTGATACACTTCATGTACTGTGATACACTTCATCAGACAGGCAATGAGTTTGCTGGAGAAGCGAAGAAGTAAAACGCGGTTAATCTAGTACCCCAAATATGATAGATTTCTCATAGCCCAAAACATGATAGATTTCTCATGTTTCAATGACATCTCCTCTGTTTTATGAACTATAACATACAGAATAAGGGAAAACACGAAAATAATTTTATGCAGTAGTCAGTAGAGTAACATGTTCTTTAGGATTTTCTCGTGGACTTTGTTCATTCTCATTACCGAATGCTATGGGATAGAGAAGTCTCAAAACGTAAGAAAAATGAAAAAAAAAGAAGAAAAAAAAAAGAATTAAAAAATTCGAAATATTTTTTTTAGTTACAATTTTAAAATTGGTTCTTACAAAATAGTTCGCATCAGCTGTTCATACACGTTCGCCCTAATTTTTCAAACTATTCGCCCATATACAATTGTCAAAAAATGGGCACCGGTTCGTGAAATACGTCATTCCCACCAGAAATCTGGGAGGTCACGGTCGGTAGATCTAGCGGCTTAACTACCAACGGAGTTGACGAGGCTTGGCTAAGTGGCGCCGTGGCGTTGTACTTTTAGGATGTGATTACCATGACGACATACGGGAATATCTTTGTACAGTTGTTGGATAACTCTCTTGGCGTTTCATCTTTAGTGGAGGAATATTGACGTTGTCACCAGCACCAGGTTTTGTTTAATTTTTAAAAAACATATATATTTCAAAAATGAAATAAACTTTTTTTTTTTTAAATAACGGTTGAAAATACTTGATGATTATATCATAGAGTTGGATTTGTGGAGAAAGATTTACAACTGTAACTATATATCATGGGCGCCCGCAAGTAGTGGCAAGGTGGGGTACTTGCCCCCCCCCCCTGGATTGATTGATTAAAAAAAATTTTTAGACAAAAATAGACAAAAAATTTATTAAAGTAAAGAGAATATAAAGAGAAAGTATTTTGCCCCCCCCCCCCTTTTTAGAAAATATTTTGCCCCCCCTAGAAAATTTTCTGCGGGCGCCCATGCAATATAATTATAATTAAAATGATGTGTCATTATTGTTAAGACATTATTGGGCAGTTTGGAAATTTATGAAAGCACGGCTGCCCAAAACGACTGCAACAGTACTTGGATCTGGCGCTTTCCGAACACTCGCCACCTTATGCTGTGACTGTCGCCGCCCCTGGGTGTAATAGATCCATCGGCGCTTAAGGGAGAGATCTGCTCCAGGTCCTTATTTCAAACCTACTTTATTGTAATAACCTACAGATAACTTGCTTTGGGGCCGTCCATAAAGTACGTCACACACTGGAGGGGGTTAGGGGTAAAGATATTGTGTGACGTCACACATTTAAAAAAAAAAATTATCTATATATTTTAAACATTCTGTTGTAATTGGTGGATTCTGACAGAAGATGCCAATTTTATAAATTTAATAAATGTATAAGTTCAATAATGAAGTGTGTTTGAGCTTAAATTTTAATTAGTTGTTAATTTTCCAAAATAAATTTTTGGTTAGAAAGTGTGACGTACTTTCGGTGAATTGGAAAAGTGGGGGGGGGGGGGGGGGGGATTCTGAGATTTTTGCCAGATTGTGACAGGGGGGAAAGGTGTGTTTTAAAAAAAATTGCCCGAAAATAGCTTGACATACTTTTTAGAAGGCCCCCTTTATTGTAATAACCTACAGATAACTTGCTCGACTGTAATGGCCCACAGATAGCTCTGCAGATAACAATAATGATCACATTATCATTTCTGAGCAAACATCCGACAGCCTCATGGGTAAAACACATCCTCGTCGTCTCTTATCTTTTATTCATCGACGCAAACAAGATACCACCCCCCACCCCCCCCCCCCCCCAAAATGTGTCTTTTTAAAGTACGCCATATTACGTCATGACCCCTACCGTTGCCAGCTCCTGGCGGAAAAACCATTAGCCGCCTGCCAGTATGGAAAAATGTGTTTCTTTGTTGATATTGGTGTCGGGGGTGTTGAGATCCTGGTTTCAAAGAGAAGATGGATTCGGTGAAACAAAACGATGAATGGACTTATTGTGTAGTGAAATCGCTGATTCTCTCAACGTCTGTCTCGCCACTGAGAATATGAATCGTAAACCTCGATGCTCCGTGGCACATCCAATGCCATTTTGTGGGTGTGAAGGTTGGATGTGTCCGTGTGTCGTCGTGAGAGTGTGCTTTTTGTTGGTGTTTTTTCTGTGGGTGTGCGGACGTGTTTCTGTGGATGTGTGGGTGTGGAACTGCGAATGTGTGGATGTGGGCGTGTGTCGTCGTGAGGGTGTGCTTTTTTTTCCCGTGGGTATTTTTTTCTGGGGTGTGTGGCCTGCGAGTGTGCAGATGTGGGTGTGCGGAAGTGGGTGTGTGGACGTGTTTCTGTGGGTGTGCCGGTGTATCTGCGGGTCTGTTGCATGTGGGTGTGTTACTGTGGATGTGCGGGTGTGGAGCTGCGGGTGTGTGTATGTCTGTAGATGGCAGGGGAAAGAAAAGGAGGGGGGGGGTCCCTCACAGAGATGCGATGTACTATGTCCGGTGTGAGCACTTTGGCTCTCGGCTGCTACGAATCGTTAGCTCCCGGGACCTGATTGGCGAAATGTGTTGAAACATTTCTCGCTGTTTAAGTGCTGGCCTAGGATGAAAGAAGAGAGATGGAACACACGAGGGCCAGTGTGAGGTGATGAGCACGTACTTCTTATATATATATATATCTCCCTCACACACACTCTCTCTCACGCACATACGTCCACACATACACTTAAGAGATGTTGGTTGTTGGCATCACGAAGAATCATTAATGTAAATCAATATGTCTCGAGAGCGGCAATTTTTTTTCTCCATTGAATTTCAATGACATGCTATTCGCTTCCCTAGTTTCATTCTCCCAGATCTCTTTCTCTCGTCTTTCTCCCAGATCTCTTTATCTCTTCTTTCTACCACATCTCTTTCTCCCTTCTTTCCGTCTATCTAATTTGATCTATCTAGCTATCTATTAATTATACATTACGTCTACATATTATTTCTCTCTCTTCTCTCTCTCCCCTCCCTGCCTCTCTCTCCCCTCCCTCCCTCTCTCTCCCCCTCCCTCCCTGTCTGTCTTTCTCTCCTCCCTCCCCATCTCTCTCTGTCTCCCCTCCCTCTCTCTCCCCCTCCCTCCCTCTCTCTCCCAGTATTTACAGACACGTTATTTGCATGTCATAATTTGGAACCGTCCATTAATCTTCAGATTGTTGGAAAGCTTGCTTTATTATAAGCACCAGTGCTTTGTAATTATTTTTTTTGTAGATAACAATGTGCTGTACTGTCACTTTAATCGGAGAAGGCGGGGGGAGGAGAAGTGCAGGACAACAGATATTGAGGACGCCGAAGACTCACGAGTGAAAGTGGTGGGAAGGGTTTGGGGCGGCAGCTCAGAAAATTGTTTGATAACTTCTAAATGCAGGGTTGAATTTTGGCGCTCACCTGAATTGATTTTTGCATCCTTCTACACTTTATCGAGGAACACAAGAGATACTAGTGAAAAAGTGTGCATTAGTTAGCAGTACACAACCATTAAAAATACATTTCAATTTCATTTGATCGTAAGGTGACATAATGTGGCACATCATTCGGTAAAAAATGTATTTCCTATTTTATAGATACTAATATATTTAGCAATTTAAAGATTTTATCTCGTTACAGTTTATGTCAAAAATTGTTTATTTATGTGTTTATTTTTATGGTGCCCCCGTTCACCAGACGCCGAAAGCACGTGCTTACATGGCTTAATGGTTATTCCGGGGCTGTACACAACCTACCATTGTCAATGTGTACAACAAACCATTGTCAATATGTACAACCTACCATAGTATAAACTACCATTGTCCATGAGCACAACCTGCCATTGTACTGGTGAGCCGGAGGTCCCATTCCCGTACTTTCTAACAGACCACACCAAAAAAGAGCTCATCAACGTCCATTATTTGAACTGGGCGTCCGTCGGTTTCTTGCCCTTGCACGTCCGACTGTGTTGGGGGCATCGATTGGTTTGGCCCGCCCTGGGCGCCACTTTATTTGGCACCTGCATGAACGCCAAACACCATCAGCGGGCAACAAGACACGAGGGCGTGAGGAACACGTCGTCTGAGACAGTGGCAGACGATCACGAAAAAAAGTCAAAGAGATTCAGAAAAGATGACGTAGAGAAAATAGAAATAGAAGGCGGAAATGTGGAAAACGAACAGAAGAGGTGAGGAGAAGAAGATTGTAAGCGGCTCATATCAAGAAGAGAATATGTGAAATGAGTATGGGTGTTATTCCCTCGATGTAGCAATGTGATACGAATTTTAAAGGGGCGCGCAAAAGCCAATTCCGGAAATAAAAGCTGATCAATAGGTTGTATCTATTTCTAATCATTTATGCATAAATGTTCAAGAACGCCTTTAAATGGACGCAACTGCAAAATCTACAAACAATCTGAAACTACAAAGCTGTTCCAAATTATCTCTTTGACTTTCGTTGAGTTAGTTCCAGACAGACGTGCGGCGGGTGTTACAATGTTTATACCTATAACATTAAGTGTTGGTAGTAAGAATGAAATTTGACAGAAAGAATGTAATAAAGAATTTTTAAAAACAGACACACAGACATACAGATTGGCAGGCAGGCTGGCCTATTGACTGGAGGACCGAAGCAATGACTGACTGACTGAAAGACGGACAGATGGACGGACATTTTCGACTTGAATGTCTTGTTGCCTGGGGGCTTCAGTAAATGAACTCATTTAAGCTTGAGCCGGAGTTCAAATGTATTCTCAGCTGACCGACACAACACGCACTAACACACAGGCAAACGCATGCACACTTGACACAAATTACACTCACACACGCGAAAGGTCGGCGCCTTAATGACCTTGGATGTGCAACAAATCACTTCGGACTTAAACAAGCACCAGGCAATAAATAATAAATAATCCATTCCCGGCGTTTCCTCTCCTAAATGTTTCCTCTCCCAAATTGTTCCTCTCTCAAATGTTTTCAATCCCTAACGCTTTCCCTCCCAAATGTTTCCTCTCCCAAATGTTTCCCCTCCCAAATGTTTCCCCTCCCAAATGTTTCCCCTCCCAAATATTTCCCCTCCCAAATTTTTCCCCTCCCAAATATTTCCCCTCCCAAATTTTTCCCCTCCCAAATGTTTCCCCTCCCAAATATTTCCCCTCCCAAAGGTTTCCCCTCCCAAATGTTTCCTCTCCCAAATGTTTCCCCTCCCAAATGTTTCCCCTCCCAAATATTTCCCCTCCCAAAGGTTTCCCCTCCCAAATGTTTCCCCTCCCAAATGTTTCCCCTCCCAAATGTTTCCCCTTCCAAATGTTTCCTCTCCCAAATATTTGCCCTCCCAAATGTTTCCCCTCCCTAACGCTTTCCCTCCCAAATGTTTCCTCTCCCAAATTGTTCCTCTCTCAAATGTTTTCAATCCCTAACGCTTTCCCTCCCAAATGTTTCCTCTCCCAAATGTTTCCCCTCCCAAATATTTCCCCTGCCAAATGTTTCCAAATGTTTCCCCTCCCCCAACGTTTCATCCCTCCTTCGCTGGACTTGGTCTGGGGGAAGGTTGTGTTTTCTTTTGCTACCCATCACTCTAGGAATCATCAAGCCAAGATTGGCTGTCAAAAGTGGTCATCTAGTTGATGACTCCCCCACCTCCTCCCTTTAACTCCCACAAAGTACCATAAATTTGAGCGAAAAAGACTTTGGCGCCATTTTGATTGGCCACCCGTGTCGTAAAGTTTCGTTTATGGAAAAATGTCTGCCTATGTCTTTCTATGCCTGTCTGTGTCTGTCTATGTCTGTCTATGTCTGTCTTTGTCTGTCTTTGTCTGTCTTTGTCTGTCTTTACGTGAGGTTTTCGTTGTTGTTGTTGTTTTTTTTTTAATCTTTTAACCCGATGAACATAGCGGCCAACGGTGCAGAGAGCTCCGAAGATCACAAAAAGGGCCGTCCTCAAACGTAACAAGAGAGCTCTCTCCCTAGGGTTTGAGTGATTTCTTAAATGGACACAACGCTAAAACAAAAATCAATTTCATCACGGCGTTGACGACTAACGGGAACGGCAGCAGACGACAGTTTTAGACATCTTAAACCCCTTCCCCCCCCCCAACCACCATTCATTTTTTCTCTAGAGTTTTCAATGATGATGGGCGGAAAAAAAAGGGGGGGGGTCATTTGCCTGCAATGGTTTCGCTTTTATGTCGAAAACATCAAACAAATAAATGCTGGTAAAATCATATAATATGGCCAGGGCCGTGGAAAGCTCCCCCTCCCCCCCACGAGACAAAGCATGAATTCAGGCGCCCCCTTTACCAAAAAAAAGGATAAATGTAACACACATATTTAAAGGAATACTGACTGTTTTTACGCCATCTGATAATAACGCTGGAGGGCGGTGCCCCCTACACCCGCTCTTCCAATCACCCCTCTCCCATGCTATAGTAACTAATTTTGACACGATACAGCCTTGACGTTCAGCATTCTCCTCGTTTGTTACGATAATTTCGTCCCTCAATCTGTTACTAACCCCGCCAAAATGTTCCTTTCATTCGGCCACTGACTACATTTTTTTTTTTTTTGGTTAAAAATCAAAATGGCGCGTCCTTCACTTCCTCCCAAGGGAGCCCACTCTTCATTGCCCCAATTCACGCACGGCGGGATATGGCTGAAACGTTTTCCTTGTTTAAACAACCAAAAAAAAAAAAATTTAAATTAGATGAATTCGCTTCATTTTAGTGTTTGTGAAATTCAACTTAAGTTCATTCATATTAATTCATAGTTTTTTTTTTTGTTTTTTTTTTTCTTTGAGTGTTGGTTAATTCAACCCAGAAACGAATTATTCATATGTATTAATCTGTTGGTGTTTCTTTTTTGTGTGTGTTTTTGTTAATAAATATCCTGCTTTTACGACAACGTATAAACGAGTGTGTGTCTAAAAGGCACTGGTGAACTCCTATGGCCGCAAAAATTTGGAAACCGAGTTTTTAGAGTGACTACACATTTGATTGCATAGATATAGTGAGATGGATTTAGCGTCAGTTCGCACAATGAAATTTTCGATCACGCATTTGTTGCAATTTTTGTATGAAGCATTGTCACAACTTGCAAATCAAATTCCAATTATTTTCCACACAAAAAAGAAACCACAAAATAGTGCGTTCATACACAAATTTGACGCCGAATTTGAAAAGAATTTGATCGTGTGAAATCACGCTTAATTACATCTCTTCCTTTTTTTAAAAAAACACCCAAAATCTGCCTGCTAATTTACAATTCGCCCATCAAACCACGCACTACACCTTAGATAATCTGTACTCCCCGTGTTTTATGGTTTTCGTGAGTGAGGGGGCGGTAAAGTCAAGGGCCGCCCCAGGCGCTGCGCCCTCTGGCCACTTGCAGTGAAACAACACGTATAGAACCAGCTACGCCAACCCTTGAATCCCTTGACTCAATGTGATCAATTATATCACCCGGTCGTCTTGTAATGATCATCACATGGCAACGTTTTATTTTTCATATGTGATTATTATTATTTATTTTACTTTTTTGCCTAATCTCAGCCAAACAAGATAACTACGTCACTAGGCCAGGTGATGGTATAAATGTGGACATTTACCTGGATAAATAGACAGTCAATAATCTTTATGGATCGCACGAAAATTGGGTTATGGGAAGATTCGTGCGCCGTCTGAATGTCAAATAAAACTAGAGGGGTGGATAAGCGACAACAAATTCCTGTTCATTACTGGTGGTAAGGAAATATGAGAGGGGGGGGGGAGAGAGAGGGGAGCTTACACTTACATAGGCAAGGTATTGAGGTGATTTTGTTAGGGAATAAATTGTTGTCAGCTTTGGCGTCTTCGGTTGATGGATGAATGGATGGATGGATTAGGAGATGTGCGGTTTCACGAATGGATTGAATGATGAATTGAAATATATCGATATGTTGATGAGTTGATGCATGGCTAAGCGTTGAGAGGAACTGATGCATGGGTGGATCCCTCTGAGGGTAATTGTTGAGTGGAACTGATGCATGGGTGGATCCCTCTGAGGGTAATTGTTGAGTGGAATTGATGCATAGGTGGATCCCTCTGATGATTGTGTGATGGGGGTTTTGTTTTATTGCGAGTGCGTTTCTTTTGGAATGACACCTCGGTGCCCCAATTAGCCTCTGCTATTGTGTTTGTGACCTACTTCATCTCTGTTATTGTGTTGATGCCCTATTTCATCTCTGTTATTGTGTTGGTGCCCTAGTTCATATCTGTTATTGTTTTGGTGCCCTATTTCGTCTCTGTCATTGGTTTGGTGCCCTTCGTCATCTCGGTTGCTGGATTGGTGCCTAACTTTATCTCTGATCTATTTGGGTTGGTGTCCTAAATCATCTCTGATGTTGTTGTATTGGCGTCCTACTTCATCTCTGTCACTGGGTCATTTCCCAACTTCATCTCTATTGTCGGGTTGGTGCCCTACTTCAACTCTGTTGTCAGGTTGGTGCCCTAATTCATCTTTGATATTGCATGGTTGTCCTATTTCATCTTTGTCATTGGTTTTGTGTCTTACTTCCTCTCTATTGTCCGGTTGGTGTCTTATTTCCTCTCTGTTGCCCGGTTGGTGCCCTACTTCATCTCTGTTGCCCGGTTGGTCCCCTACTTCATCTCTGTTGCCCGGTTGGTGCCCTACTTCATCTCTGTTATCTGGTTGGTGCCCTACTTCATCTCTGTTGTCTGGTTGGTGCCCTACTTCATCTCTGTTGTCCGGTTGGTGCCCTAATTCATCTCTGTTGTCCGGTTGGTGCCCTACTTCATCTCTGTTGCCCAGTTGCTGCCCTACTTCATCTCTGTTGCCCAGCTGTTGCCCTACTTCATCTCTGTTGTCCGGTTGGTGCCCTACTTCATCTCTGTTGTTGGCCTGAGTCACTTGAAAGTAACCCCCATTGATTTACATAATCTCATCAGAACTGCAACTAACCTCGTCAAAATTACATCAATCTCATGAAAGCCTTATCTAATCAAATAAGGCCGGCACTGGAACGCCCAGTTGAGTGGCGACATGGGGCTCAGTACCTGTCATTGTGGAGCCGCTCGCCAGAAGCGAATGCTAACCATTTGCGTAAACGTCGAGATGGCCCTTTAGGGAGAATGCCCTTTTTTTATGGAAGGCGTTTTCTGGGGTAGGAGGCGGGGGGGGTTCTATAATTTTTTTGTGTGTTGCGTTTTTCCGTTTTTTTCCCTTGGGGTGGGGGCTTGGGGCGGCTGCTGGCGCCTTGATTTCGCGGAGATAGAAATCAATGGAGCTGAGCGATTCGCCCTGACGACAGAAAGTAGAGACTGCTATGTGTGTGTGTTTGTGTGCCACCTGCATTCATTAAGTTTTCATAAAGAATGAAATAACTTAAGGGGAAAACGTTTAAGAAATTATACGTTTTAGTACTCCTTAACTGGCAAAGGCGCCGCCTTCGGCGATATTTACGTTCATTTGATTTAACAGTAGTGTCTCATCATTTATATACAGTAGTGTCTCGTGATGTATATACAGTAGTGTCTCATGATTTATATACAGTAGCGTCTCGTGATTTATATACAGTAGTGTCTCATGATTTATATACAGTAGTGTCTCATGATTTATATACAGTAGTGTCTCGTGATTTATATACAGTAGTGTCTCATGATTTATATACAGTAGTGTCTCGTGATTTATATACAGTATGGCGGATTTTTACTTTTCATTCGTCACAACTGTGTCTATTTAATTTTGAAGAAAGAGGTTGCCCACTTTGGTCTAGGAGTGATTATTCAGTAATAATATGTTTCAAAACGTCCAGACGTCAAGTGAATAAACGCTCAACACAAAGCTATCTTCCGCACCTCGCACAGGAAATGCGCTCATTAAAAAAAAAAAACTTTATAAAAACTCAAATTAAACGTTCACGGCCGACTTAGCCGCAGCGCAAAATCGCAATTTATCCTTTTTTATATGGCTGCCCCTATTGGTACCCGGGTACCAGAATTGAGAAGATGGGATTAAAAAACGATTTAAAATATTATTGTTGGGTTTGTAAGACCAAATGAGGTATCAAATGAATGATAATTGAATGTATTATACGTTTGTAAACTTAATTCTTCATTTTAACTAAAATAAACTACTACAAATGACATCCGAATAGCGTTAGTCAAAATGGACCCGGACACGCAGCGCCACCATTCGCACCCGGGTACCATTAGGCTCAATGCTATTCGGATGTCATTTGTGGTAGTTTATTTTAGTAAAACTGAAGAATTAACATTTCAAACGTATAGTCCATTCAATTATCTTTCATGTGATATCTCATTTGGTCTTATAAACCCAACAATAATATTTTAAATCGTTTTTTAATCTCAACCTCTCAATTCTGGTACCCGTGTACCAATAGCCACTTCGTTTTTTATATATAGCTCATATGAGGAAAATAACTCCACATCCAGACATTTCCCATGGCCAGGTGGGCGCTTCTTTCACTCTACACAATCTCAAGAACACATATAACCAAACAAAAAACAAACAAAAAAAGATCTCATGAAATCCTTCATAATTACCGCCACCTCACCATTTGGGACGCGCTGCATCATCCAATTACTGCAATAAGGATGCTTAACTAAATTATTTATTGGCAGACTTGTTGCGCTTGTAAAGGAATTTTCCTTTCCCAACCCGCGATTGTGCACCAGAAATGCTCACAGTGCGTAGCTGGGCTTGTGGCACTAATGTCAATGCCATTCCTTTGTTTACACTTACACATTCGTCTACTGTGTAGTGTTGGCTTGCTGGGGCGAAATATTGATGTGAATAGGAACCACATTGCCAAACACACATTTCTGACCTCTGGAAACGCAGGACAAAGCTGGTCGTCCTTGGCCTAATGCTTCACGTATGAATTGACCTTTCTTTTTCTTTTCTCTATCTGATAACCTTAGAAACTATGACTGCTGACTTTTAAATACAGCTGATGGCTAGTGATGGCATGACATGACTACGACATAATGAAGACGCATTTGTGAAGTATGCGTTTGTTATTTGTCTAGGATTGACTCAGGCGTTCACAACATGTTAGGATTGACTCAGTCAGAGAGCCGATCCAGGCTGTTCCCAAACAAAGGCGTTCAAGGCGTGTTAGGATTGACTCAGTCAGAGAGCCGATCCAGGCTGTTCCCCAACAAAGGCGTTCACAACATGTTAGGATTTACTCAGTCAGAGAGCCGATCTATGTTGTTCCCAAACAAAGGCGTTCACAGCGTGTTAGGATTGACTCAGTCAGAGAGCCGATCCATGTTGTTCCCCAACAAAGGCGCTCACAACATGTTAGGATTGACTCAGTCAGAGAGCCTATCCATGTTGTTCCCCAACAAAGGCGCTCACAACATGTTAGGATTGACTCAGTCAGAGAGCCGATCCAGGCTGTTCCCAAACAAAGGCGTTCACAACATGTTAGGATTGACTCAGTGAGAGAGCCGATCCAGGTTGTTCCCCAACAAAGGCGTTCACAGCGTGCCATCAAATTCATTAGCAATAAGAAGCCGTGATGCAGAAAAATGAAGACAGATGACGATGTGTTGACAAATTATGTCACATACGAAACGCTTATTGGGCGCTTTCATTCTATTCGCGCAATCTCATTAGTGCCACAAACACCACCGTGTGACGTCATCTGGTCGGATTCCAAGAAATGTTGAGACTCGATGCGAGCAGACTTTCTGCCCGTCTGCTTCTCGTTATGATGGCGAGACCTGGAACTGCTAATTTTATTAGTGCTGACAGGGGGGCATAACTCTATTGCTGACAAGGGTGATTAGCCGCGTGTTCGCGTTTCCCCCGCTGCAGGGGCGGCGAAAGACAAACGAGTTATGGGCCCATTGTTAAATGATAAAATAGCGCCCACTCGGTTCTTCAAAAGACTCTGACGGTGCACAGAGCTTTCGGGCGGTCGTTACGTCACTGTACGTCACTGCCCCTGGTACAGGATGTCGCATGAAGCAGGTGACTTTAAATTCAAAGGTGTGCAGCTGCCGGGGGGGGAGGGGGTAAAAAGAAAGGGGATGGCTTTTTTTTAAGCGAGGTGGTGGGTGTCAAGGGCGGTGCGAGAAGGAAAAATACTCTCTGTACCGGTTCATCAATATTTGAAGCCGAAAAAAAACAACGAAATATGTCTTCATTTGTAGATTCTGTTGTCTCCAATAGTATGAGAAAACGAAATGGATAGATGAGTCGATAATTTCATAGACGGCTATCTGGGTGTGAGGAAAATGTGTGGACTCAGTGGGGTATGAAGAGAGGGGCGTCCCGCCCGGTTCGGCACTTTTTCTATACGCTAAGGGGTGGCGTTTACCGCAAACTGCAGGTGGTGGTTTTTGGGTTTTTTCGCTGAAGGGCTCGGAATCAATCATGGCTCACCCTGGGCGGCACTAAACATAGCTACGCCACTGGGTGGACTGATGGATGGATAAAAACCAAAAAAAAAAGAAATGTATGATTAGGGCAATAGGGAGTAAAGCATGGACCCGGTATTTTCTTTTATGAACAATTGGCACCCCATCCACCTTTCCCCCTCCAGGTGACATGCCATGCGACTAGTCCAGAGGCGTGGCTAAGGGGGGGGCGGATGTCAGTGGGCGCCAGACTAGCTAAGGGCGCCACAATGGGCTTTGATATTATTTTATTGAGGAAAATAATCGGTTTGAGAGTAGAAGAAAAGAAAGGGAGGCTCTTTAAAATGAATCTTGTCCCCCCGGGGTGCCAAACACTCTAGCTGCGCCTCTGGTCTAATCCAACATTGCAAATGAAACTTAAATGGAAGCAAAATCAACAACTCATAGTTATGATATCAGTCCTGTTATTGTTATAACCTACAAGCGGTAACATTAACGCTTGCTATTTGTTGACATTTAACCTATGACCTCTTTCCCCTCCCCTCTCCCCCCCACCTCTCCCCCACCCCCGTCCCCACTCACCTGGCTTTTTCGAGATTTAAGTCGGCACTACTTATTCATAGCTGTAACTACCACTCCAAGCGCGCGCTCTCATACTACAAGGGAAATAACATTCTATTTCTCTCATCAAGCTCTAGGCCAGTGGTTCTCAACCTTCCTAGTGGCGCGACCCTTTAATTCAGCCTCATGTTGTGGCGACCTCCAGCAAAGAAATTATTTTTGTTTCTACTTCAAAACTGTGGAGTATATGTGTTTTCAGTTGGTCTTAGGCGACCCCTGGGAAAGGGTCGCGCGACCAACAAAGGGGTCGTGACCCACAGGTTGAGAACCGCTGCTCTAGGCGGTGTACATGCTAATTGATACCTCCGGATTTTTTTTTACATGACATCACGGGTTTATCATGTTACAAAACCTACATTTGGCAATCAACGGATTCTTTTTTTTTAACGCAAGAAAACCTTCGCTTAAAGCATCTACGAGAAAAAACTCCACCCTCCGGTCGGCAACGCCTATGCCTATGATACATATAGTTCATTTGGGGGGGGGGGGCGTGACCCATCCACCCTGAACTGCTCAGAATAAAATGACAAATTTGCACAGCCACACAGCAGTTAGCAGACATTTAAATCAAACAAGTCCGATTACATCTTTAGTCCCCCCCCTTCCTCCCCCCCCCCCTCTGTTAGAAGACCGACATTTACTATTACTCTAGTACAGCGGTCGGCAGTATGCGGCTCTTTACAAAAATAGACGCAGCTCTGGTTTTTTTTCCCTCTAGAATGACAAGTGGCTTTAAAGGTTTTCTCTTAACAGATATAGAAATTATAAAATCAAATAATTTGTTTTAAAAAAATGGATGCTCTCACAAATACGTTTGGGGACCCCTGATCTAGTAAATGTCATTCGGTATTACTGGCTACCATGATCTGTCGGTTGTTGAGCATTTCACATATCTTGGATCCAATATTTCCAGATCTGTCGGTTGTTGAGCATTTCACATATCTTGGATCCAATATTTCCAGATCTGTCGGTTGTTGGGCATTTCACATATCCTTGGATCCAATATTTCCAGATCTGTCGGTTGTTGGGCATTTCACATATCCTTGGATCCAATATTTCCAGATCTGTCGGTTGTTGGGCATTTCACATATGAAGGGCCGAGTAGAAAAAGTACTTAAGTGTATTTTTGAAGTTTTGAGAAGAATGAGTTTAAAATTTATAAATTCTTATTTAAATACATTAAAATCTGCTCGAGGTAACTCTGTATCAAACACTTGTGGACATTTTTCATGAATGACATTTACAGGAATGATTCAGGGGAAGTAATCAAATATAATGCCTGTCTTAACTCATTTTTGGAAAAATGTAACTTAAGTACTTTTTCTACTCGGCCCTTCATATCTTGGATCCAATATTTCCAGATCTGTCGGTTGTTGGGCATTTCACATATCCTTGGATCCAATATTTCCAGTTCTCTCTTCATTGATGAAGAGACAAAAGTCGGGATCGAAAAGCAGCAGCAACTATGGCTAAACTGAATAAGCGGGTGTGGAGTAATCTCAATCGGACTGAGAAAACAAAACGAAGTGTCTATCCGGCATGCGTGCTTGGTACGCTTTTATATGGCAGTGAAGTGTGGACCACATACACCAGTCATGAGTGGAAACTGAACAGCTTCCATCAAAGATGGCTGCGTCGCATTTTACGCATCTGATGGCAGGACAAGTTGCCTAACACAAGAGGTCTTGGAGCGTGGCAAAATGTTTAGCATGTTCTCCGCTCTTAGCAAGAGGCGCCTTCGCTGGTTAGGCCGTGTAAGGAGTATGGAGGAAGGCCGTATTCCAAAGATGCTGCTGTATGGAGAGTTGGCAGAAAGGACAATGCTTATTGGACGGCCACGCCTGAGATTTATGGACGTTTGCGAACGGAGCATGAGGGAAGCCAACAATGAAATCAACAAATGGGAGATCATTGTCGAACAACGTTCCAGCTGGCGAACAGCGGTGTACGAAGGAGTCAAAAAGGGCAGAAGATGCGCGAAACGAAGCCCTTGCAACAAAAAGAACAATACGGATAGCCAAATCTAACCAGGAATCAATATTTTCCCGCGAGAAATGCAGTCGAGATTTTCATTCCAGGATTGGCCTAGTGAGCCACTCGTCGATGTGTTGGCCTGCATAGCTACTCCATCTTCTCGCGGAGACGGAATGATGCAGACCTGTTCACTCTTACGATTTTGGCGTACAATGTACGATTTTGAGATGTATGCAGATGCATTATATGTATGTTAATTTTTTTACTATTAAGATAATGCATGGAATGATTTTGTGTTGATATTGTACGATTTTAAGAGTTTGAGAGTGAACAGGTCTGATGATGCCATATATTTCTGGCTACCACGGATTACATCAGCATCAGTTAAATGAACAGATTCTAAATACACCAAAGATCTTTTAAGGGTTTAATTGAAGGCGGTGTCAGGGAAAAATTCCCTATGCTAACTCAGCCCCAACACACACACAAAAACAGGTGAGCGGTGTTATAAGGCCGAGTTGTTGCTATCACGTTAATGGAAAAAGCAAGTTTCACGCATGAAAAGAAAAATAAACAACCAAAGGGGGGTAACCGGTAAAATTCGTTTCTCTTCGCTTCTTCGTGTGAGGGTTGTGGGCCTCACACCGTCCTGCCCAAGTAAAAAAAAATGACCTCAGGCTCGCATAGGGGCGGTGGTTCTTTGAATATTTTTTTTAGCCCGGTAAAACCGTTGCAGCAATACTTTCATGGCAGACTTGCTATTAAAATTTAATTTAAAACAGTGATTTAAAAAACCATTTGGTAAAAAAATACAAAATTTGAATTGGGCAACCTTATTGGGTTTGGGAGTGTGGAGTCAAATATTTTGACCCTATAATTATTCATTAAACCCTTATTTATCCCCATAAACATCCCCCCCCCCCCCCCAATTTCCCGAAACGGACAATGCTGTTTGTTAACACAATATGAATATCTCAAATACACATGTATAACTAAAGTCGGTATGTTCGCTTACTCGTTCTGTCCGTCTCACAGAAGACCGATGTAGTCCAGTCCTGTAATTATGAAAGCAAAACGTTAAATTTTCCTTTAGAAAAAATTTAACAAATAGTTTTCCTTGCCAACTTTTTTACATTTATTTTTATTTTATTTTATTTATTTTTTGTAATTTTTTTTTTTTTTTTTTGACTTTCACATACTTGTCATTTGAAACTTAGCAGACATTACGGAAATATAATACGAGTAAAATAACATTATCTGTTCATCTTGTTTACCCGGTACTCTCTAGGAAATCCCACGACGGCCTCACTATACGGTAGCCAGTTTGAGAAACGCTGGTCTGGGGCAGTTCTTCCAAAAGTTGTGGTCCCCGGTCCGCTAGTCTGGGGCAGTTCTTCCCAAAGTTGTGGTCCCCGGTCTGCTAGTCTGGAGCAATACTTCCCAAAGTTATGGTCCCTGGTCCGCTGTCTACACGTGAACATAAATCTTAGTCTATAACAGTAAGATGCTCATTAACGCTAGAACAAATAGACATCATTATAATCATCTGACTGAAAGTAAATAGGTGAACGGCACAATGTGTAGCCAAGTAAGTCAACCCTCCTCCAAAGGCGTGGCTGTAACAGGCTGATTGTGTTTAGAATCGTGTGTGTCCCACCGTATCCCTCCCAGCGGTATCCTCACCATATGTTATGTAAACAAACGTTGTGCGTTTACCGCGGCTACGTTTGTATCAAGAGTTGTGGCCTTCACCTTGGGGAAAATAAGTCTACGCGCCATACACACGTGAACGTGTAAAACGCTTGACTCGATTCTTTAACGTTCTACTAAGATGAGGCGTAAATGTTTGAAATCGTGTTATGTTGTGTGTGTCTTATAATACGAGTGGAAGCTCCCCGTGGAATAACGAAAGCGAAATTTTTTATTTTTTTTTTTTGTTTTGCTTGGTTACTTTTTGCTTTTTATGATTTTTGGTGGGGAGTTTATTTTTTTTTTTTTTTTTTTTTTTTTGGGGGGGGGGTGGGGGGGGGAGAAGAACAGTATTCATTAATGTAAATGTGTTACGTGTGATTTTATAGACAGTTATTGGAGAGAAAACGAGTCAAATAGATTTAACTTTCTGTGAGTTAATATTGAAAACTACTGGTAAATACCATTGAAGTTAAAGAGCTTTTTCAATTGTGCCACAGCAAGATCTTTCGGGTAAATCATTTTAAAAACATCTCTTAAGGTATGAGCGGGGTCGCCAAAAGATGGCGCTGTGTGTGTATGTTTCCATCTTGGTAGCTGCGTTGAAGTTGAGACTGGGATTGTTCAGAAATGGGAAAGAAGTTAACCTTTTTATTTTTTTAGGTGAGCGTTCCTTCAAAAGGGAAATAATCGCAGTATTTTATGGGGGAAAGTACTACCACAATTATTTTTATGGCTTATCCCCCTTAGATAGTTAATGTGGTACCAATTAATAGATACGGCCTACTTACTACTATTTATTTTAAAATTACGTTAACAGGACTCATACCGGGCAACTATTTTTTCAATCATTGCAGGTAATACTGCAATATATTCTATGAAGAATAGCAACCTTGATGCTTATCAAGAATTAATTAAGAAATAAATTTATATCGAGAAATGTTATGCACTATGTAAAAAAAAACGCTACGACGTGACGTCATATCGTTCACTCTGTTGACGTGCGTTTCTGTCTATTTTCATTTACAGGACCGGCAACGGGAAGCGACCGAAGGGATCGTCACGTGCATCCAACAGCAGACGACAGAAGGCGAAGGTCAAAGTTGACGGGGCGCATGTCTGCATAACTAACGGGTAAGCCGATACCGTAACATGTCGTGTCATTGGTGAAGGTTTATAGGTTCAGTCTACGTGACTTAATGTTGTGAGTGTAACCAGTGCCGGGGAAAGCATTCGTGCACATGTAGCACTTGCACCAGACCTACTCTAAATAGTGAAAAGAAGTAGGCCAACTTATCCGATTGTCATTATGGCACATATCAGCTATTGTTTCTAATTTTCCCTTTAGTTGTGCTGTACGGAACCTTTTTTTTTTATATTATAGTAAGAAATAATTAGCCCATCCGCATTGGCTCACAATACTATTTATTTTTACCGAACAGTAGCGTAAAAAAACAAACAAAAGGAACAATCCAGCAAAATGATTTTTTTTTTTAAATCATTTTTTTTTTTCCTTTAAGTAATCCTCATGGGAAAAGAAGGATGTTAATTATAGTCTCATCTGACATGATCTGATACCATTGTCATTTTAATGTGTTGCCGTAAAATGAATTTAAGGTATTCGATAAAACTGTGGTCCGGAGTGTTAAAGAGTATTTTAATCTGAACACTGTGATATTTAACCAGAGCGATACTCCAACAACTGCTATACTCTAACGATTGCGATACTCTTAACGTCTGCGATGCTTAAACCACTGCGATATTTAAACGACTCAGAATTCAAGTTGCCTAAAAACCCCAAAAGCTATGTAACAGATTTATAAGAATCCCAATTAAAGTGCAAACCCCACACCCCCCCTCCCCTGGGTACGCCACCGAACTCTTTTTTTTTCACCCCTTAAACTATATCAATATTCTAATATTAAGCCCCCCCCCCCCCCACACCCTTTTTTTAACATGGTAGATTTATAACGCTATGTGTAAATTGAGATTCGCGTGAAACTAATGAAAATAACATGCAACAATCTCTGTATTTTTAAGAATTTTATTTAATGCACTTGTTTGAGATTGGAATTTTTATTGTACGCGCTATTAAACTAACCATTGCACGCAGGGCCGGCCCTAACAATTGCGGGGCCCTATGCGAAACGGATTGCGCGGGGCCCATTCTGGGTAGGGATAAGGATAATAAGTGAAAAATTAAGATTTTGTATTAGAAAATCAATTCGGGGCGGGGCCTATGAAAGTGCGGGGCCCAATGCGGCCGCATAGGTTGCAATGGCCTAAGGCCGGCCCTGATTGCACGATACATAACTAGAAAATTATAGCGATTGATAAAATGGGGAACTTGCCTACAATGCAATTTTTCTGTGCCGTGAGACAGAGCCGCGTTGCAAATTTCATCTCCGTCTGATACGTTGAAATGATTGTTGACTGTAAATTTTTTGTTAGAAGAATGGTATGGCTCCGTAGAAAATCTTATTAGAGCTCATCAATCAGAGACTAGGCGGTTCGCCTAACTACAGCTCTCTGTGGCATAGGAAAGTTGGTTAAAATAGTCTTTAATCAAAGCTCATCAACCATCAACCAAAATCAAGTTTAAGAACTTGATATCTCCACCATAAAGGCACCAATTCGTATATAGTAGGGGTTCTCAACCTGTGGTCCACCGGTTCCGTGAAAGGGTGTCAGGTGTTCCTGGAGCTGTGTAGTTTTATTATATACCTCTACTTATAAAAACGTTATTCCAGAACTGGTCCATGAGATTCAAATGACAGGAAAAGAGGGTCCAAGTTCATAAAAGGTTAAGAATTCCTGACCTATGTGGATATTGTGTTGCAATTATTTGACAATTTGATTGATGGCAGCTAACTAGTGTAACTGAAAAAATTTGATTAGATGTCGTTCAAGAGAGGCAACCTTTGGACCAGAGTTACACTGGTATATTGTGCAGTTGCGTCCCTTTCATGATGCTGTTGAATCATCAACCAGTTAGTAATGTAAAGTAAAATTGAAATTAGTTTGTTTTTTTTAAAAAAGGAACGAAAAGAAAAACAATATATAATTGCAATTCCAGCCCCCAGTGAAGAGAAGGAGATGTAGGGCGCCACCCAATCGTGGTGAAAACAGACTTCGACGTCCGGTCGAGGGCGCCAGAAAAGTTAAGGCCGAACATAATTTGTGGCGTCGCCTGGCAAGCGCTGCACCAGATCTTTGCTAGGTAGCAATCACTCGTACGCTCACAAAATGACTGGAATGTTTTCAAAAATATCTACTCAGCAATTTTTTTTTAAATTGCAGCCTGTCAGACAGTGGCGTAGCGAGCTTAACTCGCGCCCGGGGCACAATACCTTTTTAGCGCCCCCATTATTCGAAAACCATACAATATTATATTTAAAATATACCATTTGGCGCCCCTTTGTGAGTAGCGCCCGGGGCATGATGCCCCCGTTGCCCCCTCTCGCTACGCCACTGCTGTCAGAGACGTCAAAATCTTGTAGAGATTAAATACAGACCAGGGCAGCTGTTTGTTAAAATTAATTGCCCACTTTTTATCTGAACTAATACAGAAAGTATTTAGATTTTTAACCTTTTTTTTCCTTCCTTTAAAAAAAAAAGAGTATCTTCCAAACGAAATGATTCCACCTCATGGAGTTTCCTCTTACTTTAAATGCAAAATATGACATGTTTAAGTTCTGATATTTATGTCTCTAAAATGACTAACTGTTAGATTAACCTACTTGCGGTAGAAGCGGATAGGCCTATGCTCTATACTTTTTGTCGGCACATTTATACTTTTTTTTTTTTTTTTTTTTTACGAGATTCTGTTTCTCGTTATTAAATGCCAAAAAAAAAAAAAATTAATAATTTTAAAAAATTGAGAATCACTTATTGAAATTCCTTAACTTTCCAAAATTAGGCGCTCCGGTGCCAGTGCCCGTTCACCGTTCGCCCTTCCCCTTTGGCACTGAACAGACAAAATGTGCACAAGTTTTCAATGGCCAGCAATAAGCCTTTAAAAAATGTGATAATGGTGCGTGGCTTAAAACGACCATGGCAGCAGGCCCCGGTACAGTATTGTTAGCGCTTATTTTACTGGCCTACTTAACACCAGTGGTGTATGCATAGCGCTGGTAGCCCATGGCTGGCTAGAAAAACCTCGCCTGTCCGCGTTTGACAAAAAAGCACAGAAAAAAAGCACGTGGTCTCGCTATCGTTACAGCGCTTTGGAATGCCGCTAAGGCCAAGTTGGATGCTGGTCGGTGGTAGTAGCCAATTATAATTTTTTACAAGCTGGCCTAAAAAAGGGGGATACGCAGTTTTCAAATAACATTTTGTAAATTCCAATTTAAAATTAGATTAATGAACTTAAAGTTAAAGTAGTTCAAGGATGGGTTCATAAAATTGTACTATTTATATTTTTTTTTAAAACAGACGATATTTATTTAATCACAATGATGTTCGATCATTTATGTAAACAGTTGATAATGCTGCTAATTGCTAATGGCCATAATTAAACAAATATATGTCCGTCGAAAATATCATAGACCGCACTAAATGGCGGGAAAATAATATTAAGTAAACATTAGATATAAGTCGTAAAGTTAATTTAACATTCATTTCAGTAAAATTTACAAGGATTACATTTTATTTACATAGCTACCTTATTTTAATTTCTAACATTCCTGGTATGCTTGCAAAGGAAATTTTGAGAGATGTTACCAATCAAAAAATAACGGCTGCTACTGCTTGCTTAAATTTAAATGATCTCATTTTTAGCTGACCAAAATTCATATTTTGCTACGAGCCTAGAGGCCACTCTTTTTATTAACGGTCATAAGTTACCGTAGCTTTAATTCATTTTGATATATTTGAATTCCACAAATTTAGCTTATTTACACAAATTTAACAAATATCTACAAATAAATTGACTTCAAAAATGATTTGCTTTAGATTAGCTGTTCTTTTATGACAATTTTTTGTTGTTTAAAAAATAGGCCTACCTGTATAGGCTGCTTTAAGAACAACAAATACAATTTTCTTTTCATCATTTATATTATTCTCTTTGAATCGCATTTATATTTTTTTTAATTGTTTTTTTTAAATAAATAATGTAATTAATAATAATGACATACTAATAGTGGTGAAATAGTTAAAACAATTTTTAAAGTAATAATAAATCATCTGATTTTCATAGCTCGAAACTATTTAAAAAATTATCCACCACGCCTTTTTTCAGGATCTTTAGCACGTGATGTTTGAGTTTCTTGGCCTGATTCGTTTTCGCGTCGTATATATTATATACCGCATTGTAAAACCGGGGTTCTCAAAGCTTTTTATTGCCATGGCCCCTTGATAACATTTGTCAAGTTGTGGCGACCCTCAACGAAGATTATTCTTAAAAATTGTGAAACGTGTGTTGAGAAGTTTTTTGGTGTTTTTTTTTTTTAATGTGCAATGAATATATATTAAATTCATCGATAATTTATAAAAATAAATTTATATGATGTTGTCTTTTACTTCCGCTTAATTTATTTTTTATATTCGTAATTAAAGCATACTCATTTCACGACAAATACATTTGAACTTTGTTTTTTTTTTTTAGGTTATCGTTTTTAAAGTTTGAAAAAAACGATGAAATGTTAAAACTTTTAACAGTGTATTGTACAAGTACAAGGAACAATTCAAAGTTTTAAAAATGTCAATTGAAGCTACAGACTTTAAAAGTTCAGCCTTTAAAACAAAGACAAAATTGACAGAAACAATTAAAACAGGGAGGAAACATATACATATATATTATATAATGCAGAGGCATCCGGGGACAAGATTCATTTTAAAGAGCCTCCCTTTCTTTTTTCAACTCTCAAACTCATTACTTTTATCAATAAAATAATAGCAAAGCACATTTTGGTACCTCTAACTATATATAGTCTGGCTTCCAGGGACATCTGTCCCCCCTGCCCCCCCCCCCTTTCGCTACGCCTCTGATATAATGTCATCTTTAAATACATGAACAGAAATTTGACAAATGCTGTAAACTGAAATAGCTGCCAACATCTACCGAACGAATCATAGTTTGTTTTATATCTCTGAGGTGTGCTGACAGTGTAGTGTTAAGTAGAGACAGTAAGACAGTAGCCCAACAACTGTAACAAACAGCCAATTTAAATGTAAAATTAAAACGTTGATACAAATATAATCAAATGCACATTTTAACCACACAAAAAAATCAAATATATATAGATCTCAAGCCACTCCTGACATATTGTCAGACGACCTCGAAATCAGGTTTGCCAACCAAGTAATAATTTTAAAAAAAAAAAAAAAAAGCACGGACGAATAATCCGAAACCTCACAATTTGTATGGACATATATTTGAAATTATTAAGCTAACAAATATATAATTCCATTAGATTAACTATTGTATGACATTCTCATCCGCCTTTCTTTTCATTACGAGTAATCAAGTTTAAAGCAAGCAAGAAGAAATCACACACACGCAAAAATCTGATATTTGTCCACTTTATTTCACCTCAAAAAATGTTTGTACAGTGTCTAGACATCCCAGAATCCTTATGGATATTTTTCAGACAACACGTTATTTTAAATCAAACTTTTTTTACCGACTGCCCGTAAAGTTACCTACTGTTCGCAACCTTGGTCGCGATCCTCAGGTTGAGAACCGCCGTCCTTTATTTTAGTGGCCTCACTTGGTATTCTCTAAATGCAAGCCTGCTTCAACAGTTGTTTCTCTTTTAGCATTAGCTCCAGACATACGACGTAAATTATTTTAGAGCTCTGCTCACTCCCATCCTCCATTTCCTTGCCAGGTTTTACTACAAAGGTGGCCAACCCAAAAGGCTTCGCGGGCCATTTTGATAACGAGTGAACATTTCGCGAGTCATATGTCATTAAACCTAAAATAAAAAATATATATACATAGTGGTGGTATTTTCGGCCAGCTGCACTTTTTGTTCGAGGCGCAACTAAACCCAGCTAACCAAAAGCATAGAAGATGCTGTGATATGTTTGCCGTGTGTTTGGAAAGGCGCCTTACAAGCAATGTTCCCTTTAAGCTGCGCGCGGCCACGCAGCTATCTTACATCACATAGGGAAATGTAGTCGGTGGGCCGGAGCACGAGCTCTTAGTGCCCCCCGGCACACCCCCACACGTCCCGACGACAGGTTTCCCCGTCGCCAGACTATGCGGAAACACGTCAGGAACCTCCCCCCTGGCCTGGGGGACGCCCGGTCGGCCGAAAACGCTGCGTTTAAAGCGTTCGCAGCCCACTTTCCCTGAGAGTCTGGGCGAGTTTGCTTCCTCTCCGGAGGGAAGGTGTTGCGTTACCACCCCCACCGCGGTCGGGACGGAAAGCTGGGACGAAACAGTTGCCTAGGAGCGGCTTTCTCACGGCCGCGTAGCTAAAACATCGGCATGGGTTTTGACCGCCACCCAACTTGACCCAAGCCTCATATCCATCAACGGCAACAAGTAATCATGTTAGACACTGCTGCTCCCGTTGCGTTGGGAGTCATGCGATCGGACGGGTTTTTTTGCATACTAATCCGCCACGCCACGAAGAGGCAAACCCCGTGTGGGCGCCTCCGATTTTCAGATGCCGCGCAACCGTTTGAATCACCACGGAGCAAATTTTGATAAGTATAAATTCGAATAGATACACTGCACTCTGCAACCGTAATTAGACAGTTTTATAACATGTAGGCTTCATCCATTTTTTAATTTTTTAAAAACTTTAGATCTATATTTTTTAGTCTCTTACATTTTACTTAAAACTATTGATTTAAATACTTACCGATACATACCGGAGCAATCTAGTCTCGTTCTCAACTTCTCAACCGCCGACAATCATGAAAAGTTCGCCGCAGTGAATGTAGTAAAGAAAATAAATGTAATATCATCTAGTTTATTGTAAGTGTAACGGCCAATTATTTGTAATACTCCCTTAACCGTTATGTCTAAATTTCATTTAATCGAACCGTCGGCGCTAAGAAAATTTGTTGATCAAATTTTAAAATGGAATGGCTCAATGAAATTGTGCATGCAGCTCTGTCTGATTCGTCGTCAGAGCGGACTATCAAGATGGGTGATATTTTTTAAATATCATGAAATTTAAGATCATGTTCTACAAGTATGCTGGAAGAGTTACATTTACATATGCTTATACCAGAATGATGGACATCAGATCAACCTTGACGATGTTGATTAAAGCTGGATCTCGTTGAAAGACAGACACCAGAGAACCTTTATAAATGATTAATGGGTGGTGTTGGCATTTAGTTGCTTAACCCAATCATCAACGATGCGATACATACAATTTTAAAATTTTACATCTTCTTTGATTGATCTATTGTGACATTTCTGATTATAATTATGTAATTATAATTACTTTAATTTCATCGTTAAAGTTTGTTGCTCTTAACTCTTAAATTTATGCAATTTCCGTGTGTGTGTTTGTGGGGGTGTAAAGTTTTGCTTATTAAAAAATTGGGGCTGTAAAACGTTGCTTACACCTGTATGATTTTGCACACCGACCAGCCATCGAGGGAACATTGCTTGCAATCTGCTGTATTATCATTTCCACGAGTGAATGAGAACTTTTGTAACTTAAATGTGGTACGCTGGCGGGCCATTTTGAATGTGTACGGCTTGTTGCAGTCCGTGATAAATGCAAGGTTTTCTGTGGAATAAATACGTTTTTTTTCCTGTCGCATAACACGTTCCATGATAAAACAGAACAATGAAAGAACAGAACGGTGACAAAACAGAACCATGTCAAAAAAGACCATGCCATGTATAACGCTCCTTATAATTCTTCTGAGCTTTGAAAAAGCATGTATGTCTGCTGATCAAGTTGCTTTTCCACAATCAGAAGTAAAAAGGTGCTACTTTCACATTTGCTGTTGTAATTAGAAAGATCAAGAGTCTTAGCTTAAAGGCTTGTACAAGTCTGATAATAACATGAAGTTGAAACTGAAGTCATTACCCACTCTCTCCTTTGTGCCAATACCAATATCTTTGACCAACTACCCGCAACACAAAGAAATACAACTATCACACATTTCTTCTCAACTTACATCGTAAGAGTTGCACGAAGATCACCTCTCTGTCCAATTAGAATAAGAATATATAATCATTTTGATTATGCTGCAGAGAGATCTCCTAAGACTTCAAATTGCTGTGAAGGTTTTTTACAACTCCTTAAACTCGCTGTTTCATTGTAGTCACCTAAGCATCTGGAACCTTATATTATGATGAATTATGACGAGATATTGCACGCCGTGAATATTATTAGCTATTAACCAATTAGACCACCAAGACGTCAGAAAAACGAGGTACGAGACCCTTAGTTACCGAGTGGCAGTAGTAATGCAGGAATATCAAAATCAAGATGATTAATTGAGTTTTTACGTTGAGTGGCCAACCTACAGTGATTAACAATAGTATAATATTATTTCTTATATATTTTATATAGATAATTATTTAATACCTCTATTTGATCAAATAAATGTTTCATTCCACAGTTCTGTTTTATCATGCCCTTTTAGACCGGTTACCATCATGTAGACATGGAAATTCGGTTAAAAGAAAATAAATATAGTCACAGAATGGAACATAAACCTGGCTATTGAATTGCATTGTGGGATTCTCACACACTTACCGTCCGCCATTTTCGTTGCGTTCAGTGTATGTTTGTGGTGTCTTGTGCGTCCTTTGTTTACACGTGGAAGATAGGTAGGTCTGTGTAAATAATGCAAAAAGTATAATTTAATCTGATATTCACATGGGTCAAAATTTGTAATTCAAAAATTTTGTAAAGTTTCATTGAATTAAATGGTAAAACTATCCAGGCCTCGCAGACATGTCGCATGTCATGCGCGTTAGCAAAGTTCAAGGCGAGGCGCCTTAGTGTGGTTGGTGGTTCGACCCTTATTTCTCAGAGTTGCTTCCCAGAAAAGATATATAAATGTATTTGAATCGTTTGAACCTGCAAGCTGTAGGGTTTTTATTTGAATTATATTGAATCATTAAGGTGGGCTGCATGTCGCGGCCGCCATAACGATGACGTCACAATCATCATTGTTTCATGGCCGTTAACATGGATAATAGTAATAATACGCTGGAGCAACTAAAATTACTATTGATATTGTGACTAGTACTCAGTCTGCAAGTTTATGTATCATGATTGGTTCCCATTCAGGCATCCCTGAAGTTAAATCCCCATGATTGTAATCCAAAACAACTTGCTAAAGTTTATTTGTAGGCTTAATTAATCACCTCCATTCCAGGAATTTGATTTTCTTCTCATAGTCAGAAGAAATCCTACTTTTCATTGGTACCTCAGAATCCTGATATTTATTTACTAGAGCACAAACAACTCACTTTCAACAAACTAAACATGCACAGTGGCTGAGTGGTCAAAACTGAGCAAATCTCAACCTAATGGTTAGGAGTTTAATCCCCGCCAAATCCCAGTCAAGCAAGAAAAACACCACCAGCACCCCGGGTAGATGGGACTCGTTAACCTTGGACGGCAACTCATCTAAGAGAAGGAAACTCTGAATTCAAACCCGGAGATGGGGAGATGGAGTTCACGTGCGCCTAACAGGCAGCAGTGAGGCCTCTCAAACATCTAACATCGGAGCGCCGCGAGCATGCTATCATAGCATGGAATGAGCGCTATATAAGAACTCCAATCACAGAAAACCTACATTTGTTAGGTCCTAACAGCAGCAATTTTTACCTAATTACTTAAAAAATATTAAATAAAAAAGGTAGGCCTAAATGTGCTGTTAACTGCATGGTAGGTACTTTGGCAAAGCAAGGGAGACTACTACGCCCATTTGTATAGGAAATGGGCGTCGGCGCTCGAAAATCCGTGTTTTTAATTTGTTGATGTTGGTGCAATTTCATTCATAAAATAATTACTACATCCCACAATTGTGTTCCTTTTCCGGCCTTAAGCTTTAGAGGACATCTTGGCCTACATTTTAATCAATCTCTTTTTTATTTACAATCGGTTAATATTTGAGAAAATCCTTGGCAAAGTACAAAATACGTCATTTTCATATTTATTATGCATCTCGGGCATACATTGATCTACCAGTATGCCAAATTTCAAAGCGACATGTCCTTTAGGAGAGACGCCATGGTTCCACCCATGAGCAGTATACTATGTAGGTCGCACTACCCAAATTCGCTAGGGTGTGACCACGCCCCCTTTTCAATGGCGGAAGATGCCGATACTCTACAAATATTCAATTATTATCACTTTTTACATCAAAATATTTGGATAACTTATAGTGTCGAGTGAAATTAAAAGTCTTTTAAACAAGAATGTCCTAATTTGAGGTTTAAAAACCGGTAGACTCCATATCATAAATTATCACACTTTGCCGTGTGCAAAACGTTGTACTGGGCAGCCATTCACACAGCCACTTGCATTTGCATAATGGCTATACCGTAATACTATTTCATTCATAAGAGTTGGCCGTGTGCAAAAACTATTAAACCATTGGTCAGGGAGAGCTTTAATTAATTATTCATGTGCCAAAGTTGTAAGTCGACCCTAAACAGTATTTTAGTAATAAAGGGATGCGTTGCCATATATAAACTATGTAGTCATTGCGCATGATGCAATCAGCGGAATGAGGTCACATGATGTGGAGGATTCGTCCATCGTAAAAAATGACAAACTAAGTCGTACTTTAAAAATTCATAACTTTAAAACTACAACAGCTAAAAATATGATTTTGGTGTTATAATTCTGTTAAAAATTAGCTCTATTTAACACTTCCTGCCAAAGGTTTATTTAAAAAAAAATTACCTAGGCATGGGATTTGTCAAGAGTTCTTCACTGAGCATTATTTGCATCAAAACATAATCTAATGATCCATAGTTAAAATGTAATTTCCCTTGGGTTGTTATTAAAATTTAACTTACAAGGTTCAAAAGAAATATAAAGAGAAACTCATCCTTGCTATTACCCTAAGATGTACATCGGAAAAAGGATGCGCACATGGTGCAAAGTAATAGTACCCATGCCATATGCTGTTCATTTCAATAATGTCATAATTTAACGGGACATTTCAATATAATTTCTGTTAACCCTCCCCCGATTTCAATACAAAAATAAGAAGCAAAATTATTTCTGTGGTGGGTATACTCCTCCCCAGAAACCATCCCCCTTCTTTCAATTAAGAAATGAGAAAGGTAAAACTTTTCAAATAAATACAGAGGTAAATTGGGAATCTTTTGAAAAATTGAGCTATGGCCGGTATTTGACCTGTTGAACCTCCATTACTTACATAGAGCCTACATGGGAGGACATTGCAGTTAACTGCTTTTAGTAATTTGTTAAATGTCTTTTTCAGAACCATGAACTCCCAACAGACAGAACCCGATCCAGATGCCATCAAAATGTTTGTGGGTCAGATCCCTCGAAACTGGGATGAGAATGATCTCAAAACCATGTTTGAGGAATTTGGACCCATTCATTGCATGAACATTCTTAGGGACAAAATTACAGGGCAAAGCAAAGGTAACAGAGAATCAATGTAAATTTTGTGTTTTATTTCCTCTCTGTTAAATTTGTAAAAACTTTTGCATAACCTTTTGAATAAAATTTCAAAGCAACTGTCTTGGCAGGTGAGCTTATCGTAGCTGATTGTTTTATCTATAGGATGCTGCTTTGTGACATTCTTCACACGAAAGGCTGCTCTGGATGCTCAGAATGCTTTGCACAATGTTAAAACATTACCTACAGTAAGTGGCATTTGGACAATTATTTAGCTATTCATTATCTTGTAAATCATTACATATTTCATTAGAAATATATAAAGTCATTAAATGTTTAAGATAAGGCAAGAATATGCCTTTATTGAATATTCACAAAACGGAAACAATATTGTAAAAAAAATAAAAATGTGAATCTTGGGTAGTAATGCACATAGTTATTTAACTATTATTTTATTTTAAAGAAAGTCACCCATTCATTGAAATGTATATATCAATGCTTTAACAGATGCATCATCCTATACAAATGAAGCCAGCAGACAGCGAAAAGAAAAGTGGGGCCTATGGTATGCATAAAAATGGATTTTTGGTTAATATAATCAAGGATTTGGTTAATATAATCAACAGTTGTTTCTATTTATTTGTACTATTTATTTTCCTCATTTCATTAAAAAAAATAATTTCACTTAGTAATTTAATTAGATGCATTCATTTTGGTGCTTAAACTAATCTTTAACAATTTATTAACAGTTATTCATTAACCACACATAAGCTTATTGTGTGCATAATCAAGTCTGTCAATGGTTCAACTTTACCAAAAGTTGAAATCTGATTAGGTCATTTACCTGATCTTTCAGCTGAAGACAGAAAGTTATTTGTTGGAATGCTGTCAAAAAAGTACAATGAGAATGATGTGCGAATGATGTTTGCTCCCTTTGGAACCATAGAAGAGTGTACTGTTTTGCGGGATCATACGGGAACCACAAGCAAAGGTATTTACTAATATGCCTTTCATTTAATTTGTTTTAATGTGCATTTTTTATAAAATTATTTATTGAACTTAAATAAAATGTGGATAATAACTTTTTTTCATGTTAATTTGTATTATAAAAAGAAATGCATTTTTTACTTTCAAAATTTACACCATGGCAGAACTTTGATTTGTGGGGTTGGGATGGATGGCCATTAAATATAAAGTTAATTCAGACTCCATTCTTATCGCTTATGATTTGTGGAAAGACCTCACTGCTACACAATATTTATTATGTTTTTAGAAACAGACTTTTCTTGTTTAATTCAGTTTCCATTGAAATATTTTCCCCCTAATTTTTTCAAAGGATGTGCATTTGTTACGTTTGGTACAAGACAGTGTGCACAAAATGCAATTAAGAGCATGCATCATTCCCAAACAATGGAGGTTTGTCCTTAATTTAACAAATATGTAATTATATATATTGGTATAAACTTTGTTATTTCTTAAAATGATTTTGAGATTTAATTCATTATAAACTCTGGGGAGTTTTCTTTTTTTTTTAAAATTAATCACTCTCTTTGCAGGGCTGCTCTTCTCCCCTAGTGGTAAAATTTGCTGATACTCAGAGGGAAAAAGAACAGCGTAAAGCCCAACAAATGAACCAAAATTTGTGGAATACAGGAGGGGGCTTCGGGGCGCTAGGGCCACAGTACCTTGCAGTAAGTAGGAACTCGCCACTTATTATCCTAGTCATTTTGTATTTTTAATATGAATGAAGATCTAAGTTTAGTTAAGCTTTTTTATTTTATCACGTCTGGTAATTATATTCCTTATACAGGGAATGAATTATTCTAATATTTGAGAATGCATACTGTAATGATATCTGGAGTTTGTCTCCATGTTTTATTTTTAGCCACCCCTGACTATTTAGGATAATATGTATGGGGGCTGCTTTCAAGCTGTGTGAAGTAAATAAATAGTTAAACAAGATATGTTTAGGCTTGGAAAAAAAGACAGGACTAGGTAGCTTTTTCAACAGATAAATTAAATAAAAATACAACTTATGTTATAGAAGAGCTCAATAATATAAATGTAGCTCGATGTTAAGAATAGGAATGAAAGTTTTACTATTTAGAAAATGTATTATATTATTCATTGATGGCGCTAGGAAATAGTTTCCTAATATAGTGAAAGCAACCAAGAAAGGTTGCAAGCCTAACTGCTTTACTGCCATCTGTTTGTTTAAAATACAGGAGTGACTTGATCATCTAAAAAAAAACAATAACTCAATAGCAATTTATAACTGTTAATAATTCATCTAAATTTTAGCAGTTATGTTTTATTATGAAAGCTACAATAATTTTTGATTCATATGCTTTGGCCTAATTTAGTAAAATAACATTTGATTTATTTCAAGTGAAATATTTTCTAATATTTACAGCAGTTGTTGCAGCAGGTCACAGCTGGAACCATGGGGAATTTTAATAATCAGCAACAAGGTTGGTATGGTTTTATTCTTTTTCTTATTCTGAAGACACATTATTGTACACTTAATAATTTAAAAAATATTTAAGAATATATATCCCTTCAATTAAGATTTATCTTTTTTTTTTTGTTGGTTAATTTTAGCTTTTTTAAATTATATTTTTGACACAAATATCTCATATCTAAAGACTTATAACAAACACTTAGTCCCCATTAACACAGTTAATTAAAAAACAGTCACAGTGGCAAGCACATAGTTATGATTAGAAGAAAGAGCTCTTTCAATTTGATCATTGCTCTTTTCAAAGTCTCAAAAATCAGTCCCCAACAAAGTGCATAATGAGATCTTTATCAGTAATACCAAAGAGCTCTTATACTGTCTAATAAGTGTACATAAAAAACTTCAACTTACCATTAGATAGTGCCATTTCCATTGCCCAGCACTTCAGGGCATAAATCTAGATTTCTCCACCTCTATAATACAGTATTGGTAACACCAGCACATTTTTCACCATTGATGGCATATTGGTTCAGGAGGATTATATGGAAGATATAGGATTTATCACCAGTTTTTAATAGAAATTTTTTAGTATTGGAGTTAAATTTCATAGTTAAGAATATGTATGATGCCTTATCTGTTTTATTCATTACTTTCTTTGACTTAGGTGGCATGGGTCTCAACATGCAGCAGTTGATTGCTGCCGCTGCTGCCGCAGCTGGCAACAATCCAGGTAAGAAATGAGACATTTTAGACAAAAAAGGCGTAAAAGAAATATCTAATCTTTTAACTAACATAATACACTTATAATAAAAAATATACCAGTACATAATTGCACTCTCCGGGTTATGATTTTATGGTGAAAATAAGCCTAGGTCAAGAATTTATTTCAGTGAACAAATTATACAAGAATTTATTTCAGTGAACAAATTATACTTTTCTCCTGGTGATTTATATACTTAATTTAAAGTAAATATCTCCTATAAGTTAGACGTTTTATATTATTGTAGACCATATTAGATTTATTATTAGACGACAGGCAGTTTTTATTTCGACATTTAATTTTAAATTAAGCCCAGCATGTTAAATCATATGAGCATTAGCATTATTAAAGTCTCTTAACCCTTCCAGTACCCAGCGCGTCTTTTTGCAGTGACTTCCGGTATTCCCTGCGGCCCAAGCGCGTCTTTTTTCACCAGCCGATTTTTTTCCCTGCGGCCCAAGCGCGTCTATTTGCCACATAAAGGGGTATCTAATATAAACACAAAAAACGAGGCATTAACCTTTCACCTTAGTCTCAGGAAGAATGTTTATTCGTTAGGGGAATAGGCGAAATTTTATTTGGCTTTTTAAATTATGAAAATAAACCAATTGCTGCTTTTTTTTGTATTAACTTTAAATTAATCAGAATTTGTTGTTTTCGTGGCGCCACCAAGCAGAATTAATGATGACTTACGCAACATAGAGGGGTGTCAATATAAATACCAAAACGAGGATATAACCTTTTACCATTGTCTCGGCCAGAATGTTTATTCGTTAGGGGAATAGTCAAATTTTATTTTGCTTTTTAAATTATGAAAATCTACCAATTACTGAATTTTTTGTGCGGATCTGAATTTTGTTGTTTCCATGGCGCTACCTATCGCTATTGATGACGACTTACGACCACATAGAGGGTTATCTAAAATAAAAACAAAAACGAGGATAAAACCTTTCACAATAGTTTCAGGAAGAATGTTATTCGCTAGGGGAATAGTCGCATTTTATTTTGCCTTTTAAATTATGAAAATCAACCGATTATGAATTTTTTTTGTGCTGATCTGTAAACTATCAAATTTTGGCTCATTTCAAAATTATGTCTGGGCCACAGGGAATAGATAGCAAATTAATAACCGGTACTGAGAGGCTAGTAGAGCAAAAAGTAGGTCGGTACCAGAAGGGTTAAAATTGATCCCTCCACAAAATGTACAAGAAATAATTCATTTTTGTGATTAGTAATACCTAAATATTTTGATCTTGGTTGAAGAACCAGGTTAATAGCGTTTTAAAAAAATGACCGAATTCATTTTATTGAGGTGCATGCCAACTAACATCGATAATCTTAAGTTATTATGCTTTAATGTTTATAATATATTATGTTTTAGATCAGGTTTTAAATTTTTATTTTCTTTAAATTCCAAAATTTCATTTTCTTCAGTTTTGTTTTAATTTTTGATTAAAACAAATGTAAATGGTGAATAGAAAATGTCTTAAATAACTATTTTGTTGAGAGTGGTGAGCTTCAGGTTCCTTTGTGAAAACGTGTTCACTCTTATATTTGTGTTTTTGTGTGATCTGTTATATTGCTAAACACATAGTCAATCATTTGACTCTAATTCTGCGGCAGCTCTCCTGGCAGCATTGGCCAGTTTGGGGACCATGGCAAATAGCGCTGGCAACCAACAGGGCATGAATTCCGTGGGCAATAACAACCAAGGTGGGCATCCTGGTGACAATGCTTGTTTTCCTTTTTCTTTCTTTTTTTACAATTTATCTTTTTAAAACCTAACTCATATTTCTTGCTTTCAACTGCAAAATATCACTGTATTCTGTTAAATCTGCAAATGCAACCCTATCCTTAATTATCAAGATTATTATGGATTTTATTTTTTTCATTAATTTTTTTACATTTTATTTTTCAACTTTAAAATTGCATCTTTCAAAAGCTACTTATTTTGTTACGCTGTTCCGGTTTCTTTTATTAACCTTTTATAAAAAATGTGCAGATTATTTCTTGCCATTATTTTGAAGTATTTACCATAGATATTTGTTGTAATGTCAATTCTTTCTTAGCTGACCCAATATTTTTGGGCGGGAAAAGTCTGAAAAGTATATAACCTGCTCTTAAGCTGTTTAAAAAAATAATATGGCAATGTAAGCAATACAGTACCAAAGAATATCTAAGATGTGATTATTCAGATGCTAAAAAAAGTTATTGGTATTATGTGGCAAACAATGACTGAAGCCAGTGAATCAAAATTGTTGAAATCTAAAATCTGACATCTATACATTTTTATTTTATTTCAAAAATAAAATAAATAAAATATTTGTAAGTGTATAAATTATCATTTAAAGCTTTTGGTAACATATGTGAATGTTGTAGAGCAGCTGTTTCCCACTTTTTTTTTCCAACCATATGCCGTATTAGACTTTTCATTATGAGTATAACCCCCAAGCCCCTTCACTTGCATCCTCTCATCCTTAAACAAGTAATATAAAATAGGAAGCAGTTGTCTCTTTACCAAGTTATTTCAGTTTCTCTTCTTACAAATTATATAGCTAAGTAGCATTTTAAAAACAAATACTCTAATGTAATATTTGGCAATAAAACAGGAAAAATCAATAAAAATTGTCAACAGCTGACTTTAATACAATGTGTAGTGCTTATTAATATATTTGGAAAATATTAATTGTTGTTATTATAACGCTAAATATTGATATATAGCTTTCTCTGGTTTTACACAATTGACATCTTAAAGTTCCCTGTGTAATGTAACTTATTTTACTGGATCACATAACCTTGAAATAATTTTTGCTTCAAGAAATGCACAAAATCTATAAAGCTGTTTTAACTAGCTAAATTCTCTACTCAGTGTATTTTCCAGTGTATAATTGTGTGTATAAAATCAGACTTTTTTAAAAATTATATATATAAAGACAGAGGAAGGGTTTTTAAATCAGATATGTTTATATATCTGTTAACACCAATCAGAAGGAATTCCGTTATTGTCCGTAAACTATTTTCATGTGCGTAGCCCTTTCCAAGAATTCTTCCCACCAAGTAAAATGAAATTAACAGGAGCCATCCTTTTATTCTAAATAACAGAAAACATTCATTCATAATGGCATATAAGTTATAAGAAATAAGATGACACTATTGCCCAATATTAGCTGTCTCAGATGGACAAATTGATGTCACTGCACTGTTTTTATAGTGAAATCCAACTGATTATCAAATTTAAACATTCACTTATTCTGTGACATATGATTGCAAAAGTTTGACAGCTTGATAACCAGTATTTCATTTTTAACATCGTGATTTTATATTTACATGCTTTCATAAACTCTGCTTTTCCTCCCTTTGGATGCATTTTGTCTGGCACACCTAGGGTCATCTCCTGAAATATACCACACTAGCTGTAGAGGTCTGCTCTTAAGTATGTAGAAAAATATCCTGCTTTACAGTAACCTTTAAATTCTGTGCTTTTTAATTCCTATTGGTTTTTATATTTGGCTCATATCTTGCTCATCTGGTGATAATTTTTATCTGGCTTCATACGCATACATTTGAATACAATTGATTTGCTGGTATTATTTGCCTGTTTCCTTTGTTGATGACTTTTAAATAAACAGTGGCTTTTTCCTCTAATGGTGTAGCATTATAATCTTGTGAGGCTTATTCCTGTAGCTCAAAATGAATTTTTTAAACCCATTTAACATTGCTGTTAAAGCCATAAGGAAAAAACATCATAAATTATTTCAGAAAATAAAATGTGCAAAATTTTGTGACATTATTCTGAATGACCTGTATTTGTAAATGGTTCATTTATGTGTTGTTAGACATAATCTTCAAAAGTTGTCTTTGTGTAAATTCTTAACATCAACTAAAATAAACAGAATAACAGAATGATAACCCTTGATGCTATCTTGGTCTCCATCATTCAAGACTTTCGTTTTAATAGCAAATATTTATAGGTTTGAATTGGTAGCAGATTAAGAAGCTATGGGTTAAATATGATATATGGACTAAACAGATGGTTGCACTAATAAAGTTTACAGAAAACAGTGCTTTCATTATTTTTTTCATTAGTTACAGAAATGTGGTGGGGGGGGGGGGATTACGGACCTTAAAATTGTACATATTATTTGTATAATTCATTTTGTTTTTTTTGTTGTGATCCTTGTTCAAATATTATTTAACACTTGAATTTCCTTGTTGCAGTATCTATTAAAATATAATTTTTTTTAATTTGCAGGTGGCATGGGAGGTTTTGGGCAGATGGGCAATAGTGGAAACTCTGGTGAGTTTTAAATACTGTCAATTTTTTGTTAGCTAGTTGAACATATTTTTTGAAATTCAGGATTTACAAAGTTTTATGTACTAAAATTGCTTATTGCAGTTACATTAAAGAAATAGTTTAATTTAATGTTTTAAAGTAATTGCCATTTATAGTAACATGGGGAATTTTCAGATAACTGAAGTTAACAGATTATCTAAGTAATCATTTTTATAAACCCCTTCATTGAAATTTAAGCCTTTAATATTTTTATTACTTACTGGTTAAAAGATTTAATCAGGATAGCATGCAAAAACTGTATCTAAAGTTGTGAAAAAACTTCTAATGAAATTAGTTTTTTTTTAAAATAAAAATATAACTGAGATTACCTGAAACTTCAGTTAAGTTGAGAATTAATAAACCTGGTCTATAAACAATAAATATGTGTTCTGGTTTAGAAAAACTTATTTATGTAAATTGTAACATACAATGGTATGCCATGCTATTGTGATTATGAACAATTAAAACTATGTTAATATGTTTAATTTCTAAATCAATATAGCTTTGCGTGGAAATCAGTTTGGTAAGAAAATTGTTTTTTGGCCAGCTCTGTCTTTTGTTTGTTGTTTAGGTGATGTATTGTAACAGACTTGGCCTTTAGTACTTTTTAAGGGTTAAGCTAAAATTATGTCTTTATAATTGATGTTTAGAAGCTTAACTTTTCTGTTTCTGGAATAAGTTTTTGATATAGCTTTGAAAGTACTTATATTTTATTAAATTATGTACAAGATTTAATTTTGATTAAGATACTTAAACATTGTTTAAATTTATGGTAAGCCAATAGATGTTAAAGGTAAAATTAAAAAATCATAAAATTTTCAAGAAAATGTTTATATCCAATACTATCATCTAAATTAATTATTAAAAATATTAAAGCGTTTTAGTGTTTTAATTCAGCCTCTGTTAAAAAAAATTTGATTTATACAATAAATATAAAGATATAAGTAAACTGTCAAAACTTATTCCTTTCTGTTGAAAAAATGTGTACAAGTTATTCTTTGCTCTGGCATGTAGTGAAGAAGTGATTGTCAGTTTGTTTTGTTATGTTCATTTCGATGTAAAGATTAATTTAAAATGCATTTCTGCTTTTGGTTAACAATTTTTAAAAAAATAATTTTGCAAAGTAACCATAAAATTTTAACTTTTTCTTCCATTTTTGTATGTGTTTAGAATTATTTTTTTCCAGTGAATAAAATTATAGCTTTTCATTCCTAGTAAATGAATTAAAAATTATTTCAATATATTTACTATGTTATCATAATTTTTAAAATTTTGATAACTGGGCATTTTTTTTCCTATTTACCATAATTAATTTCTCACATTTATAGTGATTATGTTTCATATAATATATTAAAAAGTGCTCAAAGTTTTATATACATTATTGTATGTGTGTGTCTCTTCGTTACACAAGTCATAAATACAAAATAAGAATTTTTGAATATGAAAATGTATATTTTTGAGTAAATTTTCAAATAAGACAATTAGTTCAAGTAGATGTTGGTTGTTATTAATCTTATTTAATAAAGGTGCTAAGGATCATGGTTTTATTTTTATTGTGCTGTTGGGTAGGGGGGTTGTTTAGTTGTAATTGTTAGAAATATCACATTTACCTGAATAGTAATAAAAATGAGATTTTTTAAAAATTCCTTAAGCATACATATACATTGTGTATTTGTGAATCCAAATATGGCTGCTTTGTAGTTGTGCTGTATAAATTATTTTGACTGCATACTAGTACTCTATGCATACTAGATGTTTTTAGCTTAGCACCTCTCTATTTTATGCACACATTTAATTAACAAAAGTTACTTCCCTTGCACAATTTTTTGCCTCTTCAACTTTAAGACATAATCTAAACATTTTAAACGTGTATTCTGTTCATATAGTTTTTTTACTAATGTGTTAAATACAAGTTTTAATTATTGCGATATAGAAAGGTCCATTGCAGTTAATGATTTCATATTCTTGGATTTATAAATATAACCTGGAGGGGGAGAATCGATAAAGCTGAGTAATATTATAAATCAAAAAGCTATGGAATATTCATATTAATTTATAATATTATGATTTTTCACCAAAGTCTTCGCGGCCACAAAGTGGGTGCTCACGGGCTGCATGCGGCCCCTGTGCCGTATGTTGTGCAGGCCTGGTGTAGTATAGTAACCTTGCATATACATTTACCATTTTTTAAAATATGTGTCACGAGTCATGTCTGTTTAGTGCTTAAATTCGCCATGTATTTCAATAAGATACATTTAAACAATTACTGTAACAATGTTGTAATGAATTCAATGAACTTAAGCTGAATTATTATTCACTTCTTAGTCTTTTATAGAAAGCTTACTTTCAAGTTTGAAAACAAAATAAAACACACATATATATAAGTAATAATAATAAAGTCAATTAACCAATGCTCAAAATATGTTAACGGGAATCTTCAAATGCTTGCATTTTAGGGGATTCATAGAATCTTAGCATTACTGTCATAAAAAGTTTCATTGTGAGTTATTTATTCTACCTACCACATGTTGCTTTTTAACATTCTAGTATTCTCAATTTTCACATGTCAATGCCATAGTTATGCTTAGAGCAAAATAATATTTCAGTTTAAAATCTGATTTTTAAAAAGTGATTATTCATCAGTGTTTTTAATATAATTTTTTTAATCACAAATTCTATTTTTGAATCAGGTATAGTTTTCCAAGTTTTAATTGCTATATTTAAAAATTAGGAAGTGCTTTGAATGTCAGGTGCTTTTAAAAAGCATATTGACATCTTTTTTTTAATTGCGTGCTCATTGCTCATTACTTATGTTAGCTTCTAATATTGTTTGTTTCATCATGTAACTAGCTTTTTTTTTGAATTTATGAATTAAGTAGCACGTATTTTTCCCAACCCAAATTTCTATGAAAATAGTTAATATTTTATGTGAAATATAATTTAATGGATGATAGGTAAAAATGATATGCATAATAGTGGAGCAACTTGCAGTAACTTTGCTAATTAAATTAAATGCTAATTAAGCTTTTTTAAATAGAAGTTACTTTTTATAGCTTATTTATATTACAAATGAAGACAAATTTTAACTTTTTAAATTTTTGATACATTTTATCTTCATAGGAAACTTGGGTGGCTCTGGTATGGGCAATATGGGCAACAGTGGCATGGGAGGTAATATGAATGGCTTTGGTACCAACAATTCAAACAGTATGGATGCTTTAAGTCAAGCATATTCAGGAATTCAGCAGTATGCTGGTAAGATATTTTGTGATAAGAGTATAGTGACCTTGCATATAAATTTAACCTCTAGTTACTATTTTTTTAAATACATGTCATGCCAATTTAGGGCTTAAATTTGTCATGTAGATTCAAATATATTTTTTTAAGATGCAGTTAAACATTTACTATAACAATGTTTTTTCTGAATTCAATGAACTTTAGCTGAATATAATTCACTTCTTAAAGTCTTGTAAAGAAAGCTTACTTTAAAGTTTAAAAACAACTTACATTTTATTTTGTTTTAAAACTCTTTTGTTTTGTTCAAGCTTCTTTCCCCAATGCCTTCAACGCTCAGGCAGCTCAGCTCCAAGCTGCTAACAGCAATGTTGGCAAGCAACAGGAAGGTATGAACCAGGAAGGTGTGCATTTTTGTTTGTTTCTTTAAGAAAGCATGATAGATTTAGCTTATAATAGCATTTTGAATTATTAGGATTTCACATAAACATTCATATAAATTTCATAATTTTTTAAAGTTTAAGTGGAAAAAGTATTCACAGAAGTTAATATTGTGTTATTTAATTTTAATCTGACAAATAATTTCGTCTGCCATTTAATTTTTCTGCATACCTTACATTTTATAAATTAAATTTTTTTTGGTGCTTTTTAATTAAGTCGATAACTATTATTTTATTTATTGCTATTGAGTTCAGTTTTCCATTGAATTAAAATGGTTTTTAGTTAGGGAATGTTTAAACTGCATTACTATTTCTGTGCTTGCCTTTCAGGCCCTGATGGTGCCAATCTTTTTATATATCATCTTCCCCAAGAATTTGGGGACGGTGATCTCATGCAGATGTTTATGCCCTTTGGTACCATCATTTCTGCCAAAGTGTTTATTGATAAACAGACCAATCTCAGCAAATGTTTCGGTAGGTTAAGTAGTCAATTATCAGTTTAGTGGCCTGTTTTAACAGTTCTCAGCCATCTTAACTGCCCAAGTTGGTGGGAAATATCTTTCATGCTTCCAGTGGAACATTTAACACTTTTATATCCACACAATGCCGATATCTATATCATAACAAGAAAAATTCATGAATAATTTCCTCTTAGCTGCACGCACATACTAACATGATTACATCCTTCCCAAATGGATAAATCACAACTTTTAAATGAAAATTGCTTGTTTGAAGTCAGATTTACAGTGACCAATAATAATTTTTGTATTAACCCTTTACAGTCCGATGCGCCCGAAATGCGCCAATCTTTTCCTTAAGCCTACAGTCCTTTGCGGCCAAACCCGCCCGCTTCGCCCCGCTGCGAGGTTGTTTACTTTCGTTCTTAGCACAGTGGAAATCCATTGCGCATTACTATTTATAGTTCTACCGGAAGAAAGCCTCGTTGGCATTTATTTTGATACTAGTTTGACCGCGGTGTCTTTAGGGGCTGATTTTCTACGATTTATTTTAAAAGTTGCGATTTTTTCGCTGTAAAAAATGGCTTTCGAAGCCTTGGATACAATTTTGAAAGAACTTAGGCCTAATGAAGCTTCACTATTTCATAAATTTAGCAGCGATAGTGAAGAATATGATAAAGACATTAATTTAAATGATGCTACTAGTAATAGTGATTCAAGTGAAGAACATAATAGTAATAGTAGCGACATTGATGACAACGGACCTATCAATTCCACTCCAACTGATCAGCAAGATCATGAGTGGTCTGGGAATTTTTCTCAAATCAAACCTGAAACTGTTTTTTGGTGCAACTTTTGCTTCAATCATTTCTTTGTATTTAGGTATTTTTTATTTTATTTTCTTGCTTATAGTTTATTTTCTGTAAATTAATTAGATAAAGAACATTCATTTAGAATGGAGTTATGACCCTTTGCTTGGTCGCTGGGATTAGACAAGGCTGAATAGGCTTGGACTGTAAAGGGTTAAACATGAAATAGGTGATGAATTTGATAGCAATTTATATTTTATTATAAATTATTCCTCTGTTAATTATGTTAGCTGTAGCAATACAGATGTCTATATTTAAATTAATGAAGTGAAATCTATTGTCTGACTTGACAAAGTTGTTGAGTTTACCGTCTCATAAACCTTATTTTTAACTGTCTGGGGGGAAAAAGTCATGTGGATAGATGGGTTTTTACTCTATGAGCTAAGAATATTTAATGAAGGAAAGAATGAAAATTAAAATGCTAATAATTTACATTCAGATTTAATTGACATAACTTTAGGGCCTTGCCTTCTCCTCGCTAATAAACTTAAAAACAGAATATAAAGCCATCCATGATTTCGAAATTAGTATATATGAAACTTATTTTTGTGAGTTTGCATATATTAGTGCCAAAGTAAGAAATATGGCCAGAGAAATAGGATTTGTAGATGCTTGACATGCCTAAAGGGAAAGGTTTTTAAAACTTTTATCAAAGAGTTTCTGTGCTTAAGTTGTTTCCGGTACATATAAATGAACTTTCAGCCCAAATTTGTAGTGCCTAACTTCTCAAAAGTAATAAATTTTTATATCATCATTGTTACTTCAGTGGAAAAGTGAATAGACTTATCTAAGACTTAGTTTTAAATTTTGTTATAAAAATACTCTCTATTACTAACAGGTTTTGTTAGCTACGACAATCCCCTGGCAGCCCAGGGTGCCATTCAATCCATGAACGGCTTCCAGATCGGTATGAAGCGACTCAAGGTGCAGCTCAAGCGACCCAAGAATGACAGCAAGCCTTACTAGACAGACCGCAGTTTATCCGGGCTGGACAAATAGAGGGAAAGGTGAGGGGGAAATGTAATTTCTTACCAGGCAGCATTGAAGTAATTCTCACTAAGGTGCTATATTTTGTTGTCATTCCCTTCTTTTAAAAATTGTTTTTTTTTTTTTTTTTTTTCTTTTATGTTGTCAATTATATATCTTTATATGTTACAAGTAAATCGAGCCTAAATAAAACAAACTTCTATGAAGTTATAAAGAAATAGAAGATCAGCAGATAGACAATTATTTAAATTGTTTGTGCATATATATATATAATATGTATCATATACATAAGTAACAGTTGGACAAAACAATTCAGGAGTCGGTTCCATTTTCTCAAGAATATGGCATATTTATCTGGTAAAAAAGAAAAAAAAAGAAATTTGGGTGCTAGTTTAAATATTTTCAGGGGCCATGGCATCCAGGTACTTTGGACTATCTTCCCCTGTGTGTATATATATTTATTGGGCACAGTACTTTTTATTTTTTATCAGTTATGAAAACTTGTGTTGCTTGTTAAACAAAAAGACATATCTTGTACTAAAAAATATATCACTAAGTTAAGGTGTATTAGGTATGGAAGAGAAATGTTCTAACTGCTTTTAATATTTTAAATTTTATTTTCACATAATTAATATAAAAATTCAATTAATTTATTTATGTAGTTTGTTTCTGATCTGCATTAATACCAGTATTTTTTTTGTTAAACTAGATAACTGTAGATTACAGCAAACTCTTTTTGTTTCAAAAATCCCTAAAATGCCATGCCACACATGATGCAATCTGTTAATCTTGTTACCTAAATTTCTCCTAAATGGCGATACATGGGGTCATAAAACAGAAAATTCAATAATTCTGTCAAGAGGGCAATATTTATTTTGCTTGACTTAAATTCAAAACCGGAATCTATATTGCTAGAGCTAGCATAATTTACAGATGCATTATGATAAATTACATATAAATTGAAATAAAGTAGGTCATATTTTATCAGTCTAAATCTTGATGGAAATCAGACTTAAAATACATTTAAAATTTGTGGTTTATCCATATAGGAAAGAAGTAACTAACATGTTAGAATGCTTTGACAGAAAAGGGGAGAGCATTTATAATTTTTCTTGTTCCTGTGTTTGAATGAAAAGTTTTTTTCAGAATATACTGCTTTCAGACGCATGAGCCTATTATGTGAATCCCTACAATTTTTGTTCTTACTGTATTATAAATTTTTCGCATTAATACACTGTAATATGCGGTATGCTAAACATACTTGCTAATTCTAAATGGGGCCATAAAATACATTTTAGAATAACTAGTTGCATCAACAATAAATTGCACACTTGCAGTAATTACGCTTGTGTAATTTTAATGAAATTTTTAGTTTTATAATTGGAGATTTTTGTTTGTTACTGCAGTGTCAAATTGTTTTTAGTTGCAGACTTACTAAGATAATTGTTTCACCATTACACATCTTACTACTGACACATTTACCGATTAAAAACATTTTGCCACCTTTTACTTACATTTTCTGGCATTTTGTTGATATGGACAGTGCTGCTCTTAAAAATACAAGTGTTAAATGTAGTTTGGATTGATAATATTTGAATTATCACATTTTATTTATTCTAGATGTTATGAGATATTTTTCAATCTGAGGATTATTTATAGAATTTATTTGTTGCAACTATTCATTCTTGGGGAAAATTATTGTATGTTCAGTTAAAATCAGCACAAAATAATAATTAATGCACAAATTTTATATATGAGCTGGCAGTGAATTGCCAGATATCTCTTTTACAGTATTTTCAAATGTTGCTCTCCCAAGTCATTAAATATCTTTCTTTCTACAATTGTAGCAAGTGAATAATGTGGTCTTCAAATCCCATTCTAAACACAATTCTTTTTTCTGGTATATTAGATAAATTAACTGATCTCTAAAGTCTCGTGGTGAAAAACTTTATAGCCTTAATGCAACATTGAACACGCTTAAAATTTTGCTTTGTGATACTATTGGGAATGACTTTACCAGTCTCCGGCACTAGGGTGATATAAACTCATCTGCAAAATCTTTCCATTGGATGCTGAATAGGAAAGGAACTTAAACCCATGTTTTTACATGCACCAGTAGATAGAATTTGGTGATGTGACCTCACTTTCAATATATTTATAAATATTTTGTTTTTACTCTAGCCAGCTAAGTATCCATACACCTAGTCAAAAAAAGTTTGGTTTGACAGTTGTTCTACATTCAAGAGTTTAAAAGTGAATAGTTGCATCTGTCACTGTTTAAATTATTTCAATTTCTCTTCTGATTTCTGGAAGAATTATGTTAATTAGAAAAAAGTTGTAAATCAAAATTCTGCTCAGTTAGCTGTTAATAAAATATTGGTTCTAACTCAAATGTAACTGTTTTAGGATTACATTGTCGTCATTGCATGCTATGGAGAAAAAAAAAATATTTTTAAAAATAATTTATCACAATTTATCATTTCTGGGTACCTAAATTATTCACATTTATTGCATTACTTTGTACCATGATATCATCCTTTATTAATCTCTAAGAAGTGGTATTTTAAATAATTCTTAATTTAAAAGGGATAATAATATAATTAATTAAATATAGAAGTAGTTTTGACAGGAAACTTACTTAATGTAATTTTTTGTTTAATTTAGTTTTAGAGAAAACGTTTATTCAGTACTGGGTCTAGTTTTCTTATATGGTAGGATTAGTTGAACTGCTGAAATATTTTAGTGTGTTCAAACAAATGTTTTCATTAAAATGGCGGAAAAGGGCACGACTATAATTCTTTATTTTTTTTCTGCCTGCTTATATTAATAATGTAATTTTTATTTATTGGTAAATATTTTTTTTTTAATACCGGTACTCGACATCCTGGAGTCCATTTTAGATTATTTCTAAAAGAACTCTTTTATGCCCCTAACGTAAGCACAAAAAAAGATAACTCAATGAAATGAAGGATTTGAATGTGTTTTTAAAAAAATTATACCGGTAATAATAAAATAGTTTTGATTAGAATGTGTTTTTAAAATACATGGTATTGTATCATGTTTAATGTAGGACCTCGTTTAAAGATCTGTATATTGGCAACAACTATTTTCAAATTTATCCATTTGAAATTATTTTCAGTTCTCATTGTAAACAGTATTTTATAGAACACAGTTAACATGTGGAAAGTATATTAGCGATATGCTCTTAGTCTTATATATCCTTTCTACTAATTTATTTCACTTTAGGAAAGATGTGGATGAAATTTAAACACTGATAAAATTATTTTAACTTGTGTAAGGTATATAATTGTGATTTACAATTGATTTTAATATAAAGTGATATTATTTTATAACTAAGCAGTTTTACTAATAATATTTGTATTAAAATCTAATCAGTATTTAAGTTGACTGACTGTTTTGCTTTTTCTTCTTTACGTAGAGAACACGTTGGCGTCTGGCGTGACATGGCGTGTGTCTCCTGTGTCCCTGTGGCGTCGTCGTGCGTCCGTACTACGTCCCCATCGTGCATTTGTTTTTTCTTCTCCACTGTCCATGTGTCCAGCAAGCAGTACTCGTCGGTCGGTCGGTTCCTTGTTGTCAACGTTTTACTTTTTTATTTCTCGTTATTGCTGTTTGTTGTTTCTCCTGTAGTTTCTAGTGTATCCCATGCTGGGGTGCCTTTTGTGCTTTTAGTTTTGTATGCATAAAATATTTTGTTTAATCGAACTTTATTATTTACAAGAGATTTTACTTTAGTATTGGGTTTTTCAATTATTAAGGTGGTTTAGTAACTGCTAGAATGGGTTCATATATTTGTTATATTTTTCCCTCAGACAGTTTTGCCATCAATACAATTGGACTTCTGATGAAGAATTATGTCTTCTATTGAAGTATACTTATTTATATTATTTTTTTTCCATAAAAAGTATTGGCATGGCAAGTCTCAAAATCTATGTACATAATTTTCTTAAAGCATTTGAATTTTACTGGGTTATTTTGTACTTTTGTATTAAGTTCAGTATGTTAAGTGTTTGGCATTCAACTTTAAAAATCAATATTTACTCGTGGTTTGAAAAAACAATGTTTTGTCTAGTACTGTAGCTTGCTACTAAACTTCTCTGTAAATCAAAAGAAACTATCTAAAACTGGTTGAAAAAAGTGAAAATGAATTAGGTACCCCAGTTTTATTTTATTGTGATTTAGTATTGCCCCATGTACTGCCTTTGGATCGTATTATTGATTATACACATATATACTGCTCTTTATTTTTAAATATTACTAGCTAACTTGTATTTTCAACTCATTGTTTGCTGTGCTTTAAATTGTTTTGCTTCAATTTCTTCTTCATTGGGAAGAAAATAACTGCTTCACAAGAAATCTATATTCATACTAGTGGTAAAACATTAAATGAGAAAGTAGTGCCACTTATCATTATTGCGCACAACAGAAATCAGCAAATGGTGACATGCATTTGTTTCTGCCATCATCACTGTAAAGTGTTAAAAATAGCTTCAAAAACTTTTGCTTTCTCTACTTTGAACTGTGAATGCCAACAGCAGTTTCAAATGTCAATGCATGGTATCTTAAACATATCCTACTTGTAACAGAACAACCTTAAAGGAATGTTTTAAGCAAAAAAAAAAAAACTCCCTTCTTTAAACTGACAATCAGTATATTTTGTCCCACACATTATGTCTTGTTCCACACTAGTCATAAAACAAGTTGTCCCATTACTCACACTTGTCATGACTTGTTTTGACTGTTTTTTTTTGGCGGGCAATGTTTTTGTATGTACAATCCATGTCTCTTTTTGTGGAAAAGTATGGCAATTACCATCTGAGGTCATATCCCCCCTCAGTTAATGTTCTTAAAACTACAAGATGTAAGAAAAAAAGGAAATTAGTTAATCTTTGTTGTTTAATTAATCTCAACTTTGTGATTGGAATTGCTAGACCATGTGAGCCTATTCCAATGTTTGTCAATAAATTGCCTCTGCGATGGCTGATTTTTTGTAGAGAAAGAATGGGAGAAAGAACCTGTACTCAGGAAATTCTTGTTTGTCACTGTCAAGTTGTGTGGTGTCACAAAAAAATAAACAATTCTGTTGAAGTATTGCAAATTCAGTGTTCATTATGTCTCTAGAGGCAAAGAAGGCCGTTTTCATTTTCATTATTCTATGGAAACTATAGAAAGGATGATAGCTTTCACTTTAAATATATATGTACATTTTCCTGTCAGCCAAATTATCAACGGCAAAATGTTTTGAAATTGTACAAAAATTAAAATATTTTGCTTGTATGTTCAATATTCTCTTAGCAGGTATCTGGAATTGTAAAGATGTATCAGTTTATGTATATCCAAGCTAAAACAAAATGAGTAACCTAGATACCATAGCCACATTTTTTGTTCTACTTCTTTTCATAATCAGATCAAAATTTTAATTAAACATCTTCCTTCTTTGCATTTGCAGCTTTGTAAGTTGCAAAATGTTGATTTTTCTTTTTGTTATAATTTAAGGGTTTGTATTGTATCTTTGTGCGTTTTTTAGTTTCCGTACCTTTGTGTTAACTTCAAAACATTTTGAAAAAAATATGGAAGAAAAAAAAAGAAAAAATTAAAAGTGTAATAAAAAAAAAATTGTTTCATTGTAATATTTATCCTGTGTATTTGCTGCATGAATGAAACTTAGGAGTAAGCTAACACAATATAGCAACTTGCAATACAGATTTTATTATCTTCAAATTTATAACATGAACTCTTCAAACATTTCCAACATGAAATAATGGTGAAATCACACAGCCAGCAACTCTTTCTTTCTTGCAATTCAAATTTCTGTACAGAGCAGAATACCATGAACAAATTAGAAGGTCTAAGTGAAACTTAAATAATGTTTACAATGTTAATGTTGAATCATTTAAAATAATCCCCAAAGGGTATTTTAATTAAATTTTATACTTACTATCCCATATGTCAGACAAAGATGCCAACCCAAAGTAACAGAAATAAAACGCCAAAACCCATAAAGATGGATGCCACAAGGGAAACAACTAATTCTTTTTTTAGGTCCCTGGCAAATTTGGTGCTTGTTACTTCATATCTAAAGCTAGTTAAGGATAACATTTTAGCATTGGATTAGTGATGCATAATAATATTAATAACCACTTATTCAAAATTAAGAGGTTCAATCTTATTGGATTGTAATTTGCATATTCAGTTCAAAAACTGAAATCTCTTTGAGAAATTTCAAATTTAATGAATACTGAGAAACTGGAAAGTCTAAAATAAAAAATCAGAATTGCAAAACTCTGTAAAATTTGTATAGTTCTAGATTAACAAGAGTATTTTATATATACATATATTTTAAAAAAAAATATTTCTGTACCTGGTATGTTAATTTAATTCATGACTCATCATTTCAATAGATATAAGACAGTTTTTGCAAAGGATACACAAAAAACCAGGCCATAAAGAATATTCCAATACCTAGTAGAACTACTGTTAGGTGTGGAAAAACTGCAGGATTGATGGGTGACACATAACGGCTCATTTGCTCCACGTCCAACTGCAAAAAGAAATATTTTAGAAAATGCTAGTATTTCAGTAACCTGATTTTTTAAAAGTAAAACAAGCAGATTAACATTTTTAAAAAAAACATGACCTAGCAAACAGATGACTGAATAAGGTTTTAAAGACTACAGCAATATATAACGGTAAAAGGTCTGACAATGTCAGTATTTTTGTCAGTAATTAATTTAAATATTTTTTCAAAGGATGAATACTTGATGCAACCCATTCCTATTTTGAGTTTAGCACCAGCAATTCAACAGCTTCAAGCTGGATAGAATAAGGACAAGAATTTAAAAATAAGGTAATGCTGGTGGTATATAATTTATTATAATAGTATATAAAAAAAATGGTTATATAATTATAAAAATCCCCACAGATGCCAACAATCCAAACATCATATAGAATGAACTACTAATTTAGTAATGGATGGAAACTAAACAAGAAGATCAAAAGCACTTAGCCACACCTTCCTTTAGGTGAGTTTAAAACCATGTACTGGTAAATTATGTGGCAAATAACTTCTACTAGTCATAACAGTAATAAAAGAAGTAAATAATATTAATTCTTGGTATTAGTTTTAGTACGGTACTTATTAAATCTTTTAACATACTTGGAGACACTATTTCTCAAATTACTTCTAACTTAATTTAAGTCCTTACATACTTAACAAAAATAATGAGGGGTTCCTTATAATAAAATTTAGCATTATGTTCAAATAAAAATAAATTTTGGATATTTTAAAAATTGATAAATATATACCATTACATTAGTTTTCATCATAAAAAGGGTTTATGTACCATTACAGTGGGCATTGACCTGTTAGTTAGGCACCCTTATACTTATTGCTATTTTAAGTTCATACTTAATTCATATTACTACTACTACTACTACAGTGACCCAAGGTAATTTAAAATGGACCAATAGTCTTAAAGCATAATTTTGACCAGTTTTGAACAAAGGTTACAATCGGCATGCCATTTTTTAGGGTTGCATTAGCCTAAAACTAAATGCTAACATTTTTATTTTGTCTTTGGTTAATTAAATTTTACATATACTGTTTTAGGTTTATATTAATTATATTATTTATATACACAAATTGTGTCCGGTTAGTTTATTCCAAGGATGCTATTTCAATCTCAAGAGGCATCCAAAATTTTCAATAATTAAAAATATTAGAACATTCATTTATGTAAGCTAATATGATAATAATGTTCACTAATGACTAAAGATATTTTTAATTTTAACGAATATTTAATTTTAATATTTCTAATAAAATTTTTTTAAAAAAAGTAATGAACTTGAACCACTAACTTCCCATTGGCTTGACCACAAAATATCCGTATCCAGAAATGTCTTTTAAAGAAATTTCGTCGGCGGAAGTTTGATCGAATTTTATTTTCAGTTCACACAATAAAATTTTGCGTCAAATTTCTTTTTGAACGCATGATTTTGTTTTACTATATAGCAACTTCTGTTGATCAATTTTCCATCAACGAAATTTCTTTCAAACAAATTTCTGGTAACCCAAAACATCCATAATATCCAAACATAAGGGGAATAACTCTAAATTATAAATTGAGTTCTTTTACAAAGTTCAACGCATCTCACTAATTTAAAAACCAATGGTTGTGAAAAATTTCATTATGTAGAGAGATCAATTATCTATCAGTGTGAGATGATACCAAGTATGTATGGGTGCATTTAAAAATGTACATTAAAAAAAAAAATTTGATGTTAGAAAATATGCAAAAAATCTATTTTAAGGGACAATTTATTTTTATCGTTAAATAACTACCTCAGTTTAGCAAGACATGGAACTGAGCAAAACATAACTTATCACAAAGGTGTGTGTTACATAAAACACATCCAAAAAACAGTTTCTTGTCTTTTATTTGAGTCGATGTGAATGTTTTTATGCCGACACTGAAAACATTGCTTTTTACCCCCTGGAAGAAGAATTCTGTGATGCTCAGAAGAAGTTCCAGGAACAACCAAGCCACCAGCAGCAGGTACCTCCACCTGTCTTCTTGTCATTGGAAATCTTTCATAAGGCTGCGAGCAATGTCCAAATGGAAATGGGACACTGACTTAGATGTGGGGGGGGGGGGGGGTGTGTGTGTGTGGCGCATGTTTGACACCTCAACCAAAAACAACAGACAGCATATCCACCACTTGTGGATTTTTCTGCCAATAGGATAGTAAGATCCAAGCTCATCGTGTCTGTCCACCCCACCCATATTGGCATTGTAAAAGAGCACAGACTGGGGGATCTGATTATCAAGAGGGCCAACTTTTGTACAGTATGATGCAGTGCCCAGTGTATTTGAAGCATTGGTTGAAAACATGGAGATGGCATGTTTGTCCCTCCACCAACATGCAACCAGACTGCCTATGTGCCTCATTTCACATTGGTTTTTGTTAATTTTCCCCTTGAGGTCTTTGGGCCAGTGTCTCCTGTTCTGGCGAGTTGTTGCACATGAATATGTGCCACTTGATAGCAAATCAGATGCTAACTACACGGACGAAAAGAAATTGTCAAAATGAAAATGATGGTTTTTATGCAGACATCGATTTCCTAATTTGTGGATGAACTTATAGCCCAGTCCATTGGACATCATAGTGTCTGATTTTCCTGTGTAAAAATCAAAATCTATAATTATGATGTCACTAAGTCACAGCAGCACCAGACTTTGACACCCCATGGGTGGGGCTTTCCTTTTATGTACCGTTTAAAAGATAGTCTGCCTCTGAAGGGAATCATAGCTCCATCAAAAGCTATAGCAGCTTCAGGTCTGTCTAACGTATCACAGGCATCTTTAACAACTGTGATCACTGGTCGGATTTAGTACAGTGGATCATACCCATCTTGGATTTTCGGGATATAATACCTGCTGTCAGCCAGGTGAAAATATCTAGAAATTTCTTGATATCTATTTTTGGACATGACATCAGCCACACTGGATAGTTTTAACAGAGGATCTGTTGACCAGTACATAGTGTATGCAGGTAACTTGTGAACACCAAACATCATATTGATGTACATAAATGTTTGAATGTCACTGACAGGGACAGGAGTGAAATTGTGAGCATTCCTGTGGGCAGCATTCAGCATACAAATTAATTGTATTTCATTAGGTCCAACACCTGATGTAAACATGTCAATTTCCACTGAATTGAGCGTAACACTCCAAGGAAAATAATGAGTAGTGGTAGCTTCACTATAAGTATCACTATCGTCGTCAGAGCTCTCACTCTCATTTTCAATGTTACTACCACTACCATCATTATAAACACTTTCATCAGAAATTTCGCCGATACCATTTTTACTGTCACTTTCATTTGAATCACTATCGCTATCAATATAATTATTTGAAACCAAACTTTCTAAAAATCTGAACGGCATTCTTTCAATTCAATGATTTTCAAAAATATGTAGCTTGCGTGTTTCTGAATGTATTTTGTTTTTTGTAAAAAGGAAAGGGAAGTAGAACTTTTCTACTTTCCAAATATTGCTGGTTTATTATTTTAAACCAATGTTTTATACATCGTTTATTTGGTATGTGTATATGGCAGAAGATTGTGGGTGATACTGTATAAAAGGCTAGTGGGCGATAAGGGAAGTTACTGGTTAATATACCCGGTACCAAAAAACTTGAACAATATTAAAAATAAAAAAGAATTTGTGTCCGTGTAGATTCATGATTGTTATAATTTAATAAGAAGATTAATTATAAGAAATTTTTAGAAAGGGATTTCAGGGTTCACATCTTTCAGTGAGTGGCACCCCTGGGCGTAGCTCTTACCTTTATGCAAAGGGGTAAATACAAATTCTATTTTAAATAGATGTATTTTAAGTAAAAAAGTATTGAATTATATTGATATTATTATTATTTAAATATTAGTATTCTGAAAAACTAATCAGGTAAGCTTACCGGAAGTAGTTCGTGGCTAGCTCCAAATAAAAGACGTGGCACAACGCAACTTAGTATAATAAGGCCTAGTTAATTTCTATTCCAATTCCTTAACAATATTATAGACAATATTATCTCTAAAGGTCTTATGTAAAGTACATGGTAATTCACGCATCTTTTAAAATGTAACAATTCATTGAAGAAGAAGGAACTTACCATGATGAGAAAATTATGTTAATCGTTTAGTGAATTGCAAGGGAGATCAGTCAATACACCACTAGAACTCTGTCATGCGCACAGAGTAAGGTGAAAGGTTACTATAATAACTTCCTGGAGCCGAAAGCGTCTTAGGTGATAACATGAGTTTGTCTGCTATTTATGTAAATAATGTTTTCTAATTGACTTATAATTACTTAGGACATGACATGGTAGTATTAATAGACCCTTTCTCATAGATGCTAGAAGTATAGTGTAGTTAACCTTTAATAAATTTTTATAATTATAGGCTAAAAATATATTAAATAATGATAATAATAATATTAAATTTCAGTTCCTTATTATTATACTTATACTACACACTTAATATCACTTATACTTATATATATATACTCTTAACTCTTATGCCGATGCCTAATTGTAAATAAATATTAGGCCTGTAGTAAGTGGGCTTAGAGTTGAACAGAGGTTCTTTTTTTTAGTACAGATAAAGGCTTATTATGGCTTAATAAAGGCTAAGAGATATATATGTCTGACTGACAGGGTGGACATTTTTATTTATATTTGATACTTTTGTATGTGTCTATCTCAGTGGTTGTACAACTTTGGAATTGGCCCAGTGTCGCCCAAAGGTTTTGTAGATTTAGTAATGAAGTTGAATTTTTTAAAGGAATATGTTTCTTTTAATTGAATATTATATATATACATTTTTTTTGGAAAAAAGATGAGATTTATTTAATGCAAGGTTATTTCTTTTAACTATAGATAAGTGCAATGATATTTAGTATTTATATAAAAATAAAATGTCTGAGAATATGAATATGGATTATTATTTGTGCAACATACTAAACTTCTAAATTTAACTATAGATGATAGATGGGTTGACTTTACAGAAAACTAATCTTTGCTTGTTTATGTATAATGTATATTTTGTAAATGATGAAAGTTATATACAGGAGTTGTAATTAGCAAGCTAGACTGATAAAAAATTATACTTAAAAGGGAGACAATTTTTCCCGTTGTCTGGCAGTTCTTCAACTGCTATTTCTCACTATTGCAACAGATTTTGCACTATCATTGACTTGATGATGTTATTTTAGCTTTTTGTGTTTTTGAAAATAAAAGTGCTAAAAATCTAAAACAATTTTAATGCCAAAATATGGTTTCTAAAAAAATCAAAATTGCCCTGGGGGAAAAGGGGGTGGGGGAAGGAGGGAAGAAGAAACGATAGCCAAGGCATAACTATTATTGTAAAAACTGTGTTTTGCTACTTTTTCAAGTTCATCCAGACTTATGATTTGACTGCTTACTGAAATGTCTACAAGTCTATTGAGTACATTGTCAAGAGGATATGGACCATGGATGGGCTCTATTGATAATAAAGTACAATATGTTTTTCATAATATTTTGCTTACTTAATGTTTTTAAAAACCATTGTAATCTTTAATTAAATGACCAACTGTCTTTTCTCCTCTCTAGCTTATTTAATTAAAAAAAATTAAAGCTCTTAAACTGTATGTTAAAATTGTTCAACATTGTAATATGTTTCAAAAAGCTGTTTGTAACAAGAGATGATAATTTGTTTTGAAAGGCACATAAACATGCTACTCTAGTAAAATAGCCACAAAAAGTTACTATGGTTTTGGATTCATTGCCTGCTACAACATATATTTTATTTAGCATGAAAATCTTCCAAGTCTTGATTCCAACACGACACAACACAGACATGGACCCACAGTCTTGACAAAGGACTCCACAACTTTCTCTGGAGTTCCTACTGCAGATGATGGTCATCTAGAATTGCCGAAGACTTTTCTGACTCGTAAAGGAGCTTTAATACTTTTTACAGCTCCAGATGAGCTCCCAATTGAACCTCCAAGGTCTCCAAGACTTAGGAGAAAAAGACATAAACAAAAAGATTTCATAGATTTAAGTTTAAAATTGAGGACTTTAGAAAGGCTTTCATTATCAGTTTTACAGTTTGGTGACAAGGTAAGTAGAAAAAAGGATGATATTTCATTATAAATGTAAAGTTTTGTCTAACATTGAATCTCAGAATAATAGAGTATATCAGTGCTGGTACTATCATATTTGCAACTAAACAGTCAGACACGTAAGTGTCTTCTTCTTAGCTGTTCTCACTCCCCATGGAGCATTTGCCATCCACAATAATTTTCCATCTGTCCCTGTCCTGCCCTATCTTTGCTAGTTCAGCCAAGCTTTTCTTCATTCTCTTCACTGCTGTATTTATTCGCCTCTTCCATGTGGCTCTTGGTCTAACCCACAGCTCCTACTCCTCTTCTTTTCTTCTATATTTTGAGGGCTGCAAGGACTACTCAGTGATGGTATTAAGAACTGGGGGCTGGAATTTCTGCAACTAGATTTCAAATATTTCACAAATGTCTTTCTCACACAAGGATTCTGCAAGTTGCACACTGAAAGCCCAAATATCCAAGAGACATTTTTTAAAAAGGGATAAAAAATTCCATGACTTAACATTCAATGGCCTATCTCTTCATTTGTACTTCTTCCCCTATGATACTATGAATTTGAACTATTTTTGACTTTGAATTTTTTTCCTCACAGTCATATGATAAAGAATCAGCCAGTATCACTGACAGAGACAATAATTTATTTCTAAGATTTCTCCATGACTTAAGTAAAGAAAAAAATGATAGTGATGTACATTCACAACCAGGAGGAGATTTTAAGTTTTACATGAGGGATTTAAAACGAAGAGCCAGGTAAGAGATACTTTTTTTTTAAATTTCTGGACACTGTTTGATTTCAATGTAATAATATAATTTTTGTGTCAGAGTGATTTCATAGTTATTAAAATATTTGCTTTAATGCATACATTTTTTTTTTCTTTACATACTTGCCAGGTTTTTTTGCTAAGAAAGCTGTAGTCATTTTTTAAAATGGGCAATGCGTTTATAAGGTTTAAATTAATTGAGATAATCACTTTACTTTAAAATAGTATTCTGTGACAACAAAATTATATTTTAAGATCTGAACTGAAGATAGACTTTAAATCTTTTGGTCTTTTTCTCTCTCTTTTTTTTTCTTCTTAAAGTTGACTGAAGTGGCATTTCATATACTTAATTCAGTAGATTTATTGTTTTACTTCTCTTTTAATTTTAATACTATTAATCAGGTTATATAAATGTTACCAATTGCTGACTACCTTGTGCAGCTAAATTGTGTGTTATTTATAAAGTCAACAGACTTTAAAATGATTAGTTGACTTAACAGGTAGTAAAAAAAACTAACACGAAATAACTCAAAGAAGTATGCCCAGGGCCGGATTTAGAATTTTAGGGGCCTTTGGCCAAACAGAATTTGAGGCCCCATTTTGAAAAATAAAAAATATTGCTAAGTTTTTTTAAATTCAAAAATATATATTTTTATATACTACTCCCAATTTTGGGGCCCCTTATTTTGTGGGGCCCCTAGGCCACGGCCAGTCTATAAATCCGGCCCTGAATAGGCCTCTATTGTTACAAAAAATATAACAAAATTGTGGCACTAACTTGTCCTGAAAATCTTCCTACCTGTTTTTTGGTGCATTTTTGCCAGGAAAGGAGAAGAACTGTCACAGATTTAGTATAATATTAAAATGATAGGTGGAAATGAATTCACATACAAAAAGACCTTCTAATAAAAGAAAGGATGGATCTGATAATATATGATTTGAATAAGAGTTATCAACATGAGCTTAGGAAGAGAGTGACTCCGCCACGGGCCACCTTTGTAAAAAAAAATTTTTTTATGTTTTAGGGAGTGGGGGTGGGGGCAGCACTTTCCATCCAGTGCACTTATAAAGTATGGCTTATGTATATATGATGTGTATTCGTTTTGTATTTTTTTAAAAATGAGGTGATGTAAAAAAATTGGACTCTAGTTAACCAACTTGGGAATCCAACATTTTACAGTATGTAACATTACAAGAATGTCAGTTGTACGTAAACGCTTTTTAACCTGTAAAAAATGCTCATATCCAATAAAACACAATTTACCATTTTCACATGATACCTAAAATATACTCAATGACTGTCAGCATGGCTTCCGAGTCAATAGATCAAGTGAGACTCAGCTCCTTGAAGTTGTAGAAAACTTGACGACCAATCTGGAGAACAGCAAGCAAACTGATGTGCTGGTGATAGACTTCTCAAAGGCCTGTGACCGTGTCAATCATAGTTTGCTATTACACAAGCTTCGGAGGTATGGGATCCAAGGCACTACCAATACATGGATCTCTAGCTTCCTCTGCGACCGATGTCAGGCAGCGGTGGTAGACGGCACAACATCCTCCTTTGTCAGTGTGAAGTCAGGGATACCACTGGGATCGGTGCTAGACTCCTCTTTGTTCCTTGTCAGTCTCCAGGAGTAGAAACCCTCTACAGCACCCTTACGAACTGTATGGCCATATTCTTGAGCCAGTTTCCTCCGTAAGGTCCGCTGTGTGCAACCAGGCAAACAAGACCCTGGGGTTAAGGTGAAATTTAAAACTCAGAATCACAGGGTGCGCGAGGCAGTATCACAGGGTGCGGGAGGCTGTATCACAGGGTGCTGGAAGACCAAAAAAATGAGGTTAATATGCCATTTTGTTAGCATTTTGTCATCGTGGTAGGTGCGGTACATAAGTTTTGAAATCGAGATGGGGTGCGCTTCTGCAATCAGGTTAAAGAACCTTTAAAATACTAGTAGTCAGAAAACTCAAAACATCGGAAATCAAAACATTTTTATTTTAATGTTTAGATGTCTTGTCCGTGGACTATAAAGCATGCGTAAGTGCAAAATGAGAATCTACCACTTGAAAAAAAAAATTGTTTCCGTGGGGAGCGGGTATTCAAACCATAGAGCTGTCCATGAGAGTGTCTGCATTTAGACCAGTCATGAAACGAGAGACATTAACTAATTTACCGTACATAAACTGTAAATAACCGGTTTAATAATGATCTTAGTCTTATTGTGGAAACACCGGTACGTAACACGCCAGTTCTTAACCTAGAACAGTGGTTCATAACCTAGAAATGAAGTGGCTATTGGTACCCGGGTACCAGAATTGAGAGGTTGGGATTAAAAAAAAGATTTAAAATATTATTGTTGGGTTTGTAAGACCAAATGATGTATCAAATGAAAGATAATTGAATGTACTATACGTTTGTAAACTTAATTCTTCATTTTAACTAAAATAAACTACTACTATTAGTCAAAATGGACCCAGACACGCAGCGCCGCCATTCGCATCCGGGTACCATTAGACTCAATGCTATTCGGATGTCATTTGTAGTAGTTTATTTTAGTAAAACTGAAGAATTAAGATTACTAACGTATAGTACATTCAATTATCTTTCATTTGATACCTCATTTGATCTTACAAACGCAACAATAATATTTTAAATTGTTTTTTGATCACAACCTCTCAATTCTGGTACCCGGGTACCAATAGGTGCAGCCTTATAGAAATCATAGACCATATTAAATTTGTGTGTAATATTGAGAAATACTATTGAACCCCCACCAACATTGAACTAGTGATACTAATGAAACATCTATAGGCCTACGTTTTAATGTGAAATAGTGCAAGTTAACTGTTTTTTTTTCCTTTTAAAATTGTATAATATACAATATATTTGTTGCTTTTAACATTTAAAAGTTTATTTTAAAACTTCAAAAGTGATTCAGATTAACTATTTTATGTTACCGGTATATAATATGTATGTTACATTTAAAATGCTATAGGCTATAGGCCTACTCCTACTGGTGGGCCACAGGAAAGTCCGCGACCATATGTTGAGAGCCACGTAGGCTACTAGGCTGCTCTGATCGATATTTCCGCCTTATGAAAAGCAAAGCTTGGACAAAAAACTATTTATAATTGTATTTCACTGACTGTTAGCTCAGCTAACATATTTTGTGTCCGTACAGTGCACGCTACTTGTAAATTGAAATTGTGGAGGACCGAATATTTTAAAAAAAGAGGATTTCCCCTCTCAAGCATTGAACAGGGTTTCGACTTTATTTATTAGTGTCCATGCTTTGACTTTGACTCAGATGATCATTGAACGTATATTTTATTTCACCAGTGCCTTGAGCGCTCACCATCCTGAAGACATTAGCGATGTTGACTGGTATTTAAAAAAAAAAACAAAAGCCCCCCCCCCCCCCCAAAAAAAAACCCTCCAAAAAAACAAATAACGATCCAAAACATTGTTTAAAAAAAACAAAAAACAAAAACGAGGCCTTATAGTTTATCAAAAGTCAGTTCCCTTTAAAATTTGGCATTTTGTGTTCATAGTCGATGCTATCGGACATTGAATTTTTTTTAATGTAAAAGAATGCTGTGATAAATCATGCCAGTGCAGTGGCGTCACTAGGGTTGGTTCACCCAGTACGGTAAACTCATAGCGTCAACCCCTCCTGACTTCCAAATGGATATAACGAGTTTGCTTTTTTCTGGTGACAGCCAGTAGGAAAAAGTATCCCGCTTCCAGCGATAGTATGATTAGATGAATGTGCACCTAGTTGAGTTGGTTTTATTCACTTACTGACAAGTTACAGGGGCCATCCATAATGTGCGTCACGCGGTTTTTGGACAATTCCCCCCCCCCCCGGGTCACACTCTAACACAAATCTGTCACACTTTCTTTGACCCCCCCCCCCCCGGGTGGGGGCGTAGGCCTACTTAATTTTCTTCATCCCAAACGTAAACTCAAATAAATGTACTCCCTCTGCCTCTAGCTTCACCTCCAAGAAAGGGAATATTTGGGTTGAGGGGGTAAAGATGAAAGGGATTTGGTTTGGGCCTGGTAGAAGGTAGAGGAGGATGGGGTATTTATTAATAATTTGATGATACTCAACGGGCTTTTCACTAAACCTTACTTCCTACTTATGTTCAAATTGCGTTTTCAAAACTTTTACATCCCTGAACTCTCCCGAATTAAAGTTAAGTTCATGAAATTGGAACCATTATATTATGAAAAATAATAGCAGTCGGTCACTCAGTTTAGGTGGTGAACACAAAATTGATTTTCATAGTCTTACCATTCTAATTAAGTTTAATCGGGTAAGCTAATATAATAGCTTCATTGTAATGGGGTCGGAATTTCCCGGTACTATAACTTATTAGTTGGAACCCAGGACTTTAATAAAGTGAACTTGGCCATTCAAAGTAAAAAAAGTGGTCGGGGCCAACAAGTAACAAGGGATTCAAACTCCATTTTAATTAATTTAATATTTAATGATTCAAAATGACTGATTGAGTGATTTTTAAATTTCAATTAGTTTAGTTTAACTAGATTTTTAGAATTCAGAATCCTGAAGACCTAGCCCATGGGACTCTCATCAAAGTTTCCTAATTAAATCAAGTATAAGGCTTACAATATATAATTATAATAATGACATGAGGTTTTATATTTATAGTTTACTAGCCGATATACCCTGCGTGGCCCGGGTTTGCATTAAGACCCCGATCCCGGTGGCCTACAGATCCCGTTAGTATACTGTTCTCTATGGGATCCCATTTCATCTAGGGACCCTCCTTTCCAATGTTATCCCATTTCCTGATTTGGTCGTGACATAGATTTAGCTTTTTAAAGATATCGAACTTTCTGGAAAATTCTTGATTGGATATTCTTAGTTTTAAATACACCGATATCTAAAAACGGACAGTGCAGTGTATTGCTACCACGTTAGGCCTATATCCATCAATTCACAAAAAACTAAAGTGTTATCTAAGCCTATTGACCTATAGAACTTTCTGGAACATTCTAGATTAAATGTATTATCCTACCCGAACTGTGTAAAAACAGTCTTTTATTAGTAATAATTATTCTTCGAATACGAAAAATTATACGACTAAATGAATTTCTATAACTATAGTACATTTAAGTTAAAAGAGGGGCCCCGGGGGCCCATTCCATAATTCTACCGAATTAGTTTTGCCTGAGATGGGGCCCTATAATAATCATTAAGGTAAGTTATGAAGTTACAATTTTAAATTTGTACCATTAAAATCTATTGAATAATGCCGCAGATATAGCGTTTTAAAGTTATCGAACTTTCTTGAAAATTCTAGATTGGATATTATTAGTTTTACATCCACCGTTATTTCCATATGGACTAAGAAGTGTATTGCAACAAAGCTAAGCCTATATCCATCAATTCACATAGAACCTATAGTGTTGTCTAAGTCTAAGCCTATTAATATTTATATAGCTTATATAAGGAAAAATTAAATGGGGCCCCTGGCCCCAAAGGAATGGATATTATGAGTTCAGTACCCTTTTGTATTTGAGTATGGATAATCAAGTGTATTTTTACTAAGTTTGGTCAAGATCCATCCATTCATGTAGGCGTATTAAGCTTATCGCTATTTATATAGCTCATATAAGGAAAAATGAAATGGGGCCCCCGGCCCCAGAAGAATGGATATTATGAGTTCAGTACCCTTCGGTATTTGAGTATGGATAATCAAGTGTACGTGTACTAAGTTTGATCGATATCCATCCATTCACATAGGAGTATTTGTTTGTAATTGTTTTATATAGCTCATATAAGAAAAAAACGAATTCTGGGCCCCCGGCCCCACACGAAATGTTATTAAAAGTTCTCGACCCCTTAAGAGTTCCTTCTGGATAACGATGGATATATGTGCCAAGTTTGGTCAAGATCCATCAATCCGTGTAAAAGCCTTTGTGGAACAGACAAACAAACCCACAAACAAATTTTCACTTTTATATATATACTAGCCGATATACCGGGCGTTGCCCGGGATTGCATTAGGACCCTGATCCCGGTGACCTACAGATCCCGCTAGTATACTGTTCTCTATGGGATCCCGTTCCATCTTGGCCTATATCGAGCTATTCACATATAAACTGTAGTGTTGTCTAAGCCTATTGATATTTATATAGCTCATATAAGGAAAAATGAAACGGGGCCCCCGGCCCCAGAAAAATGGATATTATAAGTTCAGTACCCTTCAATATTTGAATATGAATAATCAAGTGTATGTGTACTAAGTTTGCTCAAGATCCATCTATTCATGAAGGAGTATTTGTTGTTAATTTTATTTATATAGCTCATATAGGAAAAAACGACAGTTTGGGCCCCCGGCCCCAAACGGAGTGTCATAAAAAGTTCATAACCCCTTCAGCGTTTTTCCGAATAATGGTGGATATATGTGCCAAATTTGGTCAATATCTATTCATCCATGTAGGAGTATTAAGCCTATTGACCTTTAGAACTTTCTGGAACATTCTAGATTAAATCTATTATCCTCCCCGAACTGTGTAAAAACTGTCTTTTCTAAGTAATTATTCTTCGAATACGAAAAATTATACGACTAAATGAATTTCTATAACTATAAAACATTTAAGTTAAAAGAGGGGCCCCGGGGGCCCATTCCATAATTGTACCGAATTAGTTTTTCCTGAGATGGGGCCCTATAATAATCATTCAGGTAAGTTATGAAGTTACAATTTTAAATTTGTCCCATTAATATATATTGAATAATGCCATAGATATAGCGTTTTAAAGTTATCGAACTTTCTGGAAAATTCTAGATTGGATACTATTAGTTTTACATCCACCGTTATTTCCATATGGACTAAGAAGTGTATTGCAACAAAGCTAAGCCTATATCCATCAATTCACATAGAACCTATAGTGTTGTCAAAGCCTATCGCTATTTATATAGCTCATATAAGGAAAAATGAAATGGGGCCCCCGGCCCCAGAGGGATGGATATTATGAGTTCAGTACCCTTTAGTATTTAAATATGGATAATCACGTGTATATATACTAAGTTTGGTCAAGATCAATCCATTCATGTAGAAGTATTAAGCCTATCGATATATATATATAGCTCTTATTAGGAAAAATGAAATGGGGCCCCCGGCCCCCTATAAATGGATTTTATGAGTTCAGTATCCATCAGTACTTGAATATGGATAATCAAGTGTACGTGTACTAAGTTTGATCGATATCCATCCATTCATGTAGGAGTATTTGTTTGTAATTTTTTTATATAGCTCATATAAGAAAAAAACGAATTCGGGGCCCCCGGTCACACACGAAGTGTTATTGAAAGTTCTCAACCCCTTAAGAGTTCCTTCTGGATAATGATGGATATATGTGCCAAGTTTGGTCAAGATCCATCAATCCGTGTAAAAGCCTTTGTGGAACAGACAAACAAACAAACAGATTTTCACTTTTATATATATATATGATATGATAGTGAGCGAGGTCCTCGATTATGATTATTGACTCGTCCGTGACTGTAGTGTAAGTTTGATGGTAGAACTTTTACTATAACCATAGTAATCATAGCTTAATATTGAGGCTACAGAAACTTGTTTTGGCTAATTTATAAAGATGGGTACATGACGTCATTTGCGTGTTTTGTTATGTTGCTGATGATTTTAGGGTTCAGGTTAGGTTTAGGGATATATTTAGGGTTCAGGTTAGGGTGAGGGATAGATTTAGGGTGAGGGATACATTTAGGAAGTTTTTTCATTATTTTTAAAGGTTTTATTCTTAATTTTACGGGTCATGTCAACCAAGATGGCGCCCGTGGTAAAAAACGTGTACCCATCTCTCTAAATTTACCCTTGTTTTGACTTATGCAGTATTATAGATAAAGGCCCATTAAAATAATAATAAGAATGATAAGCTTAGTGGATAGTCTATAGTTGTAGACACTATACTATATAAAACTATGTCTATAAGTTAAAAGGACTCCTTTTTTGAATCAATTTCTGTGGTAGTCCATTAAATCTTAAGGCTAAATTAGGACTTGCATGTGCCATGCTAATGGTGTTATTTTATTTCCTGCATTGGCCATTGAGCCCCTGAGAAGTGCACAGAGTGGGAACCACTGCTATATTATATTATATTATTACTTTCCTGTGAAAATTATTATTTATAAAATTAAGAATTCACTTTCAGTATTACAGTGTTATTATATTTATAACCAATATTATAAGACAACTACATTGAATAACTTCAATCAAGTGCCTTGCCCTTTAGAATCTAGAATCATTGAATCATAAGCAAAAGGACGCCTATTCTTTTTTTCCTTGTAATTTTAACAGTTGTCATTTAGGTCCTAAATGTGCAGGAAAAAAATAATTATTCATCATAATTCATAGTGGCAGTGGCCTTCTATGAAATGAACAGCAAGCCTAGGGCAGTGACTCACTCATGTTTGAAAATTGTAGAGGCAAAAAAAAAAAAGAAATATTTAAGAGTTTTAATTTTAAGAATAAATATTCAAAGAAAATTTTGTTCTTCCTCAGACAAGGTTGATAAAATGCCATTTGCTCTCCCCCAAGCCTCACCCTAACACCAAAAAAACAACAACAAAGCAACACATGCACAAAACTTACTAAAAACTCAAAAACCATCACTAGAGTCAATATTAACAATGTGTAGTATAATTGTTAATATCACTGGGGTCAATGCAATATAGATATTTAAACTATATGAACAATGTTTCCCCAGACGCTCATCACTGAGGCCAAACAAATACAAATATTTTTACCCATATTCTGAATTACTTTACTTTAAAAGAGATATTGGGTTTAACAATTAATGAATTCTAGTAAAAAAAACAAAAAAACAACAGTTTTATTCATACAGTTGCAGGTTTCATGGCGCCAGAGATGCATCTCCTCATAGGGCAAGGTCAGCTGAACTCCAGGAAATACTTGATGAACTGGAGCAAGTTTGGCCCCATACATCTTACCAGAGAGAGGGCAGTATAGCTACTGATGGAAATGATTTCTTTTATCCTGCATCTCCAGCTCTTGGTCAAAATGCTGAGAGGTAATACCATCCTGGTCATATTGATACAAATATTTTCAACTTATTACCTGAACTTTCCCTCCCAATCCCTGACATTAAATTTATCATACGTAGACAATTTTTTGTTACTATACTCATTTGAAACGGAAGTATTACTTTTTGCTCTAAACATTTTTGTAAATGTTTATGCTACCTTTTTCTTGTCTTCCTGTGCAGATGTTTATCCAGGCATAGGGTGTTATCAAGCAAAAAATTGGCAGGTTCACTGAAGTCTATAAACTATATGGGTAGACCATTTACAGCAGGTAAAATTTAAACATACAGAAACAAGGCATCCTAATCTGATTTAGATTTACTTTTAGTAAAAATGTATATGCCACTTTATAATAAAATCACAAAAAGTTCTTTTTGTAAAGATAAAATATATGCAAGTTTTGGGGGTAATTAAAATGTTTAATTGATTTTTATAAAATGAACCTTTTGACATTACATCAGATGGGTCATTTGGAAGTTTAAAAGCACCACAAAATTTAAGAAATGGACGAGCCAAGAGTGCATTTTCTGCTGTTTGGGGTAGTGATTTCCCCAGTTCAGAAACACATCCCAAAAGTAAGCAACAAGCAGATAACCAGCTCAGATCAATTCCAGATAAAAGGAAAGTGTTTGATTCATCTTCAAGAACTTATTCACATGCCAAAATCAAAGGTATATGCAGTTAGGCTGTACTTTAGCTATATCCTATAGAAATTCTGTACCGGGTATTAAGATAATTTAAAAAAAAAATTAGGTAACTAAAAACTTGGATAGGAACTAAATTCTGTGGTCTGAACATCTCATAGGAGCTTTACCATCTGTTCATCAATAACCACAAGTGAAAGGGGGAAAAAGTTAACCCATAAAAAGATTAAACAACGACATGAACTTCAGTATGAAGAATTAAGTTGAAGCTTTAGGAAAAGCTTATCAAATCAATAAAAAATTCTTAAATCTTGTTATCAACTAATATTAATTTCAGGGCCTAGTATTCTATAAATTCATTGTCTAGAGCAGCATTCCCCAAATGGTGGTCAGCGCACCAGCACACGAGCCTCATGTTGCTGGTCCGCACGACATGAATATTTATTGTCAAATAAAAGAAAAATATAATTAATAAATCTGTCACCGGTCCTGTCCCCTGGTGCAGTTTCAAACTTATCCACTGGTCCTCCAAACTTAAAAGTTTGATAAATGCTGGTCTAAAGGTCTCAATAACTTCTTTGAAGAGAAAATAGTTTTACAACTTTAAATAATGCTTTCGCTCTATTTGAACTTTGACCATGGGGTTCTAAAATGATTTATATAATAATAAATGGATCTGGTGTTTTCTTTTACCATTGTATCAAGCTATCATATTACTTGACACATTTCAGATTTTTGTATATTTTCTGACTTACAATACCCGGTACATACATCAAAAAAGATCTTTTAGAAAAATGGAGCGCAAATAGTTATTATAGATACGAATTTAAATAAAAGAGCATGGCAAAAACAGAGTATAATCTCTCTGAACACAACTGAATTATTAATTATCAGATTAAATGCATTTATGGATGCATGACTTCATTGAAGGCCCTTCACTCTATCAATTGTAAAAGTAGATAACGATGCCATTATGTAATCTAAGTCGAAGTGAAAGCTAATCAACTAGTACTCTTGACAGATTACAAGTGGGAAATGAAGAATTTAATCCCTCAAGGAAAGGCAAAGATGGCTGTAAGTGGGTGTCAGTTCAATGGCAACCATGCATTATTTATTAAGAAATGAGGTTTTCAGGGTGGCATTATTCATTAAGAGAGCAATGATAGGCCTCATGGAAGGAGCAGCCCAGAGGTGCTGTTGATACCGTTGCCACTAGCAACCATTACATAACTAATGCCCATGAGATGTAAATGTCACTGTGCAATGAATGCATTTGAATTCGTTCAGTGTTTAAACTCAGTAGACAATGTCGGCAAGAGATATAACCTTACAATAGACACATTTAATTATTGTAAAAGTTTTAAATGATTAAAAATGATGAACAAAATATTATTTAAAAAAATTATTTTTATACTAAAATTGTACATTAGTTTATTTTACTGCCTGATTGTGGGGCTTGTGCATTAGTTTATTTTACTGCCTGATTGTGGGGCTTGTACGTTAGTTTATTTTACTGCCTGATTGTGGGGCTTGTACATTAGTTTATTTTACTGCCTGATTGTGGGGTGCACTGAACAAAGCTTGAGTTGACAATCCTATTAATTACATGCAAATAACAAAAATAAATAGATTTCTTACAATATACAACTTTTCAAAAATTTGTGAATTAAGAATCTTATCTAAAAAAAAACAACCCCAGACTTATTTTTTAGCAAGTACCAGTATGCTAGCTTCTCTAATTAAATTATTAAAACATCACTTATTTATCCCTTTGTCTTAGATATTACCCCATGGGGAGAAGACCAGCAGTCTGGTGATGTGTCTGATGAGAATGAAGACATGCAATCACAATCAGGGACTGAGATTGAGATAAAAATTTCAGGAAAGCACACATCGCAGAGTCCAAACAAACTGGACAAAGTGTATGCATCCACACAGGGTGACCTGACCAATGATAGAGATGCTATGTTAGCAGAGGCAGCCAGCGTGCTTTCTTCTCTATCAGAGGACGAAGACATTGATGTCCCTTATGGTAGGATGCCATGTCTACAATTTAGCAATGAAGAAATAGTTTTCAAGTTTTAAAAACACTTCAAAAATTGTAAAGAATAAAATCCATTGAAAAGATGTGAAACATACTTACTATTGTTACTAACTGGTTACTCTGGGCTACATCTTCTAGTTCATATATATATATATATATATATATACATATACATTCATATTTATATATTTATTTAAATATGCTAAAAGTAATGTGAATGCATGTGTAGGCCAATTATATTATATATTGTAAATATATATAGGCCTACACATGCATTACGTTCCTTGTAGCATGTTACTGATATAATCTGAGTGATGTTTCTGAATTTCTGAAGCAAGTCAGAAGCTATGTCAATTAGTATTTACTTTTTGAAAATCCAACACAGATATTTGTCATTTGATGGACCTGGTTCTAAATTGAGTTTTGAATGCATTTTTTTTTGCATTTTTGAGTGCAGGTGATCTATCTGAGACTGAGGAAGAATTTCAGTTACACGATGAGTGGCCAGGGGAACAACATGATACTGTCCTGTGAGTTTCTCTCCCAGCTGCTCTAATTTGTCAACATAAGATACTCATACTTAGTTGTTATCTTTTACATGGTTTTAATGGTATATTTAAATTGGTTACCGGAAATGTGATCGAAAGAAATTTCGTCGACAGAAAATTGATCGACGGAAATTTGGTCTAATCTTTTTTTCAGTTCAGACGTTAAAATTTTCTTCAAATTTCTTTTTGAACGCACTATACTATATAGTAAAACAAAATAATGCGTTGAAAAAGAAATTTGGCGCACAATTTTAACATATAAACTAAAAAAAAAGATTCGACCAAATTTCCGTTCGATCAATTTTCCGTCAACAAAATATCTTTCGATCAAATTTCCGGATACGATTTAAATTAATTGCCTACTTGTAGGCCACCTTGATTTTACTTTGTTATAACTTTATAAAATAATATAAAAATATCTACTATTATAAAAGTGATTCATAATGAAGCTATTGACTGTATAAGCTGAAACATATCTGGTAATTTCTGATTTATTTCAAAATGAAAAAAATTGCCTAGAAATGAAACTGAGATGACTGTTACATTATAACTTATCAACATACTTTCCAATACCTGTATCTGCTGCCCTGAATTGATCCATTACCTGAACTCATGTGCTGTGGGCTACTCAAAACACTTCAAAAATTTGTTTACCACCCAGGAGGAAAAGGTCACCAATTTTAACGAGTAGAATGAGACAGAAGCAGCCTAAGGACCCAGGGCTTGCTCAGCCTCTCCTACCCCAGTACTCAAGTAAGACATTGCAGCAAAGCTATTTATCTCATATGTCAATGTAATTTGTCCTAAAATGCCTGGTCAGTTTAAAACAGGTAATACATAACTTTGTCTGTGACACCAGTTAGTTAACCATCATTAGCTTTTTGGCTTATTCAAAATATGAAAATGTTGGCATTCTTAATAAAGGAAATTTTTCCAGTTCTATAACTTTTATATTTCAGATGTCCTGGATGTACATGACAGTTCTTCCACAGCTGACAGAGATGCCCAATCAGGTAATTCTACTTTGTGATTCACCACTGCATAGTCATCTATCTTTTGTGGTAACACATTGGCAGATTTACTGTCTCTAAAACATATTGTACTATGTCCAGCTTATAAGCGGAAGATTTATTGTTCCTAAAACATATTGTACTATGTCCAGCTTATAAGAAGCCAATTTGACTTGCTTGTAGGAGTTAGAACAAAGAAATTAACGTCATGGTCTGTAGCACCCATTTGTCCTTGGCTGAAAACTGAAAGAGAAAGACTTACTTTTGTAATAGGGTATAATCGTTGAATTCCAAAGGTCTTAATACTCAATGAAATGCTGTCAATCAGTGAAAACTGTGCTCTGACTAGGGTTGCTGTTACTCTCCTATCTAATGCCTATTAAAGATATACATTTATAATTATTCTAATGACTAAAGACTCAAATGATATGTGCATGTTTGCAACATAGAAAAAAATTGCAATAGACTCGTGTGTAACCTTAGTTGAATTCTGTAAGGACTAAGTTTTACCTTTCTTGGATTGTCTTTATTTTCAGGAATTGAATCCAACTATGCTACGCCTTTCCCATCGTCAAGAGGTGTAACACCTACTTCAGGTGTTACTGGAGACCAAGCTCAAGAGCAGGTAATTCATTTCCTCTCCATGATGGGGATATACCGTATTTTACAGACTATAAGATGCACTTTTTTCTTCAAAAAATTGCCTCCAAAATTCAGGTGCGTCTTATACTCGAAATTAATATAAAAATGGTAAAAATGTTATTTTTAAAAAAATTGCTTAAAAATTGAGGTGCGTAAAATACTGTAGATTTCTTAAGAGTCCTTTCTTGGCAGTTGTTGATATATCTTAATAATTGTGCCTCTCTGATAGTGTAAATACTTTTTTTACTCCACATCTGTTAATGTTGTAACTAGCATTTAAAATGAAACCTCTATTGGGTTATTTTATTCAGTTCTTAACAGCTTTATTTTGTCCGCCTATATCTAATTGTTCAATTTATTTGAAGCTGCCTTTGAAGGGGATAAGTAAGTGAATGTGAGATGTTATAATTCAATTGTGTCACAGCAGAGACTTTGGGGAGGGGGCTGTCAGGATTACAGTAGGACACCTATTATATTGCACCCTCTGTCAAGTTTTTCAATGCCTCAAATTGGAAATTGAATAAGACAAAGAGTTTTCCCCATGTTCCTTTGTTAGCATGTGTTGGCCAATCTAATCAGAGTTGCCAGAGATTGGTGGGCATTGAGATTTAACTTATCATCTCCTAAAAACAATTTCTCACATATATTTTCTAGGACACAGCACCAGGTCAGCCGTCTATGCCCACAGATAATGATCAACTTGACAAAGCATCTCTCCTGATCAAACGCGAGGAAGAAAGAGGTAATATGCAAAATCAAATTCAGTTCATCAAAATATATTTTAGGTTAGTTCTATCTGGTTTTTTTTCAAAAGAAATTTAGATATTAGAAAATTGTCAAGAGATAGACGAAGAAAAACAACATTTAATTTTTTTTTGTCTCAGTGATTTGGGGGGCCAGGCCATTAAATATTTATTTCAAGAATTTTTGAGGGATAAAATAATTTAGGTCAATTTTATACTTTTACAAAGAATATTCTTATATCTTCTTTACATTTACACCTTAACTTTATGCTGAAATCAGAATTTTCATAATCTTTTAAAATTGTTATTTACTCAACTGAAACTGTGATCTTAAAAAATATATGTTCACAGCTGCCAAACTAGCAGCCCTTGATTATTTGCTGAGACCAACGAATCCACCACCAGTCGAAACAAAATCAGAAGAAACATCGTTACAGGAAATTGTGGAGGAAGTCTTTGAAGAGTTTGAAAAAGCCAAGCCACCGCCACCCAAGAGAAGAGAGCGACCAGTGGAAGTGAAGCAAGCTTTGATAGAAGATGAGGTGAAGGAGGAGGAGGAGGAATCTGCAGATAACAGAAGAGAGGAGGATGTTCCGCAGGTTTCAGAAAGGGTCTTGAAGGAAAAAGAGGAGAGAGACAGGAAGTCGGCCAAACTGAGGGAAGATAAGGAAAAGGCAGAGATGAAGAAGAGAGAGGAGGAGGAAAATCTGAGGCAGCAGAAGGAAGAGAAGGCAAAAGCAGCAGAGGAGCGACTGAAGGCCAGAGCTGCAGAAGCTGCTCGAAAGAAAGAGGAAGACAGGAAGAAGCAGGAGGAGGCAAGTAGCTGGTTGATGATAAATACTTTGAAGAAATTATAATCTAGTCAGTTTGATGAGAGGGTTTAACGTCATTGGTCAGTGCTCAGTTGATAAAAAGAGTGCACCCTTCTACAAAGTTTACAAGAGTAGACCTGTCGGAGCGAGGCATCACTAGCATGTAGCAAAGTTAATAACAACTGCCATCTTAATGTTAACATTAGAGAAACCCTGTAATTTTGCTCAGTCGATATATTAAAAAAAAAATACTATTTCGCAACGATTTGCCCTATAATTGATCAAAATCATTATTTTTTACTAAAATATATTTTTAAAATATTTTTTTTATTGCTTTTAAGATGATTTCTAACAACTGAAACAAAAAAAATGGTCAAATTCCCTTTTTTCAATTTTGGTGTTTAACCTGCCCTTAATGCAGACTTCTTGTCGGGTGAAAATTCTAACATGTCCAGTGTTTTATCCCCAAAAATTTTGTTGTATTCAGGAGGCAGCGTCTGAGATTCACCTGGTGCCCATTCCTCCATCAGCTAAAAAACCTGGAGTTGTGAATAGAGGGAAGGGAGTTAAGCCAGGGAAAAGAGAAGTTAAAGGACCTCCCAAAACCCAGTTTGTCAAGCCATTGGACATCAAGGGTTCCCAGCAGGATGACGCCGAGAGTCTACAGACATCAGATGTGAATATGTTACTTATTATTCCAGGAATTGTTATAACATTGTTAAAGTAGAACTTCAGGACAGTGGTTACCATAGCAATGGAAGCACATTAACTTGTTCTAATTGTTGTTAAAAGGCTGAATTTGATAAATATGAGGTTGTTTTTCTTCCTTGCATTGAAACTAAATTTTAAAAATGCACCAACTTCCTACTTGTCCTGGAATTTTTGTAACCAATATGTTCTAATGCTGCCTAGAATCTGAAGCCAGCACCTGGGGAGAAGCTACAAAGCACTTCACCAAAACTTAAAATAGCTGCCCAAAAAGAGGAGCCTGAAGTTCCAGAACACCTCATGGAGATGTTTGCCAGGAAGACTGAGCAGGAAGCTGAACAGGAAATGGAGGAAGAAATCTTGAAAAGTAAGACGATGTGATTGATTGTGCATGTTAGCTCTCCAAAAGCTTGTTGATATTATAGAAATAGTAAGACCTGCCACAGCTACAGCTCATTGTTTTGCTTGTTATACAAGGTATAGCTAGACCAGTTGTTTGAACACTCTAGCTTGCCACAGCTCATTGTTATATGATAAGACCATTTGCTTGAACACTCTAGCTTGCCGACGCTCATTGTTATATGATAAGACCATTTGCTTGAACACTCTAGCTTGCCACAGCTCATTGTTATATGATAAGATCATTTGTTTGAACACTCTAGCTTGCCACAGCTCATTGTTATATGATAAGACCATTTGCTTGAACACACATCTATCACAGTGGACTTCTCCTCTTTTCTTTCCCTCTTTAACCTTTCTCCCACTTACTTTCTGTCACAAGTCATTTGCTGCCCTCTTGGATACCACTTCTCAGCTAAGTGCTATGTTTAAAGTTTTAAAAATTTTATTCGTTTTCTCTGTTTGTTCGCTGACGAAGGCTTCCTGCCGACACGTTCGTTGTTTTGTTGCGTTCCTTTTTTTCAGGTTTAACTTTAACCTTACTTTGTTTTACTAAATTCCTATTGAACACATTAGCTTGCCACAGCTCATTGTTGTATAGAAAAACCAGTTACTTGAACATTGAGCTGCCCACAGCTTGTTATGCTAAGGAACAATAATTAAGAATTGAAGCTACATAATAAAGTTCTATTTTAAAAGAAAAAGAATTGTGTGAACATATTTACATCATATTTTGACTCAATTAAAGGGCTGTAATATAGCCCTTTAATTGAGTCAAAATATGATGTACGGTAATCACATTTTAAATAAAATGAATAGACAGTCATTTATCAGGTCTAGACAGTTCTTAATGAAATAATTTTCCTTTGAACCAACTATGCAGTGAAGTTAGCAGTGGACAATGCTCTGGGTGAAAGTGTTGTGGAATCAGAGGGCACCGAAGGACTGACTGAGGAGGACTTCAAGCTTGCACAGGAAGCGTTGATGGTATGTTCAGCTGGTGACGTGTGCACGGTGAAAACCTGGTGTGTGTTATGTTTGATGGTATGTTTCGCTGGTGATGTGTGCACAGTGAAAACCTGGTGTGTGTTATGTTTGATGGTATGTTTAGCTGGTGATGTGTGCACTGTGAAAACCTGGTGTGTGTTATGTTTAATGGTATGTTTAGCTGGTGATGTGTGCACTGTGAAAACCTGGTGTGTGTTATGTTTAATGGTATGTTTAGCTGGTGAAAACCTGGTGTGTGTTATGTTTGATGGTATGTTTAGCTGGTGATGTGTGCACGGTGAAAACCTGGTGTGTGTTATGAAATTAAAACGTGTTGAAATTAAAACAATGTTGAATACTTTTAAATCTTTCCCTGACACGGAAAATAACTTTCTTTACTGATGAAAATATGAAGAACTTAAGTAATATGGATATACATTAAATACAGTTGAACCCGGTTATGTCGCCGGCCAACGTGTTTGCCAAAAAGCGTCGAGATAACCGATGATCGAGATAAAAGAAAACCAATATGGAGGCAATATATTAACATGTGCTTGAAATTTCTTTATGTACCGGTACATGATGTGCATTAGAAATTAGAATGTATATGAACAGGGTTTTTAGAGGCTTTACACAACAGCGTTACCGCCATTTGTTGGATGAAGTGATCGCAAGTAGTTATTAAAAACAGAATTCCGAAACAGAAACCAATCAAAAATGCTTATTTTATTCAAATTTCAGGGTTAGATCACGTGATACACGAAGTAGGTCAGGTAAACACAAAAATTTTGCTTGAAATCACCGGCGATTGAATACTTATTTTTAATCATGCAAAACTTGATATTAGTTGTTTGCTATTTCTTCTTGCGGAGTTCAAAAGCCGGAGATTGGTCATGGGAATGGAGATAACCGAGGTTAAGTGGCAAATTTGGCCCCTTTATTATTTATATGATCGAGATATCAGGTTTCGGCGACATAAAACAATTGGCATAGCTGATGAGCAAATGTTAAGACAAAGAGAGAATTTGCTGGTACCACTTCAAAAACGCCGACTTAATAGGGTTGTCCAGTTAGCCGAGTTCGAGATAAGTGGGTTCGACTGTAATCACTGTGATTCTTCTAGTGACCAAAAATTATGTTCTGGTTTTTCAAAATATTCATGTACTGGCCATCGGCATCTAATTCAACTGGTATTAAACTTCAACTTACAAGAAAGGGCAATGTTATGCCCCTTCCTGTTCCATATCCATATGTGGATGAGCTGTCTAAACTGAGTCAATCCCAAGCTTGTGGACTGGTCCCATGAAAAGCCCAGACAAGCAAAAACACCACCAGCATCCCAAGGGGACGGGGCTCTTTAACCTTGGAGGGCAACTCATCTAAGAGATGGGACTCTTTAACCTTGGAGGGCAACTCATCTAAGAGATGGGGCTCTTTAACCTTGGAGGGCAACTCATCTAAGAGATGGGACTCTTTAACCTTGGATGGCAACTCATCTAAGAGATGGGACTCTTTAACCTTGGAGGGCAACTCATCTAAGAGATGGGGCTCTTTAACCTTGGAGGGCAACTCATCTAAGAGATGGGACTCTTTAACCTTGGAGGGCAACTCATCTAAGAGATGGGACTCTTTAACCTTGGAGGGTAACTCATCTAAGAGATGGGACTCTTTAACCTTGGACGGCAACTCATCTAAGAGAAGGAAAACCTTGAAATTTAAACCTAGAGGCCTGTAAGCGGTGTGACAATGACACAGCGACAACTTCCGTGACGTGGAACTCATATAAACATAATAAAAATAATGGCGATGGTCATCTACAGCACCCTGGTCTATTTCCAGTCTTCCTGGCTCAGTCTTGCATTTGAATCAAATAGGCAAGGATTAAGAGAGGTTGAGGCTGACGAAGCGAGCAACTCTCCCTTCTCTTTGAAAAATACAAGTGCACTACTCAAGTTGAGACCTTGGTCCTCTTCACATGCAAAAGGACCAACAAGTATTAGCCCATAATAATTTTAATTTGGTACAAGTATGTCCCTAGCTGTTTATGTTGGCTTCAGATTTGTTGAAAAACCGCCTCTGTTGTGACAAAACAATACTATTCATGAGTTATGCTTTAGTAGAATAGTACAAATGTGACATTTGATAGATGAATCAGGCTACTGATACTGATTATAATTGGTTACTTGTTGCAGGCAAAAATTAAAATGGCAGAAGAAGACATTTTAGAGAATGCAAGCCCAAGAGCTGCAGTGAAAAATGTTTCACAGAAGAAAGCACCAAAGCCTGAGAAGAAAGTCCCAGTGAGTAGAAAGAAAAAAGTTCCAGAAGTAAGAAGAGACCCGGCAAAAGAACGAGAGGCAATGAAAGAGAAGGAAAGACAAGATAAGCAGGTAACCGGTCATTTCACACCTTGCTCTTAAGTTCTCACACCTTGCTCTTAAATCTTCACACCTTGCTCTTAAATCTTCACACCTTGCTCTTAAGACTTCACACCTTGCTCTTAAGACTTCACACCTTGCTCTTAAGACTTCACACCTTGCTCTTAAGACTTCACACCTTGCTCTTAAGTCCCAACTGTCACACACAGGTGATGGAAACACAAAGAGTTGTCCTAACATTTAGTAATAAACTTTTTATTGCTCTATAACATATGTTGCATCAGGGTAGCATTGAAAGACAGAAAATACAATTTTTATTGCGGTTTTATATATCAAGTGTTACTTCAGGAAAGTCTTGAAACGTGCATAACAAAAGACACATCCATTCAATACACCCACATTTCCAACCACACAGAATAATAATAAAGACAATACATTAAAAACAAACAAATGAGTTGACATAAAATCAATCATATTCAGGCAATCAAAATAACAAACGGCAAACATCTGATACTAAAATGAAAAACGCTTTTCTCTATTTAAAAAGGATATAAAAATCAATATTTCAGCCGCACTATTTTATCAAAGAGCTGCACTGGTAAAAATAAAAACAGTTAAGGCTTAGACTCAAAGCAGAATTTGCAAAAGATTCACACAAATGAAATATAGATAAATATATGAAATTACTTGTTAGGATTGGAACTGAAAACCGTAAGGTGAATAAATGACATACACTGGTACTTTGTTTTACATGGAATAATGGTTACTGGAAATTTGTTTGAAAGAAATTTTGGCGACTGAAAATTGATCTAACGGAAATTCGGTGGAACGGAAGTTTGGTCGAATTTTTTTTTCAGTTCACACGATCACATTTTCGTTATATTTCTTTTTTGAACACACTATACTATATAGTAAAACAAAATAATGCGTTCAACAAGAAATTTGACACAAAATTAGGTCGTGTGAACTGGAAAAAAATTAGACCAAACTTCTGTTGAACAATTTTCCATCTATGAAATTTCTTTCCAGCAAATTTCCGGATACGTGGAATAACAGATGCTTCATTGAAAGCAGTGGATTGTTAAGGGGTGGAGAGGAGGACATTGTGACACAGTTTAGACTGATTACTAAAAGGCCAACACACGCCATTTGAAATTAAAGAAGCCAGTAATATCATAGTTCAAACGGACGAGCTGTTGGTAGGTTACGTCCTTGTAGGCACGCCTGGGTGTTCTCAAACACACAGCTGCTGCAATTATTTTGACCTGACCCTCCTCGAGTTTGGGACACTGGCTCTTGATATCATACACTTTGGTGTAGACAGGATTGCCCCGTGGACCCAGCACCATGTATCCATCGGCCTGGATATACAACGGCCACCTTTCAACCAAGGAAGCATGCACCAAAGTGATCTCCACTGAAACACAAAGTTTTTGACTGGCATCAAAGTGTGTGCGCACCCTGACCTTACAAGACTTTCTCAACACGTCGTAGTAGGAGGTGAAGAAATAGGTGCCAGAATCATGGAGCTCCTTATCACTTGGAATGCTAAAATTAACACCATACAAAAGCATGTTGAAGCATCTGCCATTTCTAGCTTTTGGGATGCCCGTCCTGACAATCTCGGCATTAGCCTCTGAGGATTCTTCAGAGCAATTGCCGTCAACGATCTTTTTACTTCCATCAGTGGTGTCAGTCTCAGACTCCCCAAGAATAATGAAGTCAGCTTTAGGATTGACCTCTGTTGAACATGGATCACTTGTAGAATCTTGACTTCCATCAGTGGCATCAGTATCCACCTCCCCAGGAACAACTTGGTCAGCTTTAGGTTCGACCTCTGTTGAACGTGGATGACTTGTAGAATCTTGACTAGCATCCTCGGAGCAAGGAACACTTGGTTCATGGCGCTCATCTTCAGGCACGAGAGCAGTTTTGTCACTGACACAAGGCTTGGTGTGAGCAGGTCGACAATCACAATGTGATCCAACAAGATGCACGTGGACATCAAGAAGAGATTTAAGAGTAATGCTGTCATAATGGACAGTGGTCTTGCCAACCTCGCCATTCAATGAAGCAGTGCTGTTATCGTGCACCGTCTGATTTGAGGTGACAGACAGTGCACAAACGGAGGAACTGCTTTTGTCTGACTTATCTTTGTGTGCTTGTGGTATAGGCCTCCGCGAGCTTGGGAGAAGCCGCAGAGTTATGTCGAGACCAGATGATAAATCCGGGGCAGCGCTCCCAGTAGATCGGACGAGGCTGTCATTGACACCAACGGCAGTAGTGACACCAGAAGACACTGATCCACATTCTTTACAAGCAACCAATCCTGAAATTGTAGCTGTACTGTCTGGACCACCAGAGACTTTACTTGTATCATGGCCTTGAGTACACTTCATTATAGCTGTACTGTCTGAACCACCACAGACTGTACTTGTATTATGGCCTTGTGTACACTTCATTATGTTCAACAGCTCCTCAAGTAAAGTTTCATATTTGTGTTGGAACTCAGAGTTGCTCTGATCCACTTTCCTGGCCAAGTTTTCATGCTTTTCCATGATATCCCGCATGAAACTATGAATGTCCTTATTCATACTGGCCAGGACCTGCTTTTGCTGGTTGTACACAGACTGAAAGACGTCCAATAAGTCACCGGTGCGATTGAACATGTCAGTTCTGAGACTGGATACTTCTTGTTTTATGTCCGCCATGGCGGACATCAGCTCAGACTTAGAACATGCCCCTGGCAAGGCTTCAGCTTGAGACTTGGTCGTCAGGTTGTTACCAGAGTCAGGCTTGTCTTCCTGTTTGAAAGAAACACATGGATGTGTGTAAGACAGGACTTTTCATGAGAGGTTCCCAACCCAGGGCGTAATATTAGATCAGGTCCCCAACCCAGGGCGTAATATTAGATCAGGTCCCCAACTCAGGGCGTAATATTAGATCAGGTCCCCAACCAAGGATGTAACATTGGGTCAGAGATTCCCAAACTTGGCAATAACATTAGATAAGCTCCCCAACCCTGGAGGTACCATTAGGTTAGAGGATCCCAACCCTGGGTATACATTACATTGGAGTATGTCGTCATCGTGCCCTCCTCTCCACCCCCCAATGGTTTATTGTGAGTTGAGGTAACTAATAAAAATAGGATTGATCATTCAAATTCAAATCTTTAAAACTAATAGGTTGATCGTGTCACAGTGAGATGCATGTGACTCTCGGTCATACCAGTGAATTATTACTTTTTGCAGCCTGATTTTCAATAGTTAAGTGGCACCATCTCATGATTCCAAGTGTCACTATCAGAATTTGAAGTGTCACTATCACTGTCAGGATTTGAAGTGTCACTATTACTGTAATGATTCAAAGTGTCACTATCAGAATTTGAAGTGTCACTATCACTATCAGGATTTGAAGTGTCACTATTACTGTCATGATTCAAAGTGTCACTATCAGAATTTGAAGTGTCACTATCACTGTCAGGATTTGAAGTGTCACTATTACTGTCATGATTCCAAGTGTCACTATCAGAATTTGAAGTGTCACTATCACTGTCAGGATTTGAAGTGTCACTATTACTGTCATGATTCAAAGTGTCACTATCAGAATTTGAAGTGTCACTATCACTGTCAGGATTTGAAGTGTCACTATTACTGTCATGATTCCAAGTGTCACTATCAGAATTTGAAGTGTCACTATCACTGTCAGGATTTGAAGTGTCACTATTACTGTCATGATTCAAAGTGTCACTATCAGAATTTGAAGTGTCACTATCACTCAGGATTTGAAGTGTCACTATTAATGTCATGATTCCAAGTGTCACTATCAGAATTTGAAGTGTCACTATCACTGTCAGGATTTGAAGTGTCACTATTACTGTCCGGATTTGAAGTGTCACTATTACTGTCATGATTCAAAGTGTCACTATCAGAATTTGAAGTGTCACTATTACTATCAGGATTTGAAGTGTCACTATTACTGTCATGATTCAAAGTGTCACTATTACTGTCATGATTCAAAGTGTCACTATTTATACTGTCATGATTCAAAGTGTCACTATTACTGTCATGATTCAGTGTCTCTAACACTGTCGTGATTCAGTGTCTCTATCACTGTCATACTGTGTTCATGAAGTGTCACTATCCATCTCAAGCTGTGCTCATGATTAACTCCTAGGTCCTAACCCTCTGGCACACAAATATATTTCTGCTATACTACCATTCCACTGCCTTATAACTGCTTTAATGTAAAGCCTACCAAAGAACGAAACCTTATCAGCATTGACTCACAGTGTCATACATCTTGTCATGCTGGAGAAAAAAGGTTGAAACAATAAAATATGAAGCTTACTTTCAACTGGTCATGTGGAGAGTTCTTCTCTTTCAGCTCTTTCTGTGCTGTCTCTTTCTCCCATATTGGTAGGAATAGGTTGACTGGTAGGCCTAAGATAGCTGCATCTTTGGCAGCACCCACAAATTCCATGGTCAAATGATTATATGGCTGCAGTAATACAAAGTTCCTCTAAGGTCAGTCCAGCCTGAGAGATGTCCATAGAAAAAAATGTGACAATTTAAAAATCCTTTGAGAACAACTGATGAAAGTCTAAGAAGCTATTTTAGGAAAAATATATTCTCTTCTAAATTCACTGTTAATTCAATGTTATCCCAGTGTTTAAAAAAACTTTAATACAATTAAAACTCGTCAGTAATGAATGGGTCAATCAGTTCAATAAGATTAACCTAACCTCAATTCAGTGTTTCTCGTACACTAATCGGGAGAAGGAATTTTTTTGCCCCCCCCCCTCCCCCCGTGCCATACATAAGAAGGAAATTTTGAACCCCCCTCCCTGTGCCATACATAAACTGCCTCACTTCAATCATTTGACACAAGCTTAGATTCAAGCACTTACTTTCACAATGATAGGCATTAGGGAAGAGGGGAGCAGAAATGGAGGGCCCCCAAGACTCTGGAGCTTAAGTGTGGTGATGCATTTTGGTGAATGCTCGAATTTTGTTGTTCTTTTCCCAATCCGGGAAGGGGCATTTCAGGTGTGTAGGTGGGGAAACGCCAAAAGAACTATCAGGGTCAGGGACATCCCTAACTCTGCCTCAACCCAACATGAATTAAATTCGTTCCAGTTGTGTCACCCTTGAGGGTATGCTTTTTTTTGCCATAGCTCACTCTCATGCCTTCAATCTTTATAGTCCCAATAATTTTTTTAAAAATTCAAAATGCAATTTTAGCACATATCTGAATTTAATTTGGCCAACATTCTACACTTAAACTGGAAAGCAACTGGAAGAGATGCTAGTTAAAAAATTTAGGTGTCACTTAACCTTAGAGCCATCGCATGGGCCCCGCACCGCCTACGGGGCATCAGATATTCTCAGGACTTAATGTGGTGATGCGGCTACTTTTAGTTATTAACCTTGAATTCAGGGGGGGGGGGGGGGAGAGACAAAGCAGCTCTGCTTGTGATAAACAAATATTTTTTTATATTACTTAATAAGTTTTTTTATTGTATATTTAATGTATTTTTGGCACTAACTACTTAATTAATAAATGAACTTACAAAAAAAAAAAAAAACCTTTCCAAAAAAAGTTTTCCATCACAAAAAGGACACTGCTAACATTTTACTTGTTGAACGCAAATGAAAAAAATCTTCAACAACGTACTTAATATAATTAACTTTTCTAAATATTTCTAATTATAGCAGAATCAGAAAAAAATAAATTTTAGTTGAGAGGTCTGTACATTTTTATGGGTTTTCAAAACTTGTCAATTTTATAAATCATATATATGATTGCAATAATTATGTTAAGACATGAAATGTTTACAAATGACACTATATTTATTAATGAATTAATGTGTAATTTTATCTGAGGGAAATTGTATAAATTTCCAAATTTTCAGTTGATTGAAAGGTTTATTTGGAATTTCAAACTACTATTACCATAAATTTCCTCATATAAATTACTTTGAAATATTTAAACACAATTCTTTTACCAAATCACAGAGTTTATTTTAATCCAAAGTCTTGCTATCCCATGTTAGCAAATAACAGTATTTTTATTTAATTTTTTTATTTTGCAACTTGAAAAGTTTCATGACTTATAACACTGTATTTAACTACCTTTACATCAATATAATATAAAGGTCTATAGTTCTTGCAAAGTATCAAAAATGTGCAATCTGTTTTCAAATAATATTTCATATTGTTTGATGAGGACATGTTTAAAAAGTATAGGTCATGTTAGTAGCTAAGCATGATTTTAAATGTAGGCCTACTGATTCAATGTATGTAGTGCTAGATAAAATGAAAAATTATGAATTTAATGGGGGGATACAAATATTATTTTATTGTTGGGATGCCTGAAAGAAAGACGGAGTGGTCGAGCATCTCTTAAAAGGTTGTCAGAAGAATTTAGACCTGATAAACCTACTCCATACTGCAGGGCTATTAACCTATAAAGGGGCCTTTAGCCTGATTCATAGCCTACTATGTAGCCTATTCAACACGTCAAGTACACTTTGTTGGACTGTAAGTGTAAGCTTAAGCTGTATGTCTATATATAATTAAGCCCATCCATGGTTAAAAACAATAATTGGAATTATGAGAAACTAAAGAGCCCATGCCTCCAAAGTATCTGATCTGTGAGATCGGATATAGGCCTACGCTAATACCATAGAGACGCAATGCAGGCATTCTCTAACACTACTGATTGTATTGTAGCATGTTTCAATGGTAGGGTGAATCTATTCAGTGGCATAGCTAGGGTTGGCGGGCTAAGATTTTTGCACCCCCCCCCCCACCATGAAGCAGGTGAACGAATGTGCTGCTTCTCTTACATATATAAAATTTTAAAAAAAGAGGCGCCGTCACTGGACCTATCTAAGCATGGGGATAAGTTAGTTCAGATTGAGCAATAAGAAATATACAGATGGCGGATGCTGTGCTGTATTACTGGACCTATCTAAGCATGGGGATAAGTTAGTTCAGATTGAGCAATAAGAAATATACAGATGGCGGATGCTGTGCTGTTTTGCGACCTAGTGATAAAATATGTATATTTAATATTTATATTGGAAGGTTTGGGGGGGGGGGGGCGCGGGACATGGGTTTTTCCGACCATGAGCGGTTCACAACACGGTGTGACGTGAGAAGACTTGACAACTAGTAACTAGTTTACTTAAACTTAAACCCTAAGTCCTATAACTATAAGCCTAAGCCTAAGAAAATGAATTTGTCATTTAATATATTTGAATTTGACTCAAGGCAAAACATATTGTCTCAGAATGGGAAGTTCTTATTATGTATTGTTGTCTGGAGACGAATCCTCAGTGGCCAGGCAAAATGGAGTTTTATCTGAACATATCGTAATTATCCGAAATATAAACTGTTTCCTTTCACCGATGTCCTCTAAAGTAACCAGGTGTGCGGTATTCAAAAGACTAAACGACAGTTTTCTCCTATTATAGTAATAGAAATAATTCTGGTAACACCACGCAGCATAACGTCTGACAACTGCAGATTCATTGTCAATCTAAATCTAGGTGTGCGCTACTGTCATGGCGATCTATACAGCATACTCGTTGCCGAAATAACAAAGACACTGCTTACCTGGTCAAGCGACACGCCGAGGGCTGGTCAGTACTGATCGCCACGCCGCTGGACCATGCATTTATGACCAGAGGGAAAATTTTACCGCGTGCGGTGTTAGCTCAGATTTGCCGAGGGAAATATTTGTCAGTATAAGACAATGCCATCTAATGTAGTCTACTGTACCAGCATCACCTATGCCATTATTTATTATTGCACAAAAATATATGAATATAAAGCTAAGAACTTTATAAAAAATTTAAAAATTTAAAGTGGGGTTGGTATAATTTGAGGAAGCTCTTTGTATAATTTCACCGATCTGTTGAGCCTTGGCCTTGGGCGTATCTCTTTGTGTTGGAGATAGGCCGGTCTAAAATAGTGTTAAAGTTTTCATTTAAGTTAATCTAAAATTATTTTTAAGATTGTTTTAAGCTCAACATGAATATTCTCTATCTAAACAAGGCACGTAAAAATGAAGTGTCTGGAAAAGATTTTGTGATGAGTCGGCATACTTTGTTTCTTTAATAACTCTATTTGAACCAAGTGTAGACAAAAGTTGGAATTAAAAAAATATATAGATATATTGAGCTGAAGGATGTGTTTATAAGAGATGTAGCAGTAGCGCTAATAACATGCTATTTAAATAATGGCTAAGATAACAACTTCAGACATTTAGACTTTTGTCAACACATTGTTGGACTAGTCACCGAGGATTAAAGGGGGGGGGGGGTGGGGGGTGGTCAATTTCTATATCATTTAATTAGAACAAAATAAAGTCTCAGAGATATGAACAGCTGTTTTACTGTTTCAACGCAAATCTATTTGACGTATTTATTTTGCGTCGTGTCCAGCGCCTACATCATTGAATCTCGAGATCTAAACGGACCATCACAATGAAATTCAATCTCGTCGTGGACAGCATGGCGACATTTTTTGCTTTTCTTTTTTCATTTTCTGTTTAGCTCTTCAACTAAGGTAGGGGGCAGTGCGGGATTAAGCCGTGTGGGGGCTTGGCAGGTGTAATTTTGGGGCCGTTCTCGCAAATTTCCCAACAAACGTAACGTGTTATTGTTATTCCTTACCGTAGGCCCTATGTTCAAACAAGGACACAATTTATCAAAGGCGCACTTAAACATGAAGGTTCATATTGAACTATTTAAACAAATTGAGTTTGAATTTTGAAGATAAATGCGTAATTTTTGTGTGGAGTTTCTCCGTAAATTGTTTCGATTGCGTTCACCCGAAGAGTTCGTCACCATTAGACACGTATATTTATAAGTGGCTTAGCTAGAGTTAGTGCTGCCCGGGTCGGGTCGACATACTTGCCGCCCCTCCCCACAAAAAAACTTAGGTTGGTAGAAAATGCTGTCCCTCTATAAATGTGAGGAAGAGTACCGCCCGTGGCAGATAGCCCCCCACCACCCCGCCCCTTGGCCTATGCTGATAGACATGAGTAAAACTGTCACAACATTTGGAAACGTCGCTCGCGCAATATTTTCAAAAATGTGTGATTATGACTGGGACACTGTCTCATGAGAGCCATCATGGTATGACTGGGACACTGTCTCATGAGAGCCATCGTGGTATGACTGGGACACTGTCTCATGAGAGCCATCATGGTATGACTGGGACACTGTCTCATGAGAGCCGTCATGGTATGACTGGGACACTGTCTAATGAGAGCCATCATGGTATGACTGGGACACTGTCTCATGAGAGCCGTCATGGTATGACTGGGACACTGTCTCATGAGAGCCATCATGGTATGACTGGGACACTGTTTCATGAGAGTCATCATGGTATGACTGGGACACTGTTTCATGAGAGTCATCATGGTATGACTGGGACACTGTTTCATTGAGAGCCGTCATGGTATGACTGGGACACTGTCTCATGAGAGCCATCATGGTATGACTGGGACACTGTCTCATGAGAGCCATCATGGTATGACTGGGACACTGTTTCATGAGAGCCATCATGGTATGACTGGGACACTGTTTCATGAGAGTCATCATGGTATGACTGGGACACTGTTTCATTGAGAGCCGTCATGGTATGACTGGGACACTGTCTCATGAGAGCCATCATGGTATGACTGGGACACTGTTTCATGAGAGTCATCATGGTATGACTGGGACACTGTTTCATTGAGAGCCGTCATGGTATGACTGGGACACTGTCTCATGAGAGCCATCATGGTATGACTGGGACACTGTTTCATGAGAGCCATCGTGGTATGACTGAGACACTGTTTCATTGAGAGCCGTCATGGTATGACTGGGACACTGTTTCATGAGAGCCATCATGGTATGACTGGGACACTGTTTCATAAGAGCCATCATGGTATGACTGGGACACTGTCTCATGAGAGCCATCATGGTATGACTGGGACACTGTTTCATAAGAGCCATCATGGTATGACTGGGACACTGTCTCATGAGAGCCATCATGGTATGACTGGGACACTGTTTCATGAGAGCCGTCATGGTATGACTGGGACACTGTCTCATGAGAGCCATCATGGTATGACTGGGACACTGTTTCATGAGAGTCATCATGGTATGACTGGGACACTGTTTCATGAGAGTCATCATGGTATGACTGGGACACTGTTTCATTGAGAGCCGTCATGGTATGACTTGGACACTGTCTCATGAGAGCCATCATGGTATGACTGGGACACTGTTTCATGAGAGTCATCATGGTATGACTGGGACACTGTCTCATGAGAGCCATCATGGTATGACTGGGACACTGTTTCATAAGAGCCATCATGGTATGACTGGGACACTGTCTCATGAGAGCCATCATGGTATGACTGGGACACTGTTTCATGAGAGCCGTCATGGTATGACTGGGACACTGTCTCATGAGAGCCATCATGGTATGACTTGGACACTGTTTCATGAGAGCCATCATGGTATGACTGGGACACTGTTTCATAAGAGCCATCGTGGTATGACTGGGACACTGTCTCATGAGAGCCATCATGGTATGACTGGGACACTGTTTCATGAGAGCCATCATGGTATGACTGGGACACTGTTTCATAAGAGCCATCATGGTATGACTGGGACACTGTCTCATGAGAGCCATCATGGTATGACTGGGACACTGTTTCATGAGAGCCATCATGGTATGACTGGGACACTGTCTCATGAGAGCCATCATGGTATGACTGGGACACTGTCTCATGAGAGTCATCATGGTATGACTGGGACACTGTTTCATTGAGAGCCGTCATGGTATGACTGGGACACTGTCTCATGAGAGCCATCGTGGTATGACTGGGACACTGTTTCATTGAGAGCCGTCATGGTATGACTGGGACACTGTTTCATGAGAGCCATCATGGTATGACTGGGACACTGTTTCATTGAGAGCCGTTATGGTATGACTGGGACACTGTTTCATTTTGGTAAATCCCCCCCCCCCCCTAGGCATTTAGTTTGATTAAAATACTTTTGCAGTAATTGTAGGCGTGTTGCAAAAAAAAAAGAAAAAAAAAAAGAAATCAGCCATCGCCCGGTTAATAGCTTAATTTATAAGAAAGTTCTAGCTTTATCACAAAGACTTGTCTTGAACTCATCATAGCCTTAGTTTATCTGAAACTGTTGTCTCATTCCCGTCACATGATACTAATGACGTCACACATACTAATGACGTCACATGATACTAATGACGACGTCTTTACATCTACTTGATCAATAATTAAGCCAGTGGTTCTCAACCTGTTTCAGATTGCAGGCCCCACCCACCAAAAATTCCACTAAAAAGCGTCTTCACATTTCTTTCCCCCTCATCACACTGCTCAAAGGCATCTTTAAACAAGATTAATTTCTAGTTCAATGGAAAAATTCATCGTATAAAACAAATTTACCAAGACAGTAGTAAGAAACTCTTGTAGTTTCAACTCCCGCATTCTTTTATGGAATTTGTGGACATTCACAGAATTTGTTTGAACTCTATACTTTGTAATGTTGGGGGTAGGGGTGAAGATGGGGTACGTTTTCTTTATACTGAGGTGGGGCATTTTGGCTAACGGCAAAGTTTGTTTTTTTCCTTCGTGGCAGAAGGCTAGCAGAAAGCTTGGCCCGCCCTAGGCACCATCAAATTTGAGGATGCCATTAACCCTGTAACTGTAAGCACCAATGCACCCATCAACCCTAAGTGTGCCATTGACCTGCTCGGGCACCATTAACCCTAAGTATGCCAATGACACAAAGCATCAATGCACCATTAACCCTAAGTATGCCAATGACACAACGCATCAATGCACCATTAACCCTAAGTATGCCAATGACACAAAGCATCAATGCACCATTAACCCTAAGTATGCCAATGACCCAAATCATTCAATAGGAACATAGCTCCTGCTCTGGAGGTTTTAATGTAACACAATTAAAAAAATCATTTTCCAGTAAATTAATTTTAAAAATTTATTCATATAAACAGTGTCTCTAATTATCATAACGAGACTGTTAAAAGCAGGACAGAGTGGTATCTTTCTCTAACCTAGCAATGGACTAATATTATATGACATCTTGTGGTTATTAAAGTTAGTGATGCAAAACAACCATCTTCTCCAATGACCAGGACAAAACTGACTGACAGACAGAAGTCTCTTAAAATTTGCTTTAATTAGATGATTTAGCTACACTTAAGATTCCAACTGAACCTCAGATCTCTGTTCATGTCATATCTCATTGCCACCAGCTTCTTGTAAGTTATGTTTTTATAACTGGTTCTATGTGTTTGTAAGAAGACCAAAGCTTCTAAAGAGACTTCATTTTCAGCATGTGTCGAACTGATTGTATATTTTGGAAACTCAAAAATTTGAGAGTAACCACCGCCTCCAGATACTTTAGCAGATATGTATCCCACACCACTGATGTATAGGGGAGATTTTAAAGCCTTGGTTCCCTCCAATGATAGGAGTGCGGTCACAGCAAGTCGTCCATGTTCGGCCAGCCTCATGCGAAGTCGAGCCTTGCATGGCGACCCCAAGATGAAATACAGCTCGGTGTAGAAGTCCCCATTGCCATCATAAAATGAGTGTGTGGACGGAATGCTGAAACTGGCTCCCCCTGCTGGCATGAATAGTAGTCTCGGCTGCAGAAGAACTTGGACCTCACCTGCTTCTGTTTGAACAGATCTATCGACAGCATCATTGACTTCAGCTTTTTTACCAACTCTTGGCTTTGCAAGAGTGCCATCAGCATTTCTTCTTTTCTTTATAACTTTACGAGGCTTCAAACACGGGATAGGGGCTGGAGGCTTCAAACACGAGGTAGGGGCTGGAGGCTTCAAACACGAGGTAGGGGCTGGAGGCTTCAAACACGAGGTAGGGGCTGGAGGCTTAAAACATGGGGTATGGGCTGGAGGCTTAAAACAAGGGGTAGGGGCTGGAGGCTTAAAACATGGGGTAGGGGCTGGAGGCTTAAAACACGGGGTAGGGGATGATGTAGATGTCATAGTAAGACTGGTGATAACTGCTGCGTTTTGACAATTCATTTTAACAACTGTAGAATCAGAAGGTGGCACACTAGAAGGTGCACCAAGTTTCTGTGGGTCATTTTGAGAAAGACTGTCGGCAGCTCCAATAATCAAGTTGGTATTAAAACTGAATAAATGACCCTCTACATCACCCGGCTTAGCAGCAGCAAATTTTGTATTCTCAGACATTGATACTTGATGATCATGTTCTCTAGTGGCACAACTTTGATTGTGATTTGTTGTAGTTTTAGCATCTGATTTGGGTGAACTTTTCTCCTGTCGAACTTTCCTAATATTCATTTCATTAAATATGCCTTTAACTTTTCCGTTTATGGGATTATCTACACTGGACTCATGTCTGTCTTCATCCATCCCATGAGAGATTACTGACTTTAAACCAAGGGAATCTAATGGTGTTGGTGAACACTTGATATGGTTATTGCTGAAAGTTTTCAGTGCTGCCTCAATTTTCTCCTTCATGTTCAGAATGGGATCCAACTTCATTGATAAGCTCTGCAGCTCAGTGGTCATATCCGACCTCAAGGTGTCAAGGTCAGACCGCATGGCCACTACAGAAGTGATGACGGTCTGCAGACTATGTTTCTGCTGGTCTTTGAGTGAAGCTGATGTGGTCTCTAGAATCTGTTGACTTTGACTGAGGTCAGACCTCAGGTGACATAGCTCGGATTTAAGCTCCACTAGACTCGACTTGAGATGTACAATCTCATTGGCTTGCTGAGCTAAACGTTCAGGTAGTTCAAGCTCATCTTCCTGGCTATTGTTGACTGGATTACCAGTTGCCTGAGGGGAAGGATGGTAAAAAATACTTGTTATGATTACCATGAAATAACCCAAATAATAATCTTGCCCATGATTAGTGATGATTTGACATCAACCATCTATAACCACTAAGAAATGTGACATCCCCAACACCTCTCTCACTGATTACTAGTAATGTCATGACATCTCCCATCTCCACTACAACATCTTTCCTACAACTATTACTTTATGACATCTCCAATGCAACACCCTCGTAATTATGAGGTAATCAATATTATGACATCAAAGCATCATCAACCCTAAGTATGCCACCCTCTTTTAAATTGTACTCAAGTTGAAACAATTCCCAGGACCCCTGCCCTATTTTACACCCCATGGACCCTAACCCTCAGGCATAGGCCTATATATAAGTATATTTGCAGTCCGCCTTTTCCTCTCCTGTATAAATGCCTAGATGTAAAGCCTACTTAAGATCAAATCTAATCAACATTAAATTGTTGTATCATACATCTTGCGATGAATAAGAAAAAAAGTGTCTGTCTTAAAAAAACTAACTCACTCTCAACTGGTCATGTGGAAAGTTTTTGTCTTTCAGCTCTCTCAGTGCTGTCTCTTTTTCCCATACAGGCAGGAATAGGTTGATTGGCAGACCTAAGATAGCTGCTTCCTTGGCAGCGCCCACAAATTCCATGGTCAAATCTTGTTGTAGTATTAGCAAACTCCTAGCTCAGCCTAAGCTGGGAAAAAGGCCAATAGAAAAAATATGACAATCTAAAATCTCAGATTAAAATGTGATGCAAATCTAAACAACTGATGAAAGTCTAATGAATGATGGATTAGAAAAAGTTTTGTTTTCCCAATAAATGCACTGTACTAAATCTTGTGGATTGTTAAAAATTTAATCAATATCATTACAGACTAGACCCAATGACAATTAGTTTAATAACATCAGCATACTTACTATATGCTTTGCTCAATGCCAATGACCTCAATGAAATCAGCCTTCTATAAGCTTTGCCCAATGCCAAGTCATCACCCACTATTTCGCTCACTCTATCTCACACTATCTCGCCCCAAATCAATCTCTGCCTTTATAACCCCAAAATCCACGCACTCGTCCTTTAGACTTTAGGTGAAAAGAGTTCACCCATTCACTAAACTCAATCGTCATTGTCACAAATAAAAAAACAACAACCGTACATCTGATGTCATGACCTTGACACGAAAAGAGTTCACCCATTCACTAAACTCAATCGTCATTGTCACAAATCACAAAACCCTGCGTACATCTGATGTCATGACCTTGACAATAAGCTATTGCCAATGACTTCAATAAAAATCAGCCTATTAATAAGCCTAGGGCTCATGATCAGTATACTTGTTTACATCGTAACATATTTAGAAGATTTGGGCCTCCTTGCTATTAAATTAATCAGTAAAGATTGTAGGCCCATCAACTAAAATAACAAAATAATATAATTAATTATAATCTTGCAGTTGCAGATCTGTGGAGGGTGGGGGGATGGCTGGTGGGCAAAACCAATCTGTCTTAGTGTCTTGGCTGGGAGTAATTTTGTCCTGCTTGGTAAACCTCAAAACAATAAATAGTTGGCCCTTATATTAGGGCTGAATAGGGCCCTTCTCCTAATGCATGGGCATGAGTATGACATATCACATCATGAATGGCTATACTTATACTATACTAAACTATACTTAGAGTCTAAGTTAGACATCAAGTAACGCGTACTCTGTAGGACTGTAAGATGAATCTGGGTGTTGTATTTTCGAGACGAATTCCTAGTACAAAAGTCTTGTCGTGTTACCCAACCGTTCCAATACATAGATCATTGTTTTCTAAGTAAATGTCTTATAAATTAGTGTGCGGACTAAAAATGTTTAAGACTAAGTCTTTTTAGTCTGAACTATTGAAAGTTTTTTCGTTATAATAATTATACCTTAAATTTCAATAGATATTGTACCATCATGCAACAATAGTAAGTCTATAACTGCGATAACCAAAACAATCTAAGCGTGCGGTACTGTCATGGCGAGCGCTACTCGTGGGATAGATTTAAGTATAACAAAGACTATTCTTACCTTGTTCATCGATCCGCCGAAGACTGGTCAGCACTGGTCATCTAAGCCGCTGGACCATGAATTTATGACGAGAGGGAAAATTTTACCGCGTGCGGTGTTAGCTCTGATTTGCCGAGGGAAATATTGGACGGTTCATCTTGAAGGTATAAGTAAGACAATGCCATCTGAAGTAGTCCACTGTACCAGCATCACCTACGCCGTTATTTATTATCACACAAAATCTATGAATATAAAGTTGACGGGAGGTAGAATTTTGGGAAACTCGTTGTGTATAGTTGGACTGGTCAACTATTGGGCGTAGTTCTTGGTCTGGTAGATACGGTTTACATTTTATTTTTATTATTATAAAAAAAAATTAAATACATTTTAAAACTTAAAAAAAAGATTGTTTTTAAACTCAACCTGAAAATTGGCATTTTGAATATGACACATAAAATGAAATGTCTGGAAAGATTTTGTGCTGAGTTTGCATAGTTTGCTTCATGAACTTTCTTTGAACCAAATGTTAGACAAAAGTTGACACTATTAAATAGCGACATGGGTGGATTGAATTGAAGGACCTTTTTATGAGATGTAGGAGTAGCGCTAATATAACAGGCTGTTTAAAAAATGGCATATTTAGACTTTGCCAACACATTGGTGGACTATTCACCGAGGATAAGGTGTCGTACGCAAACTACGTCACGCTCAGGGGGGAGAGGGGTTGAGAATTTGTGACACTTTGTGACAGGGGGAGGGGGGTCAAAAAAAGTTTTGACGCCACATTTAAATAATTTTATTTTAAAATCTAAATATTAACTGAATTTGAAAAATCTTTATTTAATAAATTTTAAAAAACATTAATTTGAGGTCGAAATTGCCTCATGAATTATGGGTACTACGAACTCAGCCGTTCACACCTTTTGCGCATATCGAAAAATGACGCAAAAACTGTTGTGGCCATTTTACATTCGGCTTGTGGATGACTTCGTTGTTTCGCGTCACAGTTTTCTAATAATACTACATCTTAATCCATTATGGGAAAATGTTAAATAATAAAATAAAATCTTAGTTTATTTATGAAAAGTGTATGTATTATGTATGTTTTGATTTTATTAGGTGTGACGTGACGCGGGGGGGGGGGGGGGTAAAGAATTTGTGACACTTCGTGACAGGGGGAGGGGGGTCTAAAAAGGTCATTTTTGCGTGATGAAATTTACGAACGACCCCTGATTTCCACTAGTATTTCCCAACTGAGGTGTGTCAACGTGGACAGTACGCCCGGGGACGTTGTTTGGGGAGGGCAGGGGGCATTTAAGGGAAAAAAATTGTACTAGGACATCAGAAAATTCGAAAAAAAAATTGTTTAACCATTTCAAATTAATAAAAAACATAAATTATAATTGAGCTTTCTTATTTAAATTGCTATGTACTGTGTTGCCTCTAGTAATAAACAACTGAATAAGTCGAAATTGAAAGTCAGTATTGTAGACAGCATCGTGGAGACCTTTTTCAAAGCTTTCCAACTAAAATTCTTCTTCTTATGCCTTTTTTACCCCGTCTGGGGCATAGGCCGTCCACAAGAATTTTCCAATCTTCACGGTCCTGTGCTTTCCTTTCCAATTGTTTCCAGGTGTATCTCATATTTTGCGTGTCTGCCTCTAGCTTGCTTCTCCATGTATTCTTAGGTCTTCCTCTCTTTCTTTTCCCCTGTGGATTCCGTGTCAGGCATTGTCTGGTGTTGCTATCTAAGGTGGATTGGGCATACTCTCAGAAAACCCTTAGATAGCAACTAAAATTGGGTGTGGGGGAATTAACGTTTTTATGTACTCTTTTGGGAGTGAGACAAAAAAGGTTAGGAAATTCTGATTGATAGCAGTACGGTCTCACCCGGCTACCCCACCTCACCTCCAGTGACTACGTCCGGCGAGCGGGTGATAATAATATAAGTAATGTTAATGGGCAGCTTCAATACTTGTCATACATTTAAAATTTTTTGAACTTGTACTTTGAATAATTTGCGCGCTTAAGAGACGGATCACTCAATGAAACATGTAACACTTGGGGAAAACATTCCCAAATCATTAGAGAATAGAAGGACATGAGTTCTTTCTAATGCGGAATTCAATTTATAGCAGTTTTATGCTGCAAATCAAGCAACAGCCTTCTAGTAGTTGTTGGCTATACAAAAAAATGTCAACTTACTGTATATTTTTTTTTTACATTGTTTTTATTATTTTAACATCATTAACAACCGCTTTGGCAGAATAGTCAAAATTGAACAACTAGTCTGCCCAAACTGGACCTGCTTTAACACACCACGACCACTGATTTAAAGGTCCATAATTAAATATAATGAAACAATTTTAGGATTATTTCACAGCCTCTTGGTATGTGGCTTTTATCACATTTAAAAATATTTTTTTTAAAAGGCATCAGAATCTATACACATGTCTGTATTGTGATGTTGGAATAGCAACACTTCTCTCTGTCTGAATGTTTTAAATAAAAAATAACGTTATATAAATCATATTAATTTAAATTTGTATTTTTATTTAATTTCATAAATCAATAATAATAATAAATGTATTGTTGACAAAACATTTACTAATGAGGAAAATGAGATTGTTGAAAACATTAGTCCATAACATGGATTAGAACTTACTCAGGCTAGAAAAATGGCTCTTAACCAGGGGTGCTCTAATGATCATAATGAGATTTTTGAAAACATTAGTCAATCACATTCATTCAAACCTACTCAGACTAGAGAAAGGGCTCTTAGCCAGGGGTGCTCTAATGATCGTAATGAGATTGCTGAAAACATTAGTCCATTATTCAGATGCTTTTTCCATCGTGCCAGAGGCTAGCTACTGTTTTTGATTTACGTGACGCAAAACAACCATCTTCTCCAATGACCAGGACAAAACTGACTGACAGACAGAAGCCTCTTAGATTTGCCATAATTAGACGAATTAGCTACACTTAAGATTCCATTTGAAACTCAGATTTCTGTCCATGTCATATCCCATTTCCACCAGCCGCTTGTAAGTTATGTTTTTATAGCTGTACCTATTCGTTTGTAAGAGGACCAACGCTTCTACACAGATTTCATCATCGGCGTGTGTCGAACTGACTATGCAGTTTGGAAACTCCCAGAGTTTTGAGTAACCTCCAGATAATTGAGCTGATATGTATCCTGCACCACTGATGTATACGGATGGTTTAAAACCTGTCTTGTTTTCCTCAAATGACATGAGTGCGGTCACAGCAAGTTGTCCATGTTTTGCCAGCCTCAGACGAAGTCGAACCTTGCATGGCAGCCCCAAGATGTAATACAGCTCAGTGTAGAAGTCCCCTTTGTAGTCATAAAATGAGTGTGTCGATGGAATGCTGAAACTGGCCCCCTCTGCTGGCATGACGTGAATTCTGGGCTGCAGAAGAACTTGGACCTCACCAGTTTCTGTTTGATCGGATCTACCAAGAGCATCATTGACTTCAGCTTTTTTATCAACTCTAAGCTTTGTAATTGTGCCATTGGCATGTTTTGTATTGTTTCTTACAATTCGAGAATTGAAAAATTGGGTGGATGCTGATGTAGAAGTATCAGTAAGACTGGTGTTAGCTGCTGTGTTTTGAGAATTCATCGTTGCAGATGTTGAATCAGAAGGTATACAATGCTTCTCGGTGGATACTGAAGGCACAGTAAGACCGGTGTCTGCGGCTCTATTTTGAGAATTCATGGTTACAGCCGCAGAATTAGAAGGAGGCACCCTAGAAGGTACGCCATGTTTCTCTGTGGATGCTGAAGTCACCGTTAGGCTGGTGTTTGCTGCTGCATTTTGAGAATTCATGGTAGTCGCTGCACAATCAGGAGGCGGCACACTAGAAGGTGCACCAAGTTTCTCTGGCTTATTTTGATTGGCATTGTCAGCGACTCCATTAATCATTAAACCATTAAGACCTCCGAAATCACTGTCCATATCACATTGCTCAGCAAAAGTAGATTTGTTACTTCTACTCTCAGACACTAAAATGTGATCCTTTAACACTGATACTTGATCAGCATGTTCTCCCGTGGTAAAACTTTGATTGTGATTGGTTGTATTATTAGCATCTGATTTAGGCGAACATTTCCTGTGGTCTTTATTCTTTTGGCCTTTTCTTTCATTCCTTTCATTAAATATGCCTTTAACTTTTCCATCTTTTTGATAACCCACATGGGATTCGATACATCTGTTTTCACCTATCTGATGAGAGACTGTTGAATTTACAACAAGGGAATCTAATGGTGTTGGTGAACACGTGACATGGTTATTGCTGAAAGTTTTCAGTGCTGCCCCAATTTGCCCCTTCATGTGCACAATGGGATCCAGCTTCAATGATAAGCTCTGCAGCTCCTTGGCCGTATCCGACCTCAAGGTGTCAAGGTCAGACCGCATGGCCACTATGGAAGTGATGACAGTCTGCAGACTATGTTTCTGCTGGTCTTTGAGTGAAGCTGATGTGGTCTCCAAAATCTGTTGACTTTGACTGAAGTCAGACCTTAGTCGACATAGCTCAGATTTAAGCTCCAACAGGCTTGACTTGAGCTCTACAATCTCATTGGCTTGCTGAGCTAAACTTTCAGATAGTTTAAGCTCATAATCCTGGCTATTGTTGACTTGATTACCTGATGCCTAAGGGGAGGATGGTAAAAAATCGTTATGATTGTCATGAAACATCGCATAACACCACCTTTACTATGACTAGTAATGTTTAGACATCACCCTTTTAATTAATGCCATGAAATCTCCCAACATCACACGTCTAGTTGCTACTAATGTTATGCCATCTTCCACGGTTACCGGAAATTTGATCGAAAGAAATTTCGTCGACGGAAATTTGATCGAACGGAATTTTGGTCGAATCTTTTTTTACGTTGAAATTTTCGTCAAATTTCTTTATGAATGCACTGTACTAAATAGTTAAACAAAATAATGCATCCAAAAATAAATTTGAAGCAAAATCTTAACGTGTGGACTGAAAAAAAGATTCGACCAAATTTCCGTTCGATCAAATTTCCGTCGATCAATTTTCCGTCGACGAAATTTCTTTCGATCAAATTTCCGGATACGATCTTCCACCAAACCACCATTCTGCTTAATTATTAGTAATGTTATGCCATCTTCCACCAAACCACCATTCTGCTTAATTATTAGTAATGTTATGCCATCTTCCACCAAACCACCATTCTGCTTAATTATTAGTAATGTTATGACATCTTCCACACCACCCTTCTAATAACTGGTAATGTTATGTTATGGCGTCATTCAACACCACCCTTCTTATTACTAGTATGTTATGACATCTCCCACAACGCCACCCTTGTAATAAATGGTAATGTTATGACTTCACCCAACCTCACCCTTCTCATTATTAGTAATGTTATGACATCTTCCACACCACCCTTCTAATAACTGGTAATGATATGTTATGGCATCATTCGACACCATCCTACTAATAAATAGTAATGTTATGACATCTTCTATACAACATCATTCCGCCTCAACTACCCCCAACCCTCTTTGTTATGTACACACTGAAACAATTCCGAGGACACACACACAACACACACACAGACACACTTACACACAGAAAGTTAAAGGGTAAATTAAATTCTATTATAATGGGTAGAGAGCTTGTATCGTTTTACCACCACTGCAGACTTTGGCCTACCTGGACTTGTCAAAACGCGTGGTAAATCATTTCCTTATGCCTTATACAGCTTAGAGGTACAAATAAACTATTCTAAATATGCACGCAAACAACAGCTTTCGATAATGGATTATACTCATGTTTTCGGTCCAGGGGTAGCGCCGTTTTCGCCATGTTACTAAGACAAGACTTGTTTTCTATGCAGCCTATAACAATAACAAAATCATATTTATAACGCGACCAAAGTTTGTTCTTTAATATAAATGTTTACCAAAAAAATACTAATAATTAAAACAAACCTAATCACTCAATAACTCTCTCAAGCAAATCCCAACAGCCCCCCTACCGACCCCCCCCTCCCCCGGTCCTCGCTTGACTTTTGGGGGATCCCTGCCATTATTTTAGGCTATCAAAGCTTATAGTTATATTATTATTTCCACAACTTTGCGTCCCTTACAAATTTGAGTTAGCAGCTTCCCCCCCCCCCCCCCCCCCGGGCCAATAATTAAAAACTCAAAGGTTCTTAAGAAATAGGCTATTTACGTACAGATTAGGAACCCTCGTTGAATTTTATAGAACGAAAAGCATTCCCGACAATGGTACTAGCTTTTATTTTTAGGACTAATGGCAAATCACTCCTATTACTTTTATATGCATACATTTCTATGTCATGTCTCTTTTTTTTTTTAAACTTGTATATAAAGCGTAGTAATACAGCTCCAGATCGTCTGTTATGGTCGGTTTTAAGAAAAAAGGCCACGCCCACTAATTGGTTTTGCTTGTTGAGACTTGATGGGTCTACGTGTACGGCGTGCGGTATGACGAAGTGTCTGCATCTAGCTAAAAGAATACGAGTGTCATGTGCTGACAGACAGTGGATGGTGATGTCTGCACGGACAGACAGTGGATGGTGATGTCTGCACTGACAGACAGTGGATGGTGATGTCTGCACTGACAGACAGTGGATGGTGATGTCTGCACTGACAGACAGTGGATTGTGATGTCTGCACTGACAAGACAGTGGATGGTGATGTCTGCACTGACAGACAGTGGATGGTGATGCCTGCACTGACAGACTGTGGAATGAGATGCCTGTACCGACAGAAAGTGGAAGGTGATGCCTGTACTGACAGACTGTGGAAGGTGATGCCTCTGTACTGACAGACAGTGGATGGTGATGTGTTGATGAATGACAAGACTGAATGAGCCCCCCCCCCCCCTTGCCTACCTGCGTCTCCGTCAGTGAGAGTAGATCATGGACCTGCTGACGTAATATCTTCACGTCCATCTCCTTGTTCCATATATAGAGAAACTCCTCTCTTGTGATGCCCAGGCCCTCTGCCTCGCACAGGCTTCCCAGAAACTCCATTACGCTGCACCGGCCGACAACAGGCACACACACTTACATCCTTGTTGTTTGCAACCGTTAATACTACGACTACTGCTATTCGCGTGTCTCGGGATATGATAAGAACACACTTCATGACCGTTTGTTGTTACAACGACACGGCCGGCGTCACGACTTCACGGCCTTACCTCCTTGTGCTGTGTACTACAGCGCACCTCGCCTTAACACGAACTGATAATCACAGATCAATAAAACGTTGTTATGAAACCCATCATCTGCGTCAAGTTTGCAAACTCAGTTTCGGTTTTACATTCAGAAAATGTAATAATACTATAAAACAACACATCCTAAAATATTTCGAGTTGTCCAGATGTGTGTGTGTGTGTGTGCGTGCGTGCGTGCGTGCGTGCGTGCGAGAGATAATGAGAGGGGACACCCATTAACTCATGCCTCAACAAAATAGGAGCGGTTGGGGGCAGTGGCGTAGCTAGGATTATTTGCGCCGCTTTCCACGAAACAAAACAACAACAAAGTCAGCAATCGGCAGTAAATGTTCCTAAATCATTCTAAAATTTTGACTCGAAATTAATTACGTAAATTCCAGATTGGTGTAAAAATGACGTAAGACGCGAGAACAGTCAATACTAACAAATTGTGAAATGCTGTGATTTTGAGAGTTGTTGCCAGGTCGATTCATGACGTGGCTCGTGTTTTGAAATAGTCTCTGATAAGATGACTTCACCACTTATTCCAGTCTGTTAAACTAGCGCAAGGCTTACAGCACCAGTTGCATCGGTGGTGGTGGTTGGGGGGGGGGGGCACTTGCACATACTTCCATCTCTTTTTCCTCCAATCGGTCTTTCAAATAGTTGATAGCATGTTACCTCGTTCCACAAAGAAATTCACAATTCTTCCATTGGATCGATTTGATTCCCCATTGCAACACGTTCGACAGCACCGACATGAAGATCTTGAGCATTAGAAATGACCACAAGGCGCGAAGAAAGACAGCCTTTAAAAGTTCATTTAAAGAAAGATTGTCTTTAAGGGTCGGTTCACACAATCAAATTTCGCGTCAAATTGTTGCATTAACGCATTATTTTGTGCGTGGTTTCGTTTTTGGGGAATTTGATCAAATAGTAATTTGAAAGCCGTGACAAGGCTTCATACGCGAATGCTTGAAGGAAAATTTGATCGTGTGAACCGACCCTAAAGGTTTATTTCTTTGGCTAACCTAGCTCAAAGAGATAACATCGACAAGTGTTCATCGCTTTGTTTTACCAATTCCGAGCTCCAACCCAAGAGCTCTTGAAATGCTTTCAGTCACAAATTTTTAGATAGTCATCTTATTGATTCTTATTGTTCAGTTGCCACACTTGCTTGTTCTACATATTTCTCTTTCATCTGTAATCTCTCCAAAAGGGTCTAAGCTTTTGATTTTAACCTGCAAATTTATTTTAGAAAATATTTGGCACCAAGACTTACTAAGTTGTGTAGCCCGCCACCAAGAAATAAATATATTTAAACAAAATAAATAAATGAAAACAAAATTCTTTTCAGCTCGCTTTCTTGAATTAGTTATGGATAGTGTTTCTCTTACAGGTATATCTATGTACATACACATATGATTAGCTCTTACAGGTATATCTATGTACATACACATATGATTAGCTCTTACATGTATATTTATGTACATACACATATGATTAGCTCTTACAGGTATATCTATGTACATGCACATATATGATTAACTCTTACATGTATATTTATGTACATACACATATGATTAGCTCTTACAGGTATATCTATGTACATGCACATATATGATTAGCTCTTACAGTTATATCTATGTACATACACATATGATTAGCTCTTACGTGTATAATCTATGTGCATACATACATGATTAGCTCTTACAGGTATATCTATGCACATACACATATGATTAGCTCTTACGTGTATAATCTATGTGCATACCTATATGATTAGCTCTTACAGGTATATCTATGTACATACACATAAGATTGGCTCATACATCGATGCAGGATGCAGTTAATTATATACAAAAGGCCATTACTTTACCATCTAGACACTAGGTACTTGTAAGTAAATATATTTGACATGTTTCGTACCACCGTACATCTCACAGGTAGATCTACTCTCTGTGTCAAACATACTATATCATACTAGTTGCATCCCGTGGTGCCTAGGCCACCACAGCAACTCGGCAGAGTTTAGTGCCAATTATAAAAATTAAAATATTTAAAGTTAAGAATTCTTGTGATTTACACCTTGAAGACTTCATGTTAAACTATATGGGGACTGAAGTGTCATTTACACCTGGAGGACTTCATGTTAAACTATGTGGGGACTGAAGTGTCATTTACATCTAAATTAGACCGTTCATGCATTTTTATTCAAGATTTTTATACATTGGTTGTGAGACGCTGACACATAGCATTTTTTTAAAAAATTGTCTCTTTCATTGTAGCTTAACTCCAGCTGTTGTTCAATCGAGATGGACCTATTTACATAATCGATTCTTTGAAGCTTTCCTTGGCTGGTGTATTTTAGGGACGCGCTGACCTCAATATTTATATGTACATGTAGGTACGTAGCAAGTATTCACAGTCAATATAGTCACTATATATAGCATGACGATTACCCATTGATGTTCTTTGTAACAATAAAAAGCCCCTAGCGACTACGCTTAAAAGATTACCCTGCGACATTTAAAATATACTCTTGTTAAAAATGACTTCTGAAAATTTTGCCTGACAGGTCCGATTCTGCACAGAGTAATGATAGATTCGCTCGGTTTGTGAATTTTTCCTCTTCTCAAAGTTCGCTCACGCACGGTGCACGCTGCAAGCGGCGATTTTGAAATTCGATGGTGTAACATACAAGGCCTGGGATTGATAGAAACGGCATTGCATTGCATGTTTAATGATTCATTAGCGCTTTTAGCTTGAGCTGGAAGACGTGAGTTACCATCAGGTCAATCATTTTTCAACTCACCTACTTGCAAGCTGTGTTTGATTTCAGACCACTTTGGATGTCCTGTAAATGCGATATGTTAGTCCGTCTGCCGAAAAAATCGATCACGACCATTTTAAAAGTAGGATTGGTGTCGGGCTGAATCTGTGGGTGCGCAGATGAGATCACTTCTGGCACGAAATTACTGGTGCAAAGTTAACCCGGGTTTTTCTGGATTGTCTTGTGTGTTCTCCAGCAGCTGTTTCGTTTGTCTCGTGTTGCTATAGTCATGATCCTTTGCGGTATGTTCCCACTAGTCGAGGTTAATGTGAAACACTTTCAAAGATGCGTTCATGGTGTCGTTTCTTCTTTCGCCCCCCCCCCCTCAGCAAACCGCTTGCCACGCTTGAGTTCGCCATAAACTATTCTTTTGGGCAAGCGATCGCCAGGCTTTCTCGCAACATGTCCCGCCCAACGCAGCTGGGACAGCGTTAATAAGGTATAGATGCTGCGCAGACCTGCTTGTCCGAGTACCTCGGTGCCTTGGACATGATGCCTCCCCAGCTCCATGCATTCTTATACAAATTTTCTGAAGGGCGCGCTGGTCATTTGGACGTTCATCTCGTCATCGTTGGGTACGGTGGCTGCGGTGCTCAATGAAAAATCGAAAACACGTGCGATGCCCTGGTGCCAAGCTGTATCCCCCATTTCATTTTCCATTGGGTTCGCCATCTGCGGTGAGAGGAGGGGTTCCGCTGTGTGTGTACTAGCAAAAAAACAAACAAAAACAACCCAGGCGTTGTGATTTAGAAAAACCACATTTGCTTCCCCCCACCCCCAGGCACTCTTGACTGACCCCCGATTTATAAGCATTATTAATGTAGACTGAAAGATGTTCCATAGTCATCATCATCATCATCATCAGGTCCCGTAGTCCTTCGACCGTTGGGGCGCCACAGATGACATGTACACTATTCTTCTCCATTCCTCTCGGTCTTCTGTCCTACGCATAGCATCGCCTAGTTGCAATCCCGTCCATTCTTTGATATTATCTTCCCATCTTTTTCTTTGTCTTCCTCTTCTTCTTCCTCCTCTAGTAGTGCCCTGCAAGATCTCTTTGGCGAGCCCTTGTTTTCTGGTCACGTGGCCATACCACTCAAGTTTGCGCTTTTTAACAGACGTCAGGAGGTCATCGTATTGCCCAATTGCTTGACGAATCCTTTCTTTTATTTGCTCATTGGTGACGTGGTTTCTATAGCAGATGCCAAGAATGCCTCTGTAATATCTCATCTCCATCGCCTTTATTTTCCTTTCAAGTTCTGCTGTTAATGTCCAGGACTCACAAGCATATAAGAAAATGGAGAGGATTAATGAGCGCATCAGCCTGATTTTGGTGCTGGGGGCTATATTTTTGTCGTTCCATATTTTCTTGAGCCTCTTTAGTGCTGTCGTGGTCTGCGCAATCCTGGCCATTAATTCGGGCCTGGAGCATTGTTCCGATACTATTGCTCCGAGGTACTTGAAGCTGCCAACTGTCTCTAATCTTTCCTCCCCGACCTTAATTTCAGTGGTGATGCCATTAGTGCTATTCGTCATCATTTTTGTCCTTTCTGCACTGATTTGCATGCCAAAGGACGATGAAGTCTTGTCGAGACTCTTTACTAGGTTGGCTAGCTCTTCCTCGCTTCCAGCCAGTCCGTCTATGTCATCCGCAAAACGTAGATTGGTGATTGTTCTGCCACCAATGCTGACTGTCCCTACATGCGTTTCTAGTGCATCTGACATAATTCTCTCTAAGAAGATGTTGAACAGGGTGGGGGAGAGCAAGCAGCCTTGTCGTACTCCAACCGTGGTCTTGAACCATTCTCCGATGTTATTGTTGAAGAAGACTGCACTGGTGGCCTTATCATAGAGGCTTCTTATCATTCTGGTCAAGTTTGTGTTGATGTTGTAGTGCCTCATGGTGGCCCATAAAGCAGCACGCCAAACCCTGTCGAATGCCTTCTTGAAATCTACAAAGACGTGGTATAGGTTTTGTTGGTGTTGAGCATATTTCTCACATAGTATCCGGAGGTTTAGGATCTGCTCAGTAGTGCCACGGCCTTGCCTAAAGCCCGCCTGTTCTTCAGCAATGATTCTGTCGGCATATGGTCTTAGTCTGTTCAGTATGACCTTGAGCATAAACTTGCTTGGGTGGCTTATTAGGCTAATGGTGCGATAGTTTTGGCATAGCTGTAGGTTACCTTTCTTGGGGAGGGTGATGATGAGAGATTGGGTCCATGATTTGGGCCATTCCCCTGTTAGCCATATTTTGTTACAAATATTGGTTAGGTTCCATAGTATGACACTTAAAAAGAGACTATTAGCTATAATGCATGACACTGAGTGCCAAGTACACCGCTAATTTATGTTTTTAAATTAACACATCAAATTTCTGAAATTTACTGTGTTCAAACACAAGGAATAACTTTGGTCGATTTAATCAATGACTTGGGAGTATTATTAACTGTTTCTGTTCCAACCCCACTGTTTGTATGCCAAACCACCTTTTCATCAAATATTTATGGTACACGGATCATTTTATGAGTCAAATGTGAGACCACTGGTCATTCATTCTATGAGTCCAATGTGAGGCCACGGATCTTCATTTTATCCTAAGTGAGACCAGCGAATCACATACAAGTAAAAACTAGACATTCTAAAAGTCATTATTTAAAGGTCGGATGAGATCATTATAGCATAACAGTAATGCAAACAATCTTCTCTTGATATTAAATGTAAATTTCCAAGAGTCTGCAAGCATATAAGAAATCATTATTTTTGTTTCGCTGTTAGAATCCATTTAAATTTTCCTAATCCATATTTCATTTCTGCAAGCTTCGTACATGTAATATTGTAATAAATATATCTGAATGTCTTCAAGAAAACTTTACAGTCAACTGTGATCTCTTGGGCCGGTTCCCCCAGCCGGCATTGTGTTGACTCAAGATGCCAAAGTGGTGAATAGGTTCGAGAGACTTCATTGAAAATAGCCCCGTGGCCATAGACGACCAGGTCTAGGGGCAAGTGTTGATCGTTGCTGTTGGGAGAGATGACAATGGAGACATGGAGACAATTTTCGTCGTTCACCTTGATGTATAGGCGGAATTTACACACGACTTTTCTGATGCCATAGTAAGGCGTGAAGAAATCGCCACCGGAATGGTGAAAAGGGTGGTCTGGTGGGATTTCAAACAGGACTCCAGTTTCTGGGAACTGTAGAGGACCAGCTGTTTCGTTCTCATCCACTGTAGCGGTAGCCGAAGTTATTTTCATGTCATTTTGTTCAGGTTCATTTGGTCCCGACTCGGTTTCTCTTACCTGAACATATACAGCGATGAACATTCTCATCTTATCGAAGCACTCACACAGGTAATGCTTTGACCGCAGCCATTCAAAACCTATCTCGTGTGACGACGGTGTAGCAGTGTTTGATGACAACTGCAGTTTCTGTGTTGACGTCAGATCATTGAGAGTTTTAACACGTTTTTTAGTCCGAAACAGTCTCGTGGCCGTTCCATTGTGCATCATCCCGCGGATTCTATATTCTAGAGGAAACCTTCTCGTAAATGCCGATTCTTTCCTTGACACGTACATGAATATCTCTAGGCAGTTTTCAGAGTTGAAGCACTGTCTAAATCTAACAGTAAACGGCCAATCAGCTGGTTTCACATGATCGCTGCATTGCCAGGTTGAAAGCGTGATATTGTTGACAGGCCATTTCAAAAGAAGTGTTGTCCACTTGGCGAACTCAGTCTCCGTTTGTGACAGAACAAAGGGTGACAGTTGCACTTCTATGAGATTCAAAGGGCAGGCGTAATTATTTTGAGTTGAGTGAAGTGACTTTTGGACAGGAGAAGTCATCGCATCGACTCCCGACTCCTCTTCACAATGAGTCGTGCAGCTCTGTTGGTGTAAGATAGCTTCTGATGACACATTTGAGTTTCTTGGTGGGGTCGAGTTTGGGGTAGGGGTAGCCATGAAGGTAGCTGACACGGGACATTCTGTGTCTGTGGATCGTTTCAAACGAGGGCTTGATGTTGAGGCAGCTGTTGCAGATGCAGTTGTGGCAGTCACAGTTGTAGAGGTTTTTAACATCGAGCTGCTATTTCTTTGGGAAGTACTTTTTGATGATGCCGATGAAGTCACTGAACATTTTCTACCAGAGCAAGGTGATGCCGAGGCCGGAGTTAATTCGGACATATGCGGTATTTTAGGCGTGTCCATAGCTTGACCGTTGCCCACTTTAGCCGAACTCGAAGTCGCCGTGGGATGTTCCGTCATTGACGGCAGCTGACTCTCGTCAGGATTATGTTCTCTGACCTTGCCAAGCAGGGTCATTGGCATTCTTAACTCACTGAAACAATCGCACACGTAATGATTGGCCGGTAGCCAGGCAAAGGTCAACTCTTGTAGTGAGGACTGATTAACCGAAATTTTAAGAATCAGTTGCACATATTGCATAGTTGACGGATCATGCGACTTTAGAGTCAGGGATTTCTCCCACAGAGGGATATGGGTTGTTGTATTGTTGACCACTCCGCTGATGATGCATTCAAGGGGAAACCGCCGTGCAACCGTGGTCTCTTTCTTTGACATCTCCATGAAGATCTCAATCTTGTCTATAGAGTAAAAGCAATGTCCAAACCTGATCCTGAACGGCCAGTCAGCAGGCTCGATGTAATTGCTGTACTTGTAGATGGGTGTTTGCAGGTTGCTTACATTCCATTTCAATGTAAACGTTGTCCACTTTGAGAATTCTTCCTCCGTTCGCACAACAGCGTGTGTGTCTACTGGTGTAACTGGACACAGATGTTTAGTTTGGTCCGAAAAGGCAGAGTTTTTGCCTAAAAAAAGCCTGTATTTGTTTTGAATGACAGCATAGTTGTCAATGGGCGGGATGGTGACACATTTGGTGGTCCCGGCATTTTTGTGGATGACGTTAACAGTTCTGTATTTGACGTGGTCATTGCCGGAGATGAGGTGGCCATTGCTGGAGATGAGGTGATCATTGCTAGATATTAGGTGGCCATTGCTTGAGATGAGGTGATCATTGCTACAGATGAGGTGGCCATTGCTGGAGATGAGGTGATCATTGCTAGAGATGAGGTGGTCATTGCTAGAGATGAGGTGGTCATTGCTAGAGATGAGGTGGTCTTTGGTGGAGATACGTTTTTAATTGCTGAGGATGAGGTGGTCTTTGTTTGGGATGAGGTGGTCATTGCTGGGGATGAGTTTGTCATTGCTGAGGATGAGGTGGTAATTGGTGGAGATGAGTTGGTCATTGTTGAGGATGAGGTGGTCTTTGGTGGGGATGAGGGGGTCATTGCTGAGGATGATGTGCTCTTTGGTGGGGATGAGGTGGTCAAAGATGGAGATGAGGTGGTCATTGCTGGAGATGCTGCTTTCTTTGTTGTAGATGAGGTGGTCAAAGATGGAGATGAGGTAGTCATTGCTGGAGATGCTGCTTTCTTTGTTGTAGATGAGGTGGTCAAAGATGGAGATGAGGTGGTCATTGCTAGAGGTGGGGCGGTCATTACGGGCGACGTGTTTGACATTGCTGTAGATGAGTTGGTCATTTCTGGAAAACATGAACCGTATTTGTTAGGTGTTCTCTCGTTCAATTTAGTAGAATACTGGGAATCAGCTGACGTTGTAGCAATTGTTTTTGTTGTTGAGTTAAACGACTTTGGTGAATTATTTGTTGACGCCAACCGTCGAGTCAGGTCTGATGGTTGTCCTAAAGTTGACAAAGAATTACGTGCAGTTGCTGGAATTATTTTGAGTTCATTTACAAGCGAGATCATTTCTTGTAGAAGTGCCTCGGTGCCTTCCAGTTTCAAAGCTTGTCCCGCAATCATGATCTTTATGCCCTCCTGATGACTTTGTATATCAGACCTTAAATCAGATAGGTTGCTTCTCATCGACTCCATCTCTGAAGTTATCTTTTGAACCTCATTTCTGCTCTGATGACAAGCAGGAAGATAGACTGTCTCCACATGTTCATTGCTTTGGTTGATCAGGGCAGATTTCAGGCTCTGCACCTCCTGCTTGAGTTCTTCTGTCGCCAAGTTTAGCTGTTTAATCTCTTGATTAGTCTTAGACATCATGGTGTAAAAAGCCTTCGTAGCTTCGTCTGGAACACGTGATCTTGATGATTCCTGTGTACACAAATTTTTTGTTTTTAACTCAAGCACCTAACCATGCCAATTTATCATATGGTCACTCAAACACTACAACCCACATAAACCAACTGGTCACTCACCCAGTTCAAACCATCCTAATTTATCTTCTGGTCTCTCAAACACCACCATACCCATCAACCACCTGGTCTCTCAAACACCACCAACCCCAAAAACCATCTGGTCACTCAAACACCACCAACTCCAAAAACTATCTGGTCACTCAAACACCACAACCTTAACAACCACCTGGTCACTCAAACACTACCATCGCGACCAACAATCTGGTTACTCACACAGGCTAAACTATTCCCAACTTTTCTCAAATGACTAGTGCAGTCCATGTCAAAACTATTACAAATATATGTACATCACTCGTTTATCAGGATATGCACACCACACCCTAATGTCCCAGTCTATGTACAACACACCTTCATGTACCATTCTATGTACAGTACACCTTTATGTACTATAGTCTATGTACAATACACCTTTATGTCCCAGTCTATGTACAGTATACCTTTATGTACCAGTCTATGTACAGTATATCTTTACGTACAAGTCTATGTACAGTACACCTTTATGTACACGTCTATGTACATTACACCTCTATGTACCAGTCTATTTACAGCACATTTTCATGTACCAGTCAATGTGCAGCACATATAGATGATTTAGACTTAACGACTTAATTGGCTTAGATGACTTAAAATGTCTTAGAAGGCTTAGTTTCATGTTACAAACCTTGACCAAGTGTATTGGTATATTTCCCTTGTTTCTACCTGAACATAAAAGTGCTCAGACATAGTTTAACACAGAGACGTGCAACGTACCTCGTAGATACCAACTCCTGTTTGTTGTGTTACACGCCGCAGGTCATCTAGATTCTAGAAGACCTAGAGGCATACATGCGTATGTGTGTGTGTGTTTGTGCGGATGCACGTGGGGGTGTGCGTGTGCTTATTTTGAATACGTGAAATCGTACTAAAATACGACACACCATGATATTTCATTATACGGCTTTTCGCTTTACGGCCAACTTTTCCGGAACGTATCTAGGCCGTAAAGCGAGGTATGGGTGTACTTAAAATCACACGTATTGAACTCACCTGTTGAACTTTAAATGGCTTGGCACTTTGGTTCCCAGCATGCAGTGCCACCTCCTTTAGGGACGTCTCTTTCTCCCAAATTCATCTTTACCGATACCTAACCGGACAGCTTCCTTGAGCGCCTCCAGGTATTCCATTCTATCGCCGCTCTTATGATCTCGATAGAAACATCTTTCAAGCGTGTCGTAGACGTACTAACGGACGGCTTGGGTTATGCGCTGGGCCGGGTGCACCAGATGCTAGCCTGGTATGCAGCTCAACAGTTCTCAGAAAAAAATTTGTTTCAGATTGAAAGCACACGGATAAGCTGTCAGCGTCACACTCCTAGGCCACCAATACTCTGGCGGTGAGGTCAATAAAGATCTTTTGGGAGACACAAGATCGATTTCGATCAACTACGAGATAAACTATATACATTAGGCGTAACTCTTAGAGTCTTCTCATCACTCGCAGTAGCGAATACGGGGGGGGGGGGGGGGGAGTTTGCGCATAAGTACGAGCTAACCCCACCATGTCTGCTTTTTTCAATATAGATGACACGATGAATATATTTTTATTGTAATTATTTAAAATAGTAGAGATGAACAATGAAAAATTTTACCACAAAATTATTATTTTTTAAATCAAACATAATCGATGCTTTTCACAAATGGAAATATTTAATGACATGTAGATGCCACTTCAGAAACAAGAGAAAAGACAACAACGTGAAATAAAAGTTTGTAGGCTATTAAAGTTGGTTAAGCTAATGGCAGTAATGGACATAAATAAGATATGCAATCAATACGTGACGTCTAACATGGTTGGTACAAGAATAACATCCGAAACCTGTACATAGCCAAAGCCGACACACTGTTAGAAACGTGCGCAAAATGTAAGCTTACGGCACACATTGGCACAGTATGGTCAACTCAACATAGCGCGATTATGGTTGGTGCGTCATTGCCCGATTATGACCAGCGTAGCCAACACGGCGAAATGAAGTATAAGTGAATAGATTATGTCCCTCTATAGACTCGGCACGCTAGCTCTACTGAGACTACGGGTCACACTTATTGTTATGTAGCGTCCATGTTTGTACAAGCGTCCAAGATGACTCTAATACAGGCCTCTTACCTGGGACAGAATGACTGAAAACTTTTATTTCATGTTGGTTATGCGCTGTGGAGCAAAGATACGTTGCGGCACACAAACACATTTTTTTTTTTTAAATCAGGAATTGTTGGGTAAATTATACAACCCCTAAAAAAATTTACGTTTTTCACATAAATCCTTTTAATGCATTTTTAATTATTTTATTTTATATTAATATTCAAATGTCCCACCCGCTTTGACACCGCAGATTTTTTTCACCAACTGTTTCAGAAAAACAAAAGACATTATTACGCTCCAAAAACACTTGAGATATTTTGTTAAAAAAAGAATCTAATTTGACGCTGCTATTACGGGAATTTTATTTCGTGAAATCAGTTTCATCAAATTTCCTTCATCTTGAAAAACAGGAAAAGGTGTCTTTGTGGGCTGCGGGACGGGGCTAAAAATTTGAAAGAAAGTGTTGTCATCGGCAACGAGTCTCGTGTGCCAAGTTTCAGCTCGATAGGTTGGCGGAAAGTGGGTCTATTAACCGTCCGAAGATTTTGCCCTAAACACACAAAAGCGAAGTTAATATAAAGTATTTTAAAGTCGCTTTATTTATCAGGGGCGTCGAAGAGGCTCTGGCTAAGGGGCGTCGAAGAGGCTCTGGCTAAGGGGCGTCGAAGAGGCTCTGGCTAAGGGGCGTCGAAGAGGCTCTGGCTAAGGGGCGTCGAAGAGGCTCTGGCTAACTGGAAGCACTGAAACCTTTAAAAGAGTCTGGATTTAGCCAGCTGTACGGTAAAGACGACAGACGCAGAAAAACTCATGAACGATGTATTGGTGACAAATGGTTTCAAAGTGAACTGAGTGTCACGACCTCAAGTTGTATCTTACATTTCTTATGCATCTTATAGAAACATTTTTATTGTCTTGTAGTAGGTTACATTAGAGTTTGAAAAAAAAAAAATTGAGCCACATCTAGAAGTTCTATCGACTCCCATTTCTAGCTGGTCATGGAAAATAATTGTATTATGTCTGATTTTTATGAGGTAGGCCTACCAATGAAACCACCTTACGCAACACACATTGGCATGCAGCAATAAGTAAGACCATATGTCTGTATAAGACACATCTTGTCATTAAACACAGACACAGATAATTTGTCTGCACAAAAAGACCAGTGCATCTGTGTACACAAAGACGTAGTCAGATTTAATAATGTCTGTACACAAAGACAGAGTTCTTGTGTTTATACGATGCTAACCATGTCCGTCGTACACAGAGTTCTTGTGTTGATACAAAGATGCTGACCATGTCTGAGACGGACACAGAAACCTCACATTCAGTTATATTGATTTTTCCCCCTTTGTCTTCATTTTTGTTTTCTCTCTTTACAATAGCTTTAAAATATCCTTGTATATTCTTTCTGGATCATATATGTATTTTCCATTTCTAAGTATCCCCACAGTTTCTAGCATTTGTACATCATATCTATGATAGCTGTTGGTGGCCTAACTATAACATCTACACAGCACTATAACATTTGACTGTCTGGGTACTTAGCAAGGATGTACCACAATGAAGCTAATTATTGTTATTTCATATGTTTGTTTCATAGAGGAGACTAGAGGAGGCCAGAGCCCTGCAGCAGAAAATACACCTGAAAGAGGAAGCCAGGAAAGCCAAGGAAGCAGAGGCCAAGAGGAAGGCAGAGGTGAGTTGTAGTTAATATCGTCACACCTTAAGTTATCTTAAAAATATGGATGAGGTTGGATTTCTGGTAGCATTGGGCTAATTTTTTTAAAAAAGAAAATCGCCAGTTTATTGGTCATATTTATTAATTTGATATTTCCTATAAGAGGGATGACATTAGAATAGAGTAATGCTAAGTGTAAACATTTAGCGTGAGGCTGACTCAATGCAGGACAAAGAAATGAAGATGCTGGCTAAACGCTGTCCAAACATTTCTTACTTACCAGAGGGGGGGGGGGGGCGGCAACCTTTTTTTCCCCACAAAAGCCACTGTTACAGCAAATGAAAAGATCAATGCGCCATATTATTTATAAGTCATGAAATACTGCTATTAAATAAAATTAACTGAAGAAATTGGCTGTTAAATCAAATTGTAATTTAAATGAAGAAATTGGCTGTTTAATCCTATTGTAATTTAACTGAAGAAATTGGCTGTTTAATCCTATTGTAACCAAACTTTGATGTGAAATTTCATATTTCCTCTTCATTAACAAGCTGCCAGAATGTTGGTTTAACTTTTGTACCCAAGGCACAGCTCATCTCTGGCTCTACTGCACAGCTTATCTCTTGCTCTACTGCACAGCTCATCTCTGGCTCTACTGCACAGCTCATCTCTGGCTCTATATTATTCACATCAACAATTCCTGACCTGTACTTTGACTTGAATCTTATTGTAGTTAATGCTGATTCACAGAGCCAAGTTGATCCAGACATTAAAAATAATTTTGAAAAGTCTTTTTTCAATGTTTCAAGATTCCTGTCTCAGAAAGAATAGTTTTCCCACAAGTCCGCAACATCTTTCATCAAATAAAAGCAATATTTCTTTTTTTGGCCAATAGACAGTTTTAATCTACAATAATAGTATTTAAGTAAGCAATAAATTTAACTGTTTACTTTTCTTTAATGAAATTTTTTATAAACTTTTCATATTTTGAGAATAATGTTTAATTTTACATACAATATTTACTTTAAAAAAAATTATAATGGGTAAATCCAAAGTCATCACACTAAAGAGGACAATGGACCACAAGTCGGTTGGCGATAGGTTTCCCACCCTTTTTATAATTATATACTTGTGTCCTGTCCCCACATGGGGTGAGGGTTTGAAAAGGGTTAGCTGTTAAAAATTTAACTTTTTGTTCAAAAGAATTAACCAGATTTTATTTTTGTTTGAACATCAGTTTAGTTTGCCAGCTAATATGGTGTATTCTAAGTACAGGTACATTGAACCCGTTCGAAACTACACATGATTGTGTACGTCTCAATATGACACTGATTTATGTCTCAATATGCCAATGATGTTTGTCCAAATATGGCAATAAAGTATGTCTCAGTGATTTATGTTGTACTTACAACAGGAGCTCAAGGAGAGAATGGAGGCAATAAGAGAAGAAGAGGCAGAACTAGAGAGAGCCGAGCAGGATGCCAGGGAACAACTTGCAGCTGTCAGGAAAGCGCAGAGGGAGGAGAGAGAAGCTCGAAGGAAGGCAGATTTGGAGCGGAAGAAGAACCAAGCTATTGAAAAGAGGTAGCCTACTTTTTTAAATAATAAAATTGTACCAGCACTAATGTCTGTTATTTTTTAATCAGAGTTCCAAATACAATATGCTTTCAATTTCATACTAGTTGTTTAGTGGACACAACCATTTTTTTGTCCATAATTTATGTGAAAAAAATTCATTTAAAATGAGCAAGACATAACAAAGATCAATCGTTTCATTAGAAAAAAAAATTACAAAGTTAGATGCTATCTAGAAGTTGAACATTGATTAACATTGTCATCCAAGTCGCTAAACCTGTTTCCACAGAGAAAAAGAAAAGGCAATGGCGAGAGCTGCCAGGGAGAAAGAACAGGAAATGCTAGATAGTATCGCAGATGCTGAGATGGCCCGCAGGCTGAAAGAGGAAGAGGAGGCCAAGAGAGAGGAGGAAGAAATGGCAGCACAAGAAAAATTTGAGGTAGAGTACTATGCCATTTATTAAATGGATGCCACAGCAGATTTTCGTAGAGAAACTTTTCTAACAGGGCATTAGGCTTCTTCTTCTTCTATATATTAAGGGCCCATGATCAATGTATTGATCATTCTGGCTCCTATGTATGCAGAGAGATTTGCAATGTTTCTGTACCCAGTATTAAGGATATTTCACTGGTTGCAAGGGCTACTCATACAAAGGCTTAAGATATATTTAATAAGTTCAATTATTACAGAGTGTATTTATTTGATAATGTCTATCTGTGATATGACAGACGGAGCTGTTGGAGGCCCAGAAGGCAGCAGAAGAAGAAGAAGAGAAGTTAAGAGAATTAGAGAGACAGGTAAATTTAATTGAATTCTTATTTTAAAGTAACTCAATATCATTAACTTTATACAATTTTTTTATTTTTTTACAAAACTTCAGAAGAAAATAAATCCATTTATACATTATTTTTAACTTTAAATAAATGTATTTATCAAATTATCTTGATCGGTTGAAGGTTGATGTACTTTAATCATGAAATTGTATAATCTAGGCTGAGGAAGAGGCTTTCCAGAGAATAATAAATGAGAAAGAAGAGGCAGAGGAAAGAAGATGGAAATTAGAGGAGCAAGCACGCAGCATGAGAGAAGAAGAAGAAAGACTGCAGTAAGTTACTTCTGTGTGCACCAACAACTTTTATGTCTTGTGTCAGGAAATTATGGAGGAGCAAAGTTTTAAAAATTTAAATGGGCACTGTTTAAGTCATGACAAGCTAGCTTCCTGTAGGGCTGAGTGCAAGTAAGCACGCAAACTCTTGAAAGAAAAAATGAATGTGATTGAAAAAGTGGTCTTAAAATGACCTGTTGGTCATTGCTGAGGATGATGTGCTCTTTGGTGGGGATGAGGTGGTCAAAGATGGAGATGAGGTAGTCATTGCTGAGGATGAGGTGGTAATTGATGGAGATGAGGTGGTCATTGCTGGAGATGCTGCTGTCTTTGTTGTAGATGAGGTGGTCAAAGATGGAGATGAGGTAGTCATTGCTGAGGATGAGGTGGTCATTGCTAGAGGTTTATTTTCTCTCTTCTAAAAAGTATTTTATATGCTCATCTATATGTGTCTTCTATGATAGTAAATTTTTGTTACTGCAGATACAATATGCTCTCTTCTGGTGACTGCAAAATTTGTAATAAATGCCGAACTCATTATTTAAGTAAACATAAAGACAAACTGATGTCTATTCATGAGAAATGAGAACTTTCATCAAACAATGGACAAACTGTAGATGATTTTGAATGAATTCAATAACAATTATTTTCTTTGACTTATTCCAGGCGAGAAATGTTGGAAGAAGAACAAAAGCTGGAGGAGGAAAGAAGAAAAAAAGAGGAAGAAGAAGAGATGAGAAGAACTCAGGAGAAAGGGAGGCTGGAAAAGGTAAGAAAGGAGATTTCAACTAATTTTCCTGGGTCATTTCGGATATGAAATTGTGTGCAATGAAATGTTTAGGATGAGGAATTTGAGCCACTGTGTCATGAATATCAATAACCACTAGGTGTAGCTCTGTTATAATAACAATTCACATTAAAATTACACATTTACATTAATTTTATGTAACAAATTTACATCACATTATTGCATTTCATAAGTACATCATGCAGTTAAATCACATCACAAATTTACAAATAAAAGTTTAAATCACATAACATCACATATATGCATCATATGTATACATCACATGTCTACATCACATGATCATATCACATGTATACATCATATGATCATATCACACATTTACTCACTGAATAGTTGCAACAAATGGAAGAGGAGGCAAGAGAAAGGTTGAGGGCCGAGCTGGACAAGAGGAGAGCCTGGGCCCTACAGAGACGGGAACAGAATCTCAAGGTCAGGGCTTACATCGATGCCATCCGACAGACACAAGGAATCACTGAGCCCTGGACCTTCTCCTATTTTGTCAAGTGGCCCAAGGAAAGTTACATGAGGTGAGAGTTTCATAAGCTTAATATTTTCTCTCTCTTTTGTTCATAGCCCAAGGAATCACCACATAATGAATTATAGCTTTAGCCCTAACAAAAATGTTACTAATGTGATCTCTATATGTTACATGTGCATTGACTGTGTTCCAGAGATTAAGTTGGCTTTCTCAACTTGCAATTTAGCCAGACCAAAGCAGTTAAACAGAGCTTGTTATAAATGGAGCCAAATTTTGATTTCACCAGTTTCTAGTCATTAATAAAAGTCATTGTTTTCAGGCCAATGGGACAGGACCCTAAGAAAAATAAAGGACCCCAAAAGCCTCGCCCCAAGCCTCCGGCTCCTGCAGAAGTGCCGGCTGATCCAGCACTGGACCAATCTGCTATGGAAGATACTGTAGGTTAGATGCTGTGTTAGTTTACTGTTTTAATGAGCTAGATATCTTTTACTGTAGCAATTATTGTTATGGTAATTGATGGTCAATTAAGGGCTGTTAAGACAAATTAATAGTTTTCAGAGAAGATGCTTGTGTACAGTGTCAGCAGTAGAAAATTTCAAGTATTAAAACATACCTTCTTGTAATTAAAAAAAATGTGTGCAATGGCAAAATAATAAAAAAAAAAGAACAGATATTTGCAATTCTTTTTTCAAACAGGTTATCTTGTAAAACCTTGCACTTATTATTTGTTTATCCTATTCAAATATTGAATCCCCCTAATCAATCAATTGATTTCTATTTGAACTTTTTCCTTATACAACATTAAAGGGTCATCGAGTTTCTCGCAATCATTTATTTTGTTTAAGTGTCCTCCAAATTAAGCCTGTTATGCAATCATAGTTACGTTAACATTTATAATAAAAGTTTTGTATTAATTGTATCCAAATTTGCTATAATGATGCAGGAGTAGATGCAATTTTCAATGATATGTGCTCTAATGTGCGTATAGTATAATCACTTAATCTAAGATAATACATCTTTTTAAAAACAGCATACACTTTTCACATTACATATCACTAATAGGGTCCCATTCACCTTCCCTTAAACAGCTGTAAGTGTTTACTGTCCAAACAGTTTATTGAATTTATTTCTTGTTCCTTAAAAATTGTATTACAATAGCATTTTCATCTTTTAATTAAACTATGTTTTGATTTTACATTTAATTTGTCAGTAATGCATTTTTAAAGTTACCATGTGACTATTTTTAAAACATTGTTTTTTTGTTTTTTTTAAAAATCCGTCCATAATATGTAATTGACAGAAATGTTCATAACTATTATTTTAAAATATTCATTAGTTCAGTGCCTTATTTATATTTTGGAGATCAGGTGTTTTGGGTTGGGGAAGGGGGCGGGCAAAATGAACAGTAATTTTCAAATGACTAAAGATATTGAAAGTTGAACTCAAGTCTTAATTTATTTAAAATCGGATTCCTCAGTTATGATCTGTTGGTCTCTTTATTAATCTATAAATTTTTAATTAATTATATATCTTTACAAATATAATCTGTGATAGTGATAGATGTAAAATATTCGTGAGGTACCACTGGTAGATAAAACAATTTAACCTGCCCTGTGTAGTTACTGGACTCATGGTGTAGTATTTTTTGTGTGATTTCATTATTACTATTCCTTAATAAGACAGAATGTTCCAATGAGAAGTTCTTTTAAAACATCATGTAAAAAGTACATTGCAAACATGCAAACACTGAATCACCACCATTTGCCATCTGATAAACTTTTGGATGGTTTTAAAGTTTTGTAGATTTACCCTAGAAACTTGGGAGTGGAAAACTCATAGATAGAATTTGACATCTCAATGCTTTTATTCCACTTTCCAAGAATACATTTCTTAAAAATGTATGCAAAGGATTTATGTCCTCATTATTTGTAGTAAACATACATCATCTTAATTTGATGGTCACTTATGACAGCCTAAGTTATTTTTTATTATGATCTGAATTAAAAGTGAAATCTTTTTTATGATTAAATGTGTATCTAAAACTATAGGGACATTACTTAAAGGACTTAAAAAACACAAAGGAAATATAAATTTACTTGGTTATATCTTTCAATATGTTAGTGCACTTAATAGCATCAATGCTTTTATACAACATTTCTGTAATAAACAAAAATACTTCACCTATTAAATGTTATTTCATGATATGTTTGTGATGTTTTTTTATATCATGATGATGTATGGATGGTCAACAGGTGTGGTCAGCATGTCTATCATTTTAGGTTGCTAGATCAAGGATCAGTAAAAAAAAAAAAAAAAAAAAAAAAAAGGAATGGTTAGATTGAATAAACTAAGGCATTATAAAATAAAGGATTTGGAAGTTACCAACAAACATGTTGAATGTCAATATTGAAATAAATTCTTTTTAATAACATAAATCACATGTCACTGAAGATAAAAACAACAATTATTATTTCATTTAAGTAATCAATGCTTATTTAACATATACTCTTCAAGGTAGGGTCCTAAACTAGATTGTCACTTGAACTTCTCAAAGCCATTTTCTGTAGTCCGCCAAAGGCTTTATAAACGTTTAAAGAAATTATGATGCAGTTGTGTAGTAGTGGCCTTTAGCCAACACTCAATTTTACTTGTAACAATTTGAAAAACATTTCAATAATTTATAAAATATTGTCGGATACATAAGACTAACTAAGGATTTTGTTTGATGCCTAAACATAACAAGTATAGTATGTGCCAACAGTAATAGTTCTGAAACTACCAAATCTTGAACATGTTCGTGCATCGGAACCACTACATTTTCCAAGAAGTGCCAAGAATAATGTTGGGCAATTTTCGTTGCAAGTGGGTCTATCAAAGGAGGAAAAAATATTCATTGTTGAGCATCATTTTCACTAATTTCGTAAGTGGTCCTGTTTGAGTAAAGGTGACAGAATAATTCCATCAGAGATTTAATAATATGGCACCAAATAACACAGCTACGCTGTCTGTTATTATGAAATTTTCCCATCATTGAAGTTTATTGTGTCTATTAATGGAATAGGGAAGTCTGATCGACCAGTAAGTCTTTCAATAATGAGAATCACGCCTATGTTCACCAGAAGGTGCTGCGTTCAGTCTACGAGGAAAATCCTTTAAACTGAACATCAGCAATACGTACATTCTCAGATTGTTTTAAGGACATGTCTGCATTTTTGTCACAGGGATACAGCTTGGACAAAAGTTGGCAGAGCCAGACATGCGAACCGGGATGGAGCATTGTGGACATTCCTGGCTATGGTGTACCAGCTATCAGCTACAACAAAAGTCACATTAGCTAACAGCTCAGTCAGACTTTTCTTTCCATTGACCAATGTTGCTGGGTGACTTTTATAATTGCTCTTGCACCTTTATTTAAAACACTGTCACCCTTTACGTTCCTTAACGTATGAGATAAAATATTGCTCAACTATGAATACTTTTTGCCTTCATGGAGAGACCCATTTTGAGCAAAAATTGCCAAACATAATCCTTTCTCACTTCTATGGTCACGAGACAGCTGGACCTATGGACCGTTGATAAACGCATGTACACAAGATTCATGAGTTTCATTACTACCAGTTTGACTAAACCACTGCATTATGGCATAGTCAAGATGACTAAACCACTACATTATGGCATAGTCAAGATGACTAAACCACTGCATTATGGCATAGTCAAGATGACTAAACTACTGCATTATGACATAGTCAAGATGACTAAACTACTGCATTATGGCATAGTCAAGTTGACATAAAAGAATGCCCCACAAACTGGTTGTGATACTTTTTCCCTCCATTCTTAAGTAACTAGGATTACAAATCTAAGACATAATTGGTTTAGTTGTAGATGTTACAAATCTAAGACATAATTGGTTTAGTTGTAGATGTTACAAATCTAAGACATAATTGGTTTAGTTGTAGATGTTACAAATCTAAGACATAATTGGTTTAGTTGTAGATGTTACAAATCTAAGACATGGGTTAGTTGCAGGTAAACAAATGTATTCCTTGATACATCAGAGTGATCCTCCTTGTTATATGTTCACAAACACAACATAACTACCTAATGCTTTACAAATAGAATGTTGCAAATTAAATAACCTCTGGTAAGTAAATATATCACAAATTAAAAATGATCACCCACAACTTTGAAAGCATAAAGAAACACAGTGGAATGGTGAACAGATCAAGTATACCAATTTTTGATTGTGAATGTTAATGTATAACAAATGTTGATGTGTGAATGTTCAACTGTAACAATCTGTGATGTGTGAATGTTCAACTGTAACAATCTGTGATGTGTGAATGTTCAACTGTAACAATCTGTGATGTGTGAATGTTCAGATAATCATCCTCCTGGACAAGCTAATGTCATGTGGCTGCTCTTGTCATTTCATTATACAACACAGCATAAGTCATTTTTTTTATTCAATACAACAATAGGACGGTCAACAGCAAATATAATTCTTTGGAGGATGATTTAACACAGAATTCTACAACATCCCTACAATCTCTACAACATCCCCACAATTTCTACAACATCTCTAAAATATCTGTAAAACTCTACAATCTCAATGACAAGTTCAATTTACAAAGTATTGTACATATTTTGTTATGAAAAACATATTTCATCTGTAAATCAATTGATTTGCATTAAAATTTCCTATGGTGATGAAAACACTTTACAAACAAAAATGTACACTTCATTTTTATTCTTGGTCACTTAAAGTAACCGCACAAACCCTAAAGAAAATGAATGGGATTAAAGAGCGGTGCATCAACAGTTAAGTAGGAATAGTAAAATCATTGAAAAAATACAAACGGTGAGAAGATATGTGACCATTTATGGCAACTTAATGTGATTAACATTTTGATAACAACATTGTGGCAGTGAGGAGCAAAGGCATTGGACAGTTGTCAAAGTATAAATACTCAGCAAGGGTACAATTATACTTTCAGAGACCTAAGTGGACGTGCATAACAACATTTTTTATTTAAATAAATTATATTCAATCATTTTGAAAATTCAGCTAAAGGAAGAACACAGAAGAGTTAAAAAAATGGTGTATATTTCCTGTTCAGAGTTGTGGACATACTTTCTTTTCACAAAGCTTTGACCTTCATTTTCTGCCGGGGCTATTTGTTTTTAAATTCTAAAATGAATTACAGAAATGGTGGTTGCTGTGTTGTGTTCTTGAAAGCTGACATTTTATTTTTGTTTTCTTTCTGAAAGAATTAATTTTTGTCATTAAATAAAAAAAAAATATTTAAAAAATGCATTGGTTCCACCAAAACATATTTTAACCTCAACTCAAAGAAACATAAATCTGTGTTGGCTTGCTCTGAGAATCTAAACAGTTTGTTCCACTAAACAAAAACATTTAAATATTCCAGGTGTTACATAAGACATTAGCAAAGTCCTCATCCTTGTCTATATTTAAACTAAGACCCTCGTAATATTCTTCAAATTCAATGTAAGAAATGAGTTCCTCTTTCTCATTCTCACGAACATCCTCCAAAAAGGCTTGAAGTGCACTTTGATTACTGGCGCCATCTGAAGGAGAAAAAAATTATAGAAAATTTATACTGTTGAATAATTTCAGGTATTTACAACTGACAGTCCAAGTAAATTTTTGCACAATTAACTACCACTGACAAGCCAGACTAACTATTGTACAATGAGTTGTTAAATATGACTCACGCTGACCTGTTTTAGGCCCGTACTTTGCATTGAGATTAAAGAATTTATTCACATCACTTATATGAATAGCTCCTTTCTTGCCGTTATCTAACTTGCGGAAAGCCTACAGCAAAAAATTTAATACAAATAATTTTTCCAAGTCAAAATGTTAAAAATCATACGATTTAATGTTACATAACTGCATATTTAAAATTTTTAAATAAATTTTCCCATTTTCTCTTGGCTTATATTTTTGTATTAGTTAAGTCACCAAGCTGTGTTTACAGGTTGTAAGGCATTTTCCTTTCTCTCTTTGTAATGAAAATATGAAGAAATTGTGACTAGCAAACTTTAAGCATCATGTGTGATCTTTATCATGTTTATTATAAGAGTTGTGCATGTATAAGATACATCGGTAACAGGTGGACAGCATGTATAAGATACGTCAGTAACAGGTGTACAGCATGTGTAAGATACAACCGGTAACAGGTGTACAGCATGTATAAGATACATCAGCAACAGGTGTACAGCATGTATGATCGACGTGGGTAAACAGAAGCTTATACCTTCCTGACCAGGGCTTTCCTGTACTCATTCATTTCCCCTAAGACTCCTCTCATGTAGTCTCCATAGTCCAACAACTTGGAGCCTTCTGGATCAAGTATGTCAAAAACTTCTTCTAATTTCTGAAACATTTATTTGTAATGATGAAATTTTTGTTTATAGAGATATTTAAACCTAAATTAAATAGAACACATTTATGAATGTTTTCTATTTAATTTAGATTTAAATATCTCTATAAAAAAAAAAAAAAATTTCATTATTACAAATGAAAATTTTTTTTATTTTTTATAGAGATATTTAAATCTAAATTAAATAGAAAACATTCATAAATGTTTTTTTATTTAATTTAGATTAAATAAAAAACATTTATGTTTTTTATTTTATCTAAATTAAATTAAAAAAAAAACATTTATGAATGGCCTATGCATCCTAGAAGCAAATAAGTCAAAGGAAAAGAATGAATCATTGTTATAAAATTCATTTTTCCAGACAGTGAGTGTTGACTAACCTCTGGTTCTACATCGATATGATAAACTTTGAGTCCTTTCTCTAGGTCATACTGGTCAAGAATACCAGTTTTGTACAGGTCAAGTTTCCTGTAGAATCTGCCCAGGCCAGTGACTGTTTTAATAGCTCTCTTGCGGATTTTTGACCGAATTTCATCTGTTTTGACAAAAATTATTTACTTTTATATACACCAGAATTTATTGTAACCCAAATTTTTTGAACAAATTAACTCTTTCGCTGCGGAATATTTTTATAGAAAAAAAGTACATATTTTTTCAAAGAGCAAAAAAGAGTGAGAGGTTGGGTTTATTAAAAAATATTTAAAATACTATCGTTTGGTTAATAAGACTAAACTTGGTATCACATGAAAGATAATTGAAAGGACTATATGTTTGTAAACTTATTTCTTCAGTTTAAATAAAATAAGTTACAGAAAAGAACCATATTATGTGAAAGGATTATGTGCTAAACCCTTTTTCCCCAAACCTATGATATACGCATGCCTCATCTTCTCTTCTATAACTCAAATCCTCTAAAACTACTTCTATCGGAATCATGCGATGGATCTAAATATAAATCATCTTCACTATCAAAAGAAATAGTATAACACAATTCCAAAGCTTTTTGAGCTGTTAATCGTCTAGGAAACTTACTCACCTACTATGACTTAGGGTAGCCATAGCGACAGTAGAAAAAAATCGTGAAGAAAATCATTAAAATAATGCTTCATATGACAACAAATAAAACTTGGTTTCGCTTATAAACAATGATGTACCACTCTTCTATGTAAAAGTCTTATTTAAAAATAGCCCTTAAAAAGTTTAAATGAGAAATAGGAAAGAAACAAACATGATATTGAAACGACGCAGAGCGCGTTGGTCCGTGCTTTTGAGAACGGCGGATGAACGCAGGGTGCGTTGCTCCGCAGCGAAAGAGTTAATAGATAAGCTTTAATTTAAATTTATCAAGAAGTTACCTTGAACCATGTAAAGAAAATCCCGATTCTCAATGTCCATCTTGCTTGGAGCATGCAGTCTGTCATCATCATCATATCTCTCAGCACTGATTAATAATAAAAAAATTACAACATGCGAGGTGATTACCATTTCATTGAATTGAAAATATGCATATGAATTAAATTAAAAAAATAATTCCTAAAAGATAATAAAAGAACAGGAAAACAAAACAGGAAGAGACATTGCAGTTATGTAAAATTGTGAATATTTGGTTCATAACGTATGGAACAAATTTAACAAATCAATTTATTTTTCACTACATACTTAACAATTATTTGTGTACAGAAGTATCAAAAGATGATAAAATGTTTCGTACGAATTTACAAGAAGTAGGAGAACTGTAGACGAGAGCTAAGTTTTTATTTCCAGACTCAAGAAAGTTCTTTTAACTTTAAAATGAGTGTCAGCAGATACATTTAAGTTGAATCAATCGGCAAAATAAAATTATATAACGAAGAGACTTATTCGCTAAAAAAATAATGTGTAATAGTAATAGAAACAATGTTCAGAAGAGAAGTTAATTTGCTCCATTCTGTGACTTGTCTCCGTTATTTGATGAAACTAAAGTTAACTCACAGCAACTGCTGTCTCTCTACTTCATCAACATCTGTGACACGTAGCACGATAAAGTCACTTTCTGTCAGGGATTCTGTCAGAGCAAGCTGACCTTCTGTAGGAATCTTCAAATTGGCTCCCTGAGGAAAAACAGCACAGCTTAGTTTTGGGTTTATCAGGTGATCAATGGTTCTGAATATTTTTCTTTAGCTTTATCGTTTATTCAAGTTACAAATTACGTGTGCAGACGGTGGCCTGGAAATTTCAGAAATGGTATTATGGAGATAGGGCGATGAGACTAAAAAGTAAGAAAGGTGGAGTATCTCTGATGCTCAGTCTAAAATATTGGTTGTTCTTTTGCTATCTTTGGCTTTTTAAAGTGATTTATTACAACATGATAATTTCAAGGATATTATTGAAAAAAAAAATGCCACACTGAGGTCAGTTTAAAGTTTTAACTTCATTGGATTCACAGCATCATTTTAATCAGCGTGTAGCTAACTCTCTCCCCATGGTGTCTTTGTAGTTTATGATATTCAAGTATATGAAATTACAAATTAACTTTGATGACAAAAGTGAATTGAAAATCATTAGAAAATTACTTACTGTATAAATATCTGATATACTGTAAGGGAGGCCACTCTTAGGTCCTGACTTGTGGCGATATTGTCCACGGTATATGAATGGCATAGCTTTGGCACTGCAGAAGTAACAAAAATATTGGATTTTATAGAAAAAATTTAAATTATTTAAAACTGATTATTTTTGGCTCTCCCAACTCTAATCCATCAATAATTTTAAAATAAATGGATATAAGATTTGTAAACCAAAATGGTTAGCTCCCATTAAAATCCATCACAACAGGGTGAGTGGTGGTATTTCAGGGGGTGCATGGGAAATTGATTATAGGAATAGAGAAGCATTTGTCCTTTGAGTTACGGTTTAAATGTTTTTACATTTTAAAATTTTTTTAATTCTTTGAAATTTAAAATGCATTGTTACTTTTGTAGATGTTCGGCTCAAGCTAGACTCACTCAAATTATTTGTAAGGGGTACGAAATATAGAAAACTTTGGAAAACCCTAATTGAACACTTTACATTGATAACAGAAGAAAATTGTGGTCTTTTAGAGAAAATGCAATGAACCTGATTTAGAATTTGTTTTGAATTGGAGTAAAATTATGATTTTATTTACCTTTTCCCAAACTGCCTGAACTCATAAACTGTTATAGTCTTGTCAAAGTCAAAGTAAAAACCTGTCAGCTCACGCATTGCATCATGTCCATTTCTAAGACAAAACAAAAAATTATATTTCAGTTAAAAGTTATATTAAACAAATATTTAGTTATAGTAGTTGTGGCTAATACAAACAAAAATTAGCTTCAGTTATAGGTTACCGGTATATTATACACAAATTTAGTTATAGTAATTGTGGCTAAAACAAAACAAAAAATTATATTTCAGTTATAAGTTATATTAAACATATATTTAGCTATAGTAGTTTGGCTAAAACAAAATAACAGAAAAGATGATAAATCTCATAAATTTCTCAACTGTTTCATGGATCTGAATATTCCATTGAAACAGTTTGAGCATGTCTTTATGAACACTCACTGAAGATTTGAAATAGCAAACATTAGCGATTTAGGGTTGCTGCTAACCTTGTGAGTATCCTTGCTCCAAATCTGACTCTTTTGGATAGGAGGTTTTCTGTTGCTGTAGAGGCAGTGCTGATTCTGGAAGAATGTCACCAGAAATAAGTTATTTAGTAAACACTCTAATGAATTTTGTCAGAACAAATATTTTTAAAACAAATTTTCATTATTCAAAGTAACCAACTGTCATTAAATTTACTACAACAAATAAGTTTAAAAATTTGATATCAAGTTTATAGTTGATATTTTCTCTTTTGTAAATTATGCATTAATATGATAAATTATTAAAGACATGCTAACACACTTCATTACTGAGCAATAAACATACACTTACTTGGAATCGTGAAGATACCTCTGGCTCCCCCTTCCTCTTCGAGATGATGTTGGTCTACTTGTGTAGAGTTCATTCTGTTCAGGGTCACTTATAACAGCCCTAGGAAGTCACAAAAACTGGGTTATTATATTTAATTTATTTCAAGTTTTATCAAAATTGAGTTCACAATTTTAAAGAAGCTGTACATATTTCAGTGAATAACCAATCAATATAAATCTTTATGTATGAAAGAAAGTATGGTGGGATGGTGAGTTCATTAATGAAAATTCCAGATACCTACTCCAAATGAGATTCTTAAAAATATGTGTGGTGGCAGCTAGCAACAACTGGAATTCTTATAAAGTGCTATTCTTGAATGCATGTTTTGTCAATTACCGGGTAACTTTAGTAGATGGGAAGTTCACGCATGACCGCCACCATTGTTTGGCGGGCTATAACTAGTTAAACAGGTTATATTGTGGGAAGTGGCAAATTATAAACGTAGCAATATAATCCCCCAAAGTGGCAAATGAAAGTAAGTATGGAGATCACACAAAAAACTTAAACGCTTCAAATAAATGAACTAATTAAAATAATATAAATACCATCGTAATTGAGAATTAATTATTTTATTGCTTTAAGAATATGATTTCAGTGAGAAAAAGAAAAAGGACATCTTTGATCTGTTTATTTACCTTGACAGTTGATCTATCATTACTGTCTCAACAAGCTTCTGTTTCTTATTTTGTTCAAAAAGATCCTCCTGAAATAATACAAGAATTTGTCTTTTTTTTTTAATTTTTAAAATTGAAAGTGAACTTACTAAACTAGGTTATCAACTATCATTTTCATTGGTTGGAAACATTGGCTATTTAGCTTAAAAATCAGCCCACTATTTGCTTATAAATAAATGAAACCAGACTCTTCAAAAAAAAATTACAGTAGAAGAAAAAAAAGAATCAGGTCGATATGATTTCACCAGCTGATGATTTAAAGATTTATATAATAAATAAAACAACAAAACTGATATTTTATATTATAGCTTACAATATCCTTCTTTTTGACCAACTGTTTCCCTGTGTAACGCTGCTTTGTCCAATTATCATTAACTTTACTTTGGTCTTTCTCAAACTCATCCTCATCATCAATCTCCTCTTTATGTACTTCAGGCTTTTGGGTATTGCGCATCTTTTCAACAACCTTCTCTACTTCCTCCTAAAAGAAAGAAAAACATTTTAGTTGATAATGGGACACTTTTATTAGTTCTTACAACTTATAATTTTTTTTTTTACTTGAATAGCATTTACCCCTTTGCAACACATTTTTAGCCAAAATAAGATTCTGACCTGACTAACTTTAGACGGGTTTGTTTGTGCCCTGTAAGATTGCTTCATTTCATCTGCATACTGCTGATATAGTTCCTTATGTCTTGCTGAAGGTGGTGGGAGGTCTGTGGGCACAGCTTCTTTATCCCATGCAGATGGCTGTCGGGAAATAAGAATAAAGACAAATTAGATTTTATGGCAATTTAAAAAATTTTAAATGCTTGTAGTTCTAAAATTTAAAAAAATAATTTCTTATTACAAAACAGCCGATCCTATAGATTATTCCTTCAAAATATCTATTCAACAGTCTAAATGGAATTTATCCTGAAAGATTTCAAATATAGATTTCTGCATGATTCGGGTGCATTAACAATTCTAATAGTAGGCAGAAGACACTCATGTTTTGTTTTCAGTTTCAAAATATAAAAAAAACATTTTTTCATAATTGTCTTGAAAGTGGCAGATAGCTTTGGTATATATATTACTATAGTGGATAGCTGGGAATGTTGATTTAAAAGATAAATAAGTTAACAAGAAAAATAAAAATATTCTAAACAAAGTTAAGATATTTCATTAATATGGAGTTAAATAAGCACTTACAGATTATGAAAACAAAATAAGGTTAAAAGTTAAAACCTGCTTTGGTACTTGTTTTCGAGCTGATAATGGCTTTGCAGGTGCAAGTTCAAGGCCAGGCACACCTGCTGGGCGCACCGAAACTGTATTTGATTTGTTTGTCTGTAAGTGTAAAAAAGAAATGTTTCTGAGAGCAAAGTAAACATTTCAAACTTGGTTATTTATTAAATAATATACATAAAGCGATGAAAGACATAAAGAAAATATCTGATCTTAGGAACCATTACTTGACTTACTGGTAGTTTAAATCCAGCTTGATAGCTGCTTCTGCCTGTGCCCCAACTGAAAGTATACAAACAAATTCATTTTAATTAAATTTAAATAATACGTAATATTAAAAGTAGAAATAATTAATTATTATATTATTATTACATTTCTTAAAAATCAATTCTATAGAGAGTCATTGGCCAAATTTTAAATACCATAAGCCTTAAAACTTTTCAAGTAATTAAAAAAACACAGTGAAAAGAAGCAATAAATTATGAAATAGTTGATTCAAAGAAGTTATAAAAATGAGTCAATTTCAAATCAAATCTACCTCACAGTGCTAGCTGAATTTGGAGTGTCAAGAGCATAATCATGAATCCTTAGATCAATATCGATTGCGCCTGTCTTGATATCATCATCTTTCAAATATTGGAGATTTAGAGATGGAACTTTACTAGAAGGAAAAAATAAGTTTATTTTTTAAGTCTTCAATTTCGATAAAAATGAACTGAAATTCCACAAACTTTTATGATTTTCTTAACAGTTAACATAAACACTTTAAAAAAACACACACACACACAAAAAACAAAAAAAAAAAATATAAAAAAAAAAGAGCATGATAAATTATTACTAATCCAAGCATTGCTGAATTACATCCATATTGCATTACACAGAGCATACATGCTTAATCTGCCGCCCAGTGATCTTAATTCAAAATTTATTCATTTATTTAAGCATTGTTACACACATTTATGACTTTGAAGATTTAACCTATGTTAAGATTTGGTGCGTATAATAAATAACATGCAACAAAGGAATAAGAAAAACAGTACATAAAGAAAATGATGCCAAATCTATTGATACTAACAATATTTAATTTAGTCATAAAAATAAATTTCTATACAACTTTGAGTTCTGAAGCAAAAAAAAAAAATGCATCAACTTACAGTTCAGCAAGTGAAAAATATAACAAATACAAATATTACTTTACACACACAATTATGTAATGTCTTGTATAGTAAATATCTCTCTCTCTCTCTCTATTGGTCTCGCTATGTCTATCTAAGTCTCGCTACTGAGAAAGCATGCAGCCTATATATATAGGAACCAACTCAGAACGTTCAAGTACAGAAATTCTTTAGAATAAATAGAACACATTTCAATCTCAACAACCTTTTCCCAGCCAAAAGAGGAGCGGGCAAGGAAGGGGTGACAGAGCACACTTACTTGTTGAAGTCAATATCAAGGCCATGCTAACGAGACAAGTGGTGGTGGCTTAGAAATAGCTCCACCTCAAAGTGAAAAATAGGCCAAGGCATAGGCCATATTATAACAGGATAATCACAATATCTAAGGAGTACTGTCCTTACCCTTCTAGGAAGCTGCTGCCTTTAAAGGTAGAATCTGAGTTTATATTTTCCCATATATAATAAGATGTGATAAACATAATATAAAACATTATAACTTACTCGGATGATGCATTAGTGTTAACATTGATCTTTTCTTGCAATCTTGGAGTGTTGATATGCATCTCTTCTCCCTACAATTTTTAATATTTGTTAAGGTATTTCATTAATGAAATAAAACATTTATTTGTTTATTTTTACAAACAAATAAAAAGGAAATAATAATCATTTTTTTTTTGCATTTCAATGTTAAATTTAATTTTTTTTAAATAGATTACAAATATTTGGATGATATTAAGTTGAACTAAGACTTACCGTTATCGGATTTATGTGAGGCTTTCCTCTAGCACTACCAGGTAAATGTCTTTGATAGCTTCGTGGTGTAGCCATGCCTTTGACACTAAAATCCATGCAGTAGCTTTTAATAAAATGAAAAATATTTTGCCTAGTAAGTTAGATTTTTAAAAAATAAAATAATTTAAAATTGACTTTGGGATTCACAAATCATAAAGAAATACCAGTTACATTTTATACATTTTAGTTGCACTTCTGTTTTATGCTTTTTACACACATAAACAACACCATTTTATGTATTCTTATAATTTGTTAAGTAATAACATTTCTTTATTTTGCTACAACTTAAATTAAGTTAAATGGCAAGTTCTGTTTGTGGTATAAGATAACACTGATTTTTTGGTGCACTGACTGCACTGATACTATTTAAGAAATATTATAATGTAAAGCCTGAACTGATGAATGACTTCACATACTTCAGTAAATGCACTGACTCAACTAACATACTTATTACTACTTTTACTTGAAATTCTTGTAATTCAAATCTAACAATGCGACTTACGTCGAAGTGATAATGAGTGAAAGTCATGTCTTTAAAATTAAACTCATTGAATTTAATCATGAAGTTAAATTAGTGTGATGATGATCATTTAAGATATTGATCAGATGATGCCATTGTCAGCCATTGTGCATTATATTATATTTTATGACCCCCCCCCCAATCCATGGTCTAATAAAGCGGTTCTCAACCTGTGGGTCACGACCCCCTTGGGGGTCGAACAACCTTTTCCCAGGGGTTGCCTAAGGCCATCAGAAAACACATATACTCTACAGTTATGAAGTAGAAACAAAAATAATTTTGCGACTGAGGGTCGCAACTCGCAACACCATCAGGAACTGTATTAAAGGGTCGCAGCATTAGAAAGGTTGAGAACCGCTGGTCTAATAAGTCATAAATAATTAGTAATATTAATAATCCCACCAAGTGCCATACATTATTTAATTTTAAATTATTATTATGAATGGTATTATAAATTTATAAAATAGGCCTAAACTGTCTACACAACTACTCTTGAGTAATTTTGTAAAACTTAAATTAAATAGGAATATTATAATAGGCAATTCGGCTATTTCGCAGTATTGGTGCCTCAAGTTTGTGTTTTGGATTCACTCCCCTTATTGTTGTAACTAGAGTTACATTTTCCTTAAATTACGATGGTGTGTTTTTTAATTAAATTTTTATTGGTTAAAATTTCATTGGTTGGCTGATTATAAGATTTTATGTGCTCTGCCATTTTAGAAGATGATTTTAGAGGATGACCACACTGTGTTTCATTCATTTTGTGGATATTATTTTCGGTGAAACCTGAAATAAAATGTGTAAAAGTGTATTCCATGGAACTGTAAGTTGGGTTTTCATTATTTCTTTATTTTATAATTATTTTTGGGTTTTTTTTGGTATTTTTTTTTTTATTTTCCTAGTTTTCAGGGTCAAAAGCTAGGTTACGAAGAGGGTCAAAAGCCTTGTTCCTCTAGGGTCAAAACCCTGGTTAGGGAGAGTGTCGAAACCCTGGTTAGGGAGAGGGCCAAAACCCTGGTTAAGGATAAATTTAGGGTTCAGGTTAGGTTTAGGGATAGATTTATGGTTCAGGTTATGTTTAGAGATACATTTAGGAAATTTTTTTCATTAATTTTTAACGTTTTATTCTTAAATTTAGCAAACGTGAGTAATTTAATTTTCCACAGCCGCCACCTTGGTTGCCGCAACTTGTGAACACGCGGTCTTGGCAGCCAAGATGGCGGTTGTGTGAGACATCTCGGCACCAATACTGCAAAATTACCGGCAATTCAATAAGCCAAAGACTAAGACTACACTAGATCACAGTTTGAGTTTGGCTAGTTTAAGTAGTTAATAATTTACTTAATTAATAAATTGGAGGGATTGTCCCTAAGTTGCCGCCACTAACGAACTAATGTCCTAAAGGTATCCCTAAACCTAACTTGAACCCTAATTATATCCCTAAACCTAACCTGGGCCTGGACCCTAATCTGTAAATTTTGAGAGATGGTGCCGCGTTTTTTACCATGGCCGTCATCTTGGTTGACACAACCCGTAAAATTAAGAATAAAACGTTTTAAAATAATGAAAAAACTTCCTAAATGTATCCCTAAACCTAACCTGAACCCTAAATCTATCTCTAAGCCTAACCTGAACCCTAAATCTATCCCTAAACCTAACATGAACCCTAAAGTCATCAGCAACATAACAAAACATGCAAATTATGTCATGGCTCCATGTTTCAAAATTAGCCCCCTAATCTTGTCCCTAACCTGGGTTTTGACGCTATCGGAATCAGGAACAAAACACGCAAATGACATCAGGCCACTTAATTTTATTTAGATTTAGTTAGAATTGATTATTAGTTTCTTTAAATTCCTTTTTTCTAACAAACTTTTTGATAAAATTAAATCTATAGTTTATGGAAAATATATCAAATTCGAAGAATAAGTTGCTATTACGTGGATTTATTAATTTCAGTTCATCTTTTCTGCGCGAAGCATTGCAATATGAATTATTGCCATTTACTGTAAATGATCACCAAGGTAAACTAAGACAGAAATTCCTTTTCCTATTTCCGTTTTTACATTATATTGATTTTATTATGAAGAGTTCCAATTTTTTTGCTTTTTAAAAATATTTGCTTATAAGGTTGAATTATTTTGTCTTTGAATATTACTATTGGCATCCGAACATTTTTAAATATTATATTTCATATTCATCCAACTTGTATAGCACTTATAAAAAATGTAGCAAATTAAATTAAAAGTTTTTAACTTCTTGTATCTGTCTGAAATAAACTGCGAAAGAATCGCGGAACTATCGAAAACCAAATAAATCGGTAAGCGGTACTTTTAGAACTCTTTCCGGTACGTTCACAAACGTGAAACTGCATTGAATTTTATATCTTTGGAAGTGTTCATCTGCACTATTAAACTTGAAATGGCATACAAGGGCGCTGGACAGAAGGTTCAGAAAGTTATGGTTCAACCTATAGTATCCTTTTATATTTCTTAAGAGACGTATGTATACCGATATTTCGAAATTTTACGTTGTTTTCATTGTTTGGTTAACCGGTGTCCTGTTTCCGATAACATTTCTTAGTAATTGTTTTACTAGCATGAGAACTATAAGTCACTGGTAACTGCCATCAGTGTAAGTTACCTTTACATTTCTTTTTTGAAGTAGTCTGCTTCACCAAATTTTTCATATGATAGCTATTTTGTTCAGTGTTTGGCCATGGCAGCTTGTTAATTTATGGGTTATCTATTAGTGTAAATAAAAATGTTTTTAAAAAGGCAGTGTCTACACGTCCGGCGCACCAGACGTATAGTGCGGGAGATAAAACGTCCGGTGACCAAGTCACGTGACCGCCGGACACCTAGTTGGAGAAAATTTTCCGGCGAGCATGTGACCGCTAGTGGAAGATATGTCATGTGACAGCCGGACGACTAGTAGGTCATATGACAAGAGTTCGCCGGCAAAATAGTTGCATTACATATGATATTCCAATATTGTGTACTATAATTACATATATTAGTCAGCCGATCCCTAGATAATAAATAAATACTGAACATGTTAATGTATTTATATGCTATAACTATGAGATACATAAACTAGGTACTTTGAAGGTCTCAGGCGCACGCGGTTTGCGCATCCGAAAAATTACGGAAAAACTGTTGTGGCCATTTTACATTCGGTTCGTGGAGGACTTCGTTGTTTTGCGTTTTTACGTCACAGTTTTCTAATAATAAATTGTTTTGTCATCAGTGACGTAGAGCGCATATTTTTCCAAACACGGCGATATATTTTTATCATGGTGTATTGTGAGACTTGCAAGGAATTTATTATTATGTATCGGTATGTACTTCAATGGCTTATAACTTTTTAATTTAAAGTCGTAGGACATAGTGGTTTACCGTAGCACTGCTTGAAATATGCACAAAGAGGAATAACTTTGTTTCGTTAATAATAGCAATCTCAAAATAAAGTTATGCATTTGGAAATTTCGAAGAAATTTTCAGTTGTTACCAGTTATCCCCCTTTACAAATAAAACTTGGGTTGTCGGAAATGGCTCTTCTTATCAATTTAATATAAAGATATAAAAAATATTTTTTTATTGTTTATCTTTTAAAATCCGTGGAACACTAATCAGTTAATAAATCAGAAAAAGCTTTATAATATTGTTAGGAATTAATGAAATCCAATAAATTATAAAGTTTATATTAATTTTACTTTGTGTAGTTGGGTGAATTTCGGACCAGTTTTGTCCCTTGATTTACATAAATCTACAATAATACGTAAAATATCAATTTAAGTTTAGAAATTTTATGAGAGAATGCCTAAACATTTTATCTTATCTTCTTTATTAAATCAATAATAGTTGTAATAATAAATGTTATTCTCTTATTAGTGACATTACTCCTATAAGAGAATATTACTACCGGTACTACTACTATATTAATTACTTTAGTAGGCCTAACTAATTAGGCCCTAAGTCTAAGCCTAATTACTGATAATAATATTACTAAAAATACTATTCATATTCCATTACTACAACTGCAAATACTCTTACTGGCCTAATAAAAGTTAGCATTTTAAAAACATTAATAAGGCATTTAATTAAATAATTTAATTATAAGTTAGACATCAAATAAACAAACATCTTGCTTGAATCTTAGTAAAAAAAATTAAGGCATACAAAGGCAAATATTTAATATTTCCAAATCTAATATAAAGTAAAAGAAATAAGTTTTACTAAACAAAAAAAATTGTTATTAATAACTTAAAGACTATTTACGCCTAGGCCTAAGCTTAATTTAATATTTTTCACTTACTGAACTTTTATTACTATTAGTTACTATTACTACAACAACACTTACATGCCTAATTAAAGTTAGTATCTTTTAAATTTAATAAGGTATTAAAATATACATTTTTAAATAATTGTTAAGTTAATGTAAAAGTAAAATTCTAATACTTACCCTACTTACTGTGTGTCCTTAACTTAATTAGTCTTATAACTTATGGATGATTTTATTTGAGTAATTTTTATTTATAATTATATCCATCAATTTTATATATAAAAAAGAATACTTACCTTTTTATAAATATGATAATTGATTTAAAATTTAACAATAGCTTAATAAAATTAATGTAAATTCAATAAACATGTTTTTTAATGTTTTTTTTCTTCATAAATAATGATGGTTCCAATTTTTCTATTCACTTTTTTAGTAACATATCCGCAAATAAAATTATCCAAAATGCAAATTCTTTATGTTATGTAAATGTTTTGTTGTTCATTGTGTTGTATATTGCATTGAGAATGTCTCCTAAAAATTTGGTAGCATTATCTATTAAAATAAAAAAGTTGTGGGCAAAAAAAGGCAGAAATTTGGAAAGTCGGTCACAAGTTTTTACAGTCAAATGCAAAGATAAAGAAGAGGGTTAAAAAAATTCACTAAAAAAATCATAACTTCATTTCTATAAAAGCTAGAAAGATGAAATTGGTATTTTTGCAAAGCTTATAGCTAGCCCTTTAAAATGATGTATCATTTATGGCAATAGGACAATATAAAAAATTTCTGTCAAAGTACCTACATAAACTGTAAGCATTTGACTGTGAATATTAAACTAGTCGGCCTATTTGATTCCGACTCAACAAAAAAATGTCTGTTATATTGGTTAAACATCTCATAAAGCTCTGACTACTGTTACAGATAAACATAATAAATGAAATATAAAATATACTTTTAATTAAAATAATAAGAAAAAAAGTAAAATTTGATCCCGGTCCAGTAACCTATCACATATTGTAAGGTCGCTAAGCGTCTATTCTACCACAAGACCACACTAGTTCATACTGAACTGCCTTATCTTAAAATAGCCGGACATATAGCTCCCGCACTAAAACATCCGGCGCGCCGGACGTGTAGACACTTCGTTTTAAAAAACAACATAGGCTAACATCGGCTAATTTTAAAAGTTATTATCATGCAACCCTTGCAATATTGTGAATTTTTTGGAAAATATTTTGGAAGGGAGTTTCAAAAGGGCTATATGGCTTATTGAGAATTCTAAACTGGTGAATGGCATTCAAAAATGCCATTCCAAAGGAGATTAAAAATGTAAAAGTGAGACAAACTGAATACAAGAAATTCAGCACTAACTCAACCTTAACAAAGCTGACAAAATGATTAAGTTGACTAATTTAGAAGTAGAGATGATCCTGACTTGGAAACTTATAAGATCTACCACATAAGTTGACATGCTTTTTTTTTTGTGGTCTTTTTTTCTTGTTTCTAAATTTTTAAAACTTAAGTAATTTACCATTGACTTCTATTCATGTTATTTTTTTTTTTAAATATTAAATTCCTTAACTATTTAAAAGAACTTGATTTTCAGATATCTACAAAATGTAAGTACACTATGACTATTCAGAATAAATTTATTATCAATTTGATCTATTGAAGTATTGGGTGCCCCTTGGACTCTATGGCACCGGGTATCTTTGACTTAGTCTAGTTCACAGCCATGAGTTGGGCAGGGGTCAGACCTGTTTACCCTCAAACTCTTAAAATCGTACACTATCATCACAAAATCATTCAATACATTATCTTAATAGTAAAATATAAACATACAGTATATATAATGCATGCACCTCAAAATCATACAATTATTACCGTACATTGTACGCCAAAATCGTAAGAGTAAACAGGTCTGAAAGGGGATCCCAGCCTGGGGTGCACGGTGGCAATTTAGTGGGTGCGCTAAATGGGGATATTAGAAGACATTAGCCATTAGCTTTAAAGTTATTATATACATTTTAAACTTTTTCATTGAAAACTTTACACTCTGTAATAAGTCTATGCCTCTTCTAAGTTCTAAACTTCTCTTTGTCGTTTAACAAAAATAGATTAAAATGCTGTTGATCAAATTTTGTTAATGAATTGTTACATTTGTTGGGGGTACAAAACTTATTATTTCATATGGCATGGGTTACGAGACTAGTTAATAATTCATGGGGAGTGCAAAATATAGAAAAGAGTTGGAAACACTGAGCATATAGTTAGATTTGTTAGTAACTACATGTTACCACCCTCTGCAAACACACACAAACTGAAGATAGATGTCATATTAATAGATTTTTAAAATATTATATTTTCCTATTATTTTAACCAAGATTTATCAAAATTTAGTTTAGAATGAGTGATGTAGGATTATCAATTATTTATGATGTAGTATAGACATTTTTTAAAATTTAATAACATTACATACACAAGGCAGTGCAGTTTTATTAAATAGCTGTTTGTTAGTTTATATTATAGTTGTCAAAATATGTTTAAAAATTTTCATTTTCAGAGATCCAGAATTCAAGTATGGCTTTATGAACAGATAAACTTGCGTATTGAAGGTTGTATTGTGGTAAGTAATTCCTAAAGCTAATCAACCTGTAATATATTAATGTCCATCCTACAGATATCATATTATCCTCTGTTACTCCAAAGGCAGTCGTACCTGTGGAGCAGTTGTAATGTCTACCTTCACCAATAGGTAGCCGGTTAAAACTCATCTAGATAGCTCAGTTGAAAGGGCTCAATAGCAGAGTAAAGGTAATTATTCATGGAGAGGTAACTCCCCTCCTCATGCATCCATACTTTTTGTGCGCCCCCCCCCCCCCCCCCCAAGCATACATACGAGTTTTCGACCCCACCACCACCCTCCTAAAAAGACTAAAACAAGACAGCACAAAATAAAATAATTTAAGAGATAATTATGACCTCACCGAAAGTAAAAAAATGTTTCACAGGTTTTTTACAGCTGAGGGTTTGGCGAGGCCAGTGGTTCCCAGAATATAGGGCATGTCGCTCTGTGTGCCACATTGCCCTTGGGCATAGCCATGAGAATAGGGTGAAGAGGGCAATCGCCCCTGGCCATTAACATCAGGGGCACAAATATCATCTTTAGATAGGACCTTATTCAATAGTGATTTAACTAAAAAAAAGCTCATACACTTCGGAGTGACAAGGGGCACAAAAAAATCACATTTTTACTGGTCCGCACTGGGAGGCACATAATTTCTATATATTATTAAGGGGCACCATTTTCCGACTTTGCTCCAGGTGCCGCTTTTCCATGGTGTGGCCCTGTCCTGGGTTGCTTTGGCTTACTGAGGGGTCCATCAAACTATTAGTATTACACAATTTTCATAATTTTATTTCCACTTTTACTCCAATGTGACGTCTAGCAGTCATGGTGCTAACAATGTCAACAACCCACTCGAGTAACTACTGTTAAGTTACTAGATGACACTTTGTTTTATTTGTTTGTATCAACCCTTTCTTTCACTTAGACTATGTATTTAACTCAGGGCACCAGCACCTGGTGAAAACCTAAATTAGGCAAGGGCGTCAGGAATAGAAAATTTTGAGGAAGCTCTGGTGTAGCCGAAAAGAAAAAAAAAACGGCACATGCACATTGAATAAAAGGTGGACAAATATTACTTTATACTATCTGAGTGATATCTAGCTAGTTCATTTGTGGAAACACCAGGCAACATTTTGGCGATAATTCCTACAAATCATTTTTAGAGATATTAATAATAGTATAGTGTTTTTGAACTGTCACAGTTTCCGTGTGACTATCATCTATTTTAATAAATGTACCTACTTTATGTTGAGGGCAACACCACCCCAGGCAATATGCACAAGTACGTAACATCTCCAACCCTCCCCCCCCTCGTTACATACTGTCACTGGGGCGGGGGTACAGGACAGAGCACCATTGTTCAGTGACGGAAACTGCTGTTAGTTTTAGGGGAGCATTGTTAAAGGGTCGAGGTTAAGGTTAGTAGAAGGTTGGTTGAAGTTGGTAGAAGTTCGTTGAGTTGGAAGTAGAGAGAAAAGAGCTAAGATAGCAGTTGTTAGGGAATAGTTTCAAGAGAGACCAGGAGACGACAATTGACTAGTTGAACATAGTTGAGACGAAACAGTGAACAGTCATAGAGTTAGAGATTCATATGGAAAGCTGACAATCAGTGAAGAATACAGAAAAGCTTTTCATATTTTAGTGATAAATACATTCTCTTTTATCATCTGGAGTTGGAGTTTATCTACGTTGTGCTTTTGTCTGTCCCAACGCCTAGATACCCACAATATAAATCACAGTTAGGAGCAGTCCTGTACTGATTACTACTTCATCAACACAGTTTGTTATAAGTCAGGACCGGAGCCCTCCTCCGTAACAACCGTTCTGTGACACATACTATATGGATGGCCCCTTAATGGTTAAGATGTCTGTTCATTTTTCAGTGCTATCAGCTGCTATTTCATGTTGCTTTACAATTAAGGTATGGTATATGATAGTCATTACTTTTAGTAGGGTAGGTAATGGTGAGAATTTATTTCTTTTTCCTTTAGGGATTTGACGAATACATGAATTTAGTTCTTGATGACGCTGAGGAAGTTCATTTGAAGACACACAGCAGAAAGAGACTAGGTGAGATTGTCTCATTTTCATAATTATGTACATAGACAAATTTTCAGTTTTTTATTTCTATTTACTTTTGTTTCTTTTGTATTGTCTGCTTTAAAAGGTATTTTGCTGAAATGGCCTTTTATTTGTCTTTTCTTTTCAAGCCTAAGCATATCTTGTTCCACTAGTATAAGCCTTAGTTTACTTATTACATTCAAGCAAGTGAAAGATATTCAGTTGTCAAATTTTTTTTAACTGGTGTAGAACTAGGTAGTCCAAACTAAAATTTTCTATACATAGCAGACATATGTGGTGAGTTTCACCTGACAGAACTTTTTATTCTAAGATATAGGCCACTTATTTCATGTAAATATCTCAATAAACAAAAAAGTTATACGATTTTCAAATTTGCAGAAAATCGACCAAAAATGGATTTTTTCACCTTGTGAAAAAGTGCTATGTTTAAGGACCTATATTTTCTAAAATAATCAACAGAGAAGTCCAGGAATTGGTGTATGTGCTTGAAAGTTTACAATATTTAAGCCCAATTTTTTTCAAGTAGCCAGATCTATTAATTCTTAAGTTATTAAAAAATAAAAAATAACAAGAATGATTTTTAGACGTTTTTATTTTCAGACAGAAAAAGTGTAAAAATACACATTTTCAAAAATTCATCAAAAAATATTTTACAGACGTACATAAATATATCATATATCAAATTAAAGGTAATTTAGTGCAGCACAACATGCACTGTGCCTTAATGGCAACAAGAAATAACTACAGGCACTAAAATAAGGACAAAATTACTCACGACACAATTTTATAGAAAATGAAGGTTATAAAAATGCGATTTAAAAACGAATCATACCACATAACTGTTTCAAAATTTAAAAAAAATGAGGTCAGATATGTCTATTCATAACAAATAGAATAATAAGAAGCAAAGTCAATGTCCTATACCATGAAAAAAAGATAGCAACTTAGCATTAATGGGTAAAAAATATCAACAATAAAAATATAAGAAATCAGTGACAGAAATGAACATATCACATCATATGAAAGATAATTATAAGCAGCATAACATGCCATGTGATTCAAAACTTAATGGCACAAAAACCACCAAAATGAGTATTAAAAACAAGTACCCTCTACTCTAAACAATTAACATCCTTCTTGGTCTTGTTTGCCTGTAGTTTGATCTAGTGCAGCATTAACAGTAGGCTGTAAGTTCTTGGGATGGCAGGGGGCGTTGGTCTTCTCGCTTTCCCTTCAGTCAAAAATGAAGCACATATGCCATCAAGAATTTCCCCAGCTGTTGAATAAGCAATGGAATTTTAAACAATTGTTAAGTAAGAACACATTTCATTTTAAAAAAGTACTTCTATGTGGACCAGAATTACATAATTCTCTATCATATCTAATGGTAGAAAACATATAAGCCTCAATTGTTGAAAATTAATTGAAGTTATACTTACATATTAGATTCCTAATGGTAATCAATGAACAGTTCACTGCAGGTTCTCTACTGTGGGTGCCAGCAGCCAAGTCACCACTTTCTGTGTTGTTATCCATCGTTACTTAAATATATAATAATAACATTGAAAGGAAAGAAATTATATTGAAATTGTTGTCACTACTACTACTAGTACTACTGTAATTATAATTATAAATAAGCCTGTGACATATAATTTATTCAAATATACCCAAATAACTTAAAATTAAGTGAATTTTAACTGATTATTTGTGAGAGTGATAGGATAAGGGCTCAAGAATGAGTGGATTGGGCGAGTCCATGTCATGGTGGTCAACCGGTAAAATAATAAGCACAGTTCAGAACAATATAATAAAATATAACCAATTATTCCTTGATTTTTATTAGATCTTATGCTAAATAAATTATTTAAAACACAACTATCAAAATAATTGCAATAATTTGTAAACAGTTATTTTGTTATTCACCGATGTTTAAATTACGTTTATACCTCTTCTCCCGATATTAATATGAGTCCGTCCACTAACTATAACCCAAGTACACAAGGCTCTCGGGCAGCCATTTTGAATTTGTCGATTCACGTTTTTGGGTAGAAAGCTCTGTTTAAAATTATTATAATGGCCTTATCTTATTTCCAATTTTATAAATTACTACAAATAATTATACATTATCCTTTCGGAAAGGTGTTGAACCATAATATGTATCGATGGACTGTCCTAAATTAAATACATCAACCTCTAATCACATCAATTGAATAAGCCTGTACATGTAGTGTTCACGGGCAGACCCACGAACTCAATTTCGTTACAAAATACCCTAATATCTTTCATTAATTGAATAAAACTCAATCCAAAACAATAAATTCATGTGTTAATATGTATATGAAACTTAAATTATAATACTTACGGGTAGATTGAAGATGCTAGCTCGATTAATCCGTTGCGCAAAACCGGTAGACAGAAGCCACAAGCGCTCCGAGAGATTTTTTGAAAGGCGAATGTCGGGTGGGTTTTTCTAAACGGCACGGCTTCGCGCCTATCGTTACCACTCATTTGATTTTACAACACTAATTTGTTATTAAAATGAACTTTCCATCGGTGTGAAGAAAGTACTATAGGTCCATTATTTTCAACTATTTTTCTTCAATTAAAGTTTTCAAACTGCATTTTAAAAAGAAAATAACCGAGGTATATATACTTTCTATACATAGAATAAAAGGCCAGGATCTGCTCTTTCACGTGGTGGTAGCATTAAGTCACTAACTTGAATAGGCGCGAAGCCGCGAGCGTTTGAAACACCATGGGGTAGATCGGCACTCGCGAAAGCGCCGTAAAATTTGTCAAAACTGATACTTTTCAAACACAAAAAAAACACTTTCAGACACAAGTTAAAGACACAGAAGTAACATATTTTGACAGATAAAGACTTAAACTTTACTGACATATAAATTTTATTGGTGTAACGCTGCCAGAAGTATTTTAATTTTTTTTTTTAAATTATGAAAAAATGACCCCAAAAAGCATTTTTTCTTCAGTTTGGACTACCTAGTAGAACATGATTTTTAAAAAATTGTAACGAAAGTAACTAGATTACATTTAACACATTCATTTAGCATCTGAAATAACTTCAACTTTAGCAACTGTCTAGTACATACAAATTTCCTCCCACAGGACGCATCATGTTGAAGGGTGACAACATCACATTGATTCAACAAGTCCAGTGATTGTTTCTTATGGCCTCATCATAGCATTCACTCATTCATCATTTTAATAATTCTTTTTTTTTTTACCCCTGGTGCAAAATGTATCATTTTTCAAATGCTGTGTCTGCCATGTGTACAAAGGGGAGCGTGCTTGAATGTGGAGGGTCATCAAGATTTGTGTGTTCGGTAAAACTCTTATAAATTTACGAGTGTTGTTGTTCATCAAAAATAATTTTCTAAAAAAAATATACATACATTTTAGTTATGGCAAAGGGGTTGATCTAAATTGAAGTCAGTGTTTGATGTATTAAGACTGGGAGTGCCTGGGACCCAATTTGGCCTTTTTATATGTTTGTGCGTCCATGGTGTACATATGGATCTATCTTGTAGCCTTTGAATGGTTTCTTTTTCATTATGTTTAGCAAGGCACGCATGTATCATGTATGTAAATGATGACTGTTTAAATGTGTCACAACTGCCCGATTCATGATTCATTTTATTATTGTTTTTTTTTTTTTTCAACCATTGAAAATCTGACATGTTATTGTGTATTGTTAAAATTAAATGCAAATTTGTCAAGCAATTTTTGACTTATGTCAATTAATTAGTTGTGTTGTGTCTTGTAACTTGTAGAGAAAAAAAATTGTATGAAAATATTTCATTAAGCTCATTAAGTTTTTTCTTACTTAATGTACCGGTATAATTAAAATAGTTTAGGGAACCATTGCATCCAATGTGACAGAGAAATTCATTGGGATACCCGTTATTCTGAACAAAGCTGTAAAGTATAGATATACAATACTATTTAAAAAAGCACAGTTTGCAAAAATAATTATTAAAATATAACAGTAATAGGTCCCTATTTCAACACATAAAATCGTGTTGATCCTGCATTATCATCATTCAGATCCAGTGGCCATTGGCATGTGTCTGTCGGCTAAACCAGTAAGCCTACTTGTCCATTGTTCGAATGCTATATTGAGAAGTAGGCTACGCTAACATTTAACCGAGTATATAACAATTACTTAAGAGGGGAGGTACACCCAGAACATAGGTCGACTACTAAAAAATTCACCAAAAAAAACCTATTGAAGTTACAATTACAAGTGTCAAATTTGCACTGAAGGTAGAGGAATAGTCATTCTACCATAATAACACAAAAAATAACCATTACAAAGTAATACCGGTACATAATAGTTTGCTTATATTGGAAACAAAAAAAAGAAATATGGGATGTTGAAAATTGGCATGTCGGACTAAAAAAATTAGTTAGATTAGTTAGAATGTTTTAAGCTCAAATTTATTATACTTTTTTAACCATATAGAAATATGGATTAGCTATCGCATGAACTAAGAAAAACGTGAGAAATTGAATACTTTTGGTATCACAGGATCCCAACGTAACCTAATTTTAAAATCAAATTTTGATAAATTGTAAAATGTGTACTTATTAATATATTGTAATATGCTTAGTTGCTGCCAGAGACAAGTATATTATATAGCATCATGCAAAATTTCAAACAAATTGGTTGACATTTAAAATAGTTATCATTTTTTATGTGAACTAAATGTCGAAATTTTGCGAATGAACACGCATTAATTTTGTTCATAAAGTAAATGAATTCTTTAACTTTAATGACCCCCTGAAAGATAAGGATATCATTTAGCTTCAACTTTTGACTCTTATAACCCTAATTTAAGCCTTCTTCTGGTTCTTTTAGCTTCTAAGGACTTAGTTATTTGTTTTTGTGCTTTCGATCCGCATAGCGCCCATCGTAATAAAATAATTGAAAGTAAACAGACCAAAGGAAAGCTGTAAAAATCTGAGAGGAGCCTCCTATTTTTTTGGATCCATCATTTAAAAGAAGGGTTGCTAATGCAACATCAATGTTGACAGCTCTTAAACCATTATATTTGTTCTTAGGGCACATTTTCAATATAGTACTATTCATCGATTCGTTCGTATTTTGATTATAACTATCTAGATATCATGGTTCTCACATTTTTTTCAAAACTAAATTCCTGACTTTTTCCCAACTGAAAAATGAAAATTCCTGACTATATAAAGTGCGGCTTTATCGTCATTATAGTAAGATTATAGCGACCGATTTTCAAGCTTTTTTCTTTAAAAATTTAATAGCCTAATGATAAAGTTTCCGAGCCTACCGCGCACCCCCCCCCCCCCACACACACACAAATTCTATAATATTAAGTCTATATTGATTTCCTTTGATATTTCAAGAGTTATTATCAGTTTATTTATTGTTGAAACTTTTCGATGCATATGGTTGTACAAGGTCAAATTGATAAACATTCAACACCTGGATGTAATTTTTAAATCTTCAACGTAAAAAACAGAGAAAATTTAATTTCTTTAATTATTAACTTTTTAATACTTCACAACATTAACTTCAAAAGATTTCTTATTTATTTATTAGTGGTTTTAAAACTGAAAACCAGAATAGAATTAAAAAATTTTATCCTTGTTTCTTTAAAAATTATTATATTATATTTTCACTTTAATTTTTATCACATATGTTGTTCGAGTTTTTCGAAATGTGTAAAAAAAATCCTCCTCCTATTAATAATATCCCAAGGTTTTGCCCGATTTTAAAAATTATTCCCCAGATCCTAATGGAAGGTCGTGAATTCCCAAGATCTTGGGAAATTTCACAAGGTGTGGTAGCCCTGAATTAATTTAAATGAGATCGACGATTTCAACGCATGCGCAGATAAATAGAAAGCTATACCGTAAAATGCAGTCGATAAATGACCATGGAGGCATAATTGAAGCGATTCACATTTTTTTTTTTTTTTTAAATGTTGAATTAAAAAATTCCCGACTATCCTGAAAATTTCCTTACTAGAATGCTCAATTTCCCGGTTTTCAAGACCGGGAAAAAAATTGAAGGAAATCCCGACTATTTCCCGTTTTCCCGACTGTGTGAGGACCCTGACTGCCCTGAGATATTTACTAAATATAGGCCTACTTGGATGTGAAAGGTATACAAAATTGGCCTAATTATATTCATTGCTGACAACTGATACTGATTCACTTTTATTATAAACATTTAAAATTAAAAGTCTTAATCTTCACTTTAATTTCAATTAGAATAATTTACTCCATAGATGTCTTTCAATTTAATTTCTGCCCTGTTCTGGGTGGGCGTGGCATATGGTGTTTCAAGAACACTACACTTGGGTATTTTAATTTTAGTCAAGCGTAATTCATCTTCAACGATTGAATAAATCAATGGAATCAGATTGTTTTGATTATTTTATTTCCATTTAAAATGGAAAAGCTTCAAGGCCGCCCTGGCATCTGCTAGGGGCCGTTAGATTGGCAACATCGCTTCCCCAACCGTTGCACATATGCCAGTATATGGATGCAGCAACGTACCGAACCAGAACCAGAAATGTCCACATTGGGTCCAATATTAGGCTTAGTATATCTATATTCATGAAATGTTCGTTTCTTTGAATATTTGCTATCACTAGGCATTGTATAAACAAATTATAAACAAATATTAAGACAATTATAATGTTCACAAAATTGTTTTGTTTATTTCTATGGAAGCCGCCATATTTAAAAGGACTGATCATTGTATTAAACAATTTTTGGGGAGGTCATCGTTATTTTAAAATAATTAATTCAGAAAAAGTTTAATGATTTTTATTTTTTGGGGGTACTTTCTAATACTACCCCTTCTAATAGGTACCACAAACTGGCGTAAAAACGCGTTTTTGCGTCACGGAAGCCTGTATTTAGTAACTTTTCACTTAATGTTTTCTATATTAAAAATTGGTCATAAACTAATAAAAATGGTACCATTTAAAAGTACATTTTAAGCCCTCTAATTATATGTCATTTTCATTGTTGTTGAAATAACAAAGAGCATTACATTTATCGCATGAAAACCATCACCAAAGTGAATTTTTATCGACAGTCAAGCGATCATTTTTACCCCCGTGCTATTCAATCGCCGTGCCGTTTTTGGTCGTTCGTTGTATTTCGTCACAAATAAGTGTATCGTATGCAGAAATGAATGCCCTTTAGTTTCGTACCAAATATTAATGTAACGCAACAGTTTAAATATTTTAAAATTTGAAAAATCGAAGAAAATGATCATTTACTATTTGATTTTGGCAAAATATGAAATTTAAACCAGCATCATTGGAAAGCTCGTCCTATTTTCTTTTAAAATAAGAAAACAACACTTCATTTCTAAGCATCAACAAAAACGGCCGAGTTAAACAAAGATCCCTATAATTTTCTTTCACCCCGCTTGTTTCCGATACGCGAAAATGGCTGAAAACTACGTTGACAACGCACCAGAAGTTTTTTGTAAATCGACGGTAGCCGATCTTAAATGTTTAGTAGGTAAGTAAAATCAGTAAAAATATGTAGTTAAATGGTTTGAAACTGTGTCAGCTATGTTTTAATTCTTTATTTCTTTAGAAAATTTGTATTTATGTAGATATAAATATGTTCGTTTGTCGCTGATTATTATCGTTTTTGAGTTTTGTCAGATGACTTAAACCCCCCTCTGTTTGTAGTGAAGTCTAATTTTTTCTGATTGCTCAGTTTAAAATGTTATTGTTTTTTCTGAAAGAGGATACGTTGAAGATTAATAACTACTAATTTTTATAACTAGCAAATGATATTATCATATTCAATTTTAATAAATTTAAAAAAGGTCACGTGATCATAATATTTGTCGTCAATGTAAACAAACAATGGCTAATGTTGAGAGATATCACCGTGACTTCGTTAGAGATAAATTTAGGGTTCAGGTTAGGTTTAGGGATAGATTTAGGGTTGAGGTTAAGTTTAGGGATACATTTAGGATTTTTTTTCATTATTTTAAAACATTTTATTATTAATTTTACGGTTCACGGCAATCAAGTTGGCAGCCTTGGTAAAAAAACGCGGTGATATCTCTCAACATTTACCCAAACAATGAATGTTAAAAGTAGAACAACTCGTAAAGTTAAGAGATGGTCAAAGTAATGCATGATTAATAGCTTAAAGCAATTTCTGCTATCATAGGTGGATTTATGTTAGATTGAACATTTATAATTCGCTGCTCTAGACTTAGACACTCTAGAAAAGAATTTTCTGGTTAAAGGGAAATGAAGAAGGTAATCATCACCAACAAATTACTTCTTCAACTCTAAGTTTTAAAGGAGGAAAATAACAAGTAATAGGAGCAGGTAACTGTAACTATATACCTAAGATAAGTTATTCAATGTAATATTTAGTAATAACAATATTTTGTATTCTACTTGTACAACTAAGTTTAAATGCATATGAATTTATTTAAGCCTAAGCCTGAACATATCTTTTCAGCTAGATACCTGGTTCTCTCAGATCAAAGTATGTACCAGTACCAGTCGCAAATTTCATCATTTGGAATAAATAAAGAAAATGTGTACAGTCCAACAAAGGAGTATAATGCTAGTTCAGTGCAGGAAGTAACAGATGAATTTATTATTTTAAAAAAAAAGATTCTGTATGTGAATGTTTTCACTGTTCCAGCCATGTTTGTAATGTATGTAAATAAATAATGGGCTCATTGACTGTTGAAATATGTAGAGCTATAATTTTTCTGTATTTTGGTATAATTGGCTTATCTCTTGGTTTAACGATTGATTTTTTGCAATTTTTTAAAAATGACTAATTTTTTGCGTCTTATGAAACCTTGCCTTTTTCTAACAATTTTTTTATTTTAAGTGTAAATGTTATGTTTACACTTGCTGTTTAAGTACATAGACCTTTAGTTCCCCTACATTTTGATATAATTATCATAAATGCTTTCTTATCAGTTAATTTTTTGTGATTTTTTAAAAATGACCAAATTACGCGTTTTTTACCTCCCTTTTTATTTTTTTCAAAATGTGATGAAATGCCCTTTTCATAACAATAAAATTTAATGAATTAATAATTTTTTACCTTTGAAAAAAATTGAGTCTGTTCTCTATATATGTGGGTATGTGTTGAGTGTAAGTAGGTGAGTTTAAGTGATTTAGTCTTACAGAAATAGCCTTACAAAAATGGCACTTTTGATGGTGGCAAAAAAATTTCAAAAAAATAAATTTTAAAAATTCATAACTTTTTTACTAATCGAGTTATATGAACAAGTTTGGTATCCACGTTCTTAGAATCATGAGTTCTTGACATGACAGTATAAAATAAAGCTATAAGCCTGTTTTGAAAAATCAGTTTGTGGTACCTACTTCTAATAAAAAATTCATATCTCAAGAACTATTTAACATAAATTAAAAATAATTACACATAATTGTGCAGAATTGAATACACTTTAATTTGATATCAATTATTATAGCTAAATCGAAAATAAGCCTTTTTCCATTTTTCTCGGTGTACCTCCCCCCTTAAGTTAGTTCGTCAATTTTAGATATTTGATATGAAACACCATCCCGGTAATTATTTTAGTGCAAATTTCAAATAGTTGGGCAAGAAGATTGAAGGAGCAGGATAGGAGGCGAATGAATGTTAGGACGGGTTATCCCTTTAAGGTGGCCCAAGTGTACACTTGTTTGAGGAAGAGTTATCCCTTCAAAGTAGCTTAAGTGGAAACTCGTGTAAAGAAAAGTTATTCCTTCAACGTGGCTTAAACGTATACTTGTGTGAGGAAGAATTATCCCTTTAACGTGGTCAAATGTGTAAGAAAGACACATCCTTTTAACGTGTGCCACGAATTTCTTTGCCTGACTACGTTGTCTAGGGGTATTTGGAACACAGAGTACACAAAGACTTGACGCAAGAGTTATTCCAGTGATTAATCATGCATTTTTAATCCACTACACTCTAAATCTAACAAGTCCTCCCGTTAGTCATTTAAGTCATTAGTAATGCGGGTTCCGCTAACAGGCTTAGCCAAAGAACCCCACGTACTAAAAGGATCTCTGGCAAAAATACTAACACAAACTAACAATAACACTGATACGGTGAGCGCCTTACCCACTCGCTCTCCCCTGCTCTACTGACTACCTGCACACTACCCCACTTGCCTTTAGTTTCTTTTTGTTTAATAGATGTGATGAAACCAGAGCGCAGTGAGCATGCTAAAGTAGCATGGATACCAGCGCTATAGAAGTATCCAATCAATCAATCAATCCCTACGCTTACAGTCCGCCTGGCACAAAATAGACTCTCAGGGGCTCTAACGTGGTCAAATGTACACTTGTGTAAGGAAGAGTCATCCTTTTATGGTTTTCAAGTGTACTCTTTTGTAAGGAAGACTCATTCAATCAAGAGGATTGTTTTCAAATGTTCATCAGTCAATCTCGTTCGATGTGTTGACTTCACACACTTCATTTTTGAAAATGTTTGTTCACAGACAAAAGTTGTTCCAAAAACTAATGCAGTACCAGCGGTAGAGAGCTTCAGTTTCAGAAACTCAACATCAGGTTGGCAGTGGTGAAACTCAACACGTTCTTTTTCTCCGTGCGCAAACGTAAATTTGGCCATGCTAAAACACTTCTGAGAGAGCTGCATTGGCTGCCGGTCCGCGCTCGCATATAATACAAAACTGATACTCTGTGATACCGCTGCTGGTATGGCCCGGCGCCGTCCTATCTCAAAGCGCTTTTGACGCCATATGTACCCACCAAATCACTACGTTCATCCGATAGTGGCAAACTCTGGATACCGCGGGTCCGCCTTGAGACTGACGGACGGCGCACTTTCGCTTTTGGAACGGCCTTCCTGTCGCTCTCAGAAACAGCCAGACACTGCCGTCTTTCAAAACTGAGTTGCTGGAGTGATGTAGTCTACCTCCTTGTTTCCAGCTTCCTAATATATCCTCGATGTACATTGGCTTGTATCGTCCATTGCTGCATGCGATGAAAGACTTAGACTGGGTATGCCTGTATGTCAATTTTGTATTGTTGCGTTTTGTATTGTAATGTGGAAAAATATAAATTGTTATAAATGGTTGATTATATATCGCGCTTCGAGCCTTAAATAGGGATGGAGCGTGTTTTTAAAATGAACTTCATTATTATAATTATTATTATAAATATAATATTGCAATTTAACAACGTCTCGTATTCCATACGTTTTATCAAGAAAATTCAAGTACTGTTGGCGGGCCGGTTGAACTGGCCTCGCGGACCGTAGTTTGGTGACGCTTGCACTAGACCGATCACCAGGACAAACAAGGTGAATACTCCTACACCCAGCCAAAAAAGTAGTCCAACCACCAGCCATAACCATCAGCCATAACCACCAGCCTAACCAACAGTCATAACTGTTATGTAGGTGAAGTGTTTTGAGTTGAGACACGCCTTCCTCGCTTTCCACGTGCATGACCTCTTGTAGTCAAAACACTCGAGGCCATGTTTTGGGGTTGGGCAAGCGAAAGCTTAAGTATTGTCTGTTTCAGTCGAACATTGCCGAGTATGCGAGAAGCAGCTACAATGCGTAAACTATTTCGAGAATGATCGTCTGGAACAGAGTATAAAAGTCTGAACGACTGAATGAGAAAGGAGATCCTTTTAGCATGAGACTGGGAGCGTGCATTATTATTGTTTTTTGTTGTGTGTAGATTTTCTTTCATTGTGCAACTTTTGCTCATTGTATTTTATATTAACAATGTATCGGTACCAGCCAAACTGTAAGTTAATAATTTTTATAATATTCTATTGCTTTTGTAATTCATTGAAATTCACAATTAAAAACTTATTAATTGTAATTAGCTCTGGCTTTGAGTGTCGAATTATTTGTTATAGTTATTGTATTTAAACTTTGGTATCGTCCTTTATTATAGACTGTTTTGAAACGAGCCAATAGACTAAACTTAGAGATAAAATTCTCCATTAATAGCAGCCCGCAATATAACCAACAGTCATAACTACCAGCCAGAACCACAAGCCATAACAACCAGTCATAACCACCACCCATAACCACTAGCCTAACCACCAGTCTAACCCCTAGCGTAACCACCAGCCATAGCAACCTCCCATATCCACCATCCCAACCACAAGCCATGCCACCTCTGCCAGCGGCTCCATAAATATTATCTTAGCAGGTATAATTAAAACGTTGCTCTTCACTCGAAACATTTTTGCCGACGCCTGCCCTACTGCCTTGTAACATTTGTGCCTGACTTGTATGTGTTTTTTTAAAACCAATTTAAAAATGCCTAGTTCATTTACAGCTGCTACTGTGACCAGTAGACCGCTACACCCCCCTCCCATCTTCCTCACTACTGTAAGGGTTTCAAAGTTAATTAGAGACTTACCCACCAGCCATGTTGTTGTGTATTTGATATTCACTCCCGGCTTATTTCTGGAGACGCCTCTGATGGCTAATGAACCATACTGTTTTTATTAACAGCTTATGCCCCACATGGCTCGGACGTGGGCGATATTAGCAGTCCAAGTTCTTTAAAAATAACATTATTTAAAAGAGTCGGTCAGTTTGCGCTTTAAACATGATAAATTGCGCCTTTAAATTTAAATAATTGAATTGCAGTTTTCATACCCGGTACAAGTTTTGCCATTACGCATCTTCTACGACCGAGGCAAAATGCATTTCGATGACGTCTTCAAAGAACTGGGGGAGTTTGGGCGGTACCAGAAAAAGATTTACTTCGTTTTGTGTATTGTGATCCTGATGTCGAGCTTCGAGACTTTTATGAGTGTCTTCATACTGGCCATACCTGAACACAGGTAGGAAATTCATACTCGCCATACCTGAACACAGGTAGGCAATTCATACTGGCCATACCTGAACACAGGTAGGCCATTCATACTGGCCATAACTGAACACAAGTAGGAAATTCATACTGGCCATAACTGAACACAGGTAGGCAATTCATACTGGCCATACCTGAACACAGGTAGGCCATTCATACTGGCCATACCTGAACACAGGTAGGAAATTCATACTAGCCACACATAGTATTGAAACATTCAGCCAATGGCAATTAAACACACATTCTTCAATCATTTCATGTTAAATAAAAAGTTCTTAAAGACATAATAATATATTTTTTTGTATCTATATATTTGTTGCCAATGATTTTAGTTAAGTGTATATCTAATTGAATCTAGTGTTCTTCAATATTAGATAACGTATTATTTTTTAGAGAAATGTAACTAATTAGTCAACGATAAGAAATACGTGTCGAAAGCTTTTACTATTAAATTAACACGTCTGCAAGTTTTGTTCCATTAAGTTCTTGTGCATTGCTGTACACGTCAGCTGCAGATAGGCCTAGTTTTGTCTCTCTAGGTCAAATCAGATTTAAAACACTTTTGCACAGCATTTAACTAGGTCAATGAAGCAATGAGGTCATAGGTTAAAATTGATTAAGACGAAACCAATTTCAGCCAACTGTTACCTATAAACCTTCTTATCACATAATGTTAACGTTTGACAGTTTCACTGCTAATTGTCACCTATAGACTTTTCACCAAATATTAACTTTTGACAGTTTCACTGCTAATTGTCACCTATATACTTTTCAGCCAATGCTAACTTTTGACAGTTTCACTGCTAATTGTCACCTATAGACTTTTCACCCAATTTTAACTTTTGACAGTTCCACTGCTAATTGGCAGCTATAGACTTTTCACCCAATGTTAACTTTTGACAGTTTCACTGCTAATTGTCACCTATAGACTTTTCCCCCAATGCTAACTTTTGACAGTTTCACTGCTCATTGTCACCTACAGACTTTTCCCCCAATGCTAACTTTTGACAGTTTCACTGCTAATTGTCACCTATAGACTTTTCACCAAACGTTAACTTTTGAAATTTTCACTGATAATTGTCACCTATAGACTTTTCACCAAATGTTTCTTATAAACTGGCTTATCGCCTGATACTCACCCTCAGGTGTGCTGTTCCAGGCCTCGAGAACGACACCTACAGCAGCCAGGGTCAGTGGCACGATGACCTTGTCAACAGAACGATTCCCTGGTCCACTGAGAACCACGCCTTTTCTGAGTGCGAGATCTTCTCGTCTGACATCCAACACGGCGCAAATCAGAGCATCGTGCGGTGTAGCAGATGGGTGTACAACAAACAGTCGTTTGAGAACACCTTTGTTACTGAGGTATGCAATGGACAAGATTTATTTTTTTTACTGACAGAGATGAAAGAAAGAAAATCATCCAGAAACAGGGCTTACTTCGTTGGTTACAAAATAATCAAAAGTAAAAAAAAAAAGTACAAGTAGATAAACTATACATAAAGCTGTACCGGTACTCAAACCATTTGTAACATACGCAAGTACAATTTGGACCCAGAATAATGCGACATAAAATCTGTTAAACACATGGGGAGAAAAGTTCTCCTGAAAAATACACGTACCAGCAAAGGATGGATATGGATGGAGGATACGAAACCAATCCGGAATTGTATAGTCCATATCAGGATACCACGCTGGTAGTAGAAGAAATAAAAAAGGAATAGGCTACGCTGGGAAGGACACTTAAAGCGAATGCTAAATGACAGAGGAGTGAAGAGGGTGCACCACCAAAACCCTAGAGCGAAACGGCTGAAAGGTAGACCTAGGCTTAGATGGATGGATGATGTGGGGGAAAAAGATCTACAGCAGCTGGGAATCCAAGCATGGAAAAGAAAAAAAAATCAGGTCTTCGTGAAAGGAAGTGGTGAGGCAGAACAAAGCCCTACATAAGCTGTACGCCACAAGGATGGATGGATACAATTGAAACGACTATTGTTACCGAGGTATGCAATGGAATATACTATTGTTCCTGGGATATGCAATGTAAATAAAGAGTATTACTGAGGTATACAATTGAATAAAATATTGTTATAGAGATGTACAATAGAAATTAAAATAATAATAATTGTTGCCGATGCATGTAATGTTATACAAGGGTTCAAACTGAATGTCACATGAATGTTTTCAGTGCCTGACTAGTTTCACGATGTTCAAGAGACACCCTTGAGAGAATAGTGAGAAAAAATGTGGATGAAAATATAAGAGAAATGTGGTTTCAGGGAATACAAATTAAGCAATTTCTTGTCACATGATAAATATTTATGAATTCGTTTTTCAAATGATCCCATTTGGCTTCACATCTATTTGATTCTTATGGCTTCACAGCTTTTAAAATTGTAGACCTATAGATGAATATAAATGTATGGCTTCCCATTTCTTGCAGGAATATGGCTTAATTAAGAACTTTTAGAAATAAGGTATAAGGCTTAACCACTATTAAAATGTAGGCAAATCTTCTTCTTCTATATTTTGAGGGCCCACGATCAATGTATTGATCATTCTGGCTCAATATGGCGTAACAACTATTAGAAATGTAGGCATATGGCTTCAAAACTATTAGAATTGAATAGTTTTTAGGTATATATTCCTTTCGCAAATGACTCGTTTAATTATAGAGGAGTTTTTTTTTCTTATTTTATTTTTCTAAGATGAATCTGGTGTGTGATGACATCAGTTTGAGAACCTATTCCAATATGATTCTGATGGCTGGCGTGTTAGTTGGGTCTCTGACCCTTGGCCCCCTTTCCGATATGTAAGTACAACAAAGTTTCGAGTATCGGTCATATGTCAACCAGTTTATAATAGGACGAAACGTCCACCAGTTAACAATATAGGGTTAAAGGTCTACCAGTTAGCAATATAGGATTAAAGGTCCACCAGTTAACAATATATGGATAAAGGTCCACCAGTTAACAATATATGGATAAAGGTCCACCAGTTAACAATATATGGCTAAAGGTACACCTGTTAACAATATATGGATAAAGGTCCACCAGTTAACAATATAGAGCTAAAGGTCCACCAGTTAACAAGATATGGCTAAAGGTCCACCAGTTAACAATATAGGGCTAAAGGTCCACCAGTTAACAATATAGAGCTAAAGGTCCACCAGTTAACAATATATGGCTAAAGGTCCACCAGTTAACAATATATGGATAAAGGTCCACCAGTTAACAATATAGAGCTAAAGGTCCACCAGTTAACAATATAGAGCTAAAGGTCCACCAGTTAACAATATAGAGCTAAAGGTCCACCAGTTAACAATATATGGATAAAGGTCCACCAGTTAACAATATAGAGCTAAAGGTCCACCAGTTAACAATATAGGACTAAAGGTCCACCAGTTAACAATATAGAGCTAAAGGTCCACCAGTTAACAATATAGAGCTAAAGGTCCACCAGTTAACAATATAGAGCTAAAGGTCCACCAGTTAACAATATAGAGCTAAAGGTCCACCAGTTAACAATATAGAGCTAAAGGTCCACCAGTTAACAATATAGGACTAAAGGTCCACCAGTTAACAATATAGGACTAAACGTCCACCAGTTAACAATATAGGGCTAAAGGTCCACCAGTTAACAATATAGGACTAAACGTCCACCAGTTAACAATATAGGGCTAAAGGTCCACCAGTTAACAATATAGGGCTAAAGGTCCACCAGTTAACAATATATGGATAAAGGTCCACCAGTTAACAATATAGAGCTAAAGGTCCACCAGTTAACAATATAGAGCTAAAGGTCCACCAGTTAACAATATAGAGCTAAAGGTCCACCAGTTAACAATATAGAGCTAAAGGTCCACCAGTTAACAATATAGAGCTAAAGGTCCACCAGTTAACAATATAGGACTAAAGGTCCACCAGTTAACAATATAGGACTAAACGTCCACCAGTTAACAATATAGAGCTAAAGGTCCACCAGTTTTTCCTAGGGAAAGGGTATCCCGTTATTAAACACAATGTCTCTGTCGTCATACTCACATAATTAATGGTTAATCTTCTTTCACACTTCACTAAACGACTTGAGAATTGGACGCAAGAAAGTTCTGGTGATCGGGAGTGTAGCACAGTTTGGATGCTGTCTGGGGACAGGCTTCGCCAGATCATACGTCCTCTTTGTTGTCCTGAGGTTCTTTTCTTCAATGTTCGGCATGGGGATGTACCTGGCAGCATACATCATTGGTGAGAACTGGCCGTTGTCACCGTCCGTTGAAACACACACTGCACACATACACATTTAACAACTCATCGAACATGCTCAAACTCTACACACATAAACATTAACTTCTCATGAAATAGAGACAAGAATTTCAGAATAAAAATTAATTCTAACTGTTACCATATAGTGACCTTTAATTTTTAAATGTTTAATGATATATTTTGTTTGTTTGTTTTTGAAATCATCAAGATTGTTTCCCAGTTTGGTACTTTAACATCTTGTTTTATTTTCTACTTTATTTTATATCATATTAAATACACATTATTATGAAGTTCTGGTTCTGGTAGGGTACGTTGCTGCATCCATATACTGGCATATGTGCAACGGTTGGGGAAGCGATGTTGCCATTCTAACGACTCTTAGCAGATGCCAGGGCAGCCTTGAAGCTTTCGATCGTTGTCGAGTTCACTAAAATAGTGTACTAAAATAGTGTACTAAAATAGTGAACTAAAATAGTGAACTAAAATAGTGTACTAAAATGGTATAAAACTCGAAATTTGTGAAATAACGAAACACGCAAACGTTTTCCCCATTTAATTAAAAAGGATCTCTTTATATATATTACGTTTCTGGTAGACTGCTTCCGTTTCTGGCTGCCTCCTAATGGACTGCTTCATATTCAGCGAATTTTGTATTGAGAGCATATTACAAATAATTTTATTTGTTTGAAAGAAAGTATGGTTCAATAGTGAGTTCAGTAATGCGCAAAATATAATTCCCCATAACTACGCTAGATGATTTTTTTAAAAAATAACGCAACTGCGTTTGGCGCGTAATATTTTCTTTTCTGAAAATGAAATCGTCTCAATTTAAATATGGTGTAACAATATTTGGTTGGGACATCAGAATGGTAAAATAGTTCATGGGCGTAAAATAAAAAGTGTGCAGCGACGTATCACGGGGGAAAGGTGTAGCAAAAATTTGGGATTCTTAAATGTGCATTACTTGAGTTCATGTCGGTTTCGTCATGTAACTTTAGTAGATGGGAAGTTCACGCATTGTTGGCGCCAATGTTTGGCGGGCTATAACGAGTAAATATTGTTATTGTTGATAAATTTGTTTGACTTTACATTTGTGTGTAGCAAAAAAACCATGGTATCCTTGGACAAAGCAATTTGGGATTATCAGTGGGGTTTCAAATATTAAGTATAACTGAAGCAAGAACTTTTATAAAAATTGAAACTAATTTGGCAGAGTATTATCATAACTTTAACAACCTTGATTCCTTTGTTCAGATGTCTTGTGTAAGTAATGTTATTCATGTATTAGTTTAAGTCAAAGTCTCATCTTTATAATCTTCCATTTTTTCTGTTTTCTCTTTTTAAAATATTTTTTTACACGCACACACAGGTTTGGAACTGGTAGGACCCAGAAAACGAGTGTTTGCGGGAAATGTCTGCAACTTCTTCTTCTGTCTTGGGCTGTTCATACAGACAGGCGTGGCGTACGCGATCAGAGATTGGTCCCACCTCCAGATTGCACTCACTGTTATAGGCGGAGCTATGCTGCTTCCTATTTTGTGAGTCAGCCGTGTAAAATCTTATTGCCACCTATGGAATTATGTTGCTCTCTGTGTTGTATCCTGTTCCCTATGGGGAAAATAAATACTAAGCTCACATAGCAATTGTGTCTCTATGTGTTTCTAATAGAGTTTGTGCACATGTGTTTTTCTGTGTGTGTGTGTGTCTGTGAGTATGTGCGCCTGTCTCAGTGGTGTAGTGCCCCATGGGGCGTGCCAAGCGGTTATGACGCCCCTTTCCACGAAACATTCTGTAGTTGGCCAAAAATGCAACCCCACAATAGAAAGAAAATAGTGCCACCCAGGGCGGAACGCCCCCCCCCCCACTCCACTGATTTGTCTTAGAGTATGTTTCTGTGTGTAATTGACAAACCATGTCATTGTGTCTAAACCAGTAGTTCTAAGTATTCCTATTGCCGCGACCCTTTAATACAGTTTCACATGTTGTGGTGACCCCCCCCCCCCACCATACATTTATTTTAGATATTACTTCATAAATATGTGTTTTCCGATGGACTTAGACGACCCCTGTGTAAGGGTCATTCGACCCCCAAAGGGGTCGCGACCCATAGGTTAAGAACCGCTGGTCAAAACATTTATATAATAGCGTGAAACTCCATTTCACTATGTCTTGATTCAAGCACGACACTTATTTCTTAAACCTCCCCCCTTCAGCCTCGTCCCCGAGTCTTCGAGATGGCTCATCAGCACTGGGAGAGTCAACGAAGCCTCGCAGATAATACGGAGAGTTGCCCGAGGAAACAAAGTGAATGTGTCGGAGAAAACTTTGAGTCTGCAAGAAGTTCAGTTGGAAGGTCAAGGGGAAAAAATCTGGCATATGCTGAAGACTCCAATTTTACTGATCAGATGCGTGATCTTATTTTTCAACTGGTAAGGTGTAGCTCCAATATTTTAAAAACTTCAACATTTAAATCATTTCAATTGAGCCTAATCGCGTTAACTTGAGATACACTCTAGTGCAGTGGTTGCAAACTTTTAAAATTTTTATTATTCTCGCGTACCCTTTGATTATAACGTTTTCATGTATGAGTATCCTACCTTTTTCCGTTGCCCTTACCCTCCCTGCAGGCCTTTAAACAATAGGCATACAGACAGTCCTCAGACAGTCCTCAGACAGTTCTATAGAAAGTCCTACACCACAATCGTGGCTCTTTCTTGATTATGGTAATAGAAACCTCCCCCACCCCCTTCCCCCCCCCCCCCCCAAAAAAAAGCCTTAAAGAAAAAAAAACATGGACAGAGTTCAGACGTCCGTCATGAAAGCTCGCTGTGGGACAGATTTCCCCTTTCACTCTCAGAATTATTAATATAAAAAATGTGAATTTTGGGGAGGGTGGGTATGAAGAGGAAGCAGGACACGCCAGAAGCAAAATATATAGGAAGAGATTGAACAAAATCTATTTACAAAATATTTATTCTTCCCCATTAAATACTCTTTTTAAATGTATTCGGGTTAAAGGTCGCCTCGCTTCTGTACATTGGCATTAGAAATTTGGAACTGCTGTTAAATTATTCAAATTTTTATTTTTACTGTCTAATATAATATGTCATAGTCCCATGATTTTGCTTGCTGCATTTGGATTAGAATGAATCAACATGTTGTATTTATTTCCCGCCTTTCCCACATTTTGATCCCCCAGGATTGTGGTGGTCATGGTGTACTACGGGCTGAGCCTAAATGTCGGCAATCTGTCTGGTGATATCTACTTGAATTTCTGCCTGTCCGCCTTGACAGAGGTCATCTCCAGCATTTTCGCCTTTCTCTTGTTGGACAGACTGGGTCGGAAGGCGCTCCACTGCTTTTCCATGTTGCTTGGGGGCGTGGCCTGTATCTGCTCTCTGTTTCCGGTCCTTTACGGGGACGCGGGTAAAGTCAATGTCTCACATTTGATATCACTTTAGATTTTCGGATCGTGCATTCAAATGCATGCATCTTATTGTCACGTGATACACGACCCCAACAGCGTGTTCTCCTGTATTATTATTATATGTTTATTTGAGCGAATGCACAACGTCTGTTTAATTGATAGATTTCCCGCCATTGCATTTACATTCAACAGTCCCCTTGATGCAGACTGGGAGACTCGGGATAATATTCTTTTCTTGATTCAAATACATGGAAATGTTTGTTTTTTTAAAAATACATTGTTCATATTCATTTTCAGTACATAATTGATAACATATTTTAGTCTTGAGGTGGCATAGTAGCCTTGAGATGACAAAGTATGGCCATAGAGATGACAGGATAGTCTAAAGATGACATGATAGCCTTGAGATGGCTCAGTCGGTTTTGTTAACTCTTATTCAAACGTATATTTCAGAGGGTCAGTGGATGACCTCTGCACTTTCTCATGTCGGGAAGTTTGGCGCCGCAGCGTCCTTCGTCATCATCTACATCTACTCGGCCGAGCTGTTTCCCACCGTCATGAGGAACTCTGGAATGGGACTGTGCTCTGTTACAGCCAGGATTGGAGGAGTTCTCGCCCCTTACATAGCTGATATCGTAAGCATAGCCTGATTATCATAAGCGGAGTTGTCCCCCCTCTGCGTAGCTGTTGTAGAAAGTGTAATCCTACCACCACAAGCGGATTTCTCACACTTTACAGAGCTGATTTAGTTAGAATATTGTGACCTTAATATTGCGGAATTCTCGTCCTTTACATTGCTGATATAGATAGCACATTCTCGCCGTCTTAAACAAAGTTCTCACCCTTTATATAGCTGATATAGTAAGCATATTCTCACCATCATAGGCGGAGTTCTTGCTCCTTACATAGCGCCAATACTCTCACTATTAAAAGTGCAGTTCTCACCCTTTACATAGCGCATTTAATAGGTAATTTAATGACTTGCATCACGTTGAATTTTCCCCCTTAAATTATTATGTTTTTCTTACTTCAAACGTTCACATATTTAATCTTCGTCCATATCCACAGGGTCACGTGATATCCGGGGACCTGTCAGTGGTCCTTCCCCAGCTCATTTTCGGAGGTCTGAGTGTCGTCGCTGGCCTGCTGGCCCTGAAACTACCGGAGACGGCGCTGAGAGCACTTCCTGATACCGTGGAGGACGCTAAATACTTTGGCAGGTAAATTATGAGAGCACTTCCTGATACCATGGAGGACGCTAAATACTTTGGCAGGTAAATTATGAGAGCACTTCCTGATACCGTGGAGGACGCTAAATACTTTGGCAGGTAAATTAAGAACAAATGCTGGCGATGAGTCCGTGACACATGATGATGATTGATTGATTGATTGATTACTTGTACAGCGCTTGTGCCCATGCGATTCTAGCATGCCCAAAACGCACCGATTTCATAAACATGGGACTTCTGGAAAACCAGTAGCTCATTAGTAGGCTACAGATCCTGATAAACGAAGTATTTATTTTATTAAGACTTCTGTTCTGTTCTGTTTCGGTACGTTGCTGCATCCATATACTGGCATATGTGCAACGGTTGGGGAAGCGATGTTGCCAATCTAACGGCCCCTAGCAGATGCCAGGGCGGCCTTGAGGCTTTCGATCGTTGTCGAGTTCACCGCGGTATTGTCCAGGTTGTTCCAAGCAATTATGGTGCGTGGAAAAAATGACTGCTTATGTTGCACTGTGTTACTCCGAGGCACAGTGAAGCATTTGTTATTGTTTCGGGTGTAATTGCTCATGGGGGTTTAAAATTAATTAAATTTTTTTAAAAAAAGGAGATTAAACGACAACAGAAATTAATTTGCTGGCTTAACCCAAAATAAAAACAGATAACATTTTAAATAATAACAAAATTTTAATAAACCAGGATAGTCTGCCGACTCTGATGTACGCCCACGCCGCTGGCAGCTAAAGTTATAAAAGTGTTTACATCTTAAAAGGCTGTAATAATAGCATGTCATGATGTTACACAATGAATACCTGTGTAATCATGACCCACTGGAAGGTATCTTGTGGACAACTCCTACGGTAATAGTGATAAGCCCATGTGTGCATTTGAGGATCAAGAGGATATAAGGCCCCCGGGGGATATAGTCCGTGTCAAGTATGGGAGTTCATTAGTTATTGTTGCGTTTGAATGCATGCTTATTACGCGCGATGAGTGAAAGAGTTTTTATTAGCTAATGAACGCGCTTGTCTGAATGACGTATTTTTATGTTAATTGTGACGTATCGTCTAGTCCAGGGGTGGGAAAACTACGGCCCGCGGGCCGCATGCGGCCCGGCAACTGATATTATGTGGCCCTCGAAGGCATTTAGAAATTTAAAAAAATTACTATGTTTTTAAGTTATTTTGTTGAATTTTACAGAATTTCATGCACCGTTATGATTTTTAAAACATTTTTGATCAAATTTCTTTCTAACTTTCTATTTTTTAAAACAGTTCTTGACCTTTGTCATGTAATGCTAAAATGCGAAACTACCGATTTTAATATAGGGAAATGTTTATCGATATTTAAAAATTGGACATAATATACATGCTGCCCCCCCCACCCCCAATAGCTTTAACTTTGTCAATGTGGCCCTCCGCACAAAAAGTTGGCCCACCCCTGGTCTAGTCCGTAGTGTGATGTAAGTTTTTAGTCGTGCGGCAGTTATTGTGTGGAACATTGTAGAAGACAGATGTGTTTCTTGTAGCTCCAGCCTGTATTCCTCATTGATTATTAAAGTTATAGTTAGTACTAAAAAGACTTGAGTTATTCACTAATGATTGGAATAGTAAGGGGACTTGATGAATGATTCAATCCAGGAGACATGAGAGTTGACAGTCCGGCTGTGATGCCACCGGGGCTCCCCCCCCACCCCGACCAAAGGGTATTATTTAAATTAAAATAGGGATGTATTTGACCACATCCCAAATCCTTCATTTAAAGTTAGGACCAAAAAAAAAAGTATAAGAAAAATGGAATCTTTGATATTTGATTATTAATTTTCATCTTAAACAGAGAGCGTGAGAGAAAGAATAAATACAATGTGCACAGAATGAGCGCTCTCAGTGATGAAGAAATAACTGTGTAATCAAGGCGATACAGGGATCCCTAACTTATGGATGTGTTTAGAGACCTACGAATAGTTAATATTAAACTTAATGTCATCGACAGGGCTCTATCTGATATATCATTATTTGTTTGTTAAATAGCATTATTTGTTCGTTAAATAGCATTATTTGTTTGTTAAATAGCATTATTTGTTTGTTAAATAGAATTATTTGTTTGTAAAATAGCATTATTTGTTTGTTAAATAGCATTATTTGTTTGTTAAATTGCATTATTTGTTTGTTAAATAGCATTATTTGTTTGTTAAATTGCATTATTTGTTTGTTAAATAGCATTATTTGTTTGTTAAATAGCATTATTTGTTTGTTAAATAGCATTATTTATTTATTAAATTGGGTTATGTATTAAAATAGTTTTTTTTCCCGTTTACGAAGCTGGGTTATGTATTTATCACATAATTATTGTATTGCTATTATACTCCTGATAAATAACTTAAAACTCTATCAAACCATATGAAGGATGTTTAATTATGACTTATAAAGAGATGAGGCATCAGTTAAGACAGTGGTTCTCAGCCTTCCTAATGCCGCGACCCCTTAATGCAGTTCCTCATGTTGTGGCGACCCCCAACCACAACATTATTTTCGTTGCTACTTCATAACTGTAGAGTACATGTGTTTTCCTATGGTCTTAGGTGACCCCTGAGGATTGATGGTTCGACGTCCAAAGAGGTCGTGACCCACAGGTTGAGAATCGCTGAGTTAAGATGTATATTTTTATCGTTAATGATTCCTTGACGTGGAACTTACATAAGAACTAATTTACGAATTTGGAATTATTATTTTTTTAATGAAGGGGGAGGATGTCACGGATATCCTTATTATGAACGAGTGAACCACTGGTTGGAGACAACTGATATAGCTAACAGTCTATATACCCGGGGCATACAATACAGAGTATAGAGTAAAGACCGGCCAATTAGCGGGTTTGATTGGGTCATGGGAGAACAAACGTTTTTGGAACTGAGCAGCCGTGATGAGAGACAATGGGATTCGTGGATCAGGGAGTCTGCGCAAACGTTTTTGAAGTGAAAGGAGATGTTGTGAAAGTATCATAAGAATTTGATTTGACTGAAGTGTCTCAAGGTATATCTTAATTCTCTGAAATCATGTCTTCTTCTTCTTCTACATATTAAGGGCCCACGATCAATTTTTTGATAATTATGGCTCCTATGAATGTAGATTTGATTTGCAATATCTTTATTCGTATGGCTATCGTAGACGTTGAAATTAAATCAGTCACTGTTTGAACCGGTGACGTCACGAGTATTATTTTTTAAACTTAAATATGACGGTGACATAACGTTACGGTAGTGAAGACTGCCAAACTTCTGTATAAAAAGGTCAAGCAAAGACTTTTCTGTCTTAAAAAAAAAGTTTACAATTTAGGCGTAAACAAACAAGTTTTTAACTTACTAGATATAGCCCGCCAAACATTGGCATTCCCATGTACTAAAGTTATACCTGACAAAACATGAACTCACGTAACGCACATTTAAGAATCCCAATTTTCGCTACACCTCTCTCCCCCCCCCCCCCCCACCCCATGATTGATACGCCACTGCACACTTTTTATTTCCCGCCCATGAACCATATTAATATATCCTGATGTCCCAATCACTTTTAAACCGAATATTTTTTACACCATATTTAAATTGAGACGATTTCATTTTCAGAAAAGAAAATATTACGCACCAAACGCAGTTGCGTTATTAAAAAAAAATTATTGATATCATTTAGCGTATTTATCGGGAATTCTATTTTGCGCGCTATTGCACTCATTTTGAGCCACACTTTCTTTCAAACATATAGAATTATTTTTAATATACTCTCAATACCAAATTCTGTTATTAGGAAGCACCCACGATTTTTAGGAAGCAGTCCACGAGTCGCACCAGAAGCGTAATATAGGAAATATTCTACAGTGGAACAGTGGGAAGGCTACTGAACTTTAGTAATACCTGCTGGTGTGGGGAGTTCATCGCCTGACATTAAGTACCGATTAATGCAAATCTCAAGTTGATGGTCTGGAGTTCAATCCCCACCAAAGCCCAGTCAAGCAAACACACCACCAGCAGCCCGGGTGGATGGGACTCGTTAACCCTGGACGGCAACTCATCTAAGAGAAGGCAACTCCGAATTCAAACCCGGAGATGGAGTCCCGATAGGCGGATAACACTGACACAATGAAACATTCCGGCAACTCCCGGGTGGATGGGACTCGTTAGCCTTGGACGGCAACTCATCTATAGGAGAAGGCAAACTTTGAATACAAACCAGGAGCCATAATGATCAATAAATTGATCGTGGGCCCTCAAACATAAGAAGAAGAAGAAGAAGAAATAGACTACTCATATCACACAAGACACACATCCTTCACTTGAGGAACTGTTTGAAGAAAAATGCTGTTGTAAAACTTAAAAAAAAGAAAAAAAAAAAAAGAAAATTGGATTATACATCCCACCAACTTCATCACAGATGCAAGAGATTAATTCGATCAGGGCGAAATCTTTCTCTTAAAGATAGGACCGAAACATATAAAAATTATTTTGTTCCCCAAAGTCTGTACGAATTTGCCAGCGTGCTCCTCCAGCGGTCACAAAATATAAATGAGCACTAACTACGTCATTATTGTCACTAAAGGTGATTATTGACTCCCGATTTCTACGCTAGAAAATTTCTTTAGATGTCTGGTGTTTAAATTGTTATAATTGTAACATGTTGCCTTGGTTTTAATATGAATGTATTTATTTCTGTGCTGAGAATGAATATGTACAATGTAATAAAAAAGCATTTCCATTTATTTCGATCAAAAAATAATCTTATCCTATCTTATATTAAGACATATGTCATGTCTATCCTGTTAGACTACTACACATTGTTACACAACGTCATGATAACGGCAAGTATTACAAGCAGTCATATGGCTGACTATTCTGATAAATATCTAGCTCTTACTCTCTCTCCCTTCCACTTTCTCTCTCTTTCTCTCACTCTCACTTAGCTCTCCCTCTTTCCCTCTCTCTTTCTCTTTCTCCCTCCGCCTTTCTCTCTCTTTCTATCACTCTCTCCCTCTTACCACTCTCTCTCCCCCCCCCCATTCTCTCTCACGCTCTACTTTATGACCCTGGTTCGGTTTTAATTTACTATTAATTTAACCTGTCTCTCCTGCCAAAGTAAGACCCTCTAACACGTTCATATCATTGATCCATGGGTGTGCCTGTCAAAGTAAGACCCTCTAACACGTTCATATCATTGATCCATGGGTGTAATACTAAACAAGTCAAGATTGGCGTGTACCATGAAATCTCATCCATTTTGTGGATTGTTAGCGACACGGTAAAACGTGGAAGGAATTCGATTCATCCCGATTGTACATGAGAAAAATGGAAGCACTAGAACAGGGGTCACCAAACTACGGCCCGCGAGGCCAGTTCATCCGGCCCGCCGACAGTACTTGAACTTGCTTGTAAGTATTGAACATAATGGATATCCGGCCCGCGCTCGTTATTTTTTTCCGTTATCCGGCCCGCCGTGAAAAAAAGTTTGGTGACCACTGCACTAGAATGAACAAAGAAATCGAAGATTTTAATATTAGCCTGCCACATGAACTCAATGGATGTTTGTCAGACCACTCCCCCCCCCCTTCCAGGCCACTTCCCCCCACACACACAGTGAGGTTCACTGGGTGTTTTTACGCTGCTAATTAATTAAAATGTTTACTCCTTAATTAACGATCGTCTTGTTTGGTTGGCATTTAAGCACTTGTGTTGTGCAAGCACAAAGTTCATATAGTGTGACAGTGTAACCATTGCTACTTTCAGACACAGTTCATATAGTGTGACAGTGTAACTATTGCTACTTTCAGACACAGTTCATATAGTGTGACAGTGTAACTATTGCTACTTTCAGACACAGTTCATATAGTGTGACAGTGTAACAATTGCTACAGACACAGTTCATATAGTGTGACAGTGTAACTATTGCTACTTTCAGACACAGTCCATATAGTGTGACAGTGTAACTATTGCTACTTTCAGACACAGTCCATATAGTGTGACAGTGTAACTATTGCTACTTTCAGACACAGTTCATATAGTGTGACAGTGTAACAATTGCTACTTTCAGACACAGTTCATATAGTTGGACAGTGTAACTATTGCTACTTTCAGACACAGTCCATATAGTGTGACAGTGTAACAATTGCTACTTTCAGACACAGTTCATATAGTGTGACAGTGTAACTATTGCTACTTTCAGACACAGTCCATATAGTGTGACAGTGTAACAATTGCTACTTTCAGACACAGTTCATATAGTGTGACAGTGTAACTTTTGCTACTTTCAGACACAGTCCATATAGTGTGACAGTGTAACAATTGCTACTTTTCAGACACAGTTCATATAGCGTGACAGTGTAACCATTGCTACTTTCAGACACAGTTCTTATAGTGTGACGGTGTAACCATTGCTACTTTCAGACACAGTTCATATAGTGTGACAGTGTAACCATTGCTACTTTCAGACACAGTTCATATAGTGTGACAGTGTAACCATTGCTACTTTCCAGACACAGTTCATATAGTGTGACAGTGTAACCATTACTACTTTCCAGACACAGTTCATATAGTGTGACAGTGTAACCATTGCTACTTTCAGACACAGTTCATATAGTGTGACAGTGTAACCATTTCTTCTTTCAGGCACAGTTCATATAGTGTGACAGTGTAACCATTGCTACTTTCAGACACAGTTCATATAGTGTGACAGTGTAACCATTGCTTCTTTCCAGACACAGTTCATATAGTGTGACAATGTAATCATTGCTACTTTCAGACACAGTTCATATAGTGTGACAGTGTAACCATTGCTACTTTCAGGTATCGCTCTTGGTTAGGGGGTGGGGGGAATGATTTTTTTTGCCTTTTTTTTACATATCAGAATCATAACCAATCTTCCCAGATTTGTAATAATTTATTTTAAACTAGATTAGAATCTTATAGAGCAGCGGTTCTCAACCTGTGGATCGCGACCCCTTTGGGGGTCACACGACCCTTTCCCAGGGGTCGCCTAAGACCATCTGAAACACATATAGTTATGGAGTATAACCGAAAATAATTTTGTGGCGGGGGGGGGGGGGTCGCCACAACACGATGAACTGTATTAAAGGGTCGCGGTCATAGGAAGGTTGAGAACCACTGTAATAGAGAGATTTAAAATAAACAAAAAAAACACTCCTTTTGTGAACTAGAAATTCATTTAGTTAAAAAAAAGTTTGAAAAGAAAATAATTCTTTTTTAATTCCCTTTAATCTAAGGATTTTGAAACAAATAATGTGTTTAAAGTAAACCAAATTGTTCTACATAAGGCTTCATATGTTCATTAATTTGTCATGTATAGGAAGTTTTAGTAGTCTGACATCCCAAACAAACCGCCTCCCCCCCCCCCCCCCCAATCCCAACAAGATTGCCGAAAAGAGACTGTGAATGTAAAACATAGCAGACATGGTGTGACAATGGCATATAATGTAAAACATAGCAGACATGGTGTGACAATGGCATATAAGGTAAAATATAGCACATTCTATGCAATCCCGTCTTAAGGCATGGGCCCAGTAGCCACTGGCCCCCACGCTTGTAGGGGGCCCCACCTTTCTAGGAGACTCATTCTTATAGAGGCATCATGCTTTACCTATTTTTTTAATGAGCATTGAAAGATTTTGACAATTTAATTGGATTTAAAATTCACAGTTTCCCAATTTTAACCCACGATATATATCAGGACTTTACAAAATTAATATTACAAATGCGAATCAAAGTTGGACAGCTTTAAAACTTTTAAAGGGGAATAACTCTCGTCAAAAAGTTTTGAATCGAAGTACAATGGAACAAAAACGTTTGAACTGGCTTTCACTTATGCGCATGGAAAATTACACCCTTTAGTTTTTAGACCAATGACTTTAAACCAATAATGAAACAATTCTCTGCAAATAAAATTACACAAACGGCTATGTTGATTTATCTTAAATAATTTATTCTATCTATCTGTCAATAATGATAATTTAACATTCTCTGTGATTATTTATAGTTTATTTCTAAACTATTAATTATTTTTAGTGATTTTGTTTTTTTGTATCTATAAATTGAATTCATCGAAATGTAACTTTATGGAAGTTTTTTATTTTATTTTACATTTTTATTCCCCGTATTGAGTTGGTGGGGAGCAGAAAATGGGGTAAGCGCCCCCCTTCTCACGGGCCAGGTATGTTGTATTGCTAGGGGGCCCCAGTGCATTGCTGTGCCCAGGGCCTCCTATGTTGTTAGGACGGCCCAGGTATGTTGTGTTGCTAGGGGGCCCCAGTGCATTGCTGTGCCCAGGGCCTCCTATGTTGTTAGGACGGCCCAGGTATGTTGTGTTGCTAGGGGGCCCCAGTGCATTGCTGTGCCCAGGGCCTCCTATGTTGTTAGGACGGCCCAGGTATGTTGTGTTGCTAGGGGGCCCCAGTGCATTGCTGTGCCCAGGGCCTCCTATGTTGTTAGGACGGCCCAGGTATGTTGTGTTGCTAGGGGGCCCCAGTGCATTGCTGTGCCCAGGGCCTCCTATGTTGTTAGGACGGCCCAGGTATGTTGTGTTGCTAGGGGGCCCAAGTGCATTGCTGTGCCCACGGCCTCCTATGTTGTTAAGACGGCCCTGCTTCTATGTGACAATAACATATAAATTAATAAAGGAACTATTGAAACTCTCAACTTAATTTAATACCGGGATTATCAAAATTGTCATTGCTAGCTTAACAAAGGGATTATCAAAATTGTCATTGCTAGTTTAACAAAAGGATTATCAAAACTTCCATTCAGCCACACATATCATGTGTCCAATTACTTATCTAATTTGTTAAAACTTCGTTTAATATTTACGTTTTGAAGAATGTAAACTAAGGTTATGCAATTCTAACATTTCAACAACTCTATGATTAAATATCAGCAGCGACACGCTCACTGTATAAATATCATCCTTTTTTTTTTTTAGGTGACAGGGATGTCTCATAATTAATTAGCCCAGAACTAATTGCATAATTTGTTCCATTAATTTGCACTCGACGATAAACGAATTAAGGGACTCCAAGCTCGCGTATATAACTCGATGGTATCTCGTGTAAGCTTACAGAACAAATAAACAGACCGTTTATGTAAGCAGCGTTACCGGATTTCTTTTTTCTTTTTCTCGCCAAAGCGAAAGTTATTACTCTCTAAGGCAAAACGAAAGTTATTACTCTCTAAGACAAAACGAAAGTTATTACTCTCTAAGACAAAACGAAAGTTATTACTCTCTAAGACAAAACGAAAGTTATTACTCTCTAAGACAAAACGAAAGTTATTACTCTCTAAGACAAAAAAAGAAAGTTATTTCTCTCTAAGACAAAACGAATGTTGCTGCAGAAGTGATGGAGCTATTTCTTTGTTCGGAGGGAAAATGGTCAATGTTTAAGGAATGTTGTAAGGGCACTGCTGAGACGAGGCGAATGTTCGAGTTCTAATCAGTGAGAGAAATAACGTCTTCTGACTTAGCGTGTAAGAGAAAGCTAGGAAAATAGTGGTTAACTCAAAACAAAACACAAACGTTTTAAAAATGAAGTTTGATGACGTCGTCAAGGAGTTTGGGGAATTCGGCCCATACCAGAAGAGAATTTACTTTTTGATCTGCCTGGTGGCCATACCGGCGGCATTTCAAACCATGATGGGTGTTTTCATATTGGCTGTACCGGAACATAGGTCAGTATCTTGATTGTACCAGAACATAAGTCAGTATCTTGATTGTACCAGAACATAAGTCAGTGTGAAGGTTGTTCCAAAAACAAAGGTAAATATTTTAGCTGCAAATTACTATGTTTGTAGTACAAAAAACATAGGTACCGAGTATACGTCAGTATGTCATCTGTACCAGTAGTTGTGTGCCAAGTATGGACGGGTAGGCACTTGGTGTATTCTGTGCTGTTCTGAAAACGAACATTTTTTAGCACATCTTACAGAGGGGCTTGTTACCCAGAGTACATCTTACAGAGGGGGGGGGGGCTTTTACTCAGAGTATATCTTACAGAGGGGCTTGTTACCCAGCTACCAGTAAGGAGATACAAAGTTATTATTTTCGCCAGAAGTGCTGAGAGATTAATTAGCTATGCCCGAGTGTTGGAAACATCGTCATGTCAATATAGTATAACGAGGCATCGCACTGCGTGCGTTATCTTGTCGTTGTTGACCGCTCCAACAATGGCTGCTCCCTACTGATGACGTCTTTGTGTCAAATTTTACCATTGTTTCATACATGTTGTCTTTTAACAATTTTAGAAGTCCTGTCATGCACCCCCCTTTCACTTTTTTCACCCGAGATGGATGGTTCTCCATGTGATACAACTGGGCCTCATAAAGATGACCCCGGTGATTTAGAACGGGCAAGTCCATGACACATATTAATTTTTTCAGGATTAACACAACCGATGGTTCTAAACACTTATAGATAAAAAAAAAATCTTACTGTATTATTCCAGGTGCGCCATACCAGGTCTGGATAACGACACCTATGAAATTCAAGGTCAATGGCATGACGAGCTGGTCAACGCGACCGTCCCCCGTGTCAGTGGCAAGGGGGACTACTCTCAGTGTGAGATGTACTTGAGGGGAGATGACGCTTCGACCAATATGACCGTTCGCTGCTCTAAATGGGTCTACAGCAAGAATCCGTTTGCGAGCACCTTGGTCACAGAGGTATATAAGATCCTAATCTGTAATAATGTTTAATATTGTGAGCAGTGAAATTTATTATCGAGTTCAATATATATCAGTGACTAAACTGATGATATATTACTGAATCTAATTGTCAATGTGGCAAATCACGTTCTATGTTGGAAAATATGGACAGTGACAGATTTAGATCCCCCCCCCCCCCCAAACCACTGGGAGTGTCTCACTCTTGAGGCCAACACACAAACAAAGGATATTGTGGGGAAAAAAATTAACACAAAATTAACGCAAGACTCAAATATCCGTGTGAAAATGAATCTGGCTCCCCTTCATGGGGCCCCCTAAGAGACGAAGGGGGCTATTACTCACAATCCTACTTAGCCAATAGGTTAATCCAAGACTGGGTGTGGATAGCCTTATTTCCAAAGGTGCACCAGGAAACGATTTACTCATAATTTTCCAGCTCAATTTTCCCCTTTACCATTAATTAAGGCTTTCTTCAAAATGGCAACTATAAAGGATTGCTTCTTAACTACATACCATTATTCAAATGATAAACATGGGTCAATCCAAGCATGGCAACTATAAAGGATTGCTTCTTAACTACATACCATTATTCAAATGATAAACATGGGTCAATCCAAGCATGGCAACTATAAAGGATTGCTTCTTAACTACATACCATTATTCAAATGATAAACATAGGTCAATCCAAGCATGGCAACTATAAAGGATTGCTTCTTAACTACATACCATTATTCAAATGATAAACATGGGTCAATCCAAGCATGGCAACTATAAAGGATTGCTTCTTAACTACATACCATTATTAAAATGATAAACATAGGTCAATCCAAGCATGGCAACTATAAAGGATTGCTTCTTAACTACATACCATTATTCAAATGATAAACATGGGTCAATCCAAGCATGGCAACTATAAAGGAGTGCTTCTTAACTACATACCATTATTAAAATGATAAACATAGGTCAATCCAAGGGGGATTATGGACAGAGTTATGTCCAAAGCTGCAACAGGTTATCTTTCAGACCAGGGACAGACACGATTTACTTGTAATTATTCTTCCAGCTCAATTGTTCCCTTTTCGATGGCAACTATAACGACTGCCTCCCAACAACATATAATTATTTACATAGTAAGCCATGTAGATAATTTTACTTTCACGCTGTACCATAACTATTATATTAGGTCTTCTAGCAATCAAAACTTACCAGGATCTAGTAGGGCCCAAATTTGTATATATTTTTTTAAGTTTCAAATCTGTAAATTGATTTTCAAAAAGTTTCAAATATGTAAATTGATTTTTTAAAGTTTCAAATATGTAAATGGATTTTTTTTTAAGTTTCAAAAAGGTAAATTTATATTTTTAAAGTTTTAAAATTTGTTAATTGATTTTTAAATATTTTCAAATAAGTAAATTGATTTTTAAAATGTTTCATATATGTAAATTGATTTTTTTAAAGTTTCAAACATGAAAAATTGATTTTTGAAATTCCTGCAATTTCTCTGACCAGCTGGACATGGTGTGTGATGACATCAGTCTGAAGACGTACGCCAACATGGTATTCATGGCCGGACTCTTTGGTGGTTCCCTAATCTTGGGATCTCTTTCAGACGTGTAAGTTTTTTTATGGACCCTTAATCTTGGGATCTCTTTCAAACGTGTACGTTTTTTATGGACCCTTATTTTGGGATCTCTTTCAGACGTGTAATTTTTATATGGACCCTTAATCTTGGGATCTCTTTCAGACGTGTAAGTTTTTTATGGACCCTTAATCTTGGGATCTCTTTCAGGCGTGTAAGTTCTGGTGGGCCCCTGATCTTGGGATCTCTTTCAGACATGTAAATTTGAGCTCTAGACACAGTGGCCGGTGTTAGAAAGTACTCTGTAATCTTAGAGCGGAAAATGGATGTCAAAGAAAGCTATATTCTCATTTTTTTAAATTAAAAACGAAAACATTGTTTTCTATTTTTTTCCAGCGTCGGTCGCAAGAAGATCGTGCTGGTCGGTATCATGGGTCAGTTCGGAAGTGGACTGGCCACAGGATTCGTTCATTCATACATTCCTTTTGCAGTGCTGAGATTTTTCACGGCCTTCTTTGGTATGGGCATGTTTCTGACTTCATTCGTCATCGGTAAGTTCATCCAGATGTCGTATTTGTTAAGTTTATCCAGATGTCGTATTTGGTAAGTCTATGCAGATGTCATTATTGTTAAGTTTATCCAGATGTCGTATTTGGTACGTTTATCCAGACATCGTTTTTGGTACGTTTAATCATCTGTTGTCATTGATGATCTTATCCAGATGCCATCAAGGTGAGACAACAGTCATTAGGTGCTCCTATATTTTATCAGATTATTTTCGTGATCCTATGTTATAACAGATGATATACATTGTTCCTATGTTATAACAGATGGTATTCGGTGTTCCTATGATATAACAGATGATATTCATTGAACCTATCTTATAACAGATGATATACATTGTTCCTATGTTATAACATATGATATTCGGTGTTCCTATGTTATGACAGATGATATTCGATGTTCCTATGTTATAACAAATGATATTCATGGTTCCTATGTTATAACAGATGATATTCTTGTTCCGATAGGTATGGAGTTGGTTGGACCAAGTAAAAGGAAATTTGCTGGCATTGTCATTGAGTTTTTCTGGTGTGTCGGTCTATTGATACAAACCGGAGTTGCCTTCGTCCTGAGGGACTGGTCTCACCTGCAGATAGCCCTGTCATGCCCAGTAGCACTCATGTTGACCTACATTATGTGAGTACTCGTTATGCCCAGTAGTACTGATAGAAACCTACATTTTGTCAGTACTTGTACTGCCAAGCAACTCTTGACCTATCTTATGTACCTGGGATGTACTGTTGTACTTCTCTTTACCTACAGTATGTACCTGTGATGTCTGGTGGTTTCTGTTAAGGCATTCATTTAACTTGCTTGCAGATTTATACCCGAGTCTCCGAGATGGCTCATCAACTCTGGGAGGCTGAAGGAAGCCTCAGACATCATCAGACTAGCGGCCAACGGAAATCACGTGACCCTCTCCGAGAAAACCCTGTCCTTGCAGGACCTGGAACAAGAAGGAGGCGGGGAGAAAATCTGGCATATGTTCTCTGAGCCAGTTTTACTCGGACGGTGCCTGGTCATTTTTGCTAACTGGTAAATAATAGGACTGGCTGGTGTAACTTGCACGGCATCAATTCGGAATTTTATAGAAATGCATGGAAAGAGTGGGAGTTTGTTGAGAGATCAGAGTCGGAGTGTGTTGACGCTACTGTTGATGACACAAATTATGTGTAAACAAAGGTCGCGCTTTATTTCCGTCAAAAGTTTCGACTCCAAACTTTCTATGACCGTCAAAACCGAAGCATGCGACCTCCAAAACATAAACGTAGTTAGTCAAAATTTCTAAAGCTTAACGCTGGGGTTGGCAACCATCTTAACGCTGGGTTTGGCAACCCTCTTAACGCTGCCTCTGGCAAACATCTTAACGCTGGCTCTGGCAAACATCTTAACGCTGGGTTTGGCAACCCTCTTAACGCTCCTGCTGACAACCATCTTAAAAAGCTGGCCCTGGCAACCATCTTAACATAAGCAAACAGCCATCCAAGTTTTAAAATAGAACAGCGCCCTCTTAAACTCTATAGAATATTTCTTCATTTAGCAGAACCTAACGCGGAGAGACATCCTCTTTATGGACCCCTTTTTTTAGGATGGCATAAATGACACGCCGTGTAAAGTTGAGTCAAGCAATCCCACTTTTTGATTCCTTCACCCCCCCCCCCCCCAAACCAGGATCGTGGTCAGCATGGTTTACTACGGCCTCAGCCTCAACGTGGGCAGTCTGTCAGGCGACATCTACACGAACTTCTTGCTGTCCGCCGTTGTGGAGGCGGCCTCTTACGTCTTCTGCATCCTGTTCCTCGACTCACTGGGCCGAAAGTTGATGCAGTGCATCAGTATGGTGCTTGGTGGTCTGGCCTGTATATGCACTCTATTTTCGGTTATCTACGGCGGTCCGGGTAGGTGTAATCTATTAATTTATACAGCCATAAGCGTAGCTAGAGTGTTTGGCGCCCTTAGAAAAAATTCATTTTGAAAATCCTCCATTCCTTTTTTCAACTCTCAAACCCATTATTTTCATTAATAAAATAACATCGAAGCACATTTTGGCGCCCTTAACTAGTCTGGCGTCCAGGGACATATCCCCCCTCTGCCCCCATTAGCTACGCCTCTGTATACAGGTATACATGAATAAATAGTGAATAAGACTGATGAATAAATTTACGCATGGATTTATGCATGCATCGTAGTGTAATTAAAATATGGGAGATTGGTACTTATGTGAATAAAATGCATTTTAATTGCTCCCTCTCTCTCTCTCTCTCTCTCTCTCTCTCTCGCTCTGTCTCTCTCTCTCTCTTTCTCTCTCTCTCTCTCTCTCTCTCTCTCTCTCTCTCTCTCTCTCTCTCTGTGGTGTTATATAATTTTGTGTACATTTTTCTGTTTATTCTTCTGCTCATTTAGCTGTGAATTTGTCTCAAAATGTGTCTATGCATTTCACTGTATTTTGTGGGTATGTGTGCATGTATATTGAACTATACATCATACTCTGACTGTGTTTCCCCAGATGTTGCATGGGTTACATTAACATTGTCCCTTGTGGGCAAGTTTGGCGCGTCGGCAGCCTTCGCAATTATTTATGTGTACACCGCCGAGCTGTTCCCCACCGTCATGAGGAACTCTGGGATGGGACTGTGCTCGGTTACAGCCAGGATTGGAGGAGTTCTCGCCCCTTACATAGCAGATATAGTAAATATAATTTTCAGTATCATGTGCGAACATAAACTTTACACAACGGAGAAATCAAATTGTTTGCAAATGATTGTGTTAAATTGTACTCCGTGAAGGGAATATTTAAATGCATTAATTGATAGTTTTGTCTGGAAACCAGTTTGACATTTGACATACCAAAATGAGGAGGATTTTTCGATCTGAAATTCTTCTACTGTGATGACCTTTCATCCATTCATTGGAACAAACTTTAACCATTTATTGGAACAAACTTTATCCATTCATTGGACCAAATTTTCCTCCATTCATTGGAACAAACTATATCCATTCATTGGACCAAACTTTCCTCCATTAATGGACAAAACTTTCATACACTTAATGGATATTTCCTAGCGCCAAACATACAGTTTACCAAAGCCTTGAAATAAACAACGTTATTTTTTTTAAAATGGCATGTTATGTGGTTGTGATATCAAATATCATTTTCTTGTTCTCAGGGTCAAGTCGTCAAAGGTGATCTGGGCCTGGCACTGCCGCTGCTCATCTTCGGATCACTGAGTATCGGTGCCGGTCTCCTGATGCTGCCCCTGCCGGAGACGGCCCACAAAACATTACCGGATACGGTGGAGGACGCGAAGAATTTCGGAAGGTAACGACTTTGTTGCGGAAGTCACGTGTATTGGAAGGTGTCTTTTTGTGTGTGCGTGAATAAGGTAACCATTGAGGTTGGCTGGAGCAAGAGAGTCTTAAAAGTTCAAACAGCTGCTCTTACAGGAACACGCATTTAATCTAGTGTATGATTGGCAATAATTGATAATATCTATAACATTCTTAATTAATTATGCAACCGCATTTCACCCGTTTCGCGATTTTACTCATTGGTTTACTATCAAAATAAAACAAAATTAATGTGTATTGTATTTTATCGCTTAAGTAAGTACTCTCTCGCTATCTCTTTCTCTCTCTCTCTCTCTATCTATCTATCTCTTTTTTTCTCCCTTCCCCATCTCTCTCTCATTCTCTCTATCTTTCTTTCTCTACCATCTCTCGGCCTCTCTATACCTTCCTCTCGTTCTCCAACTCTCGCTTCTCTCTCTTTTCATATCTCTCTTTTCATAATCGCTCGCAGCAAACCCTCTTTTTGAACACATTCGGGACCCTAAGACCCAAACTAAATAAACATATTTAAAAAACCACAAATATTTCTACATAAACCTGCACTTGACCAGCAACTCGACTGGTCGAGGTCGGGACCTGTTGTGCACCTCAGGGTGGCTAGTTGAGTCTTCCATAAATGTTCAGCTATTTGTGTGTCTGTTTGTTCCAGGGACAAGGCCAGTAAGCACAGTTACAGCCTTCAAGACATGGCATCTGTTCTTGGAAAGAAAGGCACAACTAATCCCGCGTTTGTAGTGGACATTAAGAGCTGATGACGTCACATCGGCACTCTCTGTAGGAACATTATCCCATTTCCTCTTTATGGCAGTACGCCCCCCCCCCCCCAAAAAAAAAAAAAAAAAAAAAAAAAACAAACAACGTTGTCCTGATGTTGCTGTAATGTCATTTCATCGGATCATCAGGCGATTGAATTTTTTGTTTAGAGATTAATGATTGTGATGATTGTACTGTGACCTTACAACACGCTTCATGCACAGCCAGGAAGTAAACGATCTTCTCTCAACTTAACACCTACTGTTCCTAATTTAGCATTTTTTAATGCAAATAAATATTGTGTTAACTGTAAAAAAAAAAAGGGTAAGGGGGTGACAACTGCACAATGACGTTATCCAGGCTTTGCGGTGTGCTTCCCTTTTATTATACACCTATTTACTCTTTGTTGGAATACGCACAGGATGAACTCTTTATATAAATTACGATATAAGATTTTTAAAAAAATTTTAAATTAAAAAAAAAATTGTTTAATTCATTTTATAACTATAACTATAACGTACTTAAACATTACCAAATAATTTTATCCAAGAAATTCGTTAATATGAACCAGATGTTGTTGTTTATATATTCGTAATAATTGACTATGTATTGTTACATAACAATCAGTTGGGTTTTTTTTTGGAAGATCTTGTCATTCGTCCATAGGGCTATCTATCCCTGGATTAGTTATGTAGGGCTATCTATATATATAGTGTTATCAATCCCTGAGTTAGTTATGTAAGGATATCTATATATAGTGCTATCTATCCATGAGTTAGCTATCTATATATAGTGCTGTGTATCCCAGAGTTAGTTATGTAGGGATATATATCCCTGGGTTAGTTTCGTAGGGCTATCTATCCCTGGATTAGTTATGTCGAGCTATCTATCCCTGGGTTAGTTATGTAGGGCTATCTATCCTTGGGTTAGTTATGTAGGGCTGTCCATCCTTGAGTTAGTTTTAATTAAACATTAACAATAAAACAATGTCATCTGAGAATTGGTTTGTCTGGTAATTTCCATTTATTTTAATGTTTGTTTCTCTATTTCGACATCTGTGACTTTTTACGGATATTTCGGTTTGAGACTTCAAACCTCATTCGACCTAAATCTTTATTCTTATAGAGCTCCTGATTTTTTATAACCACTAACAAATAACTGATGGAAATACCCGTAAGAAAACATCGACACAGCAGGATCACATTTTCAAGGATTAAAAAAAAATTATTTAATGGATACATTATTGGAATAATCCACAATTCTTTCATTTAAATATATATTCAGTAGTCACAAATAACTCGAAAGTAAAAAAAATTACAAGAGAAATGAAAAAAACCTACTATGTAGAAAACTGTAATCAGACCAATTGTAACATACGGGAGTGCAACTTGGATCCTTCATAAAACCGCAGAAAAACTATTAAACTCTAGCGTATGATTGGCAATGATTGATAATATCTATAACATTCTTAATTAATTATGCAACCGAATTTTCACCCCTTTCGCGATTTTACTACATGGCGTACTATCAAAATATAAGACAAAATTATTGTGTATTGTATTTTAGCGCTTAAGTAAGTACTCTCTCACTATCTCTTTCTCTCTCTCTCTCTCTCTCTCTCTCTCTCTTTCTCTCTCTCTCTCTCTCTCTCTCTCTCTCTCTCTCTCTTTCTCTCTCTCTCTCTCTCTCTCTCTCTCTATCTATCTATCTCTTTTTTCTCCCTTCCCCATCTCTCTCTCGTTCTCTATATCTCTCTCTCTCTCTCTCTCTCTCTCTCTCTCTCTCTCTCTCTCTCTCTCTCTCTCTCTCTCTATCTATCTATCTATCTCTTTTTTCTCCCTTCCCCATCTCTCTCTCGTTCTCTCTCTTTCTCTCTCTCTCTCTCTCTCTCTCTCTCTCTCTCTCTCTCTCTCTCTCTCTCTCTCTCTCTCTCTATCTATCTATCTATCTATCTATCTCTTTTTTCTCCCTTCCCCATCTCTCTCTCGTTCTCTCTATCTTTCTCTCTCTACCTTCTCTCGGCTTCTCTATACCTTCATAAAACCGCAGAAAAACTATTAAACATATGGGAGAGAAAACTCCGGAAAATATGCGGACCAACAAAAGATGAATATGGATGGAGAATACGAAACAACGAGGAATATTGTACAGTCTATATCAGAATCCCACGCTAGTAGCAGACATTTTAAAGGGAGGGCTAATCTGGGCAGGACTCTTGGAGAGAATGTCAAATGACAGAGGAGTGAAGAGGGTGCACGACCAAAACTTTAGAGGAAAACTTCTCAAAGGCAGACCTAGGCTTAGATGGATGGATGATGTGGAAAAAAGATCTACAACTGGGATTACAAGCGCAGAAAAGAAAAGCATGTTAGGTCTGAGTGGAAGGAAGTGGGGAGGTAGGCCAACGCCCTACATGGGCTGGCTGGTTGGATGATGCCATAAAATTTATTTCCCAATAAAATGTTAGGTCTTAATAAGTATTTTGTTCTAAGAAGCTTTTAGTCTTAAGAAATTTACAGTCCTAAGAAACATGAATGACCTGATGAACTTTTAGGTCCTCAGAAACTTATGTGACCTAATGAATTTTTTTTAGGTCCTAAGAAACTTTTAGTCCTATGAAACTTTAATATCCTAAGAAACTTTTACAACATTGTTTACAACAATGAGATCCCCTAACAAATACGTTTTTGTCATCTAATTATTTCTTGTTTCTCGTTTTGTCTTGTCTGGTGAAGAAGACGTCTAGCCGACGTGTCTTTTTCAAATAATTTTCATTATATCTGTCTTTTAATTTCAAGCCTAAACATAAATTATCTTGTTCCACCATTTCGTTTATGAGCGTAGTACTTAAATTAAAAAAAAAGAAAAAAAAAAGAAAGGATCTGACGTCACATCGATTGCGGAAATGACGTGATCCGGAAGGTGTACACTTGGTGGAGCATAAATAAAACAAGATGGAGGAAGGATAACAGAAACGTTGTCCGTGTTCTTCGTTAGAAACATTATTTCATCTAATCCAGTCACAGTGCGGGCTTTGTTTGATGGTGGGTGGTACGCCGAACAGGTGATCGCACGTGAGGGATGATGGACGACACGGACGGGGACAGGTAACGAAACATGTGTCTAGCCTCAAGCTAGCTGCTTCAAGACATAAGCATAGTCCTAATGAAGCCTTGCAAGGCCGGCCTTAAGCCATTGCAACATATGCGGCCGCAATGGGCCCCGCACTTTTATAGGCCCCGCCCCGAAATTATTTTCTAATACAAACTCTTAATTTTCAATTATTATCCTTATCCTCTACCCAGAATGGGCCCTGCGCAGTCCGTTTCGCATCGGGCCCCGCAATTGTTAGGGTCGGTCCTGAAGCCTTGGTACTGTCAAAAACACCGTGTCTGGGCTCAGACAGCTCTTACAAGATACAGTCCCAATAAAAGCCTTGTGGCACAGACAGGGTCTTGGAAAAAAAAGAAATCACAATTAATATTTGTGCTTATTCTATAAGAATCAAATTGATGCTGAGTAAGGTTATCCTGCAACTGGTAACAGTTTCGATTGTCCTGAAGGTTGAAGGGTTCTTGTTATTGTCCCCCCGCCCCCCCCCCCCGCCCCCACGTATTTAAAAAAAGGGTAAAACAACTTTCATTTCTGTTTCTCTTAACTACAATCAATGTTTTTTGTGTGTTCTAGTGGTCAGTGTTTGTTCAGTCAATGCGCGAAGAACCCGTTGATGTGTCGGAATTCAACAAAAATAATGGGTATCATAAAATTGTATCATAAAATTGTATCATAAAATTGTATCATAAAATTAGCCTAATGTAAATAAACTGTTGTTATGGGTTGTTGTTGTTGTTGTTTTTTGGGGCGAGGGGTGGAAGGCAAAAATTTATAGAAATTCAGGTTCATTGTAATGACGTTTTGAGCCATTACAAAATCTTAAATTTTATGAACAAAGTCATAGATGAGATTGGTATCTGTGACAAGGGTTGATGTTAACAATTTTACATCTCGTCCATGAATGTACAGTTTGCTTTTACAGCTTTAACACGGAGCGCTATAAAACTTTTAAAAACTTTGATTGAGATCGGTGTCTCTTGCAGGGACCCACCGGAATAAGCAATAATAAGAGGGGGAAAATATGAACAAACTATCCAAAATGGAGGAGGGCGATGGTGCTGATGATGACGATACTTTAGGAAACGACGCGGCCGAGATGGGGGACAACAAGAAGAACGCCACCAGCCGCGAAGATGACGTCAGTGATGACACGGGTGGGGACATCTACTCCCTGGATGGCTTCGACGAGGAGAGTCTCTCGGTAAATGGCGTGGCCTGGGTTGTTTGCATGTTATCTTGAGCACAGACGCTCGTCTGCGATTTGATGTTTGTATGACGTACCGTTATGGTTTGATGATTTTAATGTGTGCTAAGATTTTGGCCTCGTATAGTAAACAATGCGCCGCAAAGGACTGAGAAAAACAGTACGCAAAGAAAATGATACCAAAGCAAGTAATAAAAAAATAAATGTGTATATCTATAAATATACTAATTTGAGTACAGAAGCCACTAAAAAGTGTATCAGCATTTGAAAAAGATACACGCCTCAAAATACGAATATTTATTTAACACACAATTATATAACGTTTCCTATACCAAAAATCTCTCTCGCTCCGTCTACCTGTGTCTCTGTCTATCTATGTCTCGCTGCTAACAAAGTACGCAGCCTAAATATTCATATATATATATATATATATATATATATATAAATAAATATATATATATATATAATTATTGTTAAGGGGTTTTATATAGCACAGTACCCCAGTACTGCACTTAAAATAAAAATTAACAATTACAGAAACGTATACATTTAAAAACAACTGGTGAAAAGCTTGACCTCACCCACCCAAGTTCTATCTACCTCTGTCCAGTCACGGACAGCACCCAGCAGAATCGAGCGTTGTTTATCAGTCAGAAGGGCTGGTGAGAATGAGTCGGTATAGTACCGGTTGAAGAGATGGTTGTTGAGGGCAGTTTTGAAGGCTTGGACGGTCGCTATATTGCGGATGTGTAATGGGAGAGAACTCCATTGTTCTGGGGCACAGAAAGAGAAAAGATCGTTCACCAATTGTTTTAGTGCGTGTTCTGGGAACAGAAAGAATACGCGTGTCTGCGGGGGAACGCTTATACATACAAGCGCTATAAATATATCTATCTTGAAGTGAAAAAATAATTGGCCAAGACATTGGCTATATATATATTGTTGAATATATATTGTTAAATATATATGGCCATAATTTGTTGAGATAAGATCAAACTAGTTCAATGTGTGCTCAAAGTATAGTGCACATGTTAAGAAAATGGGCTTTAAGTGTCCTGGGGAACCTACTGTTTGTGTTTGGGATTCATCAAACATCATATGTGGTGTGCGCGTCTGTCCCACTATACGTACATAGATGACACGCAAAGATGAAACAATACCCATGACAAACGGATAACACCGAAAGAAGACGCACAAAGAGGACACAACATAGATGACACACAAAGAGGACACACGTAGATGACACACAAAGATGACACACAAAGAAGACACACTTAGATGACACACAAAGATAACACAACATAGATGAAGCAAAATGATGACACACACAGATAACACCACACAAAGAATGCATCCAATGAGGACACACATAGATGACACACAAAGAGGACACACTTAGATGACACAATATAGATGCATCAGGTGTATGACATGAATAGAGGACAAGATAGAGATGACACGCACGTTTTTAGAGTGAATTGAGATTCGTGGGTTGGAGGGGGGGGGGAATTATTAGAGCATACTAGAGATTGCTTCGTCTTGTATTGGTATTGTTGTGAATGATGAACAGTCCAATTAGGTGGTCTGACACAGTGGCGTAGTGAGGGGGGGCAAGGGGGGCATCATGCCCCGGGCGCTACTCACAAAGGGGCGCCAAATGGTATATTTTACTATAATATTGTATGGTTTTCGAATGGGGGTGCGCTAAAAAGGTATTGGGGGGCGCTAAAAATGTATTGTGCCCCGGGCGCGAGTTAAGCTCGCTACGCCACTGGTCTGACGTGAATGTAATGTTCTTAAAATACACTGAAATACAGACTTACATGAAGTTCAAGTACATTCAACCAACCCCCCCCCACCCTACACAGCAATCTCGGAGTCCATTCAAAAGTATTTTCTAAATTGATTGAAGCTAACATTTTAATTCAGAGCCTCCTGGATGCTCTCGTTTCTAAAAGAAAAGTGTTTTGTTCTTCCTTCCAGACACCCAGCCACCAGCCATCTGGTCTCGAGAGAACAGACCCATCTAAAGTCTCATCCGACAGACGGTCGCGTGGCTCAAAGCAAAGGTCTCTCCAAAAGGATGACACCAATAAAAATGCCGCAGAGGATAATCCGACCGCGGAAGGTATTTAAAAAGAATAAATACGCGAAAACAGGGCAGAGGTAATCGGGCGTTAGAGAAATTGTTTTAATGTTGGTGACCAGTGGCGTAGCTAGGATTGGTGTGAGATAAAATCATGGTGTCACCTAGCGACGCCCCTGGTTTTCGGGTCCTAATCTGCTAATCGGATAGCTCATGGTCACCATTTTAGAAAAATGACGATTCGACGTTGGATTAGCCATAATCTTTATTTCTATCCTTTAAAAAAAAACCTCTGTCATGCGCCATAAAGAATATATCAATATCATCTTTACATAGCAATAAATGAACATTTTTGATATAACAATAAATGAACATTTTTGATATAACAATAAATGAACATTTTTGATATAACAATAAATGAACATTTTTGATATAACAATAAATGAACATTTTTGATATAACAATAAATGAACATTTTTGATATAACAATAAATGAACATTTTTGATATAACAATAAATGAACATTTTTGATATAACAATAAATGAACATTTTTGATATAACAATGAATGAAAATTTTTGATATAACAATAAATGAACATTTTTGATATAACAATAAATGAACATTTTTGATATAACAATAAATGAACATTTTTGATATAACAATAAATGAAAATGTTTGATCTTACAATAAATGAACCTTTTTGATATAACAATAAATGAACATTTTTATAGAACAATAAATGAACATTTTTGATAGAACAATAAATTAAAATGTTTGATATAACAATAAATGAACATTTTTGATATAGCAATAAATGAACGTTTTTGATATAACACTAAATGAACATTTTTTATATAACAATAAATGAAAATGTTTGATCTTACAATAAATGAACCTTTTTATAGAACAATAAATGAACATTTTTGATAGAACAATAAATGAACATTGTGCAGATCCTACAATCGCCAGTGATGAGACAATTCTGGAAAATGGGGACAAACAAGAGGAGCCTGAAGAGGAGACAGTCGCCCCTCCTTTACCGACACCTGCTCCTCCCGAGGAAGAGAGGCCTAAGAGAACGGTATTTTTCACGTCTAACATCATATTTTCTTTCAAATCTATTTTCCGACTCTCATTTCTCTCTCTTTCTCTCATCCCCTACTCACCCCCTTTTCTCTCCTGCTCACTCTCTCTATTAGACTTTTCTATCACACCTTTCTCTCTCGCTCTTTCTTTCTCCACTTACTTTCGCACGCACCCTTTCTTCTTTCTCTCCTCCCTGTCTCTCCCACCATCTATTTCTCTCACCTGTTTCACCCCCCCCCCTCCTTCATCCTTTTCATTTTTACGCTCTTCGCCGTAGTCTTTTCCTTTTCTCCCTTTAACTCTGCAATACTTCCGTCTATATTCCACAGCTATATCTGTCGTTTAATCTGTCATAATTTCCACTAAATCTATCCAGTAAACTGTCTATATTCCCCAGCTGAATCTATCCGTCAAACTGTTGATATTCCCCAACAAAATCTATCCAACAAACTGTCTATATTCCGCAGCTGAATCTATCCAACAAACTGTCTATATTCCCCAACTATATCTATCCAACAAACTGTTTATATTCCCCAGCTGAATCTATCCGACAAACTGTCTATATTCCCCAGCCAAATCTATCCAACAAACTGTCTATATTCCCCAGCCAAATCTATCCAACAAACTGTCTATATTCCCCAGCCAAATCTATCCAACAAACTGTCTATATTCCCCAGCTGAATCTGTCCAGTAAACTGTCTATATTCCCCAGCTGAATCTGTCCAACAAAATGTCTATATTCCCCAGCTGAATCTGTCCAACAAAATGTCTATATTCCCCAGCTGAATCTGTCCAGTAAGCTGTCCATAGACGAATGTAAACTAAAAGGCAAGCGTGTCTTGATGAGGGTAGACTTCAACGTCCCTATGAAAAATGGGGTCATCACAAACCTCCAGAGGATAGAGGCCACGCTGCCCACCATCAAGTACGCCAGGAGAAAAGGTGCTCGCCCGCTACACACCTGGGCTGTTGATTTTCTGACTGTGTAGAAAGTTGTGGGTATAAAAGAAGAGTTGCTTTCAAAAGTTAGCGAAGCAAAAACAAAAGATTAGGACTAAATTATCTCATTCCAGGAAACGTTGCAACCAGAGGCCAATTATGACATTGGTGTGTCGCCTGACGCATTATTTTTGTTTCCAATTTTCTCCATATTCTTCTATACAATTCTGAATGAAACTGACTATGCTATAATGCTTGTTGTAAACAAGGTTAAAGGGAGACTGTTAGTTTGCTACCCACACCTTAAAAACGGTCACGAGTTTGTTGTCTGCTAGAGTTCATGCACGGGGGAAAGCATGAAGCAAAACAAGTCACCTACATAACAATAACTGTCTATAATGCGTTAATTAACTGTTAATAACCAAAGTATGTGTTCAATAAACAAAGGTGTGCACCACTTGCATGCACCCGTGCACCACTTACATGCACCCGTGCACCACTTACATGCACCCGTGCACCATTTGCACGCATTTTTGCACCACTTACACGCACCCGTTCACACTCATCGTTAATACCGGAAAACATGTAATATTAAAAAAAAAAACTAAAACATAGTTTTTCGTATAAATCCTTTATAAACTGTCACATCGGGGCTGACAATTTGTCAAAACACGCACACAAGTAACGCACATTATAAGAATCGCAAATTAGTGCCCCGCGCGCCCCCCCCCCCCCCCGGGAACTTGCAGCCGCACATTACTTCATGCACCTGAACTATATTAATAATCGAACGACACACTCTCTTTTACACCGCTGATTTATTTCACCAACTATTAAAAACAAAACAACAAAAGAAAATACTACGCACCAAACGCACTCGAGATTTACATATAAAAAAAGAATCTCATGAAGCGCAATAGGCAATTTTTTCTCGTGAAATCAGTGGCATCATATTTCCATCATATTCCCTTTGAAAAACAGGAACAACCTTGAAAATTTGAAAGAAACAATTGTCATCAGCAGCGAGTCTATGTGCCAAGTTTCAGCTTGATAGGTTGACGGGAAGTGAGGCAATTAGCCGTCCGATTATTTTGCCAGCTAGCCACGAACAAAATCGAAGTTAATATAAAGCATTAATTTTTATTTTTTTTACAGTTTAGTAAATTGTGTTCTACGCACATACTTCATGTCAAGAAGAACACCACAGTTAGTGCCACCCGAATAACTGCATTATAAGAACACCACAATTAGTGCCAAACGAATAACTGCATTGTAAGAACACCACAATTAGTGCCACCCGAATAACTGCATTATAAGAACACCACAATTAGTGTCACCCGAATAACGGCATTATAAGAACACCACAATTAGTGCCACCCGAATAACTGCATTATAAGAACACCACAATTAGTGTCACCCGAATAACGGCATTATAAGAACACCACAATTAGTGCCACCCGAATAACTGCGTTATACACTGGATTCCAGTCATTGACTCCCAATAAAGTTCTCCTTGGCTTCACTACAGGTGCAAAGTCTGTTGTTCTGATGAGCCACCTTGGCCGTCCAGACGGCCAGGTTAAACCAGAGTTCACGCTCAAGGCTGTCGCACTTGCGCTCCAAAAGCTGCTCAAGAAACCTGTCACGTTTCTGGATGACTGCGTGGGCCCGGCTGTAGAAGCTGCGTGCGCAAACCCTAAGAAGGGCACTGTCATATTGCTGGAAAACCTCAGGTAAAAATCACATGCCATTGTCATATTCCTGGAAAACCACACAATCACAAACCTCATGTAACAATCACTCAATCACAAACCTCATGTAACAATCACTCAATCACAAACCTCATGTAACAATCACTCAATCACAAACCTCATTTAACAATCACTCAATCACAAACCTCATGTAACAATCACACAATCGCAAACCTCATGTAACAATTACACAATCACAAACCTCATGTAACAATCACACAATCATAATCCTCATGTAACAATCACACAATCACAAACCTTATTGTAACACAACGAGTGAATGGTACTCAGTCACATGACTGTATTGTTTATTCCCATGCACGGCGGCGGAGTAATTTAATCATAGGATGAGAATAAGGGGAACTAGTTTTTTGTGGCGTAGGAATATAGCATGACTTTGACAGTGTGAGGCTGGACGCCATTGAGAGTGCACGTTTTTTAGTCAGAGAGAGATGGAAGCCATATTTCAATGTGATGTGAATTCATGGATAGAATAATATCAAAGTGTGTAATATTTCTTATGTTATATTGTAACTACATCTGTTACATGGATTTAACTAATTCAAGAATTATATTTGTATCAATATTGTGAATAAAGAACTGTGTGATATATATACTCGGACCTATTTAATTCTTGAGAGATAGCAGTGAAATTAAGGATGACCATACATATTAATAAAGTGAGTATTAGATAACATGCTGAACAACTATATTCAGTTATGTTACACTTATGTAACAATCACACAATCACAAACCTCATGTAACAATCACACAAGCACAAACCTCATGTAACAAATATAACGCACGTTCTTTTATGTAACATGTTTGTGTGGACACTTCTTTTTTATATATATAGTAACATGATCGGCGCACTGTACATAGTAACATGCTCGGCGCACTGTACATAGTAACATGATCGGCGCACTGTACTCGACGAATCAATCATTTGAACACAAGATTGTGCTACAGGGGCCAGCGATTCAATGCACAAGCACAACAGTAACACGACACACAACGACTTTTCAATCTCTCTCTGTTTTTGCTACATTTCCGATCAGTTTATGCACTCACCAAGAAATAGCCTTTGTTCTGCGTACAAATATGTCCAGCACCCAGGTTAACGTGCTCAAGTCAATATTAAAAAATAAAAAAAAACTCTTTAAACAAAAAAAAAAAAAAAACTCACTTAAGTCTAAACTCACAGAAGTCGATTAACGATTCTTTTTTTTTTTTTTTTTCCAGCATAACTTTACAAATATTGTAATGTCGATAACCTTTCAAAGCGCGATGCTTTCAGCTTTGTCTTATTCTCTATTTATGTTAAATATAACACATGATTTTAACACACACAAAAAAAAAAACAAGAACAACAAAAAAAAAAAAAATCAAATAAACGCACACACTAATGGACAGTCTCTGCCCCAGTGAGCAGTGTCATGAAAGGTTGAATGTTTTGTTGAGAAGGTAATATCTCAAATCTTTTTTTTTTTATTGTTTTAAATTCGTTGATTTAAAGGGTTTTTAATTTCCGAAAAGGGCATCGGTGGATGAGAAGGGCATCGGGGGATGAAGAGGGCATCGGTGGATGAGAAGGGCATCGGTGGATGAGAAGGGCATTGGTGGATGAGAAGGGCATTGGTGGATGAGAAGGGCATTGGTGGATGAGAAGGGCATTGATGGATGAGAAGGGCATTGGTGGATGAGAAGGGCATTGGTGGATTAGAAGGGCATCGGTTGATGAGAAGGGCATTGGTGAATGAGGAGGGCATCGGTGGATGAGAAGGGCATCGGTTGATGAGAAGGGCATCTGTGGATGAGGAGGGCATCGGTGGATGAGAAGGGCATTGGTGGATGAGAAGGGCATTGGTGGATGAGAAGGGCATTGGTGGATGAGAAGGGCATTGGTGGATGAGAAGGGCATTGGTTGATGAGAAGGGCATCGGTGGATGAGAAGGGCATCGGTGGATGAGCAGGGCATTGGTGGATGAGAAGGGCTTTGGTGGATAAGAAGGGCATTGGTGGACGAGAAGGGTTTTGTTGGATGAAAAGGGCATTGGTGGATGAGAAGGGCATTGGTGGACGAGAAGGTTTTAGGCGTATGCGAAGGGCTTTCAATGTATGTGAAATATCCTTGGAAATATGTCAGAACTAAATATTAAATGTCATAAAAATAAAAAAAATCAATCATAAGGTCAAAATTAAAAAAAAACATAACCACCCCTTTACCCCCCTTCCCAATTCCCTTCCTCTCAGGTTTCACGTGGAAGAAGAAGGATCTGGCCTGGATGCCACGGGACAAGCGATTATAGCCGGACCAGAAGACATCAAGGCGTTCAGGGAATCATTGACCAAACTGGGGGACGTCTACATCAATGACGCGTTCGGCACGGCGCACCGAGCACACAGTTCGGTGGTCGGCTGCCGTCTGCCGAAGAGGGCTGCAGGTACCGTGTCTTACACAACGAGCTAATCTAACTGTAGTTTGAAATTGACATGGATAAGATGTGATGTTAAATGAGAAACATAAGTCCCTGAAGTCTTGGGCTACTCCGGGGAACTTAAAGATGTTTTATTTAAAAAGAGAAATAGGTCGATTATACGCTGCTGATCAAGTTAAAGATGAGCTGACTCGCGAAATCGCCCTCTGTCACTTCATAATCAAATCTAAAGACGTTGACGTTAAACCGTAGTGGCGTGAATAATGACAACCTCGGTAAAAATTAATCTCATTTCTGTGGCCTTCTTTTCTCGATCGACTAATTGAATGACTTCTTGCAGGTCTTTTAATGAAAAAAGAAATAACGAGCTTTTCCAAAGTCTTAGAGGATCCCAAGCGGCCGCTGCTGGCCATTTTGGGAGGGGCCAAGGTTTCAGATAAAATATTCCTGATCGAGAATCTACTGGATAAAGTCAACGAGATGATCATTGGAGGAGGCATGGCCTTCACCTTTCTTAAAGTGAGTCCCTTCCTGTCTGCTGAATCGATGTCCGTGTGGTTGTTGTTTTTGTGCTCTCCGCATCTCTCTTACGCTTGAGTCCAAATTTCTCCCTGGTCTTCGTGAGCTTCTTGATCTCTACTTCTTGTCCCGAGTTTCTGTGTTAGGGGAACAGCTTGCTCCGAGTTTCTGTGTTAGGGGAACAGCTTGTCCCGGGTCTCTGTGTTAGGAGAACAGCTTGCCCCAAGTCTCTGTGTTAGGAGAACAGCTTGCCCCAAGTCTCTGTGTTAGGAGAACAGCTCGCCCCGAGTTTCTGTGTTGGGATAAGAGCGTGTCCAATGCCCCTTTAGGAGAATAGCTTGCCCCGAGTCTCTGTGTTTAGGAAGGCAGTATTTATGTTTCAGACTCTCTACGACACGCCTATTGGAGACTCCCTGTTTGACAAAGAAGGTGCCCTCATCGTGCCACGCCTCATGGAGAAAGCCAAGGATCGAGGAGTCACCATTCATCTGCCCGTGGATTTCATTATAGCTGACGCTTTTGCCGAGGACGCCAACAGTGGGAAGTCTGACCTTGAAAACGGCGTACCGGAAGGTCAGTTATAGGATATATTTACACGATGTATAGGGTGGCTCAAGGGCGGGGGCGACTGGGCACCTAAGTTTGTCAACACACAAAGAGAACGTTTAAACTCGCACACGATAAAGATCTTTATAATTTCACTAGATTTTAATTACATGGATGCGAGTTTGTGTCACTGGACGTCTTTCGCGTCTTATTTTAATCAAATGTTTCCACGTCCCAGAGAGGTGAGATTATTGCACTGCTTTGTCTGATGGGACATATCATAATGTTAACTCAGATTGTTGCATTGCTTTGTCTGATGGGACATATCATAATGTTAACTCAGATTGTTGCATTGCTTTGTCTGATGGGACATATCATAATGTTAACTCAGATTGTTGCATTACTTTGTCTGATGGGACATATCATAATGTTAACTCAGATTGTTGCATTACTTTGTCTGATGGGACATATCATAATGTTAACTCAGATTGTTGCATTGCTTTGTCTGATGGGACATACCATAATGTTAACTCAGATTGTTGCATTACTTTGTCTGATGGGACATATCATAATGTTAAATCAGATTGTTGCATTACTTTGTCTGATGGTACATATCATAATGTTAACTCAGATTGTTGCATTACTTTGTCTGATGGGACATATCATAATGTTAACTCAGATTTTTGCATTGCTTTGTCTGATGGGACATATCATAATGTTAACTCAGATTGTTGCATTACTTTGTCTGATGGGACATATCATAATGTTAACTCAGATTGTTGCACTGCTTTGTCTGATGGGACATATCATAATGTTAACTCAGATTGTTGCATTACTTTGTCTGATGGGACATATCATAATGTTAACTCAGATTGTTGCATTGCTTTGTCTGATGGGACATACCATAATGTTAACTCAGATTGTTGCATTACTTTGTCTGATGGGACATATCATAATGTTAACTCAGATTGTTGCATTGCTTTGTCTGATGGGACATATCATAATGTTAACTCAGATTGTTGCATTACTTTGTCTGATGGGACATATCATAATGTTAACTCAGATTGTTGCACTGCTTTGTCTGATGGGACATATCATAATGTTAACTCAGATTGTTGCATTGCTTTGTCTCATGGGACATATCATAAAGTTAATTCCGTACATAGGATCATAGCATAGAATCTTACAAAGCTCGGACCCATAAAAATGTATTTTATGCTATTGTCCCGATTATGTCTCTTTTGCTAATATTTTAATGTACAGCGCGGTGAGCCTAGCCCTTACCCTTCGGTACCACGCTATATAAGACAACTAAAAATAATAATAGTAATAATAATAAAAACATATTGTCAAATTTTCTTTATTATTTACTTCTCCGTAACTTATTTTTTTAAAAACTTATATATTTTAACTTTGTGGTTTCTTGGGACGAGTATTTAAGAAATGTTATAAATGATATACAACCAATGACATAGTGACACGAACAACTAAGTAGAAGTACAACGTCAAAGTGTACACACAAATTGTTGACTGTTTTCAAAGTTAACTCGTCCATCGCAATAATTGGACTAAATATGTTGTATATTTGGACTACCTACCTTGTCTTGGGACAATCCGTCCTCCATTTGGATAATCCACCCTCCATTTGGACAATCTACCTTCCATTTGGACAATCTGCCTGTCATTTGGACAATCTACAATGTTTTCAGACTATCCACCTTGAATTTGGGCCACCTACATTGCATTTGGACAAGTTGTTCAATTTCATGATTAGTTTTAAAATTCATGTCCTTTCATATGAATTTATGACTTATACTTACTCGTCTGGCCTTGTCCGTGATAGAAAATCGAACGTTGATTAGACTAGGGTCAGGCACTATGGGGTCGTAAGATGGTCACCCTTTTCTCGGAGCTCTATACGATCTTCTAAAATGACAGGAATGATGGGCCTTGACGTTGGAGAAGAGACCAACAAACTGTTCGCTGAAGTCATCGAGAGAGCCCGAACCATTGTATGGAACGGACCACCTGGGGTCTTTGAGTGGGACAAGTTCGCTTCAGGCACACAGGCCATGATGGAAGCTGTAGTGAGGGTAGGCAGCAGTTACTTGTATCTATTTACACCTTATTTGAAGGATATATGGAGAACTTGACAATAGTTGTAAGTAGTTTCGTTTTTATAACGTAGATAATTTAGGGTTGCAAGTTTTATAAATACAACATGTACAACGCACAAGCTGGGGCTATTTTAGTGAAAATGTGAAGGAAAAAATCAGAGGCGTAATAACGGCTTGGCATTGGGGCAGTTGCCAAGGGCGCCGGCCTGCGCCAGTTCAAAAGGGCGCCGCTAAATCTCTAATTTTTAAATTTTTATTTAATTATCAAGGGCGCCAAAATATATTAGCCAAGGGCGTCAAAAACCCAGTTAAGCCTCTGGAAACAACAACCAACCAGAGACAAACCAAGTAACAATGATGGCTAAAGTTGTAAAATGGACCAAAAAAAAAAAAGAAACTTAGCCACACATTTGTATTAAACCAAGTGAGATGAAAAGACCAAAGCCAAGTTTCAGCATACTTTAAAAAAAAATATGTTGCAATGATCGTCAGATCTAAGGACTTTAATCACTAGGGTCTAAATCATCATGTAATCCTATGGTCTAAATCAGTTATTCCCAAAGTGGTCTATATCGACCCCCAGGGGTCGACGACAACATGCAAAGGGGTCCATGGCAGCGAGAAAAAGAAAATGGGGGTCCATGAAATGAAAATGGGGGTCAACGATAGTGGATCTCATGTAAGCAGGTCGTGACTTCTATTTTGGCAATCCATGAATGGAATAATTCATATACACAGATAGTACCTTTTTACTTGCATAATATTACCTTATAATATAAAGACATATATCTTCCTACATAAATAATAAAAGTACCTATGAAGTAAAAATTATAAAAGCATAAAACTGTTTAAGAATTATTATAAACTAGCAGGTAATATCAGGTATGCAGGGAGGTCTACACAAAACCGAAAAACTTGACAAGGGGTCTACGAGACAAAAATTTTTTTGGGACCTCTGGTCTCTGGTCTAAATCTTCATTCGATCCCTATGCCGAACTCTAGAGTAATCTCTCCATCCATGTTTACTTTGACCAGGTCACCAGAAAAGGGGCGACCACAATCATTGGGGGCGGGGACACAGCTACCTGCGCCAAGAAGTTTCAAGCCGAGGACAAGGTCACCCACGTCAGCACAGGAGGCGGGGCCAGCCTTGAGCTGCTAGAGGGTAAAATTTTACCCGGAATAGACTCACTGTCCCAGGCATCCACCAAGAAGGTATGTCGAGCTCCGGTATGTCGAACTCCGGTATGTCGAGCTCCGGTATGGCGAACTCCGGTATGCTGAGCTCCGGTATGGCGAACTTCGGTATGTCGAGCTCCGGTATGCCGAGCTCAGGTATGCTGAGCTCCAGTATGTCGAACTCCGGTATGTCGAGCTTCGGTATGTTGACCTCCTGTATGAGCGAGCTCCGGTATGTCAAACTCCGTTATGCTGAACTCAGATATATCGAGCTCCGGTATGGGTGAGCTCATACAGATTGCTCTTTATGAAGATTCTTACAATGACTGGTGAGTTACATAACGGTTTCGCCTCAGGGCGTGCTACTGTTGCATCAACAATTGAAAGTATATACAATTGTACTATATTTGAGCGACCCATACATTTCAAACTGTTTGGGTTACATTAAATGTCTATCAATGAGCAGATACACATTGACAGGCCATTAACGCTGAACAGAAGCCAAGCGCTATTTAAACAGAAGCTTGTTTGAAACATGAAACAGAAGCTTGTTTGAAACATGCTTCTCTTACTGTGTGCTTTGCCAAATCTATCTATATTGATATTTATATCGTGAAAAAAAAAAAACTTTGAAAATCGTCTTCTTTCTCTTTAATGTAAGGCTGCATCTATTGGTACACGGGTACCAGAATTGGGAGGTTGGGATTAGAAAACGATTAAAAATATTATTGTTGGTTTGGTAAGACAAAATGAGGTATCAAATGAAAGATAATTGAATGGGCTATACGTTTGTAAACTTAATTCTTCATTTTAACTAAAATAAAGTACTACAAATGACATCCGAATAGCATTAGTCAATATGGATCCGGACACGCAGCGCCGCCATTCGTACCCGTGTACCAATAGCCACTTGGTTAATTTAATTAAGTTTCGTTTAATTTGGCCAACTTTATCCTTTTTCGCCAGAGTGACCTTGATAAGTTAAAGATTGAACAGTGTGACCTAGAGGGTCAGCGTGTGTTGATGAGGGTCGACTTCAACGTGCCAATGAAGGAGGGCGCCATCACCAACAATCAACGAATAGAAGCCGCCCTGCCCACCATTAAATACGCCCTCGACAAAGGCGCCAAGTCCGTGGTGATCATGTCCCACCTCGGGCGGCCCAACGGGCGCCCCAAGTCCAAATTTTCCCTGAAAATCGTGGCGGAAGAGTTGGAGAGTCTGCTGGGGAAGAACGTGATCTTTTTACCGGACTGCGTGGGGACTGATGTGGTGGACGCGTGCGAGGATCCCTGGCCGGGGTCCGTGATACTCTTGGAGAATCTGAGGTTTCACCCGGAGGAGGAGGGAATAGGGTTCATAGATGGGGAGTGGATGAAGCCATCACCTGAAGCTGTCCAGGAATTCAGGTAAGTGGAGGGAAGCATACGGACATACATCAACAACAACAAAAAAAAGTGGGGGGGGGGGCAGGTGTTTGGAAAAAAAGGGGAGTTCTTCTCGTGACCCGTTCACTTGTTGTCTCTAAGAACATGATTAAGTTTGCGGGAATTAATGCAGAATAGATGGTGCAGAGTGTAGCTTTAAAATCACACGTTTATGATACAATAATTTCAATGTGGTTATTCCCCAAGTACATGGGGAAAATTGCTTAAATTTATTCCCAAGTAAAATTAAACAATCATGAAGTCGAGACGTATTGTTTAGATGATATAGTCTAAATTTTAAAAAAAAATGAAATGATTATTGTTATTTGCATTCGACTTTTAAATTTTTTTCTTTCACAAAATAGAGAAAAAAAGTAAGAGACGAAAAAAAATCAACGAAAGAGGTTCTTACGCTCTGAGGATACAACCCGTGTGGAAAAAAAATCTTTCTTGAAAACTGAAACTCATGAATAATTTTTTATTTATGGCTGAACAATATTTATTTACTTGCACACACTGCATCTTATAAAATATATTCGTACACATTTTTAAGAGAAATTCACAATTATATATATATTATATTTATATATTTAATTGATTCTGTACAACACATTTTAGTCTGGTCACTCATCGCAGCGAAGAAATTAGCATGTTTGAATAAACTTTATGCAATATACCAGAGTCCATGAGCCCAATACCACGGATTCTCAAACTGCTGAATCCAGAAAGTATGCGATCCGTCTAACGTGTCATGATCTTGGTAATTGGGGGGGGGGGGGGAGAGACTGCGATCAGGTTAGCGAAAATATCGTCCATTTCTGTTTCTAATCTAATCTATACTTTAGAAAAACAGTAAACTATCGAGCCGAAGCTCATGAAGTCTTCCCCCAACGCACCCTATGCTTGACTCAACTAGCCATCAACTACTCCCTCCAGTAGTCTTTATTCAAGGCGGGCCGCGAAGTTCCGCCCCTGAGGCAGCCTCACCCACACCCTCCACTCGATTGACTATATGAGTGAGACGGCACCAGAGAAGGAACACCTGGCTGGGCGGGGTGCTGCTTTCACACAGCAACCGGGCCGGACTTTCTAAGGCTTGTGTGGATATATTTTACGTCCCTGATTTCTGTTTCTAAACACCAGGAAAGGGCTGAGCATGCTGGGAGACGTGTACGTCAATGACGCGTTCGGCACGGCGCACAGGGCCCACAGTTCCGTGGTGGGGATCACTGCCAACAAGAAGGCGTGCGGCATGCTCATGAGGAAGGAGCTGGACTACTTCCAACGGATCCTGGAGAAACCGGAGCGCCCCCTGCTGGCCATCCTGGGAGGGGCCAAGATCTCGGACAAGATACCGCTGATAGTGAACTTGTTGGATGTGGTGGATGAGATGATCATTGGTGGAGGTAGGTGGATGAGATGATTATTGGTGTAAGTATGTGGATGAGATGATTATTGGTGGAGGTAGGTGGATGGGATTATTATTGGTGCAATTTGGTGGATTAGACGATTATTGGCAGGAGTGGGTGGATGATATGATTATTGGTGGAGGTTGGTGGATGGGATGATTGTTGGGATCTGGATTAATAAATAATGATTTCATATGCGGATATTTCTTTGGAGGAGCTGATTCTTGATGCGACTTAACAGATAATATTATTATCGTTGCTGGCAGACTGACAGGATGATTATTTTTGGAGGAACTGCAGGTATGCTTACAAGCTTATAACTGATAATCCTAGTATGACATACTGACATTGCTATATTTAAAATGAGTGTTTTTTTCCATTATAGGGATGGCCTTCACCTTCTTGAAGGAGATCCACGGAATGGCTATTGGCGACTCATTGCATGACAAGGGTGGGGCTGAGATGGTGCATGCAATCATGGAGAGAGCTGAGAGGAATGGGGTTCAGATCCACTTGCCCGAGGATTTCATTACAGCAGATAAGTTTGCAGACGATGCCGCTCTAGGGGTTGGTGACGTCACAGCGGGTATTCCCGAAGGTTAGTCGCCCCCCCCCCCCTTTTTTTATTTTAGTGGTGCTCGTATCACTAAATGTTTGTTGCCTGGTCAAACATAATGGTGGCCTGTGTCACTAAATGTTTGTTGCCTGGTCAAACATAATGGTGGCCTGTGTCACTAAATGTTTGTTGCCTGGTCAAACATAATGGTGACCTGTGTCACTAAATGTTTGTTGCCTGGTTAAACATAATGGTGGCCTGTGTCACTAAATGTTTGTTGCCTGGTCAAACATAATGGTGACCTGTGTCACTAAATGTTTGTTGCCTGGTCAAACATAATGGTGACCTGTGTCACTAAATGTTTGTTGCCTGGTTAAACATAATGGTGACCTGTGTCACTAAATGTTGTTTTTTTTTTTGCAATGGCCGACCATTGCAGGCGTGTGTCGCTACATGTTTGTGACACTGGTCGACCATTGCAACCATACACTTTTAGGCATGCTTCGTCATTCAGAGAGTATGACCATGTACGGTTAAGAAGTTGTTCAAAAGATGTTTATTATGATTTTATATCATTTTAATTCTATAAAGTAATCACCATGCAGCAGAGGTTTTGTTGTAATTGTCCAAAGCTTAGATAGAAGGCCCGGGTTGTTTTTTTTGGTGGGGGGTGATTTCGCCCGTGCGGCACATTTTCTCCTTTATAATATATACAAGTAGAGATAAACAGATAGAGGGAGAGGGGGGACAAAGAGAGTTATCATCAAATTGAAGGAAAACAAACAATATACATTTATGTATATATATGTTTTCGTTTAAATGGAAAGAAGCGGCGGCAAAAGATTTTAGTTTAAAGCGGGCTCGGTTAAGGCTGGTTAATCCTTCCTTTGATAAGTAGATGTAGTAGTGATTGGCCCCCCCCCCCGGGCTCCAGTTGACAAGTCTGTGGTGGGCACGCCCCGGGGAACAAAATCACCATTTCGTGTCCTGCGTGGGCAGACAAGGGATATGCACGGTACCTGCCGGAATTAAAACAGCACATACAGAGCTGCCAGTTGTGGCTTTTTACATAGTTGGAAGCGAAGGCAGAGACAGGGCAGGGATTATGAATACAAGCTGCCGTTAATGGATACGAGGCGAGAGGCTGAGGTGGAAGCTTCTGGTCGATGAATCTTAAGAAAGCTGCTCCAAGGCAAACGTTTCTTTCCCAGCAACTTCGCAAATTAGTAGCGTGGTGCAAACCCACTGTAGAACCCCTCTAAAAGGGCGTCCGTCACTTCGACGGTATGGGGTCCTACAATAAGTAGATGTAGAGATGAGGACATGGTCCTATAATAAGAAGATGTAGTGGTGATGGGGACAGAGTCCTACAATAAGTAGATGTAATGATGGGGACAGGGCCCTTTCATAAGAAGATGTAATGATGGGGACAGTCCTTTCATAAGAAGACGTAATGATGGGGAAATGGCCCTTTCATAAGAAGATGTAGTAGTGATGGGGACATGGTTCTACAAAAAGTAGATGTAGTGATGGGGACAGGTTCATTCAATTAGAATATGTAGTATGGGGACAGGGTCCTACAATCCGTAGATGTAGTAATGATTGGGACAGGATCCTACAATAAGAAGATGTAGTATGGGGACAGGGTCCTACAATAGGTAGATGTAGTAGTGATTGGACAAGGTTATTTCATAAGTACATGTAGTCATGATGTGGACAGGGTCCTTTCAGTCAAACGTTCAAATAGATTCAGCTAACGCCATAAGAACGATTTGTCCCATTGACCAGGATGGATGGGATTAGACGTAGGAGAACGGAGTCGGGCCAGGTTCGCTGACGTCATTGCCAAAGCTAAAACTGTCGTGTGGAATGGCCCCCCTGGCGTCTTTGAGATGGACAACTTTTCTGAAGGCACCAAGTCCATAATGGACGCTGTAGTACAGGTATGTCACAGTAAATTAAACCAATAAAAGAGACGAGTTTTTATGATATGGTTAAGTATTTTAAACAATTCTTTGTCATGAAGATCATTATGAGAAACGAATTCGAAGGAAAGTTCGTCCTCGTGTCCATCGTTCCTGCTTCGTGATGATTTTAAAGAAAGATTTTCTGATTTGAAAGAAATTGATTTTCCAACTGGGATGATGCAGCCAATGTTAGTGGATTTGTCTGATATTTCAAATATTCAGTATCAAGAAGAACTCACAGAAATGCAAAATGATGAGTTAGTTCAAACTTTATTTAATATGAAATGAACGAAGGCATGGCTTTGTGAGGAAACAGAAATCAAATATCCAAATTCAAACAAATGCGCAAGAAAACAATTTTTCATATTATTTGACTGAATGTGGATCTAGTGCCATAAATGATTTGTTGCAAAAAAAAAAAAAAGAAAAAAAAAAGGGAAATCGTCTAGATATAACACAATGGGTAGACTTGAGACTGAAGCTAACTAAATTGGAACCTAACACTAAATCTCTTTGCACAAACATCAAGCACGAACATCTCACTAAATTTAAATAATAAATAATCATTTAAAAAAATATAGACAAAATTTTCAAACAAAAATATTTCGTACTTGATTTCGTGTTCTTCATTTAATGTTTTGCAAATTTACTTCCTATGCTTCCTCACCAATTTCCTAGGGATTTCTTCCTAAAACCTATCATTTAAATTCCTTCAGTCAACAACCCTTTTTTTTTTAATATTAAAAAAAGATGTATATGATACATGGGGGGCATAATTTTAGAAAGGCTTGGGTGGGGCTTGGCATATAAAAGTTTGGGAAACACTGCTCTAGAAACAATGATCCTCCGAACGATATGCTGAGACACACTATTAGCCGCCATGTTTCTATGAAATATTTGTCCGACGTTCTAAAAATAGTAACGCTATGACGTTCTCCGGTCTGAGAAATGACCAACACAATGAAACCCCTATGTTTGTGTCTTTATATGCTTTGAACGTCGCTTTGGAAATCTGACTTCCGCGCATTTGACGGGCGTGTTTATCCCCAGGCCACAGAAGCCGGCATGCTGACCATCGTGTGCGGGGGAGACACGGCAACATGCTGTAAGAAATTCAAGGCCGAGGACAAGGTCAGTCACGTGAGCACAGGGGGCGGAGCCAGCCTGGAGTTGCTGGAGGGGAGTACGTTACCCGGCGTGGCGGCGCTGGACCCCAACCCTGACGTCCAGGTTTGAACTAGTTTGATTTATTCAATGGTTTTTTTTGTGTGGTTATTTGTAAGCATGTCAAAATGACCTTAGAATACGTTGTCTAGTCGCTGTTGTGTGTCCTTGGCTTTGCATATTTCAATTGTTTTTTTGTGGGAACAGTGATAAATTGAATATCGCCATTTTGTCAACCTTCACGATAACAACAAAGTGTGTGGTTTTTTTAAGTTGAGTGTGTGGTTCATTTGATTCCTGCCCCCCCCCCCCAATCCAACGAGTCCCACCCCACCCCAACAGATAACAATGTTATTCCGCCAAAGGGGAGCATGCCCTATAATTATCAAGCTTATCTGATCTGAAATTGGGTCATTCTGTATACAAATATTTACCAGAAATCTAAAGCAAATTTCTTCGGTGGTTTGTTTTCGATAACTTTAATTACAGAATAAAAATAGATTCTGGCGTATTCTGTTGTTTTTTAAAATATTTTTTTACGATTTGCACTTTTCTTTTTCATTGGCAAATTTTTTAACAGTATCTTCAACTATCTTTATTTGTGTAGAAACATAAGCGTACTGCATGCAAATATATATATACTAGCCGATATACCCGGCGTGGCCCGGGATTGCATTAGGACTCCGATCCCGGTGGCCCACAGATCCTGATAGGATACTGTCCTCTGTGGGATCCCGTTCCATCTAGGGACCCTCCTTTCCAATGTTATCCCATTTCCCGATAGGATCCCGATTTGATCATGACATAGATATAGCATTTTAAAGTTATCGAACTTTCTGGAAAATTCTAGATTGGATATTAATAGTTTTAAATTCACCGATATTTTATTACGGACAGTGAAGTATATTGCTAACATCCTAGGCCTAATCCATCAATTCACATAGAAACTATAGTGTTGTCTAAGCCCATCGATATTTATATAGCTTATATAAGGAAAAATGAAATAAGCCCCCGGCCCCAGAGAAAGTGATATTATGAGTTCAGTACCATTTGGTATTTGAGTATGGATAATATTGTGTATGTGTACTAAGTTTGGTAAAGACCCATCTATTCATGTAGGAGTATTTGTCGGTCATTTTATTTATATAGCTTATATAAGTAAAAAATAATTTCGGGGCCCCCATTACCAAAATGAATGTCATTAAAAAATCATAACCCCTTAAGAGATCCTTCCGGATAACGATGGATATATGTGCCAAATTTGGTCAAGATCCATCCATCAATGTAGGAGTATTAAGCCCATTGACCTATAGGACTTTCTGGAACATTCTAGATTAAATGTATTATCCTCCTCGAACTGTGTAAAAACTGTCTTTTCTTAGTAATTATTCTTCGAATACGAAAAAGTATACAACTAAATGCATTTTTACAACTATAGTACATTTAAGTTAAAAGATGGGCCCCGGGGGGCCCATTCCATTATTGTACCGAATTATATGTGCCTGAGATGGGGCCCTATAAAAATCATTCGGGTAAGTTATGAAATTAATATTTAAACTTTGTCCCATTAAAATCTAGTGAATAATGCCATAGATATAGCGTTTTAAAGTTATCGAACTTTCTGGAAAATTCTAGATTGGATATTCTTAGTTTTAAATCCACTGATATTTAAGTACGGACAGTAAAGTGTATTGCTACCACGCTTGGACTATATCCATCAATTCACATAGAAACTATAGTGTTGTCTAAGCCTATTGATATTTATTTAGCTTTATAGGAAAAAATGAAATGGGGCCCCCGGCCCCAGAGGAATGGATATTATGAGTTCGGTATCCTTTAGTATTTGAGTATGGATAATCAAGTGTATGTGTACTAAGTTTGGTCAAGATCCATCCGTTCATGTAGGAGTTTTAAGCCTATTGATATTTATATAGCTCATATAAGAAAAAAACGAATTCGGGGCCCCCGGCCCCACACGAAATGTTATTAAAAGTTCTCAACCCCTTAAGAGTTCCTTCTGGATAATGATGGATACATGTGCCAAGTTTGGTCAAGATCCATCAATCCGTGTAAAAGCCTTTGTGGAACAAACCCACCCACAAACAGACAAATTTTCACTTTTATATATGACTAGCCGGTATACCCGGCGTGGCCCGGGATTGCATTAGGACCCCCGATCCCAGTGACCTACAGATCCCGCTAGGATACAGTTCTCTGTAGGATCCCGTTCCATCCCGCTCCCGTTAATTTATCGTTTCCCGATGGGATTCTGATCCCTTTTGATCCCAATTCCAGTATGATCCCAATTCCATCGGTATTCCGATCCCGGAGGTATCTCGATACCAGTGGGATAACGATAGCTGTCGGATCCCGATACCGGTGTGGGTACCGGTCTAAGCCTATTGATATTTATATAGAGCTTATATAAGGAAAAATTGAATGGGGCCCCCAGCCCCAAAGAAATGGATATTATAAGTTCAGTACCCTACGTTATTTAACTATGGATAATAAAGTGTTTGCGTACTAAGTTTGGTCAAGATCCATCTACTCAAATAGGAGTATTTGTTGGTTATTTTATTTATATAGCTCATATAAATAAAAATTAATTTCGGGGCCCCCGGCCCCAAACGGAATATCGTATAAAGTTCATAACCCCTTAAGAGTTCCTCCCGGATAATGATGGATATATGTACCAAATTTGGTCAATTCCATCCATTAATCTAGGAGTATTAAGCCTATTGACCAATAGAACTTTCTGGAAAATTCTAGATTAAATGTATTATCCTCATCGAACTGTGTAAAAACTGTCTTGTTTAAGTAATTATTTTTTAAACTTGAAAAATTATACAACTAAATGCATTTCTATAACTATAGTAAATTTAAGTTAAAAGAGGGGCCCCGGGGGCCCATTCCATAATTGTACCGAATTAGTTTTGCCTGAGATGGGGCCCTATAAAAATCATTCGGGTAAGTTATGAAGTTAAAATTTTTAATTTGTCCCATTAAAATCTATTGAATAATGCCATAGATATAACGCTTTAAAGTTATCGAACTTTCTGGAAAATTCTAGATTGGATATTAATAGTTTTAAATCCCCCGGTGTTTCAGTACGGACAGTGAAGTGCATTGCTACCACCCTAGACTTATATCCATCAAATCACATAGAACCTAAAGTGTTTTCAGAGCCTATTAATATTTATATAGCTTATATAAGGAAAAATGAAATGGGGCCCCCGGCCCCCCAGGAATGGATATTATGAGTTCGGTACCCTTTTGTATTTGAGTATGGATAATCAAGTGTACGTGGACTAAGTTTGGTCAAGATCCATCCATTCATATAGGAGTATTAAGCCCATCTATATTTATATAGCTCATATAAGGAAAAACGAAATGGGGCCCCCGGCCCCAGAAGAATGAATATTATGAGTTCAGTACCCTTAGGTATTTGAATATGGATAATCAAGTGTACGTGTACTAAGTTTGATCGATATCCATCCATTCACGTAGGAGTATTTGTTTGAACATTTTTTATATAGCTCATATAAGGAAAAATGAAATGGGGCCCCCGGCCCCAGAAAAATGGATATTATGAGTTCAGTACCCTTCGGTATTTGAATATGGATAATCAATTGTACGTGCACTAAGTTTGATCGATATCCATCCATTCACGTAGGAGTATTTGTTTGTAATTTTTTTATATAGCTCATATAAGAAAAAAACGAATTCGGGGCCCCCGGCCCCACACGAAATGTTATTAAATGTTCTCAACCCCTTAAGAGTTCCTTCTGGATAATGATGGATATATGTGCCAAGTTTGGTCATGATCCATCAATCCGTTTAAAAGCCTTTGTGGAACAGACAAACCCACAAACCCACAAATTTTCACTTTTATATATATACTAGCCGATATACCCGGCGTGGCCCGGGATTGCATTAGGACCCCGATCCCGGTTGCCTACAGATCCCGTTAGGATACTGTTCTCTGTGGGATCCTGTTCCATCTAGGGACCCTCCTTTCCAATGTTATACCATTTCCGATAGGATCCAAATTTGATTGTGACATAGATATAGCGTTTTAAATTTATCGAACTTTCTGGAAACTTCTAGATTTGACATTATTAGTGTTAAATCCACCGATATTTCAATACGGATAATGAAGTGTATTGCTAGGCCTTTATCCATGATTCATATTGAGAATATAGTGTTGTCTAAGCCTATGAATATTTATAAAGCTTAAATAAGGAAAAATGAAATGGGGCCCCCGGCCCCAGAAGAATGGATATTATGAGTTCAGTACCTTTCGGTATTTGAATATGGATACTCAAGAGTATGTGTACCAAATTTGGTTAAGATCCATCCATCCATGTAGGTGTATTAAGCCTATTGACTTATAGAATTTTCTGGAACATTCTAGATTAAATGTATTATCCTCCTCGAACTGTGTAAAAACTGTATTTTCTATGTAATTATTCTTCAAATACGAAAAAGTGTACACATAAATGCGTTGTTATAGCTATAAAACATTTAAGCTAAAAGAGGGACCCCGGGGGTCCAATCCGTAATTGTACCATATTAGTTTTGCCTGAGATGGGGACCCCCATAAAAATCATTGAGGTAAGTTATGAATTAAACATTTTTAATTCGTCCCATTAAAATCTATTGAATAATGCCATAGATATAGCGTTTTAAAGTTATGGAATGTTCTGGAAAATTCCAGATTGGATATTATAAGTTTTAAATCCACCGATATTTCAGTACGAACAGTGAAGTGCAATTGCTACCGCCCTAGGCCTACATCCATCAATTCACATAGAAACTATATTGATGTCTAAGTCTATCGATATTTATAAAGCTTATATAAGGAAAAATTAAACGGGGCCCCCGGGCCCCTAGGAATGGATATTATGGGTTCACTACCCTTCGGTACTTGAATATGGATAATCAAGTGTACGTGTACTAAGTTTGGTCAAGATCCATCCATTCATGTAGGAGTATTAAGCCTCTTGATATTTATATAGCTCATATAAGAAAAAAACGAATTCGGGGCCCCCGGCCCCAAACGAAATGTTATTAAAAGTTCTCAACCCCTTAAGAGTTCCTTCTGGATAATGATGGATATATGTGCCAAGTTTGGTCAAGATCCATCAATCCGTGTAAAAGCCTTTGTGGAACAGACAAACAAACAAATTTTCACTTTTATATATATACTAGCCGATATACCCGGCGTGGCCCGGGATTGCATTAGGACCCCGATCCCGGTGACCTACAGATCCCGTTAGGATACTGTTCTCTGTGGGATCCCGTTCCATCTAGGGTTCCTCCTTTCCAATGTTATCCCATTTCCCGATAGGATCCCGATTTGATTGTGACATAGATATTGCGTTTAAAGCTATGGAACTTTCTGGAACATTCTAGATTAAATGTATTATCCTCCTCGAACCGTGTAAAAACTGTCTTGTTTAAGTAATTATTTTGTAAACTTGAAAAATTATACAACTAAATGCATTTCTATAACTATAGTAAATTTAAGTTAAAAGAGGGGCCCCGGGGGCCCATTCCATAACTGTACCGAATTAGTTTAGCCTGAGATGGGGCCCTCTAAAAATCATTCGGGTAAGTTATGAAGTTAAAATTGTAAATTTGTCCCATTAAAATCTTTTGAATAATGCCATAGATATAGCGCTTTAAAGTTATCGAACTTTCTGGAAAATTCTAGATTGGATATTAATAGTTTTAAATCCCCCGGTGTTTCAGTAAGGACAGTGAAGTGCATTGCTACCACCCTAGGCCTATATCCATCAAATCACATAGAACCTAAAGTGTTTTTAGAGCCAATTAATATTTATATAGCTTATAAAAGGAAAAATGAAATGGGGCCCCCGGCCCCCCAGGAATGGATATTATGAGTTTGGTACCCTTTAGTATTTGAGTATGGATAATCAAGTGTATGTGAACTAAGTTCAGTCAAGATCCATCCACTCATGTAGTAAGTATTAAGCCTATCGATATTTATATAGCTCATATAAGGAAAAATTAAATGGGGCCCCCGGCCCCAGGAGAATGGATATTATGAGTTCAGTACCCTTCGTTATTTGAATATGGATAATCAAGTGTACGTGTACTAAGTTTGATCGATATCCATCCATTCACGTACGAGTATTTGTTTGTAATATTTTTATATAGCTCATAATAGAAAAAAACGAATTCGGGGCCCCCGGCCCCACACGAAATGTTATTAAAAGTTCTCAACCCCGTAAGAGTTCCTTCTGGATAATGATGGATATATGTGCCAAGTTTGGTCAAGATCCATCAATCCGTGTAAAAGCCTTTGTGGAACAGACAAACAAATTTTCACTTTTATATATATATATGATATGATATGATATATATATCAAATGCGGTTATTTATATCAAACCGGGAATCTCTGTTACAATGATACATAAATGACCCGCATCTACTGACCCCCATCTATTGTTCGACACCCGCTGAGCAACATCTACTGACCCAAAATTATTGATCCACATTCATTGGCCTACATCGATTGACCCACGGGTACTGACCCACATCTATTGAGTTGACCTACAAGATGCTCACATAAACTAGTTTTCAAGTAATAAAAATTACCCCCCAACCTCAAAAAAACAACAACTAAACTAACCAATAACTCTAACCAGAAAGTGCATAACCATATTTCGTGGTAACGTTGTAGAAGAAATTTGAAGGACCATGGGAATGTTAAACATATACAATCATGAAAACATACGTCGGTTGGGCAGTCATTGACAGAGAATTGTTACAAAATTGTTTTCATTGCCCTCTTAGCTACTCTTTGCATACATCTCTTTCACTGTGATTTTGACAAGTTTTGAACTAAATTTTGTGTGCAATACAAATAATGAGGGTTGTACGCACAGGACACACAAAAAACATGCAATTGAAATGTGAAATGTTCAGTGCCAGCACTGCCTAAGTCAGAGCTAAAATACTCTCTATAAATAGATTATAGTAGTATCTACAGAACAATAACAAAAGTTATATGTCATTTTATACAAAAGGCTTATAGGTTTACACCTGACACAATCTCTTCCTCTTCTTATGCCTTTTTACCCCGTCTGGGACATAGGCCGTCCATAAGAATTTTCCACTCATCACGGTCCTGTGCTTTCCTTTCCCATTGCTCCCAGGTGTATCCCACGCAATCTCTGGGAACCCATAAAGGTTTTTGGCAACCCCAGATTGTTACTTGCACCGTCACTAGCACGCAACTAAGGGTTTGCATACCACTTGTTGCAGTTGTAAATATCAAATATTCCGCTTTGAAAACAATATTAACATCCTCAAATATCCCCTTGGTATTATAGAAGAAATTTCCTAAAATATCACATTGTAAATGACATTAGTGTCGTTTAATATGCCAGTTGGACATGTCACTAATGTCGTTACATATCCCAGTTGGACATATCGGTAATGTCTTGGAACGACGTGGATTTAGCCATTCCCAGGAATCTCAAGACGGAGACCTTGAACTTGACGTTTAGAAGGATGTAGATGATGAAGTTGATCCCAGAGTTCATCAAGGCGAGCAAGTTAAACGTGTTGTACAGGAACCTGGGGACTGGGCTGTAATAGTCGACGCCCATGCACACGACCGTGGGTGTCAGGCACATGAAATACACCCCAAAAACCGTCAGGAAGAATTTAATGCTCTTCAGGCGCAGGTTTCCCTTCTTCCGGGGCTCTGCAGTGATTACAGAACTCTTCATACCATTTATTTTATCCTGGGGCACCGAGGTGATGGCAGAACTTTTCATACCATTTATTTTATCCTGGGGCACCGAGTTGATGAAAGAACTTTTCATATCATTTATATTATCCTGGGGCACCGAGTTGATGGCAGAACTTTTCATACCATTTATTTTATCCTGGGGAACCGAGTTGATGGCAGAACTTTTCATACCATTTATTTCATCATGGGGCACCGATGTGATTAAAGAACTTTTCATACCATTTATTTTATCCTTGGGCACTGTGGTGATCACAGAACTTTCCCCATCACTCATTTTATCCGGGCATCTGATTTTTCGAGCTTCAATTTCAGAGGCTTCCATGATGGCGACTGTCAAAACATCAGCCTGAGTTTTACAGAAGGCTCTCAATGCAGTGGTAACACTTGGTGTGACACTATGTGTATAGGGTGTGCTGGAGATCTTTTCACGACTACTGACAAAGCTGGGGGCACCTGTGTGCGATGCTATGTGTGCATTGTGGTCACATGACTGCGATGTATCCGAAGTGACACATTGAGATGTCCGAGTGGCCGCCACCCGAGATGTTTGCCCGCCGACCACCGGCGCCGCCGCGTCGATGATTCTCCGCTGGCGGTAGGCGGTGTACAAAATCTGCGTGTACAACACGAAGTCTAAAACGATCAGGATGGAGTAGATGGTCAGGTTGGTGTAGAAGAGATAGCCCACGGGCATGACCAATGTGATGTCGCATTTGGGCACGCTGGCCGCGTCGTTGTGTATCAGCTGGGGCAGCAGCCCGTAGAACACGCCGAACGCCCAGGTCAGGCAGACCAGAATGAGGACGTACCGCTTGGTGACCACCCGCTTGTAGGTGTAGGGTCGTAGGATGTAGATGTAGCGGTCGGTGGCGATGAGCGTCATGGTGATGCTGGACACGATCGACACACCCAGGTTGATGCCGAAGATGAACGCGCAGAAGTGGATGTTGCGGTCGAAGAGCTTGTCCCGCAGGGAGGGGATGTAGAAGAGGGACAGGGGGATCAGGCCGAGGCCGACGACCAGGTCGGACGTGGCCAGCGAGGTGACGTACATGTTGGACAGTGTCCGAAGGAAAGGCGTCCGCCTGATGACGACTATCGTGAGGATATTGACAAATGTGATGAACAAGGACATGAGCAGTGACGTCATCGCCAGGACCACGGATTGGACGTTTAGGTCGCTAACGAGTTCACTGAACGTGACATTTGACGTGACCGCGCTTCCCGTGACGCCAGACGTGGCGTGATCCATGGGGTGAGCATAAACACGTTTTGCGAAGCGTTATATACAATGTATGGACTTGATATTTGCTTATAGCCCGGGATCTAACGGTCTATAGTTAAGGTTCTAAGCGTCAGTTAGACAATTTAAGTTTGGCTAAAAAAGTGGAACTTGTTTTATAACGAACAATTTTGTTTTACGAGTTGATTGCGATCAAACCCGATTGTCTTCCATCATTAACACCAAGAATAACTGTAAGGTAATGGAAGCGGTTTCTTGCACTGCAAAGCAAAAAACTTACACTTCTATTACACATCTATTAAATCACTTAGGTCAGTGTTGAACAATTTTTTTTTTGGAGTGTGTAGCCAATTTTATAAATTCTACCTCCTTAAAAATATACATTTAGGCACATTCAGACACGGATTAGTTAAAAGCCCATAACTGAGTATTCAATTTTAAAAAAAAGCCTCTACTGTCCCACCAAACAGCAGCATGCGGCAGCAGAGCCGTGGCATGACACTGTAACGTCATTGCTTAAGTTTTGAACACACTGCAAGTCCTTCACTCAGTTTTCTTTAACTTTGTAAGTTCATGTTTAGGTGACGTTTCATTTTCCAGACACAAGTAAGTAAATACTTGAAACCACAACGAGGCGTCAGGCTGGAGCTGAAACGCAAAAAAAAAAAAAATTTAAAATTTGATTATTACCTTATTTTTAAACCCTTAAGTCAGGTTTGATATAAGGAATTGATTTGTGCACTTAGAAAAAATGATTATTTTGAAAGACTATAGTTATGTGGTCGTAAAAGTAAATATATGTTTAACCTTTTAAGTCAACGACATACTTATTATTTTTGTTACAGTTTGCTTCAACGATACTGTTCGACTCATGAACTTGTGTTAACACCAAATTATTTTCTCCCCATCACTTCGTCTAATACAATAACATAGTTAAACGCCCGGCGCGGTACTCACCCATAAAAAAAAAATATTTGTTAATGACTACTGATGTTTTTGACTCCGTTGTAACGATCCCAAAGTCTCTTCAACAACACAACTGTTGACCGCTCCCTGACACCAATGCAATGTATTCACTCTGTTGTTGGTAATACAGAGATGATTATTAGCTAAGTCTGTGATTACTGCCACTGCCACAGCATAAGTGAAATGAGGTATCAAGTCGCTTGATACAACTAGGCCCTTTATTTCAACAAGACTGTATTCGCATACTAAATTAATAACATCACCTATAGTACAGGATATATGTGGATATCTTATGTCCACTTCTGTATTGATTAAATATATTTATAACCGTCCTCACAATTTTTATTAAACAATTTATTTATAACCAAGAATCACAACAAGACCTTTTCAACATGGCATCCTAAACCTTTTCACAACAAGAACTTTTCAACATGGCATCCTAAACCTTTTCACAAGACCTTTTCAACATGGCATCCTAATCACGCAATAAAGGATAGTCTGGTTCAGTGGCGTAGTGAGGGGGGGGCAAGGGGGGCATCATGCCCCGGGCGCTACTCACAAAAGGGCGCCAAATGGTATATTTTACTATAATATTGTATGGTTTTCGAATAAGGGGGGGCCGCTAAAAAGGTATTGGGGGGCGCTAAAAAGGTATTTTGCCCCGGGTGCGAGTTAAGCTCGCTACGCCACTGGTCGGGTACCTGAATGTTGTCCTAGATTTGATCTTACCTTCGGTCTCTTGTTTGTGTAGAGCTAGCATTACAGAGACTAACATTCACAAGTTGATCAATGCCAAATATGTTTTCTTTTTAAAATAAAAATAGTTAAATCAATGGAGACGCGCTTCTGAAATCTATAACCAATTTTCTATAACATGGGCCTAGTTCGGAAATCTATAACTAATTTTCTATAACATGACTTACTCCTGAAATCTATAACTAATTTGCTATAACATGAGATTACTTCTAAAATATATAACCAATTTGCAATAACATGGGATTACTTCTAAAATCTATAACCAATTTCTATAACATGGGATTACTTCTAAAATCTATAACCAATTTGCAATAACATGGGATTACTTCTAAAATCTATAACCAATTTCTATAACATGGGATTACTTCTAAAATCTATAACCAATTTCTATAACATGGGATTACTTCTAAAATCTATAACTAATTTGCTAAAACATGGGCTTACTTCTGAAAAACATAGTTATATCATGCACAGAATTCCTTCAAGAGTCTCTTTCAACTTCACTACACACACGTCCAAAACAATGTACCGGAATAACACATGGCAGTTTACGCTACGCTCGTTGGCTTCTGGGGGTTTTCCCCCCCCTTATTGAATTACCTCCCGCTATCAGATAATCCGCCTCTATTCGATCCCTATATCTTAAACTGTCCCACTGAGACGTCATAGAAATGTCAGTTATCTTACCTCTAGATTAAGCTGGGATCTTGATGTTTCCCTGCGACCAATGTTAAGGTTAATGCCCCGTCTAACGTGTCGTTCCCCGGCCACCCCTAGTGGCTCACCTCACAATCGAAACATTTGACACATGGAAATCTCCATGAAGCGTTTAAATTTGTTGTGCGTTTGGATGTTTACAAATAAAAAGGACGAGGCTCCGAACAAAATAAAATACAAGTAAATATCCCGTCGCTTTTGTTTCAAGTTTGTAATGAAACAAAATGGGTGATTGGACTAATGCAGTGGGCGATTGGACTTAGGCAGTTGGTGATTGGACATAGGCAGAGGGTGATTGGACTAATGCAGTGGGTGATTGGACTAATGCAGTTGGTGATTGGACTTAGGCAGATGGTGATTGGACTAATGCAGTGGGTGATTGGACTAATGCAGTTGGTGATTGGACCTAGGCAGATGGTGATTGGACTAATGCAGTGGGGGATTGGACTAATGCAATGGGTGATTGGACTAATGCAATGGGCGATTGGACTAATGCAGTGTGTGATTGGACTTAGGCAGTTGGTGATTGGACTTAGGCAGTGGGTGATTGGACTTAGGCAGTTGGTGATTGGACTTATGCAATGGGTGATTGGACTAATGCAGTGGGTGATTGGACTAATGCAATGAGTGATTGGACTAATGCAATGGGTGATTAGACTAATCCAATGGGTGATTGGACTAATGCAATGGGTGATTGGACTAATGCAATGGACGATTAGACTAATGCAATGGGTGATTGGACTAATGCAATGGGTGATTGGACTAATGCAATGGGTGATTGGACTAATGCAGTTGGTGATTGGACTTAGGCAGATGGTGATTGGACTAATGCAATGGGTGATTGGACTAATGCAATGGGTGATTGGACTAATGCAATGGACGATTGAACTAATGCAATGGGTGATTGGACTAATGCAATGGGTGATTGGACTTAGGCAGTTGGTGATTGGACTTATGCAATGGGTGATTGGACTAATCCAATGGGTGATTGGAATAATGCAATGGGTGATTGGACTAATGCAGTGGGTGATTGGACTAATGCAGTTGGTGATTGGACTTATAGCTTCATACTAGTGATCCTAAAATTTCACCCGCACGTCTTTTCTTAGATCTCGTATTTTGCATATTTCCAAAACAGTTTTTTTTTCTTTTAAAATCTTATCTTTCGCAGTAATGATACATACATTATTTTACTTCCTGTAAATGTTTGAATAAACACATTTTGTGTGTGTGTTTAAAACCCCAACTTCCGGCAATGACAAAGCAGCCATGGGTAACTCCAAACACTTATGTTTGTAAACTGTTTTCTCTTCCTTGTTGCTTCTTCTTTGACAACCCTTCTCACCTCCCACCCCACAGCAAAGTGCACCTCGCGCCCCCGGGGGGATACACACGTCCTTGAGATACTAATGGCCCCTAAATGTTCACCAAAAGATCAGATGTTTCTAAATGTTCCAGAAGCTTCTTTAGTTTAGAAAAAAAATATGAACAGAATCTTCTGTGCTCGAAGCCAGCGATCACATCGCCGTAGTCCGGGGGGGGGGGGGGGGGGGGTCATCTAGAATTACACATTTCTCTCAGAATAGTATGTAAGTCTTCTCACATCACACCCCCCCCCCCAATAAAAAATGCGTCACCTACATAGACAAACCAAACTAGACACATTAGCACACACACTAGTGCTCACCTCTACACAGACACCACGGAATATGCACACCCACACAGACTCGACATCCCCCACACACACACACACACAACATCTCAAATTTGAACCAATGGAGTGTTTCAACACGAGGAAGCAGCAATGTGACTGTGTAACCACGTCATCGTCTTAAAACCAGTGTATAGCAGGGGTTGCCAAGACAACACTTTGTCAGACACCGGACACGAGCATCGCCTTCTCACTTTGATGCAATGAGAGCCTTAATCGAGGAAATTGCCGTTTGTGTTTTGTAGGTGAACTGTTCAAACTTGACAAAAAACTAAGGTCAAGGTTGTTTGTTTTTTTTCTTTCAAAGATGCGCGTGTTTACATAATGGTGTCCAATGGCAGCCCATCGAGACATCACGTGTTGGTGTATGTTTTAAAAGAACACTTTGATGTCTAACGAATTGGTGTTTCCATACTGGCCAATAATTGGGGGGCCTGTGGAAGGGGTTACAATCAGTAGCGTAGCTAAGTATAGTGCCAACCGGGGCGGGCCAAAAATTTTGCCACTCCCTTCCACGAAAAAAAATAAAAAAATAAAAAAAGGAATCGTGGGAAATGTGACGAAAATGCCACCCCTTCTTATAAAGAAGAAAGTGCCACCCGGGGTGGACCACCCCCTTTACCCCATTATTCCAACGCCACTGGTTGCAACGGCCTGACTAGAATTGTCTTCTCTTGGGACAAGGCAAAACGAAACGTCAAGGGTTAATAAAGAATTTAAACACTAGAGCAGCGGTTCTAAACCTGTGGGTCGCGACCCCTTTTTGGGGTCACGCGATCCTTTTCCAGGGGTCGCCTAACACCATCTGAAAACACATATACTCGACAGTTATGAAGTAGAAACAAAAATAATTTTGAGGTTGGGGGTCGCCACAACGTGAGGAACTGTATTAAAGGGTCGCGGCATTAGGAAGGCCGAGAACCACTGCACTGGAGAATCACATTTCTGTCCTTTTAATATGTGCCTATACTTGTATGTGAGGCATCGCTCAATGTGGTGATGGGGCCCCACTACAGTCAGTGTAGGCACCTGTCTATAGTTTTGTGTAGATGTAACGGTTAAGGAAAACCGGCTGAAGGTACCATAAACATACATAATCAATGAACACAGCCGAACTATTCGGTGGTCTTGGTGCAGATGGCTTGGCTTGCCTGGAAACATCTAACCGACTGGTTTAGCCTTGACTTCATTCGGCCACATTTACAAAGCTTCTCTAACGCCTCTCTCACTGACTGAGAGTCCAATTCAGAGTACATTGGCAAAGCTGCTCTAACGCCTCTCTCATTGACAGAGAGTCCGATTCGTATTCTAATTATAATTCTTAATCGCGACCCCCCCCCCCCCCCGAGTCCAATGCGCAACCCAGATCTCTATTCCATTTTTTTTATCTGGACGCTCAAACCAATTCTTAATATGGAGCCCCATTTCAGACCACAACCCCAGTTTAGACCACAACCCCAGTTCAGACCACAACCCCAGTTCAGACCACAACCCCAGTTCAGACCACAACCCCAGTTCAGACCACAACCCCAGTTCAGACCACAACCCCAGTTCAGACCACAACCCCAGTCAAAATATTAACGTGACCCCCCAAACTCCCCCCCCCCGACCAAATCTTTATGCTGACCCCCAGTCCAAATCTCAACATGGACCCCCAGTCCAAATCTCAACATGGACCCCCCAGTCCAAATCTCATCATGGACCCCCAGTCCAAATCTCAACATGGACCCCCAGTCCAAATCTCAACATGGACCCCCAGTACAAATCTCAACATGGAACCCCCCCCCCCCCCCAGTCCAAATCTCAACATGGACCCCCAGTCCAAATCTCAACATGGACCCCCAGTACAAATCTCAACATGGACCCCCAGTCCAAATCTCAACATGGACCTCCAGTCCAAATCTTAACATGGACCCCCCAGTACAATTTTTACACTGACACTACGTCAAGGACGCAAAAGAATCTAGCTGTAATTTCTCCTCTATTATGGCGTTCACCAAATCAGTAACGTATGTCCAGTGACGTCCCTTGCTACCGCGTTCTTCTCACGTGTCTGATCGGGTCTTGAACCCTTCGTGCCAATCAAACGTGTCCGACTGCAAAGTTCAGTAGGTGTAAACAGAGACATCCTGGCCAAACAAATTACTCCGGAGTTTCCTAATGTAACTTCTCGAACTCTTTTGGGATCTTACTTCTCATTCTATACAACTGTAGGCAGTAGGCAGCCTATCACAATGGTAGGCAGCCTATCACAATGGTAGGCAGCCTATCACAATGGTAGGCAGCCTATCACAATGGTAGGCAGCCTATCACAATGGTAGGCAGCCTATCACGTTGGTAGGTCACAATAGTAGGCAGCCTATCACGTTGGTAGGTCACAATAGTAGGCAGCCTATCACGAAGGTACGCAGCCTATCACAATGGTAGGCAGCCTATCACATTGGTTGGTCACAATAGTAGGCAGCCTATCACGTTGGTAGGTCACAATGGTAGGCAGCGTATCACAAAGGTAGGTCACAATGGTAGGCAGCCTATCACGTTTTTAGGTCACAATGGTAGGCAGCGTATCACAAAGGTAGGTCCCAATGGTAGGCAGCCTATCACATTGCCAGGTCACATCGGTAGGCAGCCTATCACAATTATTGGTGGTCAGCCTCTGGTACAAACATATCAGATAACACACCATGGTACAACCATGTAAACTAACCCCCCTTGGTACAACTAACTCCTGTTGCTACACTAGTCAATTTGAAACGATGCATTTAAGACCCTGAAATTATGCGTGGAAAAAATAAGACTATTTAATTAATTTATTTTATTGTTTTTGTTTTTGTTACAAATGTTTTGTTTTTGTTTTTCTCCTTCAACTGACAGCGTGACAAAGTTCGATAACTCGTACATCGAAAACGTGCAGACCACCAATAACACGCACTGGGAGTTATGCGCCATGAAATCATTATCATCAAAGTGCTTGGGGGTGCGAGGGTGGGTGTGGGGGCTTTGGGGGGGGGGGGGTTCTTGTCCGTTTACGGTCTTGTGCACATTTCATGAGGGTTTAATTAAAATTGTTATATTTTTTATATTTATTTCCTTCACAAATTGTTGTAAACATTTTTAAACATTTATCCGACAATCCGTAAAATGATTTTCAAAAAAAAAAAAAAAAAAAAAAAAAAAAACACACATTATTTTAAAATGCAGCAATAGAGAGAAACTAAAGATGTATTTAAAAAGCAAAGCGACTTCAGAGCAGGTCGACCATTTAATAACTTCTTTTTTTTTTTTAAAGCGGACACGAGCACGCCAACAACAAACTATTTTATTGTTCCCTTGTTTCTGTTTGCTGAAGAAGACCTTATGGCCGAGAAGTCCGTTATTTACTTTACTTTTATAGGTTGTCCCCCCCGTAATAGGGTGCTGAGGGTGGTGAGGGGGCTGAGGGTTGTGGTTCGCCCCGAATGACACTTTCTTTCTTTATAATGAAAAAGTGTGTGGGGGGGGGGGAGGCGGCACTTTTTGCAAACTGCAGAGTTTTATTCGTGGGAGTGTGGGGTAGGTAAAAATCTCGTCCCACCCCGGGCGGTACTAACCCTATCTACGCCACCGTTTCCCCTACCTTGGGCTACTTTTTCCACACAAGAGTTATCATTGTTTTGTTTTTCGTTCCCCTCGCTGAGTGACACCGGCCAAACTCAAGGAAAGACACCAGCCAAACCTCTAGGAATGACACCGGACAAACCTCCAGGAATGACACCGGACAAACCTCCAGGAATGACACTGGTCCAAACCTCTAGGAATGACACCGGCCAAACCTCTAGGAATGACACCGGCCAAACCTCTAGGAATGACACCGGCCAAACCTCTAGGAAAGACACCTGCAAACCTCTAGGAAAGACACCTGCAAACCTCTAGGAAAGACACCTGCCAAACTTCTAGGAAAGACACCGTCCAATGTATGTTACATTAGTCGATTTGCGGGGCTTGGAAAGAAATGAAGCACACTTGTTAATAGTTGAGTTCACTGATGTGTAATCCCAAACCAATTCTTTCAAGTTGATATGGAAGATGAAACAAACGTGATTTTTTTGTCTCTTCGCCTCGTTGCTCTTGTTTTATAAAAAAAAATTTAAAAATAATTTCTCATTATCTGCCGCAACACACTGCGATTGGACACAACAAACACGAACAAGGGGCGATAAGGCACATCCGGAAGTGATCATAAGCGTTCGAGTGTCACAAACCACATGGCAATCTTACAGCCATACTTAAACTATTTCACAGCTATGCTAATCTATGTCACAGCCGTAACTAAACTATCGCATAGCCATACCTAAACCATTTCCCAGCACTGCTAAACTATCACACAGCAATACCTAGAACATATCACAGCAATACCTAGACTATATCACAGCAATACCTAGACTATATCACAGCAATACCTAGACTATATCACAGCAATACCTAGACTATATCACAGCAATACCTAGACTATATCACAGCAATACCTAGACTATATCACAGCAATACCTAGACTATATCACAGCAATACCTAGACTATATCACAGCAATACCAAGACTATATCACAGCAATACCTAGACTATATCACAGCAATACCTAGACTATATCACAGCAATACCTAGACTATATCACAGTAATACCTATACCTAGACTATATCACAGCAATACCTAGACAATATCACAGCAATACCTAGACTATATCACAGCAATACCTAGACTATATCACAGCAATACCTAGACAATATCACAGCAATACCTAGACTATATCACAGCAATACCTAGACTATATCACAGCAATACCTAGACTATATCACAGCAATACCTAGACTATATCACAGCAATACCTAGACTATATCACAGTAATACCTAGACTATATCACAGCAATACCTAGACTATATCACAGCAATACCTAGACTATATCACAGTAATACCTAGACTATATCACAGCAATACCTAGACAATATCACAGCAATACCTAGACTATATCACAGCAATACCTAGACTATATCACAGTAATAAGTCAAAGGTAAAATTACAAGATGTTGCTAGTCCTGACTAAAGGGAAACATCCATGTATTTCACCAGGAGTTCCCATTGTTCTACTTTCAACCAGAAGGTCACATGTCTCAGTTTCAACCAGAAGGTCACATGTCTCAGTTTCAACCAGAAGGTCACATGTCTCAGTTTCAACCAGAAGGTCACATGTCTCAGTTTCAACCAGAAGGTCACATGTCTCAGTTTCAACCAGAAGGTCACATGTCTCAGTTTCAACCAGAAGGTCACATGTCTCAGTTTCAACCAGAAGGTCACATGTCTCAGTTTCAACCAGAAGGTCACATGTCTCAGTTTCAACCAGAAGGTCACATGTCTCAGTTTCAACCAGAAGGTCACATGTCTCAGTTTCAACCAGAAGGTCACATGTCTCAGTTTCAACCAGAAGGTCACATGTCTCAGTTTCAACCAGAAGGTCACATGTCTCAGTTTCAACCAGAAGGTCACATGTCTCAGTTTCAACCAGAAGGTCACATGTCTCAGTTTCAACCAGAATGTCACATGTCTCAGTTTCAATCAGAAGGTCAAATGTCTTAGTTTCAACCAGAATGTCACATGTCTCAGTTTCAACCAGAAGGTCACATGTCTCAGTTTCAACCAGAAGGTCACATTGACTCGGTCTCGTCCACCCGGAGTTCGACGCCGCAGCCCCCGTTTGAAACTGTGGCGTGCTGTGTAAAATTATTGTCTGTCGGCTAATGTCTCCTTTCTGCCGAGCTTAAACTCACAACAGGAAAAAATACCGCCATTAACTCCCTGCAGCCTTTTAACTGATTAATCAAAGCTGATCAAAGCCTGGTGTGGAGGAACGCTTGGAAACATTGTACTTGTAATGTTATCTAAATACTATCATAAAATTTGTACTTGTATCTTATCTGCATACTATGATAAAATTTATACTTTGTATCATATCTAAATGCTATGATCAAATATATACTTTGTATCTTATCTAAATACTAACATATTTTACACTTGTATCTTTTCTTAACACTATGATAACATTTAATTTGTACTTTAAAAGTAAAATACTATTGTCTGCTTGTAACTTACCCAAATACAATAGTTTAATTTGAAATAAAAGGCCTATTAATGGCGGCGGCAGTGTGTGAACATTCCCACCCAATGAAGTTACCTGACCAAAAAATGCATTCGAGTAACGCACTTTGTAAGAATACCAAATCCGTGCTAACTTATGGGAAATTTTATTTTGCGCGCCCACTGCACACAGCGTTATAGCCATACATGCGCACACACACACACAGAGAATGATTATTTGTGGTATAATCATAGGCCTACAGTTAGTGACACAGTCGTATAGTTAACCCTCGAGTATTAACCTTCCGTATGGTTGACTAAAGTTTGACATTTTTAAGTGTATTTTTTTTTCTATCAACCTTGGAGTGTTTTTAAAAAAATATATATATTTTTTTTAGTTATAGGTATTAATGAACTACAACCATTACATCAATCCAGCTGCAAGCTTTATACATGGGCTGGACCAGATTAATCCTTTGATTAAATACATCTCGTAAGATGTTAAATAATCGTGATGTTAGGTTAGCGGTAATTTCTCCTATTTTTTTCTTGTCTGTAATTTTAAAAAGAAATATATCAAATGCTATTTGTAGGTCTAGCACAGCTGTTCTAAACCTGTGGGTCGCGACCCATTTTGTGGTTCGAAAGACCCTTACACAGGGGTCGCCTTAGACCATCGGTAAACACGTATTTATGAAGTAGCAACCAAAATAAGTTCATGGGTGGGGGGGTCCACCACAACATGTGGAACTGCTTAAAAGGGTCGGAGCATTAGGAAGGTTGAGAACCACTGGTCTAGTCGCTGTAGGCGTTCCGCTTTATAATCCAACTCAATGAACGGACTCTCTAGACAGCTGATTATATATGTAAATGTATGAAATCTACTCTCAATTATTAACGCATGGACCATTTCAAATTAAAGCGAGATCCCCCGACAAGACTTAACCACACAACGACACACGACGTTTACCTGTGATATATAAATGTCATTGACATCTGAAATATGACATTGGCTTTCGAATAGTGTTATTGATATCCGAAATATGTGATTGGCATTTGAAATATTTGATGGGCATCCGAATTGTGCTTTTTACATCCGAAACATGTCATTGACATCCGAAACATGTGATTAAAATCCCGAAATATGTGATGGAGATTCAAAAATGTGATTGGCATCCGAAATATGTCATTGACATCCGAAATATTTGATTGACATCCGAAATGTGTTATTGGCATCCGAATTATTTTTACTGACATCCGAAATATGTGATTGAGATGCGACAAGGTGATTGGCATTCCAAACACGTGACTGACAGCCCTGACACGCTCGCGCCAAAACAAGTTATTGGATGTCAATTCGACTGACGTTCTGGCCAGTTCGAAGCGTTTGTGCCGGTGGTGGTGTTGTTTCAAAGCGAGGCTGAGCTTTGATCCCAATACATCCGGCCTGGACTCACTCGTCAAATGTTTGGATGACAATCATAACAAGAGATTGTGGGTGAGGGGTGGGCTGGTGCAGCGGCGGGGTTGATGGGGGCGTTGTGGGGTGGGGGGCGTCTGGTAAACACATTATTTATCCCGCTTTTTTTTGGAAGACTTCCTTTCTACTCACATTGAGTTTGAAATTTTGTTGTTCCACTTGACCTTCTCGTTGTGATTGGTTGGCGTCTGCCACGTGTTAACCTGTACGCGCGCCGATGAGTTGATGACGCAAACCTTGTGTTTGTCATGGCTGTTGGAAAGGAAGGTTTGATTGTGCAATCAAGAATTGAGCTACTAAATTAGTTTGCTATATTATCGTTTTTTGGTTTGTTTTTTTAAAGTAAATAGTTCTTCTTTTGTCGATAATTCCAATATTACAATGTTAATTAATACTTAAACGAAGAAAATTAAATTTTAAAAAAAAATGTAACCTTGAAAAAAGAAATGACTTACTTTCTATCATAGACGAGTTTAAACCATTGAAAAGAAGAAAATAATTTTAAAATTCTCAAAATGCGTTTCGCAAAGAAAGTCTGTGCAGAAAATATATTAAATAATCAATTTAAAAAAGGTCTTTAAGTTTCTTCTCCATTCACCTGGAAACCTTTGGCTTCATAGAATGCCATTCTACACTCCTGCACAGACTTTGTTTGCAGCTCAGATTTTATAATAAAACTGTTTATCTAGTCGAACCAAAAATTGTAATTTGTGTACGTCGAACATAGAACTCATTAGGAATCATGTTATGTTATTATGTTCAATATTCTTTCACTATAACAAGTACGAAGTTACTATAGGTACACGGGTACCAGAATTGAGAGTTTGGGATTAAAATACGATTTAAAATATTTTTGTCATAAATGACATCCGAATAGCTTTGAGTCTAATCTGTCCCGTGTCCGAAAGGGAGCGCTGCGTGTCCGGGTCCATTTTTATTAGTGCTATTCGGATGTCATTTGTGGTAGTTTATTTTTGTTAAAATGAAGAATTAAGTTTACAAACGTATTGTACATTCAATTACCTTTCATTTGATACCAAATTATGTCTTACAAACCCAACAAAAATATTTTAAATCGTTTTTATTCCCAACCTCTCAATTCTGGTACCCGTGTACCAATAGGTGCAGCCTAACAAGTATTGCTTTATTTCCTTGGTCTCTCTGAGATAAACGTTGTCTCTCTATGAGATGAACTTTGGCTATCTCTGAGATCAACTTTGGCTATCTCTGAGATCAACTTTGGCTATCTCTCAGATCAAATTTGTCTCTCTATGAGATCAACTTTGGCTCTCTCTGAGATCAACTTTGTCTCTCTCTGAGATCAACTTTGTCTCTTTCTGAGATCAACTTTGTCTTTCTATGAGATCAAATTTGTCTCTCTATGAGATCAACTTTGTCTCTCTCTGATATCAACTTTGTCTCTCTCTGAGATCAACTTTGTCTCTCTGTGAGATCAACTTTGGCCCTGTATGAGATCAACTTTGTCTCCCTATGAGATTAACTTTGTCTCTCCTTGCGATCAACATAGTCTCTCTATGAGATAAACTTTGCGTCATGTGATACTAACTTAACACACGACTTGTTTACTGTTTATTGTTCAAGCCCTTGATAAAAAAAAAATCATCCGTTTGAAACTCCCCAACGATCCCTGGCACGTCAGACCCAGGAGTAATTTAAGCTCAGACTTCACAGGACAACGCCGCACACGACTTATCGAATGGCGTTCAATAACGACAATTTTCTTTCGACTTCAATCTCTGGAGGCGTGTCCCTGCAGAGTCATTTATCGATTACTTTCCTAAATATGAAACTGAAAAAGCTGTTCAAAAGTGTTGTCTGTTTGTTTTTTTTTTGTTGGATGAAAGTCTGTTTGAAGATGCTGTGTTATGGTTAGTCCGTCTGTAAGGACACGGTGAATAGAAACCGGTCGACCTAATTAGCGGACTTATATCATGTATAGTGTTTTGTAACAGACAACGGGCGGTTGAAGTGAATGCTATAGTCTTGTATAAGTTGGTCCAAATTGGAGGAAAAAGTCTAAGTGTCCAATTGTAATGATGTGATCGTATGATGAAGGCTGAATCGTTTTTTTTTTTGTGTGTGTTTTTGTTCCAGTGCTGCATCATCGGTTTCACCTGTCTGACCTGTTTCAGTTGGTTTTACCTGCTTCATCCGTTTAACCTGTTTCACCCGTTTCATGTGTTTCAGCTAGTAGTTCATCTGTTTCATCCAGACCAATGGGGCTAAATCATAGAAATAGTATGTGCTGACTGTCAGATAACTCATACATGCTTACTGGCTATGTGCCTGGGCCGGCGCTAGGGGTGGGTGGGGGGGATTGTAGGAAAAAAAGTCACAGGAAAAAAAGTCACAGAGAAAAGTCACATGAAAAAAGTCACAAGAAAAAAAGTCACAGGAAAAAAGTCACAAGAAAAAGTCACAAGAAAAAAAGTCACAGGAAAAAAGTCACAGAAAAAAAGTCACAATAAAAAAAGTCACAGGAAAAAAAGTCACAGGAAAAAAAGTCACAGAAAAAAAAGTCACAGGAAAAAAAGTCACAGAAAAAAAGTCACAAGAAAAAAAGTCACAAGGAAAAAAGTCACAGGAAAAAAAGTCACAGAAAAAAAAGTCACAGGAAAAAAAGTCACAGAAAAAAGTCACAAGAAAAAAAGTCACAGGAAAAAAGTCACAGGAAAAAAAGTCACAGGAAAAAAAGTCACAGAAAAAAAGTCACAGGAAAAAAGTCACAGGAAAAAAAGTCACAGAAAAAAAGTCACAGGAAAAAAGTCACAGGAAAAAAAGTCACAGGAAAAAAAGTCACAGGAAAAAAGTCACAGAAATAAAGTCACAAAATATGTATCATATAAACTCCTAATTTTCAGTGTTTATCATATAAATCATATATCATATCATATATAAAAGTGCATTTTTGTCGGTTTGTGGATTTGTGGGTGGCTCTGTTCCACAAAGGCTTTTACATGGCGTCGAGATCCCATTGGGGTTGTGATCCCAATGAGATCCTTTTTTTGGAAAGGGATACCAATCGGGATTGGGACCCAATGGGGTCGAAATCTCAATGGTTCAGATTTGGGATCCTTTTAGGGAAAGTGATCCCAATCAGGATCGGTATCCCAATGTGGTCGGAATTCCAATGGGATCAGAATCCCAAAAGGTTCGGGGTCCCAATGGGGTGAGAATCCCAATTGGGTTGGGATCGGTATCCCAATGTGGTTGGGATTCCTATGGGATCGGGATCCAAATGGGATCCCAAATCCCAATGGGGTCGGGATCCGATTTGGAAACGGTATCCCGATTGGCCCGCACGGAGCACTGCCTACACGGAGTACTACCTGGGTAATCAATCGGGATCTGCAACCCAATGGGGTTGGGATTACAATGGGATAACGGATACCAGTGGGGTCGGGATCCCAATGAGATATGGGATCCCATTAGGATACGGGATTTATTTATGATATCTGATGGCTGAATGCTTCTGTGACTTTTTTCCTGTGACTTTTTTCCGCTCACTCCAAAAGGGGGGGGGGGGGGGCCAGCGTACATAGAGCTTAAAATGAACCCGATTCGATTCTACCTCTGATGCACAACAGAAAACGCTAACATATTTAATGTGACACCCATCTAAATCATGCAGCCTGACATATATCAAACCGTGCAGTATGAAACATATCAACCTCAAATTAGGGTGACACACGCCAAACAAATGTAGCATGACACAGATCAAACACATATAGGATGACAGACTTCAAACACATGTAGATGACAGACATCAAACACATGTATGATGATACAAATCAAACACATGCTCAGTACGAGCAACAGTTGATTACTGTGACATCCTGATGTCAACATTTTATTACTTTTGACATCTTTACTATAGCAATATTTACCCTGACATTCCTTACTATGAAAAAACCTTTTGAAAATGCTAAGGGGGTAATAACGTTTATAGACATCAAAACCGGACTCACAGCCATGATGTCACAACAAAACCACACTCACAACCATGATGCCACATCAAAACCAGACTCACAGCCATGATGTCACAACAAAACCACACTCACAACCATGATGCCACATCAAAACCAGACTCACAACCATAATGCCACATCAAAACCAGACTCACAGCCATGATGCCACATCAAAACCAGACTCACAGCCATGATGCCACATCAAAACCAGACTCACAGCCATGATGCCACATCAAAACCAAAATCACTACAAAACCACACTCACAACCATGATGTCACATCAAAACCAGACTCACGACCATGATGCCACATCAAATCCAGACTCACTACCATGATGCACGACTACTTTGACCCCCTACCCTATGGCTCGGACAAAGTTTTCCATGATTCAGCCCTCTACACCCAAACTATGGTTCTCTTTCGAACACTCAATGCCTCTTAAATCCGTGCTCCCTGCCCCCCCCCCCCCTTTCAGCACACAGCTTTAGCTCTATGTCTGGGTGTTTTACTTTGCCCCGTAAATCAGGTCATCCATCCCGGCAGAAGCAATCAGCTCTACCCGCCCCGGGGGGGTCATGCGAGAAACAATCAGTTCTACCTGCCTCGGGGTCATGACAGAAAAGACTCACATTTGCTCAGAGCAAACAATCACACTCACGCCATTCGCGCCGTTTTTATAACTAAACTTAGACCTAAATGGCTCATTGGGAAAAGTGAATCAACAAATTGTCACCATATTTACAGCGATCAATTTTAAAGGTTATTGTTGAGATTGAGCCAACAGAGTGTCGCATTAAATTGTTGAATTTATCCAGCCCTAGAAGGGTCGACTGTCATCATTACTGATATTAATCAATAACTAGCGCGGCACACAATCGTTCCGGTGGTTCCCAGCTTAGAATAACCAGTAGCCAATCAAGGCTTCGGAGGTTCTCGGGTATAGCGTAAAGTGTCGCTAAGGATGTCTCCGGAGGTTCTGAGATGGGCCTTATGTGCGACTAAGGAAGTCTCCAGGGGTTCTCAGAGGGGTCTCATCTGCGGCTAAGGGAGGCTCAACACCACATTCACACAACATGTAGCGTCGCACCACATCTTGCAGAAGCGTGAAGGCTTCTCAAGACGTCTAATCCGGGTGTCCATTTTTACGACCCTTTTGGGGCTGCTTAAGTAACCATATTAAAGAGAGAGATTTGAGGCTTTAACATTGGCCCCAGTAGAAGACACAAGCAACTTCAGGGACCACAACAACAAAAAAAACAACAAAAGCCTCCGCTTAATTTAATTAATTTCATGATGTAGAATACATTGTCATATTGTTTCAATGACTTTCCCCAGGCTAAAATAAAGAAGAAGAAGAAGAAAAAAAAGAAAAAGAAGAAGAAAAAGAAAAAAGTAGTCGAAGAGGAAGCTCCGCCTCCACCGGACACTGAAACAGAAACGGAAGCGGAAACTGGCGGAGAAACGGAAGCGGAAACTGGCGGAGAAACGGAAGCGGAAACAGAAGGTGAAACGGAACCGGAAACAGGCGGGGAAGCCGAGCCAAAGAAAGAACCCGAACCTGGTAGGTTTATGTTATACGTTATACACGCTTAACGTCTTGTATATCATCTGGCATTGTATACACCAGCTGTGCACTGGTATATCAAATTAGGAAATGGCATCAGCGGTCCGTCCAGCTAATGCTCTTTATGCCTTCCCCAAAGCACCCATCCTAAGCCCAAGGATCGGGCCCCGAAGAGGCACGTTGGAGATTCTCTTTGCCAGGATAGAGTCCGCATGATCGGGTTCCGCCGGGGGCCGCCCCAACCCAAAGCACCCGGTTGGTCCGACGCTGTGCATACGCACAGTGCACACGATCGACTTTCCTAGGAGCCGGGATGGTAAATTCACGTCCTAATACCAGCTGTAACCAGAACGGCCGAATAGATGGTCAGTGATGTGTTTCGATATTCGTTGTAACAGAACAATCCCCAAATGACAAGTCAATGATTTGTAACAGAACAATCCCTACATGACAAGTCAATGATCTGTGTCAATGTTTGATGTAGTTACAGGCCAACCCCTAGAACCAAGTCCGACAAGATACAAACCACCTTACACCAAGAAGTTGCCTCCCCTGAAGACCTACGACAAACCCAAACCTCCCGTCAAATATACCGGGGTGAGCAAATGTGTCTTTTGTATGTTCTACTCACCGTTGATATACCTTGGGGTAGTAGACAAACTGCTACTTTTACCTTGTTTATAAATCCCTGTGGTAAGTTATATAATATGTAAGCCACCAACGGGGGGATTATAAGGCACCCCCGCCCTGAAAGGCAGTCACGTGTTAAAATTAGACATTTAGGAATCCCGAGGTTAAGCCAAAAACATACCAACAGATATCCTAGCTGTCATTAAAATATGACTTTTAGGAATCCCGAGGTTAAGCCTAAAAATACCAACAGATATCCTAGCTGTCATTAAAATATGACTTTTAGGAATCCCGAGGTTAAGCCAAAAAATACCAAACAGATATCCTAGCTGTCATTAAAATATGACTTCCTGTAGTCACAAGATCATTTTAAAAGCAACATATTTCTCTAAGTTATTTAAATGAAGAAAATTCAATTTAATATACTCTCCACCCTATTTGAAAACACGTTGTTACTTTACAAAAGTGGGCTTAGAATCTAGAACGTGGTGTGTTATAACGTGTACAAGAATCTTGCCTCCACATCAACTCATGGTTTCCAATATTTCTCTACCACACACATCCAGGCCCCACCTCCGGGTGCCAGCAAGCCGTACACGTCACCGCTGTATAAAACGAAGCCGTGGGCTCCACCTCCATCACCCCCCACCCTGCCCAAAAAACCGCTGGTGCCGCGCCTCTCCGGGGTGGCAGAGCCACGCCCGACGCCCCCACAGCGGCCGCTGAACTGGGAGCTTCCTTACAGCCAGAAGTACAAGATCGGGGAATCTGGCAGACCAGGGCGAGAATTTATGCTCCACCACTTGTCACCGCTGCCGCCCATAGCGGACTACCAGGTGAGACAGAGTAGTGGTGTGCATGCACCCGACACTATCTTTTTTTCATTAGGCACAGCGCACAGAGCCCACACGAAAAGTCAAATGCGTCTCTGACGTCCAAAAAAAATATATTTATTTTTTCGGAAATGTCCAAATTAACGCACGCTTTTAAAATAAAAGAAAGCACCATTGCTACCAGCACCATGTGAATAAACAGGTCTCGATCATTTTAAACGTTGTGAATTTTTGTTGTGATTAGTTAGCAATTATTGTTGCTATTTAACAATATGGTCAATTGCTACCAATAATTATATATCAATGTATTAACATTATTTAAGAGCCATTTGGTTTAAAAGAAAAATCGATTAAGTTTAGAAACGGATATTGTTTTAGAAATACATAAGAAATAATTTATTTTAGAGATAAGTTCAATCATCTGATCTTTAGAGTACAAGAAATAGTTATAGAAGTCTCAAGTATTTTTACTTCTCCTTTTTACCAATGCTCAGCCCCCAACACACAGAAGTGTTCCCGTGGAGTTGCCGACAAAAGCCGAAATCGACTCACAGGGAAACATCTCCATCCATATTGACGGCGACTGCAAAGCTGTACCAAAGGGAGCACAGGTTCAGGTAAGCACGACAAGCACTGGAGAAAGCACAGGTTCAGGTAAGCACGACAAGCACTGGAGAAAGCACAGGTTCAGGTGAGCACGACAAGCACTGGAGAAAGCACAGGTTCAGGTGAGCACGACAAGCACTGGAGAAAGCACAGGTTCAGGTAAGCACGACAAGCACTGGAGAAAGCACAGGTTCAGGTAAGCACGACAAGCACTGGAGAAAGCACAGGTTCAGGTAAGCACGACAAGCACTGGAGAAAGCACAGGTTCAGGTAAGCACGACGAGCACTGGAGAAAGCACAGGTTCAGGTAAGCAAGACAAGCACTAGAGAAAGCACAGGTTCAGGTAAGCACGACAAGCACTGGAGAAAGCACAGGTTCAGGTAAGCACGACAAGCACTGGAGAAAGCACAGGTTCAGGTAAGCACGACAAGCACTGGAGAAAGCACAGGTTCAGGTAAGCACGACAAGCACTGGAGAAAGCACAGGTTCAGGTAAGCACGACAAGCACTGGAGAAAGCACAGGTTCAGGTAAGCAAGACAAGCACTGGAGAAAGCACAGGTTCAGGTAAGCACGACAAGCACTAGAGAAAGCACAGGTTCAGGTAAGCACGACAAGCACTGGAGAAAGCACAGGTTCAGGTAAGCACGACAAGCACTGGAGAAAGCACAGGTTCAGGTAAGCACGACAAGCACTGGAGAAAGCACAGGTTCAGGTAAGCACGACAAGCACTGGAGAAAGCACAGGTTCAGGTAAGCACGACAAGCACTGGAGAAAGCACAGGTTCAGGTAAGCACGACAAGCACTGGAGAAAGCACAGGTTCAGGTAAGCACGACAAGCACTGGAGAAAGCACAGGTTCAGGTAAGCACGACAAGCACTGGAGAAAGCACAGGTTCAGTTGAGCACAAAAAGCTGCACTGTTTATAGCACTGTTTCAGGTTAGTACGGCAAGCTGTGATGGAGTAAGCACAAGTTTGGGTGAGTATACAACAAGCTGTAGCGAAGGGGCCACAGGCTCGGGTAAATCATTGAACAAAACTAAAATGTTGATTTATTAAAATTTGAAACCATTAGCTCAATTTTTACATTTTCAAAAAAATCTGACCAATCAAAAAACCTTTTTTTTTCTTCCAACTCTTACTTTTACAATACTCCATGATGTGTCCATTTGTCCAAGTCATTATTTTTAATTTGTTATTTATACGGAAAAATCTATTTTGACGACGTCATTTATAAATTGTATGAACACGACGATAAATCTCATACTCGATAGCTACAACGTTAATTTTAATGAGAAGTCTAGTCAGAATTGAAAGAATTTTGACTACGTCATATATTCTGATATGTAAGATTCTGCGAAGCTAAGCTAGAAATGTCATTGTAATTGTCGATATTGTTATCATGGTAGTAGATTCGTTTATTACGGAGTGGATGAAGATGTGCCACCGCTTTGGTCCACCGCTTTGATCCACCGCTTTGATCCACTGCTTTGATCCACTGCTTTGATATCGCAATATCTCTAAGCAGCTCTCTCGTCGTTTAGTCGAAACGATCCGATTACAATAGAGTAACAAAAGTTAAAACTAGACTAGGATCCAATAATACTATGTTTAAAAAAAACAAAAATGTGTACTCCTTTCCTTTAACTTCGTAAAACTTAATAAGGCCAAGCTCTTCACTGAGCTGTTCAGTTAACGAGCCAAAAGCTGTTCAGTTAACGAGCCAAGAGCTGTTCAGTTAACGAGACAAGAGCTCTTCAGTAAACGAGCCAAGAGATCTTCAGTAAACAAGCCAAAAGCTCTTCAGTTAACGAGCCAAAAGCTCTTCAGTTAACGAGCCAAAAACTCTTCAGTTAACGAGCCAAGATCTCTTCAGGTAACGAGCAAAGAGCTCTTCAGTTAACGGGCCCAGATATCTTCAGTTAACGAGCCGAGAGCCTTTCGGTTAAGGAGCCAAGAGATCTTCAGTTAACGAGCCAAAATCTCTTCATTGAATGAGCCAAGATCTTCAGTTAACGAGCCAAGCTCTTCCCTTAACGCTTCCACCTGTAGGTTCGCATCTCTTGCAACACAGCTGGTTACTTAAATCGTTTTGCGGGCAGTCCATCGGTGAAGACCATCATGCTATCATATGAGTCCAACAAGTGTCATTGTGTCAACTGGATATCATCTATGAAGCTACCTCTGTGGAAACATGGGAGAAAGGGGGAACCAATGGCATTGTAGATGTCACCTTCATGAAGACGGATTGATGTGAAGTCATTTGAGATGTCAAAATTTAGCGACTATCCGTCCTAGAATCGAATCTATGAAGCTGCATCGAAGCTTTGATGCTACTTTTAAGAATAAAACGAAAATGTCCAAGGAACATGCATTGGGACATATCTAGCTTCTAGCAAACACCAAATGCCAACCTTCATGACGTCAACAAACCAACCCACCCACCCATGCATCCACCTACACGCTCAAGAAGCGCCCCTCCCCCCCCCCTTTTTTTTTGACACTCGACCAAAAAAAGTTGTTTTTCTCTTTGTTGAAGGTGACGTTGGTGCGTGGCTACGTCCCCATGGAGGACAGCTCTAGCCGAAACACCAGGCCAAACCCCACTCTATGCTTCCCGAGCTTCTCCTGCACCGCCAAGATGGTTCCCCTGCCTTCAGAATGCGCCAACCAGCTGGACCCGTTCTTTTCGCTTGACCAGCCCGGGCCAGGGCGATTCCCCCGGCTCAACACAACAATGACCATGGAGAATTTCATCCGTTACAGACGACTGTATCCATAACTGTATCCATAACGCCTGCATCCCAGCAAGGTGGTCATTTATTGGGAAATGTAGTTCTTTTTCTCGAATAATCAAAGTGTTGGACTGCCATAGAGCTTTAAAATAGATTAAATAGACACGAACAATCTGTTTCGATATAACATTATATATTAAGCTGTAATAATAACTTTACATTACAAATAGTAAACGTTTCGGCACATGCTTTCATCAGTACAAGACATACAAATAAGTATTAATCAAATTTACATAATATAGAGAGAGATGAATCCTACCTAAAAATAGAAATTCGGACAGAAACAAAGTAAAGAAAAAAGAAGACTGGAAAGGAAGTGACTTGAGGTAAAATGTAAAAGCCCAATCAGGAAAAAAGACATCGCAGTTACGTAAAATTGTGGATTTGGTTTATCCCGCATGGAGTTAACGTACCAAATCTTGATATTAATTTATTCTCCATATGAATCCTATCCAGTGTGTTGCTAGTATACAGTATACCAGTAACTGCTATGTCTAACATGCCACCATGGTTGGTTCTATTGAAATGTTTGGGGACCGGAAAGAGAGCCTGTTTATTTATATATTATAGAGGTGTTCTCTAAATCGGTCTCCAAGGCGACGACCTGTCTCTCCTACATATAATTGACCACACTTTTTAAAAAGGATGGTGTAAATCACGTTACTAATATAGTAACACCAGATACAATAACATCAGCTATAGTAGCATCACATATAGTAACATCGTATATAGTAACATCGTACATAGTAACATTAGACTATGACAGGATTTGAAGATTGTTACTAAGTACAAACGGAACCACGAAAAGGTTGGTAGACTGCCATAACGGAACATGTCTGCGAGGATTGGCTCGGTGAGTTAGTGTGGGCTACAATGTTACCCGTATCCATTGTAAAGAAAAGTTGATGCAAACATCTATTTAGCAGAAGGTCCGAGAAGTTTTGGATTTTAGCAGCGAGGGGACAGATTTATCCGAGGGGATAGATCGATTCAGATAAGTCTTCGATTTAACCAGAGAGGGGATAGATTTATTCAGAGAGGGGATAGATTTAATCAGATGGGGGTATATTTATTCAAATGGGGAATATATTACATCAGAGCTAAGTTCGATTTAGTTTGTTTTTTTAAAAATGGTTTGTTTAATTAGAGAAGTGAATGGAGATCATTTGGGATACTGACTTACGAGATACTTTATGTTGTGAAGTGTTGTGTATATCATTATAGATCAGTGGTTCTCAACCTGTGGGTCGCGACCCCTTTGGGGGTCACGCGACCCTATCTCAGGGGTCGCCTAAGACCATCTGAAAACACATATACTCTACAGTTATGAAGTAGAAACAAAAATAGTTTAATGGCTGGGGGTCGCCTCAACATGAGGAACTGTATTAAAGGGTCGCGACATTAATAAGGTTGAGAACCGCTGTTACAGATGAATCGAAACATTCATTGACTGGTATTTACAACCAAAAAAAATTTGTAAATTTTTATTTTAGCGTGTGCTACTGAGAGAATATAATGCGTGTCCAACGTCACGGGTCAAATGTTACATTCGAGACATCCCAAACAAACACCGATGTGTCAAGGTCAACGCTTGCACGTGCAATGATGTCCAGTGTTCTGTCCAACGCCACACGGTCACGAAACATTAAGTAGGCGAGCACCAGTCGTTCAGTGCCAACAGGGTTGCCTTTGTGCTGTCTCGGGTTTGTCTTATGAGTTGTCTCAGCGTTGTCTCTGTGTAAGGACCTAATATAAATGTTTTTTCCCATGTTGCCAAGAATAACTCAATAAATTGTGAAATGGAAATTGTCAAACTGATATAAAATTATACAAACAGTTTCAATAAAACCAATGTTGCAAGTAATCTTTAGAATAGGATTCATTTACTTTGTTTTACATTTGTTGTTTTCAATTACCGTTGAGACGATATCACAGTAGACAAAGAATTATTTATAACAAATGTGTAAATGCAACTAATGTAGGACGTCGAATATAGGAACTACCAACAGGCGAGGGCTGTATCATGTATCCATGACAAACAGAATGTCTCTCTAGAGGAATGATGGAAGCAAATCAGTTCTAGCAGACCTGTTTACTCTCAAACTCTTAAAATCGTACAATATCATCACAAAATCGTTCAATACATTATCTTTATAGTA